>OZ007563.1:24467030-25714905 GCA_963931875.1 Pollenia griseotomentosa | reverse complement strand
GCTAAATAATCTACCAGCAACGACTCTGCACGAGTATGCTCAACAATATCCGTTAAATTCAAATGCTGTGCCGATGTTTACAGCGGCGGCAGAGGACAGAATGGCAAGAAACGTATATATGCCGTATCGTAATGGTAACAACCCCTATATGAACGATAATGCAGTTGATTTTGGAAGTGTAAGAGAGCAAAATGTGACAAATCATAGTATTAACGATATAATAAAAATGTTGCCAGAATTTGACGCTTGTAAGGGCATGATAAACTCTGTAAATTTTGTGGAACGTGTTGAACAATTGAAAAATGCTTATGGATGGAATGATTCTGCTGTTTTGTTTGCGGTTCAAAGTAATTTGAAAGGTGTTGGTAAAATGTGGGTAGACAGCCAACAGGTATTCCGTTGCTGGTCAGAATTTGTTTCTGCATTTTTGTATGATTTTCACTCGATTACAAATTCTGCTGACATTCACATAGAAATGATGAATTCGCGTATGAATAAAAACGAATCGCTCATTGAATATTATTATCGTATGTTATCTCTGGGTCGTCGCGGTAATATGGACGACAATAGCATAGTAAAATATATCGTTAATGGACTCAGTGATGAGAATTTAAGAAAAACATTGATCGCTATGAATTTCGTGTCGTGTACGGATTTATTTAGAACATTAAATAAAATATACGAAGAAATAAAATTAAAACGGGAAACTTTCCGAATGAAAACTCGCGTAAAACATGTCATCGTAATGTGAACAATGATAAACTGAATGTGAACAAAATAGTTGGTGATATAAATACTGATACAGTGAAAACGGGTACGATATGTTTTAATTGTCGGGAACGCGGTCATATTGCCCAAAATTGTAGCAAATCTAAAAAGGCAAAGTGTGGTGCAAAAGAACATGAGACAGATAAGTGCCCGTCGCGGTCGATAAACTTAATAGATGGAAAAAATAACCAACCCGTATACACCAATACCCCGGTTTGCGTCGCTTCGGTTTGCGTCGTTTCGAAGTTGCGTCTTTTTAAAATTTCTGTGATTTCGAAGTTGCGTCGTTTTTGTTTCAGTTTGCGTCGAATGGCTTCAAAGTTGCGTCATTTTGTTTCAGTTTGCGTCGAATGGCTTCAAAGTTGCATCGTTAGTGCTTCGATTTGCGTCGTTAATATAAAAATGTTTGTTCAAAACTATAACCGAAAAAGGAGGTTTCCCGTTTAAGCCAATGTAAATATGTATGTGAAGTAGTAGTAGTTCAAATTACATTTGCTGAAGTGAAGTGGCATCTAAATATTTTGCAACAAAGAGTCAAAAAAGAAAGCAAATAAATTTAGGACAAAAACTGGTCATTTTGGATTAGCCCCTTCTACAATAGAAATGAAACCGCTACATCGTTACAACATAAACAGTTTATAAAAATGAGAAGTCCTTTGATGAGAAAATAAAGCCACTTCCTATCATTTGGATTGAATATCAAAATAAGCGAAGAATGCCCTTGAGTCAAATGGTAATTAAAAAGAAAGCTGTAACTTAATTGGAAGTTCTAAAAAAAATTATCCGTTAACAAGTCTATCAATTCAACATTAATTTTTTCAGCTAACATTATGAATCTCGGAACCAATTAAATAAAAATCAATAGAAATGTATGGAAAATCGTGCTTCGGTTTGCGTCGTTTCGATTTGCGTCCCGTTTATCCGGTCCCAATTAGCGACGCAAACCGGGGTATTGGTGTATGATAAAGAAGTTTTTAAAGACATTGAAATAGACAATTTAAAATATGGTGCATTGATAGACTCGGGTAGTGGTAGATCATTAATGGCTAAACGTGTATCGTTGGGAATAAATATTCCGCCAGCAAATTGTGAAGAAAAGCTGTACGGTTTCGCGGGAGGACAATACGTATGTCGGGAGAATGTCGTGAACATGAAAATTGATGATGTTTATGTTGAGTCTGAGCTTTTACTAGTCGATGATGAAATAATGCCGTGTGATATTATAATCGGAAGGGATATCTTATCAAAAAGCCGCGTAATAATAAAAAATGGACAATGTCGTGTAGTTGCGTTAAAAGGTGAACAATTAAATGTCAACGAATCCCTTAATGATTTGGAAAGGTGTCAATTACAAGAACTAGTCAACACTTATTCGACGTCTTATGCTGAGAAGCTGGAAGAGATCGGTAAATGTACTGTAGTTGAAATGGAAATCAAGGTTGAGTCAGACAAACCGGTGTCAAGAAATCCATATAATATCCCAATACCGAAGCAGAAATCAGTCTAAAAGATAATTGCTCAACTTTTAGAAACGGAGATAGTCCGCCCGTCTTAGTCGTTGTACTCTTCACCAATTGTGCTCCTACCAAAACAAAATGGTGAGGACAGATTATGTGTTGATTATCGGGAATTAAACTCTATCACGGAGAAACAGCCTTGGCCGGTGCCGACAGTGGAAGGTGTGCCGCAGACATTAGCGGGTAAGAAGTATTTTACTATTTTAGATCTGATGTCTGGTTATTATCAAATTCCCATACGGGAAGAATCAAAGCAATACCCAGCTTTTGTAACTCACAATGGTCATTTCGAGTACAATCGAATGCCATTTGGGCTGAAAAATGCCCCAAGTACTTTCCAGCAGATGTTGTCAATTGTTATGGAACCTATTAAAGAACATGTTGTAAGTTACGTGGATGAGGTAATTATAGCATCTGTATCATTCTCTAAAGGCCTATCAAAATTGGAAATGTTTTTAAAGGTGGTTAAAGGTCATGGTTTGACCTTACGGATGTCGAAATGTTCATTCTTACAGAATAGTGTAACCTTTTTGGGTTATGAACTTAAAGGAAATGGGTTAAAACCTGGTAAAATAAAAACCTTAGCAGTAAGAAATTTTCCTATTCCGAAAAGTGCGTCAGAAGTGAGACGTTTTATTGGATTAACATGTTATTTCCGTAGATTTATTGAGAACTATGCCCTAATAGCAGCCCCGCTAAATCGATTGACTCGAAAAATATTGAGTTCGAATGGTCTAGAGAATGCAATGAATCATACGAGAAATTAATTCAGCTGCTGTCAAGTGAACCAGTGTTGGGTATTTATGACGTCACGAAGGGGCATGAATTGCACACAGACGCTTCTGCTGTTGGACTAGCTGGCATTTTGCTGCAACAGGACGGAGAGAATTGTTTAATGCCTATAGCTTATTTTAGTCGGCTGTGTAATAGTGCCGAACAAAAATACCATGCGTATGAGTTGGAAGTTTTAGCTCTTGTAGAGGCTTGCCAACGTTTCTGCATGTACTTACTTGGGAAATCATTTGTGATCGTCTCTAATTGCTCTGCAGTTTCGAGATGGTTTTTGAAGTTGTTAGAGTATGATTGTCTGATAATACATCGTGAAGGTTATAAAATGTGTCATGTCGATGCCTTGAGTCGAGCTTCAGTGGATCCTGTAAATCAACAGGTAGTCGTTCAGGATGTAAGTGAAAGAATCATGATGATCAAGCTATCTACTGATAATTGGGTGTACATGATGCAGCGAGAGGATGAAACTTTGAAAGCAATCCTTGATGTTCTGACTGGTCGTAAGCAGTCGAAGCAGCAGGGACAGTTCGCTAATAAATTCGTTATGGAGAAAAATCGTTTATTTAGAAAGGAGAAAGAAAACAAATTATTGTTGGTGGTACCGAAGGGTCTTAGATGGCGCATTGTGAAGTTATGCCACGATGACGTAGTCCACCCGGCGCTTGAAAATACGTTGAAGAGGGTGTCAGGAGATTTTTGGTTCCCGCGGGCATGCAATTTTGTGAAAGGTTACCTTAGAGCATGTGTCGAATGTTGTTATTGTAAGGAGTCAGTCCGTAAGGATTGTGAGCTATATGGTATGGATATACCAAAAATCCCTTTTGAAGTCATGCACATGGATCATCTAGGTTCATTCGTCAAAAGTCGTCGTGGTTATGAACATATTTTAGTCACAAGATATGTTGTGTTATGCCCTGTAAGGTCAACGAAGACTAAATCTGTCCTGGATGCTTTAGATCAGCTGACGTTGATTTTCGGAATGCCAAGAGTGTTGGTCACTGATCGAGGTACAGCATTCACATCGTCTCATTTTGAAAGTTATTGTTCGAGTAATAATGTTCAGCATATAAAGGTAGCAGTCCGAACTCCTAGATCCAATGGACTGGCCGAAAGAGTCAATAAATCGGTGTTGTCGTACTTGAAGTCTACTGTTATTGATGCCAAAAACTGGGACACCACAATAAGAGTTTTACATTGGACTTTAAATATGAATGTTAATGGTACTACGAAACACTCTCCCATTGAACTGGTTTTTGATTTTCCTGTTAGGGATATTTCTGGTAACAAATTCCTAGCAGCAGCCAGCCCAGGACGTGACTTCTGAAATTGAATCTTCGATAATGAACAAGAAACGTGAAGATGCTATACGTAATATCGAGGACGCAAGAAAATTGTGGAAGGCTAGGTTCGATGTTGTCAAAAAGGTTCTTAGATATGATCGGTATGTTGTCCAAGATATTGATGACGCTCAACGGTGTCAACGTTAATTTTCAATAATTGCTAGTAGCGACAAGATGAAACCCTGGTGTGCCTTATACCCAGATATTGATGAAGCGTATGATGATGAATCAACCCCATGTGAGGACTAACTCGAGGACGAGTTCTATGCAGTATTGGCCGAGTTGTAATGAGATTATTTAATTTGAATTTACTCTTTTAGTTCCCTTTCTTTTATATACGGTTGTCAGTAAGTAGTCTGGCAATTCTTTTATCATTAACAAACATTTGTACTTGAATCATTCTGAATAAATATAGAAAAGCGATCGGTAGTGTTTTTAATTCGAGTCGATTATCCTGACACACGCATCACAATGTTTGACTATTGACTGCCAGCCGTCGTCAATGGCGGTGAGTGTTAAGCGGCAAACCCCTCAGAAGAGATTGTGTGGTTACAATCGAAACAGGGAAACTTGTCCGTAAAAACATGGCTTCGATTCCCAGTTCAGTTAAGAATGAAAAATTATCAATAAATTTTAATTAATTTGATGTTGTAAAATTCCTTTCTTCATAAAAATAATTTAATAGAAGTTAAATAAGATGAATTTAAGCCTGATTAACGGCCAATTACACCAAGTTCAGTAATAATTAATTGCCAGTTATAACTGTCAAAACGTACTGTTAACTGGAAGTTAAAGTAATAGTTAGTTTTGTCTGAACTTGGTGAAATTGGCCGTAATAACTAAAGATTTTAAATTCACTGTAAACGATAAAACTAATTCCACCACTCGGTGGAATTTTGGGATGATTGGTTCATAACTTACCATGGCTCCAATATAAATCCCTCTCCTGAAAATCACTTAATTTCGGATCAAACTGTTACGAATCATGATATTTTACTCAATATGGTCGGTCAATAATTTAATATAGGTCTAAACCACAACCAATTTTAATGCTGATGTCTGTTTTTTTTAAATAAATTAATAATAAATAGACATCATATATATATATCACTTCTTAAATATTCGAACTGTCGATGGAGGGTATCAATCACTCTTACTTGTTTCTTTTTAAATCAGAGCCCGGCAACACATACGTGCAGACCAAGGTATATTTATAGCAGGGAGTCTCGGAAAGCCAGCTGTTTATTTTTTATTTGCTTGTTTTGCGATACAAACTATCAAATGTTGTATAGTTAACAAGTTAACAATTGTTTTGTCCTTATCTTTTGTCTTTTTTGTCTCTTATCAACAATGATGCCAACTTAGTGCTTTTGGCACTATTTATGGTGCTCTTTGATGCCTCAAAACTCCAAAATTTTATCCATAGTGCCAAACTAAGAAAAAGCACTAACTTGGAGCTTTTTCAATTTTTCACTTTTTAGCGTTGCCAACATATTTAGTAATCGTAATAAAACGATGTATTTGTTTGCGGTAAACATTTTTTTAAAGATGTAGACACTGTTTCAAAAATAGAAAATGGCTTGGAAAATATTAGGAATTGTGAATGGAAAAATAAGCAACGATTTTGAGTCATGTAGAAAAAACGTATTGAAAAGTTAAAAAACATGCAGTCGGAAACCATACAAAAGAACGCAAAGACTTTAAAAACAAAAAAAGAGATGTAACTTGGTATATAAAAATAGCTGACAGATAATGCTTTTATAAAGGCTAGTTTTCACTATCTCACAAGCCTTACGTATTCCATAATACATTGCGAGATAGAAATCTAATGAGTTTTGTTGCGACTGTCAAAAAATCTAATAAACACTCACACATAAAATAAAATGCAACCCTGATCCAATGAAAAGTATTATTGTTTAGAAATTTTTCAAAAAACGATGAAGTCGTATGGGATGTCAAACTTTTTTCATAATACTTGTCATTTTCATGACACATTGCATTCACACTATCACACTTTGTCATATTACTTGAGTTTTTGACATGTATTAATACAAAGTATAAAAGTGTAAACTAGCCTTAACAAGCGTTATGTAACCTGCCATTTTTCATGCGCTTACGATAAAATATAAGGTTTTTTATTAAAATATGGGCTTTCATTAAGTTTTATAAACAATGATCGGTCTTTGCAAATTTTCGGTAATTGCAACAGGCCAGATTTTTTTCGAGCTACGAATCGACCTCGCACTTTATTACTTTAAAACTGTTTTATTACCAATTCGAACTCAGCTGATGATGATCCAAATGATTTGGATGATATTATTTTTATTGAAGATAATAATAAATTTAAAAAATTTTTATATACAAACTAGCTGGACCCGGTCCGCTTTGCTGGCCCTTAGTAAAGATTTAAAATTTTATAAAATATGAACGTGTTTAATTGATTTTCAAAACAATAAAAAAAAATAAAATAATAAATGTTTTACTTACCAGCAAATGCTATTAGATTCTTCATGTTTGTTTAAAATTATTGGATACCCTAACCGCGTATTTTAAAAATATTTATGGAAGTGGAAATAGACTTTTGTAAACTAAAATTAACATAAATGTTCGGAATAAAACTGGCTATTAAACCATATAATTTTTTTTTTTCATTTTGGTGATTTTAGTGAATTACCGCTGAATTGATAAATGTATATTGATAAAGATTTAGTTACATACCATGCATCTAAATTTTAAAACATTATGTTTAGCGATTACGACGAAAATGACAAAAATATAAAAACGTGGTGCCATCTATCGGATAAATACGAAACTCCACAGAAACACTCCTCATACCTCATACATCAAACACACAAATTTTGGTCAAAGTCGGTGCAGTAGTTTTTGAGTTTAGCGATTACAAACAAACACGTCTCTTTTATATATATACTAGCTGGACCCGGTCCGCTTTGCTGGCCTTAGTAAAGATTTAAAATTTTATAAAATATGAACGTGTTTAATTGATTTTCAAAACAAATATATGCAAAAACACCTAATAAACCAATAATATTTTTTAAAAATCGCAAAATTTATTTAACAAACGCGAAACTACACAGAAACACGACTTAGGGTCCGCTTTGCTGTGCCGGCTTAAGAACTTTTAAAAATAAATAAAAATGAAAAAATTCGGTTATTAAAAAATAGTATTTATTGTAATGCTCTTTGATAAACGACATTTTTTGTTTTATTTTCCTTTGTTAAAATAAATAATGATGATGGCTTTCCAACACGTGAACATCCAACATATAACTGACCATGTGAAAAACCAGGGCTGCCAGAAATTTTCAGCAAAAAATCTTAATTTCACCAAAAAAAAATCTTATTTTTAAAAAAAAATCTTGTTTTTGGAAAAAAGTGTTTTTTTTTTCTTATTAAAATTAACTTTAAAACATATCAATATGTATTTCCACTGTTGCCAACTTTTTTTGCAGATTTCCCGCCAAATCGGACTTCAAAACCGCTAGAAACCGCTTAATATTCAATCTAAAATCTAAAAATTTTTTTAAGTTTATTTATATAAATCTAAATATACAAGGGTGTCATGGAAATCGAAAACGTAGAACGAAAGAATTTTAAGAGTCGTTTTTCAATAAGATTTCTGTAATAAAAATTCTTTCGTTTTAAGTTTTTGATTTCCATGACACCCCTAATAAGTTGCTTTTTTAAAGGTATTTCGATGCACTTAAAATTACCTTTTCGGATTAAACATTTTTCCATTAAATGTTTTTGCTTTTACAGTATTTATCGGTTATAAGCATTCCTGAAAATGCACGATTTTCGGTGCATATAAGCGGGAAATGCAAATATAAAAACTCGTTTATATGCACATATGGTGCTTACAAAAAAACTCGTTTAATTGCATCAGCCGTGCATATATAAAAACTCTGATGTTTGCATAATGGTTGCATATAGACAAAAAGATATTTAAAGTTTTTATATTAGTCTTTATTTGAAAAAATAGATTAAATTCAGTATGTAAAGGGTGGTTAAATTTCAAGGGCCGATGTTGATTTTGAATAAAACACAAACTATTTAGGAAATTATTGTAATTTTATTTTATTATGATATATTGGTATTACTCAATTATGTATGAAACAAAATATCGGCCAAATGGGCGCCGCGACCACGGCGGCACACCTCCATCCGATGGTCCAAATTTTCGATGACCCTGAGGCATAATGGAGGTTCTATGCCGTTAATGTGCCGAATTATCTCATCGAATAGTCTGACTTGCAATTGTTGCTGGCTTATCGACGTACACCTTTTCTTTCAAATAACCCCAAAGAAAAAAGTCCAACGGTGTCAAATCACATGATCATGGTGGCCAATTGACATCGCCATTACGTGAGATAACACGGCCATTGAATTTGTTGCGCAAAAGAGCCATTGTTTCGTTAGCTGTGTGGCAAGTGGCACCGTCCTGCTGAAACCACATATCGTCCACATCCATATCTTCCAATTCGGGCCATAAAAAGTTCGTTATCATCTCACGATAGCGAACACCATTCACAGTAACTGCCTGACCGGCCTCATTTTGGAAAAAATACGGCCCGATGATGCCGCCAGCCCATAAACCGCACCAAACAGTCACTCTTTGTGGGTGCATTGGTTTTTTGACAATCACTCTTGGATTATTATTCGCCCAAATGCGGAAATTCTGCTTATCGACAAATCCACTGAGGTGAAAATGTGCCTCATCACTGAAGAAGATTTTCTTCGAAATTTATCATCCATTTTCATAATAAGTCTGGATAACTTTAACACGTTGTTGGATTGTGTATCTCTCCATGGTTCAAATTGAGTAAGTCTGAAATAGAGAAATGTCAAATAAAATTCGGAAAAAAACTTGGCGTTTAGGTGTGGTTCACATTCAACATCGGCCCTTACAATTTAACCACCCTTTATATAAAAAATATTTTTGTACCACAGGTAGCATTTCATTGAAATCATTGTTTAGATTAATAATAAAAAAAGTAAAAATCCATTGCTTATTAGAACTGTCCCAGCAGTGAAGTGAGTAGCGATTTTATCAAGTGCTTGTCATTGGAGGTACATATGTAGTTGCTAGAGGAAAATTGTCAGTGTTCGTTTTTTTGCCATGCAAAGTGTTTTTGACAAGAATAAATATATATCGCTACTCATTACACTAGCATTTTAAAGTAAAGTAAAGTAGTAAAAATTTGTATGTAATTTTATTTAGTAACACGCTCATTTACTTTTTTATCTAACAGCTGACTTATGACAGTGATGATAAATATAGGGATGATACTTCCGAATTTATCATTTTAGAACAATTTTGGTACAATTTTTGCAAATTTATGAATGATGCGTATAGAAGACATTTTTTCATGCAATTTATTCAAATTGTATAAAATTTTGCCTGCATAAAAGCGAGAAATGTATATAAGCGAAATGCTTATAGAAGAAATTTCCATGTATATTTTAAATTGCGACCTGAAATTGCACGAACTTAAATGCAAAAAAGCGGGAAATGCTTATAACCGACGTGCATATAACCGATAAATACTGTATTTAATTTTTGCGAACCTTAGTCTGACTTGCAATTTTTTTCTGTTTTTGCAAAATAAAAAGCGCGCAAAACTTACACCAACCATAATATTCATAGCGTTGCTTAAACTACTGTCAAAAAATAACAAAAAGTCTCTCAAATGTATTAAAAAAAAAAACAAAAATAAAATCAACAAACATTTGATTCCGTACGGAATGTGCGATCAGTTTCTCACCTTGCTTAAGCAAATGACAGTTTCATAAAATTTAACAAAAAGTTTCCTTAAGTTCAATATGGCTAGCCTCATATGATTACCATGTATTAGTATATTTGCTTAAGCCAACTTAAGCACATTATGGTTAGGCCTTAAGTATTTTTTTGTCCAGTAAACCGCAAGGTTGCATTATTAAGTTTAAAAATTTTCAACTGGGAACAAAGAAGGTTTTTTTTTTTTTAATTGAACCTAACCTTCGTCTAGAAAAAACAAAAAATCTTGTTTTTGGGGAAAAAATCTTAAAATCTTTTTTCGGTTAAAAAATCTTAAAAAATAAGGTAAAATCTTACTTCTGGCAGCGCTGTGAAAAACATTGATTTTCTAAATTCAATCCACAAACTTTTAGCGTCTGTCCTTGAGATTTATTTATACTCATGGCAAATGCTAATCTCACTGGGAACTGTACTCGTTTAAATTTAAATGGCATGTCTGTTGAAGTGATTGGGATTCGCGGAATTAACACGTTTTCACCTTTATACTTTCCAACTATTAAAGTAGCTTCAATAATATTATTACACAATCTTTTGACAACCAATCGTGTACCATTACAAAGTCGTGGCTGATTAAGGTTCCGTAAAAGAATAATTGGAACACCTACTTTAAGCTCTAATATATGAGGCGGCATACCAGGAATATCAAGTGAATTTAAAAATTCTACTGGATAATTTACAACTTCTTCGTCATGTTCTACGGCATCGATTGACTTATATTTAGATGTTTGTCGATTGATTTTATTTTGAATAGTTATGTTTATATCATTTACGTCTTTATTTTTGGCAGCTAATATAGCACGATCACTTAACCATTGGTGGTTGGTAATATTATTTAAAATATTTGGATAAACATTAGAAATTAAATCATTTGTTTCATTACAAATAACACCAAAGTTTTCAGGAAATGTTACTAATCCTGTTCTATTGTCAACGGGAATTTTTCCATTGCCGATGTCCAACAATTGTTTTGCAAATATATCAGAAGATTCATCATTTTGTAATTTTACACGCATATTTTCACTAAGACGTAACTTTTTAACAAATCGCCATAAATAGGATGCTTTTAAACACGCGTTTAATTCATCTGCTGGTGTTGATCTTGATATGACCGGCAATGTTTGTCTAAGTTACCTGATAATAATATGAGAGCTCCTCCAAATGGTTGTTGAATGTTACGCAAATCTCGTAGAGTTCTATCTAAAGCCTCCAACGCTTTTTTGTGAGTCATTGTGCATTCATCCCATATAATTATTTTACATTGCCGAAGCACTTTCGCCATTCCAGATGATCTTGAGATGTTGCATGTTGGTATTTCTTCTAGGTGAATATTTAAATTTAATTTCAATGCAGAATGAGCCGTTCTTCCTCCATCTAGTAAAGTAGCAGCAATTCCAGAAGATGCTAATGCCAATGCTATATTACCACTTGATCGTATTTTTGCTAAAATTAATGAAATAAGAAAGGTTTTTCCTGTACCTCCAGGGGCATCTAAAAAATAAATTCTACCAATTTCTGCATCTATAGCTTGCATAATAGTGTCATAAACGATTCTTTGTTGATCATTCATAATTGAAGTATTTGATTCAACAAATGCATTTAATGTATCAGAATCGTAAGAGATTTCTCTTACTGCTTCATAATTTGACACGTTTGAAACCATCCGATTGGCTGTTGGCATTCCAAGTGAGTTAAGATCCTTATTTACCATTGATAAACCAAGGTCTTCAATAAAAATTAAAGCCTTGTTATAAATTTCCAAATTGTACTCTAATTCCAGATTCCCAGTATCATTGCGTGCTTGTCGCAAAATATCTTCTGCCATTTCATTTTTATACTTTTCCCATAAATGCAATGGGTTTGATGGATTGCATGAAGATATTATAATAGAAAATAATGTACGTATTTGGTATGGAGAAGCAGTAAAAGAAGCTTCTTGAAGTGAGTTGTCCCAATTTTGGTCATCTTCCAATAAATGCAAAAGTTGGCAAGCCTCTCTATATGTTTCGCACAAAACATTATTCACGGTTCTCAAATCCTGAAATGATTTTGGACCACGAACATTTATTAACAAATAACGTAAATAATAGCACTCGGCATTATTTGGATGGACAGTGTATAATCGACCTAATGCATCGCTAGAAAATATGTTCGGATGTCCTGTTACGGCTTGTCCTTGCTTACGGCGTTGGAACTCTTTTCTTGAAGCATTCCATGTATAGTATCTTGGGACATCAGAATATAACAAAGTTTTAGCAAAATCATCTGATTGACATAGTGAAAAAAATGCGGTCAATGTAGTTGCTGGTGGTTGAACTGCTCTTTGGAAAATATTTTCATTTGTAAAATAAACTCGTTGTCCATTTTCTAAATGAACTGCTAAGTGGACAACGGCTGGATATCTCTCATGAATTGGAAATGAAAATATACGCCATATTGCTTCGTTGCTGTTTATATATCGTCCCATCTGATATTGCTTAATTTCGTCGATATTATGGGCTACGCCAAAATAGCCATGTCGCTGCCTTTATTCACATATTTGCATATGTATTTAATAGATTTTACGGAGTTGCAATATTCGACGTTTATGTGAGCTTTGTATATTTTGGACAAAAGAGGGCAGTATGGTACTATCCATCGATTGTCAATTTCTGTATCTTTGTTACGAACTTTTAATATTACTGATCTGCCACTGTCGTCTTTTGAACGCCGCCGATATTGTGGATATCCATCGTTACCCGTGATAGTCTCAGAAATAAGTTCCTTCGGATATCGCTTGGAACACTTGCCATCAATCATACATGGTGAATTTGGATTTATCATACCACATGGACCATGAATCATGTTTTGAATAACTACGTTGAATAGGTCTGGATCAAGTGTTAAATCAGGTATTTCTGCACTAATTATACTGTCAATTTCACTTGGCTGAATTTTATCTACACACCAAATTAATATATGAGCATGCGGAAGTCCTCTCTTCTGCCATTCAATAGAGTACATCCAACATCTAATTGTACCAAAAATTTTATGCTTTACAATTAAACCAATTAATGACTTTAATTTTTGTTTAAATACTCTAGCTATTAGATCATGGCGATCGGTATGAGACTGACCAGGCAATAGTTTTTTCTTAATTTCTTCCCATTTCGGGTTACACGTAAATGTTATGAATAAGTCTGGGCGTCCATAGTTGCGAACATACGACATAGCGTCCTGCGTATATTCATGCATGTGTCGAGGACTACCAGTGTATGTAGCCGGAAGTATAACTAAACGTCCAACTTCATTTAAATTTCCATCATTATTCAATGCATCACGTAAATGAATATATTGTTCAGAGCGTAATTTTTTCTGATTTATTCGAATAAATAATAGTCGTTCCGATTCAGTTTTAGCGTACATATCTACTATGTACTGATGGAAAAGTTGTCTGCATTTTAAAATATGATTTTCTTGGTTTTCGCGAATCATTAATCTGTATGAATAAAAATTCATGCTACTGACTTTCTTGTTTGTTTCGTTGCCTATAAAATTGAAAAAAGACGTAATAAAGTATTAGGCATATTGTAGATAGAGCATTTTGGATATAAGTTGTTAACATTTAATCATAAGACATACCTGTTGATGGATTAATCATTTTAATATGAAAGTGATATCCATCTTCACCTTGCCAAAATATAATTGGATATTGGAGGGCGTCATATGATCGATGAGTTTCGGAGACACGTTGCAACTGATGGTTTCTTCGATGTAAAATTATATCTCTTGCTTCGAATTGATCACCGACAATTACAATTGCAACTTCATTAATTGTTGGGGCATTAAATCGTCTTGCGTGTTCACCTTCAGGTACTTTATCAGCTCTTATTACTACCTTATGATTATCAGATGGCATTTTATCAATTGCAGTTTTAAATAGCTTTACTAAGTTATTATAACGATGGTAAAAATTCTGCAGTGATTGCACAATATCACGACGAACTCCTGAACTAATTCCACACCTTGTATTTATCTCTTCGTCACTATTACCAAGAAAATAAATTTGCAAGAATTTATGCTGTTCATCAGAAATCGGTAGTAATGAACCAGCTTGCGCCCTATGCTCCAATGGGAGTCAGAGGAACACATATATATATATATTTTAAAAGTTGGCATAAAGTTGTCTGTGATTATGTTATCAGCTCCAAATGAAGTCATTTGAAAGCAATTATTATACTTTTGGATATTTTTGAGAAATATTTTTGACTGCGGTGTAATTCCTGAAACCAATGAATGTAAGGGCTCTGGCGGTATGCTTAATTCTGTCAATTTAACTTGACCACTCATACAACAAAAACCAGCTGCCTCGTTTTTGTATTTTAATGCTTTGCAATAAACACATACTTTATTCATTTCCCCAATGTCAATATTTGGATGAAAATTGTAATTTAATGTTGTGTCATAATTAAAGGCTAGGCGTGAAAATAATATCCTGTTGGTATTATGCGTTGTTGTTCTTGCCTGTCTACTTCTTTCACGTTGTTCTTGACTTCGTATAGCTCTTTGACTCACTGTTAAATGTTCTCTAAAGTTTGATATTTGAGTTCTAGCATTAATATTATCTGATTCTCGCATCTCCTGCGTTCGTTGAGATCGAAAATCTCGTATTATATTAGTTTGCCGTAAACGACGTCCGATATTTGCGCGCGGTCTTGGCATTTTTAATTTTTAAAATAATTTTTCTTTATACGAATATTTCAATAATATTTTTTTACAATATTACCCTTAATTATAAAAAGTTTTTTATATTTTGTATTTTTAAAGAATAAAATTAGAAATACATATATACGAAATAATAAATGTTTTACTTACCAGCAAATGCTATTAGATTGTTCATGTTTGTTTAAAATTATTGGATACCCTAACCGCGTATTTGAAAAATATTTATGGAAGTGGAAATAGACTTTTGTAAACTAAAATTAACATAAATGTTTGGAATAAAACTGGCTATTAAACCACATAATTTTTTTTTTCATTTTGGTCATTTTAGCGTATTTTAGTGAATTACCGCTGAATTGATAAATGCATATTGATTAAGATTTAGTGACATACCATGCATCTAAATTTTAAGACATTATGTTTAGCGACTACGACGAAAATGACAAAAATATAAAAATGTGGTGCCATCTATCGGATAAATACGAAACTCCACAGAAACACTCCTCATGCCTCATACATCAAACACACAAATTTTGGTCAAAGTCGGTGCAGTAGTTTTTGAGTTTAGCGATTACACACAAACACGTCTCTTTTATATATATAGATATATATATATATATATATATATATATATATATATATATAGATATACAAATATAATTATATTTATTATTTAATTTTAAATGAAAATGGTCACCCATCAATGCCGTTGCCTTTTTTTAAACTTTGGAGGTATATAATATTCGCACAGCCTAATGCAACTGGTTTTGTGTGAAATTAAAATGCGAAAATGGCTTAGCGCATATGACACTACATTTTTAATGCATTGTTCAAGTTTTGGTGAACAGTACAAATATAATGAAATAGAAAAATTTACCAAGTGCAAAGAGTTCAGCTGTATTAAGATAAATGGCAAACTGTCAACAATTTTTAAAAAGTTATCGATAAAAAATGAAGTTATGTCAAAAAAAATGTAAAATTGTTTAACTTAAAATTGACATTTCAAGCTTGAAATATTAAAAGTGTTGCTGAATCAGCGGTTTATGGGCAAATTCAGCGATTTACCGCTTTTTGTTTTTAGGTTTCTCATAAACAAAAAGTTGGCAACATTTAATAAAATAAACAAAACAGGGATGGCTAAGTTGTTTCAATTGTACTTTTTTGTTGATACTTTTTAAACAAAGATGTATAATACCTTTTTGTGGTATTTTTTATGAATATAAATAAAATTAATTTCAACTAAAAAAATCTTTTAGTACAATTAGGGTAAAAAATTACAATTTTTAAAGGTTGTTGGTACAATTTTAAAAATTCTCAACGCCATCCCTGAAACAAAACCATAACAAGAGAAAAAAAAACTACAAAACTTTGTTTACATTTTTTATAGTTTGCTCCAGTTTGCTCTTTCTAACATTTACTGTTTCTTTCTATCAATTCTATATCAATTAATGAATAAAAAATGTAGTGTCATAAGGGCTTAAGAAATAGGGCTTTTTAGTGCCTTTTTTAAATTTTAAAGTGCTTTTTGCTCTCAAAAAGTTGGCATCACTGCTTATCAACCCCTTTGCTGTTTGACAGTTCGTATCACATAACAACAATAAAAAGCCCTGTTGTTGTTTCAATCTCGCGGCTACCTGCTATAAATATACCTTGATCAGCGTTGCCAGAAGATTTGGAAGGAAAATCTTCATATGGCCAACAAAAATATTATTTTGAAGAGGAAAATCTTAAAATTTTTAATAACAAGGGCAAAGAAGTAAAAATTATTAATTTTTTAAAAGGAAATTCTTCTTATTATGGACACTATTTAAATTGAAAGACATAATTGCGGTATTTATACAAAATTAGATTGTAGGCTTAAATTGTGTTTTTAGTTATATATTCCATAAAATACTTTCTAAAAATATACTTTAAATCCATTTGTTTTCAATTAAATAAGAACGTAAAAAAGTTCATATAAATAAAGAAGTTTTTTTGGAAGTATTTAAATTCTAAAATTAGAGATATATAAATTATGGGCAAGAAGATCATAGATCATATGAAGTTTTAAGGGTTCTCAATTTAGTATTATATTTGATACAGATGTTGTATCGAAGGCATTTGAAAATATATGGATTATATGGATTTCCCTAAATATATTCCTAATGGAATTGTTATTAAAATAATGTACACCTTTGAAAAGACATTGTAAAGCACTAATGTATATAAACTTTATTTCATAATTATCAAAAACATGGAATGTGGAATTTTCACACCAAAAGCTTCTTAACCCTAGGTAACTTTTTACCACTTAGGTCTCCTCTTGGTCAGGCCTGACCCCAATTAGAACAGCTAAAAAAAACCCCAATTAAATAAAAAGTAAATAAATATATTTTTTATTAAATTATTATTTTAGATAAGCAGGGGTGTTCTGGAAATCGAAAACACAAGAATTTGGAAGTTGTTTTTAGTACACTTTCAATCAAATTTTTATAATGTTTGTTATTAAATTCTGTTTAATAGAGAAATATTTGTAAAATATTTGTCATAAAATTCATTTATCACAGAAATCTTATTAAAAAACGACGTTTAAAATGTTTGCCTTTTTGATTTAAAGGACACCCCTGTATACGATTTTATTATATAATTTTATTTTACATGCAAGTCATCGAATATGTAGTCCCTTATTTTGCACATTGCTTTTTCGCAACTGAGTGAAACGAGTTTTCCGCTTGGTTTTTGTAGTTAAATTATACCTAGCTCATAACGGGCCGTAGTTTTCTGATTTAATTCGAACTTGATTCATTCAATTCACAACATATCATTTATAGATTTTACCTTTCTGTTTTTTTGATATATTGTTCTATATGAAATATATTGCAAAAACAAAATTTGGTCTGTCCCAGAGGGTAATTTCATAGACTTTTACGTAAAAATAGAATTTCTTGCTCCAATCAAATCCAAATTAGTTTATTCGATTCAGCACACATCATTTATAGACGACCCTGTTATTTTTGTTATATTCGAAAAATTGCAATAATTGCAAAACACAAATTTAGTCTGCCCAGACCAAGACGGTAATCCTAGGGTAAGGTTCCATTAGTTTTACCTTTTGGTACTAAATACATGAACTTTTTTGTTCTTTAATATATTAAACTTTATAAAAATACGGGTTTTCTTTTTTCAAATAATTTTTTTTATCAATATTCCCAAAATGAACAACCGCTAATTTTTGTGTATGCTAGACAATGGGTACAAAAGTATGCATATCCAATAGACAACAAGCTGATACAAAACCTCATTGTTTTAAAAACTGACTGTTTAAAAAACTGCAAAAAATTATGTAAGTTGTACAAACTTAAAGTTAAGAATTTTTATTTCTAAAAATAAAAATCTTAATCTTATTTTAGTCAAAAAATCTTCAAAAATAAGGTAAAATCTTCATTCTGGCAACGCTGACCTTGATGCAGACTTTTTGTTTTTTGTGAGAGAATAATAACTCTCCCCAGTGATGTTAACCGTACGGTAATTACCCTTTTTTACGGTAATTTGGGCCGCAAAAGGTAGCAAGGTAATTTTATTTCAAATACGGTAATTTAAAGATATTTGAATTTTTGAAATACATATAGGTTTATAATACATGAAGGGTTTATAATTTTAGCTTTTGAGAAGTGATTTTCAATTAAAAAATAGATAAATGTTTTAACAAAAAATTAAGAACATTATGTTTCTGCAAATGTCGTAACACCGATAAGTGAAAATATGATAAATGAAATTACATTAAAAACAGTTTTGTTTAATGTTCTTCACATACATATGTACGCTGAGAGTATTAAATAAAAATATTTTGAGTTGAATGAATATACATATATGTACTTATTTTATTCAGAATTAATTTGCTGTTGTATTCATTAAATATACAATAATTTTGGTTAAAATTGTATTTTCTTAAAACACATTTATATTTTCAATTAATTGTTTATGAATAGTGCTCTTATCCGCTTTTTGCAAATGGCAGGCGTTGGTCTGAATGCTTTTCATATAAATTTTACTACACAATCAATCGCCTGTCATTTGTAAACAGCACATTAATGCTTTGATTAAAAACCTTTTCGTACGGTAATTTTGTCTCAAAAACGGTAATTTTTAGAGGGCAGTAAGGTAATGAAAAAATAAAAGTTAACATCACTGACTCTCTCTCTCAGAAGCACTTAAAGAAATTTTTGTGTTATTTTCTTGTTTTTAAAATTAATCTGGCTGTTAATGTAAAAACTCAAAACATAAGCGTATGTTTTATATATATAAAATAAAAAACTAAAAAATCATTTAAATTATATAAATCACATTCTTCAAGAAAAAAAAAAAAACTATAATATCATTAAAACGTGTTAATCTATTGAAACAAAAATAAATTCAGAAATTAATTACTTGCATTCATAAAACTTAAACGATTCTTCAAGAAAAATAAAAAAAAAACTATGATTTCATTAACATTCGGGCTTGCCAAAAAATTTCGGCAAACAAGAAATTAAATTCCCATTCTTCTTTAAACATTTCTCGCAGTGGAATTCTAAAGCAATCGTCAACAGAACCTTCATGTTTGAATGTTTGTTTGTTTTTTACAAAGTGAGAGCGAATGTTATTGTCTGAAAAAAGCACGGTATAGTACTTTTGCGGGCCTCTGTTTTAAATTATTTAAATTTAATTCTCTATTTTATATTGTTACGTTACTGCCTTTCAATAACGTTTTGGTTTATTTTCTTTATAATAAACCGTTTCGAGTTCTTTATTGTAACCTTTATAAAATAAATAAAACACAAACACTTTAAACACTATTTACAATTTACTCAACTCTATTTAGTACTAAGTCTTTTTAACAACCGTAATTTATAGCTTTTATTCACAACCAACTATAATTTTCTCAGCGTTATACGTTATTGACAAAGTCTGAATTTAGAATGATCTTATTACGCTAGTCGCCGCTAGTATTTATACTGCAATTTGGTTGTCTTGAACATTCGAAATGTTTTTCGAAGGTTCGAGGCTTTACTATTCACCACACTTTAATTTGATTTATGGCAGCACTTATGTTTACATAATTTTACCTCTTATATTGAAGCTTTTTAACGGTTATTTCTAGGGCTTTCTGCACATTGGGATTAAAGTGTACTAAATTATAACAATTTTTAATAACAATGTAAACTAATAAAATTACTAATAAATACAAGTTAACTAATAAATACAAGATAACTAATAAATTCATCTAATTCTTAACTAATAATTACAACTAATTCTTAACTAAAGTTACTTTCGTAACAATATTAAAACCCACGAAAATGATCAGTTTATAAATTTCCTTAAAAAACAATATGGCGATTAATATGTCAAGTGTTATTGTTTACATTGTTTGCAACTGAGCAAATATGCTCTCTAATTTGCACATGGTTTTTTTAGTTCAAACAAAGTAAAATAGAGCAAATTGCTAATACGTACACTTTGTTATTGTGTTGTGCAAATGTGTATATTTTTGCACGCATTTGCATCGTTTGCACACTTTGCACTTTCCCTTAATAATTTCAAAAATTCTGTACAAAACTTTAAAAAAGATATTAACGATCAAAAGTATGGATTTAGAATAATAATAATACTTCAAGTTTCATATAATGAAATGGTTCTTTTTTATTGCATAATACAAATAATCTACAACAACAAGACCGTTTTGCTTAGTGAATATGATTTGGTACGTCTTAGGAACTTGTTCATGCTGATATTTTATCTATTATTTGTGTTTCATGTATGTTTGTATGCATTTGGGTTTGTTGTTCATTCTTGCTTGTGAAATTGAAGTTTATAAGTTTTTTTTTATACCCTCCACCACAATTAGTTGTGAAGAGGGTATACTAAGTTTGTCATTCCGTGTGAAACTTTTTTATTATTCATCTCAGACCCCATAAAGTATATATATTCTGGCTGCTTGAGTAATTCTAAGTCGATTTAGCCATGTCCGTCTGTCTGTCCGTCTGTCCGTCTGTCCTTCTGTCCGTCTGTCCGTCTGTTGAAAACACGCTCACTTTCGAAAAACTCAAAAGAAATAAACAAACTAGGTGTCAAATTGCTTGTAGTTATCCTAAGCAGTTTGGGATTGAATTTCAGCAAAATCGGTTCAGTAGGACCAGAGCTATGAATCAAAATGTGGAACCACCACCTTCAAAAACTTGATAATTTTGTTACAAAAACTAACATAAATGATGCAAAAATGCACGGAATGACATAAGATTTTGCACAAGTCCGTTTTATTCGATTAGAAATTACACTGTAAAATTTCGCGAAGGTCGGTCCATAATTTACCCTAGGCCCCATATAAACACTACTCCCGGAAAACAGTTTAGTACGCCTAAAACCGTAAAAAATAATGCAATCATAACAAATTTTGGCTCGTCACAATTTTATAGGACTAATTTACCCTAGGCCCCATATATGCCCTACTCCCGGAAAACAGTTTAGTCTCCTAAAACCATAATTAATAACAAATCGTCACAGTTTAAGATAATAATAATAAAAAGACATCATACAGATATTACTCCTTAAACATTCGAACTGTCGGTGGAGGGTATCAAAGATTCGGCACAGCCGAATATAGCACTCTAACTTGTTTAATCTATGTATTAATAAAAATGAAATCTTGTCTGTTGCTGATCGCATAACTTGAGAACGGCTTGACCGATTTGGACGATTTTTTCTTTAAAATGATCGCCATGGTCCAACTTAGGTTTATACGTAAAGGAAATTTTGCCCCGCCCACTTTTTTCGAATTACCTAAAATCAGAAAACGGCTCCATCGATTTGACAAATTTTTCTTTCAAGTGGTCGTATTAATCCATTAAAGTTTTCATCGAAAGAAAAATTTACCACGCCTACTTTTCCTATTAAGCGCATAACTTGAGAACGGCTTGACAGTTTTGGACGATTTTTCCTTTAAAATTATCGCCATGGTCTAACTTAGGTTTGTACGAAAAGAAAATTTTGCCCCGCCCTCTTTTACGCCCACTTTTTTCGAATTACCTAAAATCAGAAAACGGCTCCATCGATTTGACTAATTTTTTTTCAAATGTTCGTGTTAATCCATTTTAGTTTTCATCGAAAGAAAAATTTACCCCGCCTACTTTAACGCCCACTTTTTCTATTTATTTGACCGATTTGGACGATTTTTTCTTTAAAATGTTCGCCATGGTCCAACTTAGGTTTTTAAGGAAAGAAAATATTTCCCCGCCCACTTTTTTCGATTTACCTAAAATGATCCATCGATCATTAGTAATAAGCTACCGAGCGAAGCCTAGTTTTTTAATAATTGTTATAATTTTATTTAATTTTTATTATTTATTGGAATTTTTATTGTTTTGTTTAAGTTTTATTTTATTTTTTAATATTTATTTTCTTTTTGATTTTAATTATTTTTTTAAATTTTTTGATTGCATGTTTTTTTTCTTTTTCTTAAATTTTTGTTTTTAATTTTTTTAAATGTTTTCCAAACAAGTTGAAATCATAACAACATAACATAAACAATGTTTTCGGCGCTGAAATACGATTTGGAACCAGTGATGCATTTTGAGTTTTTTTGTTTTGTGCCATATTGCGGATTTAAAAGGGCCAAAATACCTTTAATATACATACATAAATATGTGATTATTATGTTTGTATTTAAAAAAAACAATAGCTAAACATAGTTTTTATCCATTTTTGTTTCACAAATACCATTGCTCAAAAGCAACATGAATTTTTTTTTTTTTCAATACAAAATTTTATTTATGTACGAAGCATTTTTATCATTTGACGTTCTACTTTGATTTTTTGATATTTATTTATAATTTAAATTTAAAGCAAGACTGATTTGCACATAAAAGTAACAGTTCTTAGTTTTAAGGGCCAAGTATACAAAACAATTGGTTGGACAAAAACAACAGGATGTTTTTGTGAATATTTAAAATTTTTGATTTTCATACAAACAAACGCTTGTGTGGTTTATTTGGTCCTGTACAAACATCACTGTTTGGAACTGTTTTCTCGCATTCAATCAGCTTTGCGCTCTGACCAGCTCGGCGCCCACTATGACCTGTTCGCGCTTATTTGTACTAATTTGTATAGTACCAGTATTTTCGCATTGGTTCTCACAATAAGCGTCAGTCGGCTCGGCTCGGTAACAAGCGGCCACTCTGTACGCACCCATATTCGGCTCGGCTCGGCAACAAGCGGCCACTCTGTTCGCACCCTTAAGCATCATTACTTGTTTTTCTTATTGTAGTCTGTAAAATAAGCTGCGTTCGTTTACCCCAAAATTTGTACAAATTTGTATGTAATGGATTTTACTGAAATACGTTCGCGTACACATAAATTTGGAAAAGAGAGCATCTGCTCTGAGCCTGCAAAGAGCCTGCAAATTTTTACTGAACATATTTTTGCCTGTAAAATCCAGTTGAAAACAAAAACATATAATTCAATATAGTAAACATACAATTTGTAAACAAAAAGTCTACAATTTGTAAAAAAAAAACATTTTTTTTTAACTTTTCATTTCATTTATTCACATTTCCAAATTATAAACATTATAATTTTAAATGTAATATAAAATAACAATATGATAAAACAATTGTATTATACATTTTTGATTAATTTAAGTTTCATTATACGAAAAGGTATAATTTTATTAATTTTCTTCTTTTGCATGTGTTCGGTAGATTTAAAACGTTAGTGGCTAATTTGTTGAATATATTTGGTAGTACCACACTGAGGCTGTTTTTACTATAATTATTGTGGAATCTCTTTACTTGGTATCTTCCTTCTGCTTTTCGTCTTGTGTTGTAGATATGGCCTATTGAGCTAAGGTGTCTTGAGTGGTTAAAATATTCATTTATTATAGTGATACTATATACTTTTGTAGCTATATTTTTAGCTTGCCCCGCTTGTCCGCGGATACATTCCATAAGTCATTATACCATTATGCACAAAGCAATGACCTATACTTGCTCGGCAATACCTATGCTGTGCGTTTGAGTGACGAATTTAACATGGGGATGACATTGGAAGTATACAATCGCCACCTTCTCGCTTACATTTCGTTGACGAAAACAGTGACGAATATTCATCATAGTTTTCATTCACAAAAATACTATGATGAAAAGAATACTGAAGCCGGAGTTAAATAATGAACGGTTTCGTTAACGTTGGATCATGAACTACTTCGTAAATACTCAGTAACGATATATTAAAAATGTCTTATATGGTTTTATATAATATTGTATTTTTTTAATTCACAGCGTTTACAGTCTTTTGAATTTTATAAAACTAACATTAAAAATAGAACAAAAACTTTAATTCACATAAAAACAACAAAAAAAATATCATAAAGCTAAATATACAAAACAAAAGAAAGCAAAAGATAAGTTAAATTTATATAAAAACAAAAAAAAACCCATTAATTCAACATCAACAGTTAACAAACAAAAAACTAAAATTTATATGTAATTTTTTCTCTCAGATTTCCTCTCCAGCGACATGTTTTTGAATATGCGCCTCTTCTGCATTTGTATGGCTTTTCGGATCTGTTTATCCGCTGGCCCAACGCTGTTAATATTAGTCACAGAGATCGCTTCTGAAATGGTTAAAATTTTTGTTAATATACATTCAGTCAAAACATTAAGTGATTTTTACCTGAAAGTACTGAAAAAAATTTTTTGTGTTCTTTAAAGCTCTTCTTCCCTTGAACACCATCGACGTTGTAGGCCATAATGACATCGTCACCCAAAATACGTCTTAAATTTTTTTGAACACCGGCAGGTTCAAGTATGCACCTCATTGCTCATATCTACTTTAATAATGAAAGAACAAATCATCTTACATATTGTTTCTTATTGTCCGGATTGATTCGATTATCGAACTGAACAAGATCTTCTTCACTCCGAATTGGAACAATATCTGCAAGTGAGGCGTCATCATGAGATTGCCGCAAACATTTGGCTGTTAAGACCTTGTTTTCTGCCAGGGCTTCATCAACGAATTTCATTTGACCTAAAAAACACGTATGCATATATTTATTGATTTGTATATTTAAGTGGTATGTATAATGTTATGTAAATGTATACAGTAGTTTATGTAAATGTATCTATAGATCATAAAAAATTACCTTGCAAAACGTTTATCTGTAAATGAATGTTTTTTGTTGCTTCCATCACTTCATTTAGTTTTTCAAATAAGTCGTTGTTTGTCTGTCTGAAAACAAAATAATTATTAAAAATATATCATGTACAATCGCCTATACAAAAAAAATACTTACTTTCGGAGTTCTCAAAATGAACACGCTTTATTTTTCTTGGCGAAGAATTCATGTTGTTATTCATCTTAAAAAAAAAAAAACGGTTAGAAAAAGCATTAAAGGCAGGCATGTAAAATTGGAATTAAAATCGACTGTTTCTTAAAAGGAAACCTAACTGCTTTACATTCTATTTCACTTAATTGAAAGTAATAAAAATCGTCCGAAATGTTAGAATCTAAAAAAACTTTCGTCCAACTAAAGTTCCTCCATTTTCTTGTGAAAAACCCTGGACTTGAACAGGAATTCCAGGTTTAATGTAGCAGATGTTGTCCGGTGATTTTGTCGTTAAGTAAGAGTTGTTGAAGTAAAATTTCTTTTCAAGTAAGTTAAGGCCTTTAATTTGGTTTTAATGCAAAACTTTTCTTCAACAACTTTTCTAAAAACCTGCTCCAAAATTTTAGATGGTCTTTTAACACATTTCTTTAAACTCTGCAAATAATTCTCGAAGGGGTAGCACGAATTTTCGGTTGGATTGCCAATCAGTTCAACTGTTTCTTTTAAATGGGTGAGATTATGACTTAGTAATAAAATATTTTAACACAGACCTCAAGCCTGACTATTTACTTAATTTATTTAAAATTTAAAAGGTCGAAACAAAAACATATTTAGTTACAAAAATTATAATGTTTGTGTGTTTATTTGCAAATATGAAAACATATACACAAACTTCAAAATATTTTAAACTCTCAAACAATTTTTTAATTGTTTTAATTAACTGTGTTGATTGAAAAAAATATTTTGATTTGTGTTTACGTTTTATATAGCCTCTTTTACTGGTGGTCAAATTTCAATTAAACCTATTGATTGAAACTCAACAGCAAGAAAAGCTCAAACTTACAAATGCGTTAATTGATATGATCAATTTGTTTGCAGTAAATAATTTTAGTGCTAGTTTCGTCACTTAGCGTCTGACATATTTTTACTCGATATGTTCTAAAATTGAAGTTATTTTTAAACCAATTTAGTGAGTTTCCTCTGACTCCATTCCGCTCCAACATATTCAATAGTTTAGCATGTGAGAGGGTATCGAATGCCTTGCTTAAATCAATAAAAAGAGCAAGACAGTGAAATGTTCTTCTAAGCATGTACTTATGTGATTTAAAAATTCTCCTAATAATTTATTGATAGTTTTGCCCTTTTGGAATCCGTATTGATTGGGGTTAATGATTTTGAATTTTCTTAGGAACTCGTTCAGTCTTCGAGCTTATACTTCTTCCAAGCTTATACTTCTTGCAATTGGTCTGTAATTATTAAAATTTTTTTTTGATCTATTTTTAAATATCGGTTTTATTAAAGATGTTTTCAGCAAATTTGGTATATCAGCATTATTCATACTTGAGTTAATAAACGTTGTAATGACAGGTGTCAATATAAAATAATTATTTTTTATATCAATAATTAGTATTGTGGTTATTTTGTTGAACTATTTATGGTTTTTAATCCAAATTTTTAATAATTTTAATTAGGCTTAAGTTCATTAAATTTAATTTTCATTAAATTATTTTTATGAAGAAAGGAATTTTACAACATGAAAATTAATTAAAATTGTTATTGATAATCTTTCATTCTTGACCGTGGCCGGGGCTCGAACCCGGGCCGGAAGGTTACCATGACATGTTTCGATCGCAACCACTTTGGTAGATCGAAGTTTGCTTTTTTGAATGATTATCCATTTTAATTGATCTTCTTCCTTACTTCTGTTTTTCGTACTTTTGTCAAGAATTTTTCTTGAAGTCCAAAGTACATTTTTGTTTTGTTTTTTCATTTTTTGTCTTTCTTTTTCTTGTTGACCTTTTTCAGCACAACTCATGGTAACCTGCCGGCCCGGGTTCGAGCCCCGGCCACGGTCAAGAATGAAAGATTATCAATAACAATTTTAATTAATTTTCATGTTGTAAAATTCCTTTCTTCATAAAAATAATTTAATGAAAATTAAATTTAATGAACTTAAGCCTAATTAAAATTATTAAAAATTATTAAAAATTTTTTATATTTTTTAGTTTGATTACATCATATCCAGCACCCTTGTGTGTTTTTAATTGAGATAAAATGTTAAATACCTCTTCTTCAGTTGTTGGAGCAAGAAACATCGAATTTTGAACGGTATTTCTTTGGCTTATACAAGTTTTAATATCAAAAGTATGTAAGATTTTTTTGACATTGTCCTTGAAATTATACGCAAATTTGTTTGATATATTTTGAAAGTTTTCTGTTTTAAATGTATTTATTAATGAAATGTCAATATTTGTTGTTTTTTTTACCGGTTATTTTATTAATTAGTTGCCAAGTGGCTCTTATATTATTTCTATTTTCAAAGAATTTTTTTTAAAGTAATCGGTTTTAGCATAATTTATTTTTTTATTTAAATAATTTCGAACTTTTTTATATTCATATTCGTAATTTTTATTACTTTTTATTGTTTAACCATTTATTATATAGTTTATCCCGAACTTCACTCTTCACTCATCCCCGGATTTATTTTTCTACGTTTTTTATTGTTTGTACCAGATGATTTTGATATTTTATAAATATGATTCAAATATTTTATTAAAGATTTTACTTGTGCTCATATTTTGATTAACCAACTCGTTCAAATTTGCAATTTTTATATTTTTGTTGACTTTATAAGAATTTAAGTTTATTTTCTGTCCCTTTTCCAAACCCTGACTTATGTTTATTTTTTTTTTCTTCTTGTACACTACAAAAAAGTGAATAATGATCCGAGATGTTTGTTTTTACAATTGCTGCATGTGTTTTTGTGTTTGGTTTGTTACTTCTGATATGTATATGATCGATGCAAGATTGCGTTCTCTTAGTTATATCCTCTCTTGTTATCTCTTTAAAAGGACAAAAACTGAATTAAAAGTGCAGCATAAACTTAAAACCAAGGCGAATTAACTACAGGTGGTGTCGAAACGGCATCTGATTTTCACAATTCGAGCTTTTTTGTTTTGATTTGTTATTGTTTTGCTAATAATGGTTGACATTTCGAGCTAATGGCACTAACAATGCAATGCAAAAAACCCTATGTTGTTTCTGTTGTTTTTGGATTGTTGTAGTTCCGACAGGAAAAGGTAAATCGTCAAATCTGGCAGCCCTGCTTTTCTTTGCCTATGTTATATTTTTTTTGTTTTTTTTTTTTTGGTGCTTTGACAGCTCGTCAGGTGCTTATTGTTTTAGCCCACACGCCATTTTTGAAAAAAATTAGTTAGGAATGGATTATATATGGCTTCAATGTTCTCTTTCATATTCCAAAATCCATTTTTTGATATCTCGTATAGAATCTGAGATATTTAGTATAGACTTTGGTCTACATCCACATTTTTTAGGTTTATTGAATATTATATTGCTACATATTACAATTTTTTTCAAATGGAGAAAATTTTGCATACAAACATAACAAAATTATACTTTACTATTGCCATTCGAATAATGAACAACGTAGGTCAAAATAAAACGTCACAATAGTTAAAATTTATTGGACACAATGTGAAACTTGAGATGAATATAGAGCCCACAACAAAACTAATTGTTGAATATTGATTTGCGCTATCTAACATACATATATTTTCTTTCCATATTATGTTGGATCTGTAGTTCGGGGCTTATAGGAATGAGTTAAGCAATTATCACCATTCTAAAACATACCAGCCTTTCCTTGTAAATCTCTATTAACTATCAAATTCATTGTTTTTGCCATTGACTTACTTTGCTCCACGTCAAAGAAAACTTCATAATACGAAATAAAATTTGATATGGAGCGCAAAACGACAAAATGTTATTTTAGAAAAACCATTAAAACTTTGGATTTATTGCATGTAAATTCATGAAAATGTAAAGTTTTGTTAAAAACATACGTAGCAATCAATTAGGAGCGTTTAAAAAAATCTATCGGGTAGTTTTAGAGAAAATTTACTGTAAACCTATTTCATCGTTTTTCTCAAAACCGACTTGATGGCTTATAGGCTAAAACAATAATCACCTGACGAGCTGGTGATGGAAAAAAAGCGATAAGAATTAGAGATCACGTTGATTTTAAAGTAATCCTTAGGGTAATAAAAATTGAATTACGTACAAATGAGATAATCCGTTCTCAAAATTTTGTATGACGAATTATGTAATTTGGATCATAATTAGGCTGTGGATTACGAATGAGAGAGTGAATTACTAAAAAAAAAAGCTGTCCTGCGAACATGGTATAAGGTAGTAAGGTAAGTTTAGACTCCATTTTGTAATAACCATTTGTTTCTGCTATTTTTTAAATTGTTATGATACACTAGTATAAGATAATTTATTTTTGTATTTCATTTATTAGTCATGCTAAATGTTAAATAAAAATTGGAAATTTATATGAACTAAAACGATATCATGGAGTAATCTTGTGATTTTATGGTTGAAATGTTAGTAGCGTAACGAGAGGTAAGTTGAAGGTTTTGGGACATTACTGAACATGTACGGCAAACGGTAATGTCAAGGATGTCTGCAGAAGTCATAAGGGGTGGGTAGCATGCCAAGGCTGTAACAGCTAGTCCTTCGTACTCAAGCCCGATTGGGGCAATCCTGCGCAGGAAATTTTTTTGTCCCAGAACGTTCGTCCATCCAATGTTATACGTTTTAATTACTTCTTTAATTTATTTGGCACGATAATTTTTTTGAAACGAAAACCCCAGGTGGATCTGAACCCCCCATTTCCGGTGAGCTAAAGCCCTAACGCCAGCATGTCACTTTCCACCGCGAAGCAAGGGTTTTGGGATTAAGAATCCCTCAGCGGCAACAATTGTAGTAATTGTTGCTCGGTTCGAAAGAAAATCGTTACAAAAAAATTCGCCCCTGTGTTTTTGTAGAACTAATGTTACATGGGGTCTTCACCTGACAATTTTTTCTCATACCAAACGTCAAAGTCTGTATAAAAAAACTCTCAAATTTTTGTCAGCGTTTCTTTTATATGAAGCTTAAAAATTTACAGGTGAAGACCCCCTGTTACATTTTATAATTTTATCATAGTAAGTAGCAAAACAATAACCCCCCGTTTCCACATGCACCCGGTGGCGAACGTCATGATGATTCATCATAAAACATACGGACAATAGTAAACCATCAACGACATACATATGTATGCTGAATTTTCTTTGGCGTCATACATGAATTTTTTAAGCAATTGTCCAAAATATCATAGACCAGAACTGATTTTGTTCGTTAGGCTTCCGCGTATTAGTGAGTCCTAACAGACAATATCATCGATATTCAGACAACGTTGTCAAGTTTCAATATAATTCAATAGCATACAAATTTCAGCAGAGTTCAGTTTTATATCGAGTGATAACAGACAATGTCGATTACTTTCAACTTTCTTTTATACAGTGAATCTTTCATAAAAATGTCTGCAAAACTGTATTTAACAGTGTCGTTGTCGGGCAAGTTTACTTATACGAACGTATAACTCAACAAACACGGAGGTTTGACTTCAAATTGAAGATGATTTGAAGTCATACGTTTTCTCAAACAACAAACGTTTGATAACACAGTGCAACACGAAAGAAATAACCATATTCGGACAAAACTACGTGATAAGATCAAAATCGCAAAAAAACTTTAAAAAATTAGATTTTTTTTACCTTTTTCCCTCTGTTCAGGTCCATAGGTAGCAAACCGTTAAAAATTCAAGGAAACAATCAACTAAAAAAATGTACCTAAGATCTTAATAAACAACTTTTTAGAGCATATAAACTTCCAAGGAATGATTCTTAACACCGTTTAAGAAGCGTTTAGGTAGCCGCAAAAGTGAAAAATTTCCCGAAAATTTTTTAATTTAATTAGTTTTTTCTTTACTTCAACATTGAGACACTACGCTATCTATTAAAAAATATTAAAAAAAATATTCGTATTATATTTATAATGTTGATGGCCCTGGACTTACAAATCGCATTCTCTTAAGTTGTGGATCCAAATCGTCGTCCTAATCTGGCTCTGATTCAGAACTTATGGTGTCCACAGGCACGTTGCTTCTAGACTGCCCTCCATCATCAGCTTTTTCTTCTTCAAATACTTCATTAACATCATATAGGGTGATTTTGTGACTCCACCAACATACCTGAAATGAATTAGAAAAGAAATGAAACAAGTAAGAGTGCTATATTCGGCTATGCCTAAACTTATATACCCTGCACCGTGATGCAATAAGAACAAAAAGTTTTGTAAACGCCCACATTATGTCGGATGTTGTGTTTTAAAACCAACCTATTTTGGTTTCGCTTGTACCTAATTTGGAAACTTTTTCTCTTTCTATATATATATATATATGTTTTGACAATCGCACGATTTGAAATCGCAAATGGTGTTCTGACACTCGTGCGTTCTGCTTACGATCTGCCATTGTTTATTCTAGATCCCTTGAGCATATTTCAGCGATTTAAAGTCGCCAAACTTTTTGCGATTGCGATTAACAATCTTAGTGTTTAAGTTTTACTAAAATTTTGGATGTTTTCTGTTCGGGAGGTACCACGCCCACTTTTCCAATACCGCCCATTTTTTATAGAGGTTATTTATTGATAACCATGATGATTGGATCTTATGTGGCTCTCTTTGGCTCTTGCCGTTCTCCAGAAATACAGATAAACAAACAAAAAAACAACAACAAAGGATTTTTGGGTAAAATTAAAGGCAGTCGTGGTTTTTTGCTCATATCTCCGTCATTGGACCGATCTGGCTGAATTTCAATAGCAAACTTAAACGGAGTATATGTGACATAAGTATATGACAACCTAGTCCCCATCATTTCTGGGGTCTTCGGAAAACCCATTTCAACATACACACGGACAGACGGACAACCGAATTTCAACTTCGCTTTTCATAAGGACCCAGAATATATATGTATACTTTACAGGGTGTAGGATCAATATTGTGGAACAAACAAACGGAATGACAAAGCTATATTTACCCTCTTACCTTCGGTGAAGGGTATAAATAGGAATGCAAAACAATGCATCAATAAAATTGATATTACCTCTGCAAGCAATGCGTCGAGTTTTTTGCAGATGGTTTTGGTAAGAAATCGGCATATTTTCAAAAACAAATCAAAAATTAAACGAAAAAAATCGGCAAGTTAAAATTACTGTCTAAAACACAATAAAACATATTTTTAATGACAAGGCAAAACAATTAACCATTACCTAATGCTTTTAAAAAAAATCAATAAAAATAAACGTTTTATAAATAAATTTTAGTTAATTAAAAAAATATATGAATATTTTGTACTTAAGAGTAAATTGCAGGGTCCGTAAATAAGAGTTATCCATAAAGTTTTAGCTTAAAAACCTTCCATATAAGAGTCAACGGAGACCTGTACTGTCATATACCAGCAGGTTCGTCCTAAAGTTCTTTGTAAGAACCTATGGTGATCTAGAAAAAAAACGATCTAAACTTTACAGTTAAAAATCATTTTTCAACGAAAAAATAAAAGTTCGGATGAACTCTTAAAAAGAGAGTTTTATTTCGCAGTCATAAAATATTCGGCCTAAAATAAAACTCACTTCGCCGTCAACAAATAAAACTCTTTTAAGGATTTTTTTTCGTCTAAAATAACACTCATTTTGTTTTTCTTCTTTTTTAATGACGATTAGTTTAATTGCAGTGCAAGCTGATTAGATAACACTGCTTTACAAATTGTAGTGATCTGACCAGCGATAAGCTTTAGGAGTCAATGTACAAAAAATGAGTTTAATAAAATGTCGGTTAAAATCAAACTCCTGAAATGAGTTTTATTTTTTGACGGCTGAATAAAATTCTCGTTTTAAGAGTTTTATTCGATCTTTTGTTCCTCAACAGAGTTTTAATTAAAAACTCTATTTTTAAGAGTTAAATTTGACCTTTTATTTTTACGTTGAAAAATAACTGTTGTATATGAACTTTTTTGTTTTTAATTCAAAAAATCACTTAGGGACTGAAAATAATTACTACATATTATTATTTTTTTTTGTTTGGTTATAGTAACCAATTTGGTTATAGTAACCAATTAAAGTAAACTAAGTAATTTTTGATTACAAATATCTATTGGGAAAAAGTATTTATTTTTCTGGTTACAAATATCCATTTTAAGCAAATTAGAAAGTATATAATAGGTATTTTATTCGAGCTTTATTATTTCAAATATTAATAACTTTTCGAGCTTGAGGTCTTTTTTATAAAAACTTTAAACGTTTATTTAAACCAATATTTTGGCACTTTTTGAGTGCCTTCTTCAGGGTTTTTTCTTCCTTATTTTATAAATTTTTAACAAATTTAACAATAAAATAAGGAAGAAAAAGCCCTGAAGAAGGCACTCAAAGATGTGCCGAAAAAATTGGATTAAATAAACATTTAAAGTTTTTTATAAAAAAAGACCTAATGCTCGAAAATGTATTAATATTTGCAAATAAGAAAGTATAGTTCGTCAATCCCGACCCACCACAACATTTAGACAACTTTTCAAGAGTGTACCCATGGGCAATAATGGACCCAAGAAAACAAATTATATTATAAAGTTAGGATTCAGGTGAATGTTCTCACCATTTGCCATAGACTTGATTCGTAAGACACTTAGAACCTATGTACCGAATTTTAGCAATTTATCTTCAAAATTGCGACTTGAACTTTGCGCACAAATTTTAAATGGACAGTCAGCCGGACGGGTGAATGTCTTTAAATTGATTGATTGGGTTAGACACACAATACAAACACTGCATATATGGAATAAATATAACCATATTTTCCTTAAGTATAAGCGCTGAATTAATAACAGTTGTCTCCTTGTGTAACAAGTTATCCAAAATGTTGGCATATCATAACGTCCAGTGTCATAATATCCATAGTTACTAAAGAAGTTAAATACAACAAAAGATCTACATACACGCAAAGAAAAACATGTTTTACAACAAAACTATTTTTAAAGAAGGTAATTTAACCACAATATGGTTGTCAGTAACAATGATTTGGTTAAATTAAACATAAAATGGTAAACATTTTTTTAAAATGGTTTTGCTGATTTTTCTTTGGGTGTATATATTAAATATATGTATAACGAAAACAAATACCGGCTTCGCTAACTAAAGCTTCTCTGCACAGCAGGCCTTCGGCCGGGCGCAAGGATTTTCTCCTCTATGGTAAAACAAACACCGACTTTGCTAACTAATGCTTCTATGTATAGCCGGCCTTCGGCCGGGCGCATGGATTTTCTACTCTATGGTATAACAAAAACGGACTTCGCTAACTAAAGCTTCTAAAATCTGCCTTGCGCCCGGCCGAAGGCCGGCTGTGCAGAGAAGCTTTAGTTAGCGAAGCCGGTGTTTGTTATTCCATAGAGGAGCAAATCCATGCGCCCGGCCGAAGCTTTAGTTAGCAAAGCCAACCAATGGCAGACTAAGGATTTTTTGGCACCAATTTCCACAGTCTTTATTTCTTTTTATTAAATTTCCAAATCTGCTTATCTTTTGACCTCTGCGTCTCAGAGATTGGCAGTAATGGAACCAGCAACCTTTTAATGACGCATTAGAAAACACATTTTCTAAAGCCTGCCTTAAAGCTGCTTCATAGTCTGTATGAAAAGCCAAAGCTTCGAACTGTAAAAAATTTCTGTCAATAAATAATAATTTTGTTTCTTAAAATTTGATAATCACTTGAAATTGTATCGGTATTTTAAAACAAATATTACACATTTTAATATTTTTGGTTATAAGTTGTGGACATTATGACACTTTGCATGTCACTGCTCTGACTTTATGTCACTGCGCGGACGTTATGTCACTGCTCTGATAAAGTCCATTGACACTGTGACACTTGTTGGAGTGGCATGTCCATGGACACTATGCCACCCCCAAAACTATCAAAAAATAGTCACTTTGATAATTTAGAGGCAACAAATCGGTAAGTATGGCAGGCCTGAACACTAGTTTTAATTTTTTTTACAAAAACTAAGTACACGTGTTCAGTTCTTTTAGAATTTTTTTTTTTAATAATTTTGTCTACATGGCACTTGAACGAAGAAACCCCACCCTTTTAAATCCCTGCAGATAAAATTGGACTACATGATCCATTTTGATGTAACGTTTTCTTTGTTTTTAAACGCTGTCAAAAATATGGCAAGTCGCTGCGATAGTCCCAATATGGCCACAATGAAATCCATTTTCATTTGTGTTATTAGCTGTGGTCTATCTCTTCCCTGTTGGGGCTCGTAATCGATATCAAAGGGATCTTCATAAGTAACACCACTTGCTGTAGTCATTCTTGTAAATTCTGTGACAAACACTTTGATTTTGGCGTTTTTTTTTTCAAAATCACTTAAATATACCCATCCCTGAGTGTCAGCACTATTTAATGGTAAAAAAATACAACCCTGAAACCTACGAAAAAAATACCACTCTACCACGGCGAATTGACTAACAAAAGCGCAATTAGCAGATTCAGCGTGGGTATATAAACGATTCCAATAAGAAAAGTTCATTAAACGAGTGGCAGTAAAGAGTTTAAACAAACCGTGGAAAAACGTGCAAATTAAAACTGATTTCGTGTTTTAAATCGAGTGATTTTAAGTACAATTTAGCAACGTGGTCACGCCTTGCGAAGAGATTAACAAAAAAATCCATTTAGTTTTCATAAATTTATGGTTTTTTTGTTTGCAAATTTGACAACAATTCGGAATTTGCGAAGGTTTTTTAATCTCAATTAGAATTAAAATTGGTGCTGTAATCGCTATAAGTTCAACAAAAGAGAGTGGCCACTACCAAGTAATCAACCTACAAGGCTTCGTAATATAAAGCGCGTCAGAGCAAACCATTTATAATCGTTGTTACATCCACAACTTGCCATGGCTAGCAATAAATGCTAACAATCTTCGATAGGATTAAACTTCAAAAAAAATTATTGCAAAGACATTGCAAAAATTCGCTGGCGAAGGGTAACAAAAAGGTAAAATTTCCTTTCAAGTTTTTTACTATAATTTATCATACATACAATTGGTTCTATTTTCAACAAATACGTTAATCATATTTATAACGGCTGTTTTAGGCGTTTCCTTATGGATTTCTATAAAAGCCGCAGCAGTAACAGTACCAGCAGTCAACATAATAACAGCAATAGCAGTTTTAAATCACATGCCTCAAGTAATAACGTTGCTTCCTACAAGGTAGAATATTGTACCTCATCATCATCACTGTCACCTTTTGGTACAAGAGCAAATCTTTCGTCTATTGCCTCCTGCCCATCTTCATCTGCCAAAACCATAGTTAATGCCTAACAAAAAAGCCAACCAAAACCACGTTTTTCTAGGCCTAACGACGTTACGTCAAAACGCATTTTCTTAACACCCTGCACTCGACGCCTCTACAACTACAACAACAACCCCCGGCCATCTTAATCCAATCTCCGGATCAACAGGTAAACATGTATTTTAGCCACGACACATTCGCCCTTGAGGAGCCAAACCCAGCTCGTGTTATTACCCACGTTTTTTGTAAAAAAATTGAAAAAATGATATAGGTAGTGTTTACTATCGTGGGCTACTCGCTAGTTATTGTAGTTACTATTAGAACTAAGAATACATACCTAAATTTATTTTAAAATTAGTAATCTTAAAACTATAACCATACATATATTCACCATTGGTTTACCTGAAACCTTCACTACCTACTCTAATTAATTTTAGTCGTTATCGATACGGATTTTAGCCCAGGCTCTGATTTATAATCTAATTTAATCGTAAATTACATAGTTTTTTTTATGTCTTAATTTTACCCATAAATTTTTAAAATAATAAGTTAAAAGGAAAAAAAAATTAGATAAAAGAAAAAAAACAATTTTTGTTTGTATTTTTTTTTTGAGCGAAACTATTTTTGTTATTGAAATTACAATCAGTGACTAGCCGTGAAGTCGAATCCACGCGTACGGGAAATACATGGGGAATTCATTCGAAACATCTAGGCACTTTTAATTAAAATTTAAATTGATTCCCTATAGTGAGCTTGAGTCTAGTTATATAAACTAAACTCAAGTTTAAAGTCGCGAATTTGAAATTGAATTAAATTATTTGAATTGTAGGTAAAGGCTTGAGTCCAATTTAAATACCCAAATCGGGGTTGATCGTGAAAACCTGACTAGAATTTGAACTTAATTACCTAAATGATTTTTTTTGAACCTTTTAACTAAAAGACAGGTTGGAAAAAAACTGAATTGAAAAAAATGAAAAAAGCAGAAAAAAAGTAAAAGGACATTGAAATATATGAATAAAATTTTCAATTTTAGTCATAATCCAAAGCCCAAATTCAGTACTAGAATTGAAAACCTTAAACTTGGTGAGGAAATAGACTCATGAACGAATCCTGTAACCGAATTTAAATATCTACTCTCAATTTAAATAATTAATTCAATAAATTAAAATTTCAAATGATTAATTCGAATTTAGTGACTTGTTCTGGATTTACCTACTGAAATTGAATTTGACCATTTATTTAAAATAAAACTTGAACAGTTGGGCAGAATTTGGGTAATTAAACCGAATTTTAACCACTTGAACTACATCCCAAATAAATAATCTAAACAATAAATGATTAGATAAACGTTTAAAAAAAAAAAAAACGAATACCTAAATGGGCAATTTAATCAGTGAATGATTAAGTGACAAATTAATCCACAATTCCCTAAGCAAATATTTGGTCAATAAATGATTAACTATACGAATTTATATACAAATACCTAAATAAATAATTTAACAGATAAAAAAAAAAATACTTAATTAATAGCCTTTACTAACTAAATAAGTAGTCATTGCTAACGTAAAAAGTAGTCATTGCTAACGTAAAAAGTAGTCATTGCTAACCGTATAAGTAGTTATCACTAACCGAATAAATGGTCATCGCTGACCAAATTAATGACTGAAACTAATAAAATTAATAGGTGATAAGTAGGCATTGTATAGTGAATCTGAATTGACAGGATAGGTTTAAAAGTGAATATTCGATTGGGTTCGGACAAACGACATGAATCTGAATATGAGAATTGGCTTTGAGATTTGATTTTAAAATCGTAACTTGAATTCGAAAGCTTGAAACTTAATCAAAATACGTGAGTTAGATTTCAATTGTCTGAACAAAATTCTAATTTTGGGATAGAACAAAGTTGGATTTTGTTACTTGAACTAAGTTTCAGATTGGTCACTTGAATTTGAATTTAAAGCTCAAATCGGATAAAGATTTTAATTTTTGGGCTAAATTTGAAATCGGAATATATAGCCAGTACGTAAATTTAAATCCCAATTCAAATATTTAAGCGGCGTCCAAATTTAAAACCCTGCAATTTAACGAAATCTAAATACCTTAACTAGGATTAATTTGTATTTTTGTATATATAAAATAGTTGAATCGGATTTTAACCCGTAAATCAAATTTGAACTTACAATCCGAATTTGTACTTAAAAGTTTGAACCCCAAACTAGGTCTTAAATTAAATTAAATATTTTAACTAAAGGTTAAGGCAAATGCTAAATTTGAATTTAAATCTAGCAAAACAAGTTAAATTATAATTCGAAGTTCCAAATACAATTTAAATTTATAATAATTTATAATTTAAACTTATTCTAGGTTTAAAATTTTGATTCTTGAACTTAATGGCATTTGAATGTTTGAATTGGGTTTAAATATCAAAACAAAATTTAAATATTTAGGCTAAACGTAATTGTTTGAACTAAATTTAAAATGTTTGAACTGAATTTTGAATATTTAAACTAAATTTAAATAGTTAAACTAAATTTAAAATGTGGGACTAAATTTTGGGCTTAACTTATTGCTGTAAATTTAAAAAAAAAATTCTAGAATCCTAGTTTTAAATCTTTAATGCCCGACCTATTGTTAAATTTTTAAGTAAATTCTGAAAAAAAAAAAAAATCAATAGAACCTGAATCTGGACAATGTTGCCAGTGAACTTTTTTTTTAATCTTTTGGGATAATTGTTTTTTTATAGCTACCATTACTTATACAAATACCCTGATAATTATATTTATATAAAATATATATATATAATATATATATATAAAATAATAATAATAAACCCTCGAAAATCTTGATTTTCCAAATTAAGAAAAAATATATCGATTCTCAAAAAAAAAATAAATTTTAATTTTTTTTATACCGTTAATTGTAAAACTAAAACAAGTATCCATTTTTGATACCATCAATGTTCTTTGATTTGGGTACTAATGAACAAATTTATTGCAAAATAATCGGAAAACGAATTTGAAAAGTCAAGAATTTAGGGTTTTAGGCAAATAAGAACGTATTGATGAATTTATTTTCTTTATATTTATAACCAATTCTATTTACACTGTATAAATTTGCTTAATTTAAGTAGAATAGATAAGTAAATAAAAACATTTTGTGCATTTTTTTTTGAAATAATGGAAAACAAAATAACAATGTTTTAATTTATTTAGAATTTGGTTGAAAGGTAACTAGCGTATGGCGAAATGGTAAGTTACGATTTGGGGCATTACTCCAAACATCTTTACAGGCAATGAGTAGTGCCACGGTTGACAATACGTTGTCATATGGGGTGGGCGGCCTGTCCAGGACGTAAACATCTGGTCCTGAAGACTCGAGCTCGGTCATGTCGAGAATAGCGTAATCTTTTTCTATCATCATTCAACGGTCGTTTTTTGTTCAATGTTTCATGTTTTATATCGCTTCGGTTTTTTTCATCTACATCTTTCGTTTTTTGGCACGAATTAAGTTGTGTATGTGTGAGTAGATGGACACGAACCCCCCATTTCCGGCGAGCTTCAGCCCAAACACCAGCGTGCCACTGTCCATCGCGAAGCGAAGTTGAGAGTTTGATTTACGTCAATCTTTTCTCACGAAAATTTTCCCTCACGCTCGCATCACACAAAATGGCGCCCAACGTGGGGCCACCTCGAAAGTTAGTTAACCCTTTGGGTTAAAGTAATTTAGCCTAAAGGTGTTTTAATTCATCTTTGTCTGGCTTCCACACCTTTGAACATTTCCGGATAAAATGTTTAATCCAATAACTTTTTTTTCTTTTCATATTTTTGACGATTGTCCCGGAAGGTGTTAAATACACACCATTCCTGCGTTGCGACGGCATCGTATGGGGAAGTTAGGTATTGGGATCTCGGTTTTCTGACCTTATGACTGACGACCTATGTCCTGGAAGGTGTCAAGTAAACACCAAGCCTGAGTTGCAATGGCTTCAACATAGGAGACGAGACTGAGGGGATCGAATGGATTGAATCAACTCGAGTTCATAATGAAAAACTTGATACGGCGGCTATATAGCTAGGTGATCGTATGTTTTCATTATTGGAGGAGAGGAGAGGAAAATTTAGGAGATTCACTTTATGTCGTTTTTGTCTTGTGTTTTCGTTTGCAGTTGATTGATGATAGAAAACTTGTTGGCAACAACACTTAGCGCACTATACGTGAAAACAAACATTTTTTTTGACATGATTGATTTTTGTACATTTGTATCATACTTGAACATCGTATGAGCTTCGAAGTTCTCATTTCTGAGGACAAAATTTCCAATGACTTTAAACTCGAGTAAATATCACACACATTTCGCCACTACACGTTTTGTTACCAAATTTCAACCAAAACACATTTTGTATATACTAAATTAAATATTTGAAAACAAATTAACCTTAATTAGTTGTAATTGATGATATAGTAGATTAACAATATTTTTGGCCATATGTGAATTCGTATACTAGACTTATAATCTACTAACATTACTAAAATTTATTTACAACTCGAAAATAATTTTTCGATTAATCGTATTCATTATTAGATGCATCGGAACATATTTTTTTCTTACAATTACTATTTAAATAAATTTACTTCTAAATACATTCACCTTGATAATTATTACCAAAAAAAAAAAAAAAAATTTTTTTCAAATTTAATTTTTTTTGACAGATGATAATAATCAATTATTATTTCTATGATATTTTTGGCATTTACATACATTCTTTTGAAATTTATTTTATTACTTCGAATTTGAAGATACTACAATTTTTTTCAGTTTAATAGTTAGTTGATATTTAGATTGTATTATGTAAGAATCACAATCTTACAGACATTTGATTTTTTTTTACAAGTACAATTGGTAGTTCTTTTGGGAATAAATCCATAAGAGATATTGTCCTTTACAACTTTGACATAGGATAATAGTCAATGATTATTTCTATGATATTTTTTTTGAAACTTCAGTTTTAACTTTTTTTAGATTTCTTCGAATTTGAAGATATCTGATTTTCTTAAAAATTATTTGTTGCTCTCAATACTTAGGTTGTAAAGTTATATGATAACCATAATTTTACAGACATTTGAATTTTTAGAATTACGATTGAGATTTCTTTTGTAAATAAATTTATAAGGATATCTTGGCTTTTACATTTTTCATAATAATCAACGATAATTATTATAAAAGTTTTTATATAGATTTTCGTCTTTTTTTTTTTACCTTGACTTAATACGTTTAAATTTAAAGACAAACTCCGTATTCATGGAGGATTATTGAATTTAATAAACGTTTATTGAGGAAAATTTACGTTCAAAAATTTTGTCTCGTAAACTGTTGTTAAGTTTAAATATTTCTTTTATGAATTCAGGCAGTCATATTTCCTTTTTATCTTTTTCGGTTTCTTGATATTGAGATTTCAAGGTTGTATGATAATTGCAATTTCACGTACACCCGGATTTTCGTTAATAACAATTGAAGTTTCGTATATAAATAAAATTGTGAAAATCTTTTGCCACATACATTTTGATTATTGCTATTTTTTTAATTACATTTTCTTGGGATTTTAATTGGTATATTGGGATTTAAGGGAATAACCTTTTCTTAAATTTTATCTGTTCCGGGATATTGGGATTGGGAAATTACGTGATAATTTCTTAAAAATTTACATTTTAATTTTTTTTATTGAATTTTTGTATTGATCGAGGACCATTGGTTTTTCTGACTGCAGGGTATAGTATTTTCCACGGGTAATTCGTTCAGTAGTTTTTTTCGGTGTTAGATTGTTAAAGTTGAGTTTTTTTTGAATCTGCGAACGGTTTTGGCTAAGGATGAATACTAGGCGACTCCGATCATCCAGTAGAAACCAGGCAAGCAATATCGACGACATTCTAACCACTACGACAACCACAGTCACCAATCCAAATACGGCACCCATTGTTCCTACAAACGCGGTAACTCCGTTAATGTCGATTAGATTCCCACCCGGATTTGGACCACAAACCCATTCATCTCCTGATAGTTTTAGTACAATTCGTACACCGACCTACAGCAGCATAACTGCCAGGGAAATAAGTGGACAGACAGGTAATCAGGGTACTCGTGACTTTGATTTAGGAAACATGAATAGGAATAATTTAGCCCCTGTTGGCGAGGAGGTCGACCCTGAAATGGTTATAACCGAGGAAGGATTGACGCTGAGAGATTATGTCAGTGCTTCGGTGGGAGCCGCACAGGCTGCAATTATGAGTGAGGTTCAAAATATGCAACTCATGCTACCTCAATTGATCAGGGAGTCTTTGCGTTCCGAACGTGGCATTTCTTCGGAGAACCAGACCTTCCGTAACAATGTACCCTATGACCAACAGCGTGCATATCAAACCCCTTTTAATAACAATAATAGCAGACCACCGCAAGCACCACATTATGCACATAATGACCCTCCAGTGTTCCGACAACAACGCCCGCGTCATCCCAACTTAGCCCAACCAGTATTTAATAACATTCCTCAAAATTTTGACGAACAATACCCAGGTTTTGGAAACTCACCTTCTTTTCATGGTTTTAAACCAATAACTCCAAACCAATTGGAAAAATGGGGATTAAGGTACGATGGTACAAATAAGTCGTTAACAGTTGAGGATTTTGTATTTCGGGTAGAGGCATTGAAACATGATTATAACTGTTCGTGGGAAGTTTTAATGAAAGGTTTTCATCACTTAGTCACGGGGGAGGCAAGCAACTGGTTCTGGTCTTTTAGAATGAAGCATCCGATATGTGACTGGCAGACTTTTAAACACCACCTGATAAAAAAATTTCGAAATTTCGAAAGCGATTTTGAAATTCAAAGGAAAATTATGGAGCGTAGGCAAGCGCCAAATGAGTCTGCGGATGCGTTTATAACCGAGATTGTCAAACTTAAAAACCAAATGAGGGTAAGCGTACTAGAGAGCGAACTAGTAAAAATTGTAAAAGACAACCTGAAAGATGGATTGGCTCAACTGGTTTTCCCAATTAGGATTGACAATCTGGATCAGCTACTGGAGGAGTGCAAAAGGGCAGAAAGGAATATTGCCAAGCGATCTTCTACCCGTATGCCTTTAGGTCATTCTCGTCGAGTGTATGAGATGGACTTGTTTGACCACGAGCAGATGGATGAGCAGGCAAAGCAGGTTGAGGCACTTCAAAGAGATAGTTTGCCAGCAAAACAGCTCACATGTTGGAACTGTAAAGCACCTGGTCACTCTTTTATTGAATGTCCCGTAGTACAACGCAATGTCTTCTGCTACAAATGTGGGTTCGAGGACGTAACTAGCCCAAATTGCCCCAGATGCGCGGGAAACAGCAAATCGAACATGCGGAAGACTGGGCCGACGTGTTCAAACCAAACCACCTCCCAGTAAAAGACAATTTTTTAAATTTCATGTTAACTGATCAAGACCAACCCAACGAAAGGATCGACGCAAACCCAACCCAAGACAAAGTCAAACAACCGGATGAAGAAACTGCCAACACCCACGCCAAAAATGATGAAAACACAGAAACTAAACGTACAAATGATTATTTGAAAATAAATTATAACTCAAAGCCACATGGTCTCAATCCAGGCCTATCGTATGAACAGCGTTTAGAAAACTATAACAAAATTCGTTCTGAAATTTTTACAGATTATGTACCAATAGTTAGCAATAGAATCCGAAAGACCCGGGAAAGATACGCCTTAAGAAAAGAAGAAAGGAAAGTAATAGCATCCACAGTTATAGGTAGCGAAGACGATATTAGACCCTATATGACAGTAGGAATTAATGATTCTCAATATCAAGGCCTGTTAGATAGTGGAGCTTCTGTAAGCTGCCTTGGCCGTAATTGTATGGAAAACGTTAAACAAATGGATGCGAAAATACTTGACTTTAAATCTTCTGTGCGTACAGCGGATGGGAAACAACATTTAATTATAGGCAAAATTTTAGTAAAAATTAAATATGGGAATAAATTCGTGGAAATGATGTTATATCTAGTACCGAACTTAAGTCAAGAACTGATTTTAGGGTATGATTTTTGGAAAAAAATAGGTCTGAAAGTTTCTTTTGAAAATAATATAGTCGACGAAATTTTTCTCACAAATTCGGAAGAGTCCAAAATGCACCAGTTAACTTCACGTCAACGAAAAATTTTAGAAAATGTAAAATCATCATTTCGGTGTTATACACAGTATGGCTTAGGGCGAACAGAGATCGAAAAACACACAATAGACACTGGAGATGCACCGGCCAAGAAGATGAGACACTACCCCGTGAGTCCAGCAGTGCAAAAATTAATATACGCAGAACTCGACAGGATGATCGAACTGGACGTAATCGAAGTAGCCACTGGAGCGGAGTGGAACAACCGTATGACTTTGGTCATCAAGCCCAACAAGAACAGGCTTTGCCTCGATGCCCGGGAGCTGAACAAAGTTACGAGGAAGGACGCGTACCCTCTGCCCAATATAGACGGTTTACTGGCGAGGTTGGGAGATACCCACTTTATCTCATCAATCGACCTCAAGGACGCCTTCTGGCAGATCCCTCTGGATGAGGCAAGCAGACCAAAGACAGCGTTCACAGTTCCTGGCAGGCCTCAGTATCAATTCAAAATGATGCCTTTTGGACTGTGCAACGCTGCCCAGAGGCTTTGTCGGTTGATGGATAAAGTGGTGCCATCTGAGCTAAAGGATAGAGTCTTTATATACCTGGACGATTTACTGGTAGTGTCATCAAACTTTGACGATCATATGGACATGCTTCGTATTGTTGGACAGAGGTTAACGAACGCTGGACTTACGATAAACATGCGGAAATCTAGGTTTTGTTACCGGGAGTTAAAATACTTAGGATATATAGTTGGGGGCGGAAAACTTAAACCCGATGAGGAAAAAGTTAAGGCAATCTTGGATATAAGTCCACCTAAAAACCAAAAAGAGGTTAGAAGATTTTTAGGCACCGTAGGGTGGTATCGCCGTTTCATTAACGATTTTTCTACTCTTACGGCACCTTTGACGGATACCCTTAAGAAAACTCCCAAATTTATTTTTAACCCTGAAGCAACAAAATCTTTCGAAGAACTCAAGCGTCGGTTAGTTACCAGCCCAATTTTGTCTAGCCCAGATTTCGAAAGACCATTCTATGTGCAATGTGATGCGTCGAACGTAGGAATAGGAGCGGTTCTATTTCAAAAAGACGATGAAGAGGGTGAACACCCTATTGAATATTTTTCAAAAAAATTGAACCAGGCCCAGAAAAACTATTCCACGACAGAGAAGGAATGTCTCGCAGTAGTTCTGGCCATAGAAAAATTCCGCCAGTATATAGAATTAATGGACTTTACGGTCATCACAGACCATTCCAGCCTGAAGTGGCTGATGCGTCAGCAGGATTTGAACGGGAGACTTGCTCGATGGAGTTTAAAGTTGCAAGGCTTTAAATTTAATATCGAGCACAGAAAAGGAACGAAAAACGTTGTCCCCGACATGCTTTCGCGTCAAGACATGGAGGAAGTGGTTTTGAATAGCGGCCCATTAATAGATTTTAACTCTGAAGCTTTCAAAGATAAAGAATATCTAGCCTTAATAGATACTATAGAGCAAAATAAAGACCGATTGCCGGATTTGAAAGTGGAAGAGGGCATAGTATACAAGAGAGTCAAATTTAACCGAAACGAGGTAGACAGTGAGGCAGAATGTTGGAAAATATGGGTGCCGGGTGAATTAACCCACAGTCTGATCTGTAAATCCCATGTTGATAACACCTCACACGGAGGCATAGCGAAGACTTTATACAATATTCGTGAGTTTTTTTACTGGCCTTCTATGGTAAAACAGATCAGGGAATTCGTTAGAGATTGTGGTACATGTAAGGAGATAAAACACCCAAAACAAACTTTAAGACCACCCATGGGCTACGAAGTCAAGACTCAAAGGCCATTTCAGAAGATATACATAGACTTCTTAGGACCCTATACCCGAACAAAGTCCGGAAATACATTTATTTTCATCGTATTAGACCACAAAACCAAATTTGTCTTATTGAAAGCGTTGTCCAAAGCTACCACCAAAGCAGTGATTAAATTTTTACGGGATGAGGTGTTTTATAAATTCGGAGTACCGGAAATGTTGCACTCGGATAATGGTAAACAGTTTACATCCGAAGCCTTCAATGATTTCTTAAAAGTATTTGGCGTTAAACATATTCGTACCCCTATCTATTCACCGCAATCTAACGCCAGCGAAAGGGTCAATCAGACAATACTGAGTTCCATTCGAAGTTTTTTAAATAGTGACCAATCGAAATGGGATGAAAATTTGGCTAAAATAGAATGTTCACTAAGATCTACGGTTCATTCGTCTACTGGGGTAACACCTTATTTTTCATTAACTGGGTACAACATGGTAACTCACGCGGACGCGTATGAAATATTGAGAAAACTGAAATCTGCTGAAGAAGGGGAAATGTTAATACTGCCTAAGTCTTCGCAAATGCAACTGATCCATCAGAAAGTGGGCGAAAAGTTACATGACGCCTATTTGCGAAATGTAAGACCTTACAACCTCAAAAGTAGAGTTATAAAATACATGCCTGGCCAAGAGGTCTATAGAAAAAACTTTATACAGAGCAAATTTGCAAAGGGAATAAACGCTAAGCTTTGCAGACCCTGGCTGAAGTGCAGAATTAGGAGAGCCATAGGCACTAGTCAGTATGAGGTTGAGAATCTTAAGGGACAGTTGATCGGGGTAATACACGCGCAGCACTTGAAACAATAGAACACTTAGGATTCGAAGGGAATATTTGTCGTAGTGAATTGAAATTTTAAAGGGAGTTGCCAGATCCAGTGATTTCCCAACTCTTTTCACCCCACAGGCTAGGAGAAAAGAGCTGGCTTTGTGACAAACACTTTGATTTTGGCGTTTTTTTTTTCAAAATCACTTAAATATACCCATCTCTGAGTGTCAGCCCTGTTTAATGGTAAAAAAATACAACCCTGAAACCTACAAAAAAATACCACTCTACCACGGCGAATTGACTAACAAAAGCGCAATTAGCAGATTCAGCGTGGGTATATAAACGATTCTAATAAGAAAAGTTGATTAAACGAGTGGCAGTGAAGAGTTTAGACAAACCGGGAAAAACGTGCAAGTAAAATTTATTCCGTGTTTTAAATCGAGTGATTTTAAGTGCAATTTAGCAACGTGGTCACGCCTGGCGAAGAGATTAACAAAAATCCATTTAAGTTTCATAAATTTATGGTTTTTTGTTTGCAAATTTGACGACCATTTGGAATTTGCGAGGGTTATTTAATCTCAATTGGAATTAAAATTGGTGCTGTAATCGCTATAAGATCAACAAAAGAGAGTGGCCACTACCAAGTAATCAACCTATAAGTCTTCGTAATATAAAGCGCGTCAGAGCAAACCATTTATAATCGTTGATTACATCTACAACTTGCCATGGCTAGCAAAAAAGACTAACAATCTTCGATAGGATTAAACTTCAAAAAAAAATTATTGCAAAGACATTGCAAAATTCGCTGGTGAGTGGTAACAAAAAAGGAAAAATTTCCTTCCAAGTTTTTATTATAATTTATCATACATACAATTGGTTCTATTCTCAACAAATACGTTAATCATATTTATAACGGATGTTTTAGGCCGTTTCCTTATGGATTTCTATAAAAGCCGCAGCAGTAACAGTACCAGCAGTTAACATAGTTACAGCAATAGCAGTTTTAAATCACATGCCTCAAGTAATAACGTTGCTTCCTACAAGGTAGAATATTGTACCTCATCATCATCACTGTCACCTTTTGGTACAAGAGCAAATCTTTCGTCTATTGCCTCCTGCCCATCTTCATCGGCCAAAAACCATAGTTAATGCCTAACAAAAAAGCCAACAAAACCACGTTTTTCTAGGCCTAACGACGTTACGTCAAAACGCATTTTCTTAACACCCTGCACTCGACGCCTCTACAACTACAACAACAACCCCCGGCCATCTTAATCCAATCTCCGGATCAACAGGTAAACATGTATTTTAGCCACGACACATTCGCCCTTGAGGAGCCAAACCCAGCTCGTGTTATTACCCACGTTTTTTTTGTTAGAAAATTGGAAAAATGATATAGGTAGTGATTACTATCGCGGGGCTACTCGCTAGTTATTGTAGTTGCTATTAGAACTAAGAATATATACCTAAATTTATTTTAAAATTAGTAATCTTAAAACTATAACCATACATATATTCACCATTGGTTTACCTGAAACCTTCACTACCTACTCTAATTAATTTTAGTCGTCATCGATACGGATTTTAGCCCAGGCTCTGATTTATAATCTAACTTAATCGTAAATTACATAGTTTTTTTTTATGTCTTAATTGTACCCATAAATTTTTTAAATAATAAGTTAAAAGAAAAAGAAAATTAGATAAAAGAAAAAAAAAAACAATTTTTTTTGTATTTTTTTTTAAGCGAAACTAGTTTTCTCATTGAAATTACAATTAGTGACTAGTCGTGAAGTCGAATCAACGCGTACGGGAAATACATAGGGAATTCGTTCGAAACATCTAGGCACTTTTAATTAAAATCTAACCTGATTCCCTATAGTGAGCTTGAGTCTAGTTATATAAACTAAATTCAAGTTTAAATTCGCGAATTTGAAATTGAATTAAATTATTTGAATTGTGTGTAGATGCTTGAGTCCCATTTAAATACCCAAATCGGGGTTGATCGTGAAAACCTGACTAGAATTTGAACTTAATTACCTAAATGATTTTTTTGAACCTTTTAACTAAAAGACAGGTTGGAAACAAACTGAATTGGAAAATGAAAAAAGCAGAAAAAAAGTAAAAGGACATTGAAATATATGAATAAAATTTTCAATTTTAGTCATAATCCAAAGCCCAAATTCAGTACTAGAATTGAAAACCTTAAACTTGGTGAGGAAATAGACTCATGAACGAATCCTGTAACCGAATTTAAATATCTACTCTCAATTTAAATAATTAATTCAATAAATTAAAATTTCAAATGATTAATTCGAATTTAGTGACTTGTTCTGGATTTACCTACTGAAATTGAATTTGACCATTTATTTAAAATAAAACTTGAACAGTTGGGCAGAATTTGGGTAATTAAACCGAATTTTAACCACTTGAACTACATCCCAAATAAATAATCTAAACAATAAATGATTAGATAAACGTTTAAAAAAAAAAAAAAACGAATACCTAAATGGGCAATTTAATCAGTGAATGATTAAGTGACAAATTAATCCACAATTCCCTAAGCAAATATTTGGTCAATAAATGATTAACTATACGAATTTATATACAAATACCTAAATAAATAATTTAACAGATAAAAAAAAAAATACTTAATTAATAGCCTTTACTAACTAAATAAGTAGTCATTGCTAACGTAAAAAGTAGTCATTGCTAACGTAAAAAGTAGTCATTGCTAACCGTATAAGTAGTTATCACTAACCGAATAAATGGTCATCGCTGACCAAATTAATGACTGAAACTAATAAAATTAATAGGTGATAAGTAGGCATTGTATAGTGAATCTGAATTGACAGGATAGGTTTAAAAGTGAATATTCGATTGGGTTCGGACAAACGACATGAATCTGAATATGAGAATTGGCTTTGAGATTTGATTTTAAAATCGTAACTTGAATTCGAAAGCTTGAAACTTAATCAAAATACGTGAGTTAGATTTCAATTGTCTGAACAAAATTCTAATTTTGGGATAGAACAAAGTTGGATTTTGTTACTTGAACTAAGTTTCAGATTGGTCACTTGAATTTGAATTTAAAGCTCAAATCGGATAAAGATTTTAATTTTTGGGCTAAATTTGAAATCGGAATATATAGCCAGTACGTAAATTTAAATCCCAATTCAAATATTTAAGCGGCGTCCAAATTTAAAACCCTGCAATTTAACGAAATCTAAATACCTTAACTAGGATTAATTTGTATTTTTGTATATATAAAATAGTTGAATCGGATTTTAACCCGTAAATCAAATTTGAACTTACAATCCGAATTTGTACTTAAAAGTTTGAACCCCAAACTAGGTCTTAAATTAAATTAAATATTTTAACTAAAGGTTAAGGCAAATGCTAAATTTGAATTTAAATCTAGCAAAACAAGTTAAATTATAATTCGAAGTTCCAAATACAATTTAAATTTATAATAATTTATAATTTAAACTTATTCTAGGTTTAAAATTTTGATTCTTGAACTTAATGGCATTTGAATGTTTGAATTGGGTTTAAATATCAAAACAAAATTTAAATATTTAGGCTAAACGTAATTGTTTGAACTAAATTTAAAATGTTTGAACTGAATTTTGAATATTTAAACTAAATTTAAATAGTTAAACTAAATTTAAAATGTGGGACTAAATTTTGGGCTTAACTTATTGCTGTAAATTTAAAAAAAAAATTCTAGAATCCTAGTTTTAAATCTTTAATGCCCGACCTATTGTTAAATTTTTAAGTAAATTCTGAAAAAAAAAAAAAATCAATAGAACCTGAATCTGGACAATGTTGCCAGTGAACTTTTTTTTTAATCTTTTGGGATAATTGTTTTTTTATAGCTACCATTACTTATACAAATACCCTGATAATTATATTTATATAAAATATATATATATAATATATATATATAAAATAATAATAATAAACCCTCGAAAATCTTGATTTTCCAAATTAAGAAAAAATATATCGATTCTCAAAAAAAAAAATAAATTTTAATTTTTTTTATACCGTTAATTGTAAAACTAAAACAAGTATCCATTTTTGATACCATCAATGTTCTTTGATTTGGGTACTAATGAACAAATTTATTGCAAAATAATCGGAAAACGAATTTGAAAAGTCAAGAATTTAGGGTTTTAGGCAAATAAGAACGTATTGATGAATTTATTTTCTTTATATTTATAACCAATTCTATTTACACTGTATAAATTTGCTTAATTTAAGTAGAATAGATAAGTAAATAAAAACATTTTGTGCATTTTTTTTTGAAATAATGGAAAACAAAATAACAATGTTTTAATTTATTTAGAATTTGGTTGAAAGGTAACTAGCGTATGGCGAAATGGTAAGTTACGATTTGGGGCATTACTCCAAACATCTTTACAGGCAATGAGTAGTGCCACGGTTGACAATACGTTGTCATATGGGGTGGGCGGCCTGTCCAGGACGTAAACATCTGGTCCTGAAGACTCGAGCTCGGTCATGTCGAGAATAGCGTAATCTTTTTCTATCATCATTCAACGGTCGTTTTTTGTTCAATGTTTCATGTTTTATATCGCTTCGGTTTTTTTCATCTACATCTTTCGTTTTTTGGCACGAATTAAGTTGTGTATGTGTGAGTAGATGGACACGAACCCCCCATTTCCGGCGAGCTTCAGCCCAAACACCAGCGTGCCACTGTCCATCGCGAAGCGAAGTTGAGAGTTTGATTTACGTCAATCTTTTCTCACGAAAATTTTCCCTCACGCTCGCATCACAATTCTGCCCTACGATCTGGAGTTGGCGGCCTTGGTGATACAAAATTTTCAGGTGCAAGCACTGGTAGTGTGGCTGTTACAGTTGCTTTATAAATTTTGTTTTTCTTAGCATGTCGATTTAGACGACATGTGTAATTTACGCATGCATAGCAACTGGTTGCATCATGATCACCTGGGCGATAAATCCAGTTTACTGGATTACAATACTTCATATTATATTTGCCTCCACTCAACCATTCCATGAGATTGTTATAACATTGGCGACACATTGTATTAGGTGTGTAATTTTCGCCGGTCAAGTATACTTCGTCGTTAAAAAAAAGAAAAAATTCTTTTCCTTTTGAAATCTTTTAGAACTTTTTTTCCTGATTTGATGACCGCAAACAGTGCTGCCACAACCAATACAATTTTTGCAACCAAAATTTTTGAAAAAGTTACCAAATGTTACCAAATATAACCAAATTTAAAATGCCTTTTATTAATTGAGAAAATCATTAAAATTTATTTAAAGTTGCATTGTAATACAAAGATATTTGCACTTTAAAGTAATATAATAATTATCAGCCTGTTCAACGATTTCGAACGTTAGCGTTTGCATAGAAAATTACATTTAAACAAAAAACAAACTTTAGAATTTTGTTTTAAATGTAATTTTCTATTCAAACGTCAACGTTCGAAATCGTTGAACAGGCTGTATAAGTCAAGAAAACAAAACAAGAAACAAAATTATTTTACATATTACAAAAATAACGAGACACTTAATTAACCCCCAATTTCACCAAGATCAGTTAAAATTAACTATAACTTTAACTTCCAGTTAACAATGTGTTTTGACAGCTGATAGTTTATTATAACCGAACTTGGTGAATTGAGACTTTTATCGTAAAAAATATTTTTATTTTATAAGAGTTAAATCCGTCAAATTTCCATACAAAATTCAGTATGTATATTGATAGTTAATAAATTGAATATTTTTTAATATGTCGTTTTAAATAAACGAAAATTGAACTTTACAGTTCACAATAACAAAAAAAGGAAAATTGTTTTCCGCTTTTTAGCTGTCATTGACAGGACTGTCAAATGTGGCGATTTTTTAATCCTTTTGTCGATGGAAATTTACGTTTGGCGATTGTTTTTTCGAAATTGAAAACGATTGGCGATATGCGAAATGCATTTTATGTAAATATTTTCTAATTTACATACATATATGTATCTAAAATATTATAAAAACTTTTTTCTCGTGTTTGTAAAATTTATTTCAAATTTATAATTCTTATTATTAATAACGGTTTTAAAATTGTTCTATTTGATACATTTTGTGAATCATTGTAAGATATTATGGCGAATATAAACAAATTCGCCTTTCGGAGCATACATTAAATGGGGAAAGAGACAGTCAAAGGTTTTTTTTATAAATTAAAAATATTGCCAAATAATTAATAATCTAAAAACATTAAATAAATAAACATACCGACAAGTTATAAACAAGTTATAAATGTTATATTTTAAATCAATGTATTTTTGAAAAATCTTTAAAATTCCTATGTGTATTTTCAAATATGTATTTAAATATATCTACTTCTGGAAATAACATAAATTTAGAAAATTTAACTTATATTAATATTTTGAGAAACACTAAAACGACTTTTGTGTAATTTTTCAGTCATTTTCTGAAATTTATTTCGCATGTTTTTAAATCTCCATCGATTAAAACTTCATATGTTTTTCAACATGGCCGTTTTTAATATAAAAATCACAAATGGCAATATTTTTCTTAACAAAAATCTTAAAAATATTATTTGTTGGCAGTTTTGAAAGGATTTTTTGTTTTCGATAAAGTATAAAAACTTCCGCTCATTGGTAACAAATAATGAAAAAATCATAGTACAGTATAAATTATTCGAGTTCGTGTATCAAAAAAACATATTCGTACGTATTATTATTTTAGAAAAAAGTAACCAAAATGAAAAAAATATTCCCATCTCCACATTGAAAAAAAATATAACCAATTTTGGTTAGAAATAACCAAAAACGGCAGCTCTGACCGCAAACGTAGCAAAACGAATCAATTTTTTCACACTGCATATTGAAATTGTCAGTTGCCAATGTTGTGTGCGAATTATGCTGTAGCACTTTCTCTGTAACTTTCACCGCTGAACTCTCGTTGACGTCGCGCTGTGTAATGCCTCGATGTGAGCGTTGGTTCGCTTTTTTATCCTGTGCTGCGTCCCTTAATGCGTGTGCTGAGTTTACTGCTTTGCATGTGCTGCTGTGGTCGGTGCGTGATCGCGTGAGTTGTTCATTGAGACCTTAGGTACATTTTTGTAGTTGATTGTTTTCTTGAATTTTGAACTGTTTGTTACCTATGAACCTGAACAGGAAAAAAAGGTAAAAAAATCGAATTTTCGGGAAATTTTTCACTTTTGCGGCTACCTAAACGGTGTTAAGAATTATTCCTAGGTAGTTCATATGCTCCAAAAGAGAAAATGATCACTTTTTGCAAAAATGACACCGAGGCCCCAAATTTTTGGAGGTCCATAAAAACAAAGTGCATTACTTTGGGCAAAACTGGGAGACACGCGTCTTTTTTTTTTTTTTTTTGTTTTGGTCTTTTATCACGTAGTTTTGTCCGTATATGGTTATTTTTCCATGACGTAAAAAATTACACACAGTGTAATGATTTGAAATTAATAGCATTCTCAACAAAAAGGGGAAAATATTATCAAATTAAAAAATGCCTTTATTTTCAACTTGCTTTCAAACGTAATTCTCAAATGTTTTTCAAATGTAGGTTATAATACAATGTGTAACATAATAACAGTAGTTTTGACTTAACTGCCTTTTGTTTAAGTGCACTTTTGACTTAACTGCTCAAAATGAATAATTTTTGTCATTATTCTTTAATATTCCATACAAATTCCTTTTTTAATGCCCAATTTTCAGGATAGTAATTAAATCTAAATTAAGTTAATTTTCATAAAAACTTAAATCGTATTTAAATACAGATTGATTTTTTGAGTTTTCTTTGAAAAGTCTTATTTAAATAAAATAAGAGTATGGTAGCACTACTAAATACAAAAAAATATCATTAACAAGTAAATTTATTTACAAGGTGGTCTCATAAAACAGCTGATTGCTATTGCTTTGTTGTTGTATTGTCGTGATATTGAGGCCACCTTGCTAATACCCTTTGTACACTTGCATACATTTCGGAGGAACGCATGGTAGATGTTGAAAATGTGAAATACGCGTTCACACTTGAAACATCTAACATCTCCCATTAATAAAAATGTCACCATTTCTGAAAAAAAAAAAATTTATTTTTTTTAAATACTTTTTTTCTACAAAAGTGCCAACATTCTAAAAGATAACACCAAAATGTATTTCTCATTCATTTTGTTTAATAATTTAAGCAAAATATGGCTTGCAAAAAAGAAAAAACTTGAGAAATGGTAACGCTGCTTTCAAAGCAACTTCCATTTTTCAGTGATGCCACAATAATAATAAAATTTGTTGCCACTTTTCTAGTGATGACACTAAAAGAATCGGAAAATGTAAAAGGGAACAAAATGAGATAGTAACATTCTGTAAAGATGTTAAAAAAATTGATTTTTAGCCCTATGTATTTCTTATGGGAAAATTCCAACATCTTCGCAAAGTGATGTTAAATGTTAAATGTTAAAAAGTGTGAAAAGGCTTTAAAATATTACAATAGAAACTTAAGTTGAAATAAAGTGTACCACATCGATGAATTAAGTTTGGTTTAAATATTTAGTGAAGAAGATAATTTTGTATTTAAAACGATTTTAAACATAAATGTGTTTTAATATCAATCCTGAAAATTGTCCATAAGTGCACTTTCTATACCTGCACATATGAGTTAATGCCCAAAATTTTTGGAATTTTTAAATTATTTTCATACAAAATATCAAAGAAAGCTAGCTGCGGTTTGACTTAACTGCCCAAAATAAATATTTTCTGTAATTATTCTTCAAAATCCTAGTTTACGTGCCTTTTGTATACCTTCATTTTTATCATATTTTTGTGCAGCTTTAAAATATTTTCTTATAAAACACTTGAAAAAATATGGTGGTCACTTGTTCATATACATACATAAATACCCAATTTTATAAAATTTTAAAATAAATATCAATTTATTAATAAAAACGTTTTTTTATTCTTCTTTTAAAAAATTAACTTTAGCTGCACTTTTATGCAGGTAACCACAGTTGTGTACCTGCACATTAAGGCAGATAAGTACATTTAAGATAACAGCACTTTTGATTTATCTGCACAAAAAAACGTGCAAAGAAGATTGTGCAGCTAAGTAGAAATTACTGTAAAAATATTTTATTTTTTTAATTTAAATTCATTATTTATTTAAATAAACTGTGAGATAAGCAAATAATGTCCTTTTCGTCCTCTAGTTCTTGCAAAGACGAAATAGTTGGCTCCCTTTTATTTTGAGGATTGTAGCACCGCGATCATACAACAAACTTACACTTTCTTCTTTAATTTTTTTAAATTGGCATTCTTAATCATTGTAATTATTTACTCACAAATACATAATTTTTATTTTTCACAAGAAATAAATCATTCACTTGTAAAACACATTTAACCACGAAGCTAAAATTCAAGTATTGCCAAGTTTAGTTCTGATTTGAATTTAACATTTGATACCAATTTGACATCAAATTGATAAAACATTTGATGTCAAATGTTTATTTTCAAATCGTTATCAATTTTAATTTAAATGTTAAAATCAATCAATTGGAAAACGTTTGAGAATTGTGTTTAATGTCAAATGATAAAGTCATTTCATATCAAAGATTTGACTTCTTTGACTGGGTCCCAACAAACACGGAGGTTTGATTTCAATTTGAAAATGATTAGAAATCAAACGTTTTCTCAAACGACAAGCGTTTGATAATGATTTAAAAATCATAGCATTCTCAACAAAAATGGGAAATTAATTTCAAATTGAAAAATGCCTTTATTTTCAACTTGCTTTCAAACGTAATTCTCAAACGTTTTTCAAGTGTGAATTGTAACACAATGTGGAGCATAAATAAAAATATTTTATTTTTTTAATTTACAGCACTTGTTATCGTAAAGTCAGCTGTTTGTGTTAAGTAAACGACAAATTTTTTAGTTTATTTATTGTTAAATATCGAAGAAATTAGTTTAACGAAAAAATATAACTTGAAAATGGCAATTAAATAATTTGCATTTAATTTAATAGTCAAAATGTTTGTCTTATGTATCTTCTTAAAAAAAAACAAAAACATAAAAAAATTTTGTTTATTTTTAATAATTTTACTATTATTTTGTATTCCTCTTTGTGTTTTTCGTTATTTTGCCATTTTTTTGACAGAGATGCCACTTGACAAAAAAACATTGCAATAAAAGAGAAAACTTGAAAAATGGTAATAGCCTTTTCTCACTTGTCAACATTTAACATCTGACATTAATTTGCGAAGATGTTGAAATTTTCCCATAAGAAATACATAGAGCTAAAAATCAAAACTTTTCAACATCTTTACAAAATGTTCCTATATCATTGTATTCCTTTATACATCTTCCGATTCTTTTAGTGTCATCACTTGAAAAGTGGCAATAAATTCTGTTATTTTTGTGGCATCACTGACAAAATGGAAGTTGCTTTGAAAGCAGCGTTACCATTTCTCAATTTTTTCCTTTATTGCAAGCCCTATTTTACTTAAATTTGCTAAAATTATTGAACAAAATGAATTAGAAATACATTTTGGTGTTATATTTTAAAATGTTTGCGTTTTTGTAGAAAAAAAGTATTTAAAAGAAATAAAAGTTTTTTTCAGAAATGGTGACATTTTTATTGATAGTAGATGTTAGATGTTTCCAGTGTGAACGTGTATTTCACATTTTCAACATCTTCCATGCGTTCCTCCAAAATGTATGCAAGTGTACAAAGGGTATAAGAAATACATAGAGCTAAAAATCAAAACGTTTCAATATCTTTACAAAATTGTATTCCTTTACATAGGGTCTTCACCTAAGATAATATCTAATATAACATGTGAGAGAACGTCGGCAGAATGAGAGAACAAATTTCTTCATGTTAATCTTAATCTTAAACAAGGGGAACACGTATCATATAAGATTTCATAATCAAATGATTCTCGCATAGTAAACTTGTGTCGTTTTTATTCTTTTTTTTAGTTTTTTCTTGTTTTTAGTTAAAAATATTGTTTTTTTAAACACTTATCACAAGATTTTCACTATTTGTACAAAAAAATTTAACATTTTAATGAATGCGTCTTATTATTGTTTTTTATGTATGCATGTATGTGTATTTTTGACAGCTCATCTTATAAGATAGTTGTTATAAGATTTCTCATAACAACTGTCTTATAAGATTTATTATAATATTAACGGCCATTTTCACCAAGTTCGGTTAAAACTAACTTTCAATTAAAGTTCCGGTTACCCATATGTTTTGACAGCTATAACCGATGGTTAATTATAACCGAACTTGGTGAAAATGGCCGTAACACTATTTGAGAGTCTACACGTAAGATAATACTCTCTGCGATTGAATTTGACGTTTGCTGATATAAAAATCTTATATCTTATCTCAGGTGGAGACCCTATGTTATACATCTTCCGATTATTTTAGTGTCATCACTAGAAAAGTGGCAATAAGTTCTATTATTATTGTGGCATCACTGACAAAATGGAAGTTGCTTTGAAAGCAGCACTACGATTTCACAAGTTTTTTTCTTTTTTGCAAGCCTTATTTTGCTTAATTTTGTTTCAAGTTATTAAACAAAATAAATTATAAATACATTTTGGTGTTATCTTTTAAAATTTTGGCACTTTTGTAGAAGTAATTTAAAAAAATAAGTTTTTTTTTTAGAAATGGTGACATTTTTTATTGATAGTAGATGTTAGATGTTTCAAGTGTGAGCGCGTATTTCACATTTTCAACATCTTCCATGCGTTCCTGCGAAATGTATGCAAGTGTACAAAGGGTATAACGCTGCTTTCAAAACAAACGTCTTTTTGTCAGTGATGCCACAATAATAAAATAACTTATTGCCACTTTTGTAGTGATGACACTATCTATAATAGTCGAAAGATGTAGAATGGAATAAAATGAGACAGGAACATCTTTTAACTGCCCGTCTATACCAGAGATAAATATTGCTACATAAATTGCAGTAAATGTCAAAATTATGTTATCTTTAATGGAAGGAGCAATTTTTTGTACATATTTATTGCCTGCAATTTATGTTGCAATAGTTGTTAGTCCATTTTCGTTGACAATTATTGCTAACATAAAACGTAAAATTTGGTTGTCATTTGAAAAAAGAAGCAAAAAAGAAAAAAAATAGAAGAATAGAATAGAAGAAATTGTGTGGGAAAGAAATTAAGTCTGTGAAATGGTACCAAATTACATATTATTAAAGTAATAGAACAAAATTAAAAAATTTAATAAACATTAAAATAATATTGCAAAAATTATTTTTATTAATAAAATTTTTTTCCTTTTCTATCTTCATTTGTCTCTAATTTGTAAAATTAAAATATTTGACGATTTTGTTAAATATTCGTGACGATTTTGACGAATTTTGTTAAAACTTTGACGATTTTTAAAGAAAAAAGCCTGACAACCCTGTGTACACCCCACCCAGGGCTGTCAGACTGATTTTGACCTTTTTAGCCAAATTCAATGTCAAAAATCACCAAAGACTATATTTTTTAGTGTTTGACAGTAAAATATATATTTCGTATATTATTTAAGTTGAAATTTTCCCATTTATAAATACATAGAGCCTTTTTACACTGATCATCTAACATCAATTTGCGAAGATGTTAACATAAGAAATACATAGGCCTTAAAACCAACATCTTTACCCTAGGTCTACACCAAAGATAATTATCTCAGCTATTTGGCAATAACGTCGGCAGAATCCTAGAGCAATATTTCTTATTGCTCAGCTTATCTTAAAGGCATGGGAAAACGTATTTATGTAAACTCATAATTTGAAATAAATCAAGAAAGAAGGTGCAGTGTAAAAACTGCCGCCATCGTGCAAAAATTATTTTTATTAATATAAATTATTTCTTATACGACTTCATTATTTAAATGTATATTAATTTGTTTAGGCTTCAGTTCTTTTTTATATAAAAGTATTAATTTTATTTTAACAAACAAAACTTAATATTTTTTTATAAAAAGAGACCTCAGAAATCAGTCTGACAGCTCTGGGTGGGGTGTACACAGGGTTGTCAGGCTTTTTTCGTTAAAAATCGTCAAAAGTTTTAACAAAATTCGTCAAAATCGTCACGAATATTTAACAAAATCGTCAACAAATCGTCAAATATTTTAATTTTACAAATTAGAGACAATTTATTGCTTCGAGTGGTTCAAAAATATAAATTTTTAGAAAGAAATTCTATTTATGATAAAGAAAGTTATATGGTTAATTTTTATTCTATTTATTTCAGCAAGTAGGTTGAAATATAATTATCATTTGAAAAGAAATACATAAGAAAAAATATATTTTCATAAAAACATACCAAAAATTATTTATTTCATTTATCCATATTCACAAAAACATTAAATAAAATATCTTTCGTTTTAACTCGAGCTATCTTTAAATGATTATTTTTAGCGCTATCACTATTGCAAATTGTGTTTACTAATGAAGGTGCTAAACCAAGGGTTCTGCCTATAATAACAGTCTTTTTACCCGACTTGAAACGTTTTATTACGTCCAATTTTAGTTCCAAACTAATGAATTTTCTTCTCTTTGCACTCATTTTTCTACGCAACTTCTTATTAAGAACTTACTTCCTTCTTCCTAACACGCAACAATACTTAGAACAACTAACCTTACAGAATTAAATGGTTTTCGCTTTTTTACACGCAAATAGAAAAATTCTTTACATGTGATTATGACTTCAGCGCAAAAATGCAATCATATATAGCGACGCAAATCGAAATCATAAAAACGCAAAGCGGATTTAACTATGGGCCTGTTCGTAAATGCATCACTGCGCTGCATATGATGTGCAGTATGTTCATAAATGCAAACAGTGGCAGCACTGCAGCTGTCACATGGTCGAAAATGCAACACAGCAGTAGATTAGGCGCAAACGAAAGCAAATATAAATCATAAAAATGTCTGATGCAATGGAAGAGTAAGTATTTAAATCTTCAAATGAGCAAATAAAAGCATCATGCACAGCTGATTAGCAAAGTCATCGCATAATAATCATGTTATGCAGTGCAGTGATGCATTTACGAACAGGCCCTATATTTAAAAAATCCGACCAAATAGTACCGACGCAAATCGGGGCTCTAGTGTATATTTTTTGCAGTATCGATGGCATTCATATAATTGTAGAATTCGATTTGCTAATGCTTCTAATGAAAGTCACCTGGTTTGGGATGGGGGAAGAATTTTTTTTTTTTGTTTAATTTCCAATAATTTTTGTATTTCGAAAAATTGATTTTAACGTTTTGAACTGTTCCCAATATAATTGTAAATATTTTATGTAAGTGTTTTATTGATGCCAGAAAATCGTCATAACACTATTACTTTTAGTAAAACAATCGTCAATCGTCATTTTACTGTATTTTCTCAAGAAAATCGTCAAAATGACGAAAAATCGTCACATCTAACAACCCTGGGTGTACATTAAAAACTTTACACCCACGCCTGCCAGATTTGACGATTTATCGTCATTTGGACGATTCTGGGGTCCAAAAATTGCTCATTGACGATTTATACCCTAAATTTGACGATTTTTTTAAATGACAAATTTTGTACTAAATAACAAAAGTTTTTAGTATTATTAAATAACTTCTTGGGATACTTTCGTTTATTTGGTTGACAGTAATTTTGCCGTGTAAACAGTTCATAATATAAATATAATAGCACTGAAACAGAATTTTTAAAGAGTAAAATCGATGTTCGATATCTCTAAATTCATGTAGTTCCCAATTTTCTTGAGATTGAGAACAGCGGTTTTATTTTTAGAGATCTTTCGACACAAGAATTACTTACATACCTACATAGGTACATATATTTTTTTCCCCATTAAAACAAACGGAGAGTTAGAAATTCTTAAAAACAAACAAAAGTTTGTAGTATTTTACAATGACGATTTAAGTAGTCAATTTCACGATATGTTTTGCAAAATTTGCCGATTTTCGACACATTTTATCTGGCAGCTATACCTACACCAGACTACATATCGGCAGTCTCATGTAGAGAGAGAGGCCCTAACTCGATTTTTTTCGAAATTGAGTTTTTTAATGATTCCAACACATTTCCCACAAATACACCTCGTCACAAGAATTTAATACAACACCTTCAAAAATATCAGTTTTACAAGCAATTGAAGAAGCCATTTTACTTTATGATACATACAGTGTCTTGTATGTTTTTGCCTTCTCCTGTAAAGTTGCAATTATGTGAGTTAGGGCCTTTCTACATGAGGCAAACGATATATACATATATATAATTGCAGTCTTTCTTAAAGTGTCCAACTAATAAGTAGATTTGGTTGGTTGAGTATATTTTTTAATAATGATAAAGTTATACTTTGATGATAAATATACTAGATAGAAAATAAATTTGATTTACAAGTATCTTTTTTTGTTATTATAATCATGTATGTACATCAAATAAACTTTATTAAAAGTAAAAAAAAAAAATATCTAAATATTTTTTCTTTTGAAACAGACTTTTTGCGTTCCAGCAGGTCATTGATGGTTGGAAAGAATATTTGTTCTTTATTAAATTATTTTTATAAAATCTTAATCCAAAATCGGTTTTTCATTTTTGTTTGTTTTAAAGCAGTCCGTGGTTTTTGCTTTGTTAGTTAGATGAAAAGAATCACACTGAAACCGAATAATTATTTTCCGAATAAATTTGATACGAATTATCTGAAATTAACAATAATACACAATTAGTAAATGGAATAGCATCAATTTTGTAGTAACAAAAAACACATTTAGACAATAAAGAACATTTAAAATTTATGCATATTTTTTACATCACATTAATACAGACATAGATCTCTCAATCTTCTTTCTTTTCTCTTGTTTTCGCAATCATTAAAAGAAACAAAATGAAACTTATAATTTATAAATACATAATAATAAATTTCTTAAAAAAAAAAAAAAAAAAAAAAAAAAAAAAAACTTTTTATTAAAATAATTATTTATTCATAATGTTATTATTTTAAATATTTTTATGCGGTCATTATTTGATTGTTTGAAAAATATAAATCAAGTTTATTTTTTACGAATACGATTATCAATTCTGAATTCCCATTTAGGCGGCGAAACAAAATAAAAAAAATTAAAAATATTAATAATAATAAAAATTTATAAAGTAACAGAGAGCTATGTTTTATTATTATTATTCGTTTGTTTGTTTTCCGATAATTTTTTTAAATCAAAATAGTTTTTTTTATGAAAATTCATCGATAAATGACGAACCAGTGCTATAATTGGATATTTTCGGCAAATTTACCACATCACGGCGAAAGGATGATAAATTATGAGTGAACCTGTGGAAGAAAAAAAGGTTTTTTTATTTAATTGTGCAGAGTTTACAATTGAAGTCTACGTTGTATATACTTCTCTTTATTTTTACTGGAAACATTTCGTTCTATGCCGCTCATTAAATCATCAAACCATTGGGCCATAATTTGTTGTTTGTCTAAGGGTTGTGCGCGTAGAATGTTATCTTTAAGAGATCTAAAAAGAAATTAAAATTCTTTTGTCAGTTATATTGAAAATATCTGTATATATCTATATTTGCGTGTGGTGTTTGCATATAAGTTTCAGAATCGTTCGTTTTGGAATTTTTTATAGCTAGAATTCTGAATTTAGAAATGGGTACCACTTATATTATTCTGACCAGTTGGACTTATTCGATTGTTCGTGGACACCAGATGTAGTATGCAGGTTGGGAACACGTTTTCAGATAATGAGACTAGCTCAGAAAGCGACGACTAAAGTTAAATATATATTTAAAAAGATTTGAAGTGCCCTTATTTTTCATTCTTTACGTTCAAAATCATCAATTTTTCTAAGTTTTTTGACAGTTTTGCTGTTTTGAGTAAGATGTTGTTTTTTTTCGATTTTATCTTAAGGTAAAATTTTTAGATCTGATGAAGAGCTTAAAATTTGCCGAAGACAGACAAGCGATAACTCGAATAGTTCACGAGATATAGACTTAAGAATCAGTACATGTTTTTGAAAATTGTACTAAAATACACCCCCAGTCGAAAACTTCAAACATGAATTAAAAAAAAACCTTAGCTAATAATGCAAAACCCACCTAGGGTTTTTCTACTACCATCATAAGCTTTCAGATTTTGGGGGTCTCAATTGGTTCAAGATTTTAGTGCTGCACTGTGTAATTTAATGAAAATTAAATTTGATGAACTTTATAGTCCGATTAAAAAATATTAATATTTGGATTACAAACCAAAAACAGTTCAATAAAATAACCACAATACTAAAGGCCTTATTTATAAAAAGTATTTCAGGTTAATAACAGGTTTATTAAACGAATTTACTATGGAAACTGTTTTGAAGCATTTTTTGAGTTTATAGCGCATATTTTGCCTTTTTGAGGCATCTTTTGATACATCTTCAATTTTTTTAGATGCCTACAAGAGCTTTTGAAGCAAATAAAAATCTATTAGTATACCCAACGTGTTGCTTCAATTTCGTCATCTTCATTTAACATACGTTGTCATTTAAGATATTATAGAAGTATGTATAAACAAAAATTAAGGTAAAATCAATTATATACGTTTTTGGCGATGTGCATAATACACAGAAATCTGAACCAATCTTTTAGTATACCGATTAACTCAGAATAACTTTTTAAACTGATCTAACGGTGTCCATGCGGCCTTCTAGCTGGTTGTCTGTCCATGTTAACCTTGTACGCAAAGTACAAGTTACGATCTTGTAGATAATTTGATCAGATTTGGTAAATACCTTTTAATTGTACTATGGACGAAGTTTAGGACGAATGTTAATGGCGAGAATCGGTCCATAAAAACTTTTTCCCCAATTAGACTCTTTGTGTCGGTAAACTATTATTGGTATTTAGATTAAATTTGCTCCAAAAAAAAAAAAAAAAACAAAAAAAAAAAAAAAATTGAATTATTTTCGAATCCGTTCACATTTGCCCAAAGCTCCCGTCTATATATAGCTTTAACTTCCTTTTGAATTAATACATTATTAAACTATTTAGCGAACGTCCCTAAGATCTCTTTAAGACAAAAATCTCATATGGATGTTAATATCTGGACAATATTCGGCACAAATAACTCTTATATGAATTTTAACCTCTTAACATAACTTTGTTTTTGTGAGCCCATGACTGCCCATCGTGTCCAAATTGGGTAAAATATCGAAAATTCATCTGCAAATACTTTTGTGTTTGGGCTCTACCGTTTAGTTTAAGGATTGTTTTTTTAAAATAGAACTGTTATTAAATTGTCGAATATTTGGGGCATATTTTCAAGTTTTTACTGCATATTTCATGCGCATAAAACGCTTTTTTTAGAGCATATTTCGTGTTTCCCTGGTCATTTCCAATGGTTTAAGAAAATCTGTTATCTTAAAGTAGAAAACAAATATATCGCTGGCTTTAAGTTTCCTCCAGAAATATGTCTTCGTCACCAACAGAAATTCAATACCAACTTACCTAAAATAATCCTCATACAAAAGTATTAAAACTAATAAAGGTCTTGACATTGACCATTGGTTTCGACAGTCCTCAGCCATAACATTATTTAAAAGAGTTGACATCATATTTTGCAACAACTCCGAATTTATTTTTACAACCTTTAATCAAGGAAAAATAAGTAATTGACTAACGAAATCCATATATCATTTATTTTACCTCTAAAAATCTAGCATTTTCCGGAGTTAAACTGCGTAATTTCTTATTTGGGAATGTAGACACTAGAGAAATATAAAATAATGAAATTTTTATTATTAACTTACTGCCTGCCCCACGATTTCAAACGAATAGTTCGTTCGCCTAATAACTAACATTTAAAACCAAAACAAAATTTAAAATATTGTTTTGGTTTTAAATATAGTTTAAGCGAACAAAATGTTCATTCTAAGTCGTGAGACAGGTAGTTAAAAACATGTAAATAAGAAATTACTTTTCAATTGAAGTTGCTTAAATATATAGGATACAATGCTATCCAAAATGGAACAGCAAGTTATATATATAGTGGAATCTAAAAAAGAAATCACATTAAATATTATGGTTCTACAATATATGAAACGCAATTTACCCAAAGCTGTAAATCCTTTAGAAAGACTTTCTAGAATGTAAACAAATGCACCAGGTTCTAGGCCAGCCAGAAAACTAATATGATCTTGTGATAAACAATTCAATAAATTAAAATATGATGAGGCCAACTTTGGATATTCCTAAAACGCCAAGTAAAGAGTAGTTCTAGATTTAATAATTTTCCTTTATATGTACAAAATTTTTTATTTTTTTTTTTTTTTTTACTTACCAACAAATCATTTTGTTGTATTGACATGATCATTTTAGCCGCTATGTTCAAAACATTATCCAATGTATCGTCGCCATATAGTTTAAAAACGCCAAAATTAACGTAGTTTCCACCCAGGGCATTCTTTAATATGGTAAAGCATACTGAAATTCCTTTCAGACGCATGGGGTATTGTTGATCACGCGGCACATCCAAATGCAAAACACGATTGCCATAGATACAGATGAGTTTTGATGCTTCCCGGAATAATAGAATACCCATTGGACTGGAAACGTTACCCTGCAAGCGCTGTGTGCGACAATGTACCAATTCCGCAAAAAGTTTAAGGACAGGAGTGGTAACGGCAGGATCATGGGCCCATAGCTCAACAGCTCTTATTAACATGGGTAAATAATCCGAGTAGTATCTAAAAAATATATTTTTTTTTATTCACCCTTATCGTGGTTGGCGAATTTAAAATACGCCTGCGACTGTTTGGTAATAGATTAAAGACAACGTGAACTTCTTTCCTTTAATCTATTACCAAACAGTCGTAGGCGTATTTTAAATTCGCCAACCACGATAAGGGTGATTATAATCAAAAAATTTCTATAAACACTTCTAGAAGTCTTTAGTCGACTTTACATTTTCTATATCTGTATGTGTTAATTTGCCATCGACTTTAATATATCTGTAGATTTTTTTCGTATCTAAAATTTATCTAAAAGTAAGAAAGTATAGTTTTTCAAGCCCGACCATATGATGCCCTACACCACAGTATTTAAAAACACATTTACGAGAGTGACCCTATTAGTGACCAATGGAGAATCATGCTTATTTGTTCATATAAATATGGATCTATCTACGTTTTGAATTTCATTGAAATCGGTTTGAAAGTTTGTGAGAGGCAGAACTTGCCCGCTACCTCACCTTGTGGTCCTTTTTTGAAAAACGGCAAAGCTTATGTATCCATATAAATATGGATCTAAATATGTTTTAAATTTCATTAAAATCGGTTTGAGTTTCTAAGAGGCAGAAGTTGTTCCATATCTTCCCTCGTGGGCCTACGATAGGCTTGGTCCTTGTGCCAATTAGAACCTATGTGCCAAATTTTATCAAATTACCACCAAAATTGCGACCTGTACTTTGCGCACAAGGTAACATGGACAGCCAGTCAGCAGGATGGACAGCGTTAGATCGGCTTAGAAAGTGATTCTGAGTCGATCGGTATACTTTAAGGTGGGTCCAGGAACCATATTTTAAGGTGTTACACACATCAGCACAAATGCATAATACCCCTCCACTATTGTGGTGTGTGTATAACAAAAATTGTCACCGACCAAATTGTTTTTAAATCGACTTCAAATTATCTATAAAAATCTTGCAAAAAATATTAAAATAGTATTTTGCTTTGTCTAGCGGTATAATAAGTTTTATTTTGTGATATTAAGACCATGTTAAATCATACTAACTATTTACAATAGTAGTGGTTACGCTTATTAAGTCAAATATTTAAAAAGTGTGACCATAGCTTTAAATTTTTGGTTACATTTTAGAAAGGCTTGCTTTAACTTTATACTTACAACCACTCAAAAAGCATCGTATAAGGAACACGTGATGTTAAAGGTTGAGCTAGACCTCGCAAATCTCTGGCCAAACCAATAATTGCCTTTTTGGCCTCTTCACTGGGAAAACTATTGGAGTCCATTAAAACCGGACCAAGATTTTCAAACTGATCTAATTAAAATAAGAACATTTTTTTTCTGTTTGTTAATTTCTGAATCTAAACATACTGGTTAAAGGTGAAAGAAAATTATAAAATCTCTCCTCATCTTCGCCTAAATCAAACATCAGTAGACGACCAAGCGATGTATAAAACATGGTGCGACAGCGCATTTCCGTTAAAGAAGAATTAGTGCCCAAAAATGGAAAGTGTTCGCTCTGAAAATAGTTTGTATAAAAATAAAATTAACTAAATCCTAACGGCGTTATTTATGAAAAATAAAACAGAAAATTTGTAAGAAAATTGGTTTAATAAACCTGTTTTATTTTCTATAAATAAGGCCGTCAATTAAGTTTCTTATACCGTATGATTTGTTAGCATAAACTGAACTTCCTCTAGTTTTGCCAATTTGCGCACCGAATTAAATTGCACTGAGAGATCAGATAGCAACATTAAAGTTTTTGTTATTATTTGCTCGGAATGGCCCCAAAATTTTAGATTTGTTATACTAAAAACAAAATATGTTAATAGTTATAATTTTTGCATGTGCATGCACAAAATTAAAACTTACATTTTACGATTAATAAAACTTAACAGCATTTGTTCGTCACTGATGCCAAATACCTCATTCAAACGTTTATAAACATTTGCCTTTTGGGTTTGTTCACTGATATGCATTTTGCGCACCTGCTCGAGAAAACTTAAAATGGCCAGTTCAAGTTTTTCACAGCCTGCTTGGGGTAGACGAGCATCTGTTAGTCTCATTAATTGAAAAACTCGAATAACCAGCTCAGCATCCATGGTATCGTGGTCATCGTTCGAATTCACCGTCAGTCTACCCACAATGGCCGAGCCAATGATATACACCAACCACGTCAGTTGCAATTCGTGTATACTAATATCCATGGGATTTGAGTTGGGTGTTTGCAATAAGTTTTCATATTCACGGGCTTTTTGATCGAAATGTTGCACTAACAACTGGCACGTTTTATCGTATTCACAGCGTTCGATAACCGACAATTGCTCCAGTTGCTGTTGTACCATACATAAGTCGTCTAAAGGGTCATCGATGTTGTCGCGTACAATAACAGGAACGGCATCTAGGCGTGACTCAACATAGGCTTTAGTCACCTCGGGAGTGTAAGTGCCCAATAAATGCGGTTCTGCTGATTTAACATAAGGAACTGAAGCCACCATACGTTGCCACAGAGTAAGTAGATAGTGTACACTATTAGGGGCAAATTGCCACATCTAAAATTTATGAAATTTATCTTGACATTTATGTACACAAATAAATATTTTTTTATAATATGAACCTGTAATGATTGCACTGTAAATTTAGCAATTAATGCAATAGCTTCGGGATAACAAGGCACTGCAATCAATTCACCCAATTGATAGTTGGACTTTAAGCGGGCTAACAGGCGACAAAACTTGTGGTAATTATCAGGATCACTTAATCCCTTAAAATGTTTAATTTTATTTATAAAGTTGTAAATATTTTGGGATTCATTTTTAATTTTTTACTTACATGCAAATTAACCAATATATTTTTAACGCCTTCCACCAAATGTGTAAGGAACTTTGTTCGTTCAGAGTTATTGAATAAAGAACGACGTACTGAAGTCATCTGAGAAGAACGAGATTTTTATTGTTTTTTGTAAATTTAAGAAAATTCTATAGAATTCTGTCAAATTCTTTAAATTATCTTAAAAAATTTGTTCAATACTACAAATTTTTTTTTTTAATTAATTTGCTGCGGACTTTTATAGTACATATGTATGTATATAAAAACCTGTGACTTAATTCATATTAAATTTATGATTTAGTGTGCGATATGTATGTATATAGGAATTTGTTTAGAAATTAGTCGCCGATTAAATTTTTATAGAAATTTATGAAACTTTAAATCAAAGTAAATAAAACCTTTAAATTACACTGGGGAACAGTCATTTTGCGGCCTGGAACTACGTTGCAGATTTTTACTAATATGAGGTCGCTGATTTAAAATCAAATCTCCATTTTTCTCTTTCAGCTCGGCTTTTCGAGATATACCGTTATGTCCAAAATTAAGACACTTTCATTACATATATTGGAATAACTTGAAAACGGTTCACCATATTCAGTTAAAAAAAATGCATTACATTGGCTTTTAATTTGCCCAGTAGTTTCAGAGATATCGTTGAAATTTTTTGTTTTTTAAAAATTAATATGCGACAAAAATCACAGTATTGGGTTAAAATCATTTAGATAAACAAATGAGCTTTGTTTCATTGCAATACGTGCACAACTTTTAATTTTATTCACGATTTACTAAAAAAACTGAATTATTAAAAATAGCGATTTTTATACAAAAATAACATTTTCTAATGTGTGTGTATTTTCTTATGGACGTTTTTTCCTTCACTTAAAAATGAGGTACCTTCACTTAATTATGAATAAAAGCGAAATGCGGTCATCGATTTTTATGATATATGTCTCATTTTGTTCATAGGTTATGTGACTTTTATGGTGATTTTTAAAAGTTTAATTGTTTTTCAATTTTAACAAATACATTTTTAAGAAAAAAAAAAAAACATTTTGAAAACCGCTCAATGAAGAAAAGTTACGTTTTTTTCAACTTTTAATTTTTGGAAAAAAGTAAAAATATGATAAGTACCTGTAACTTAAAAATGCGAGCTGATGCAGAAAAACCAAAATTAGATTTGAAATCAGCGAACTCAAATTAGTAAAAATTTGTAATAAAGTTCCAGGCCGCACAAAAAAAGTTACATTTTGTTTCCTTGTGTTATCAATTGAAAATTTGTCAGTGACTTAAAACTATGTTCCTCTTTTTAATGTATTTATTTTTAACAATTTACTTTTTTACAATAAAATTTTCTTTTGGATTTTTGTTTACCTACAAATATTTATTTACCTGTACCAAACATGCTAAGGAATAGCTAGCCAGACCATTGGGTAATATTTGATACAAATCAAAAAATAATTTTAATGTATTTGCATCTAAAAATGCCGGACGCCATGATGTTGGTATTTGAACGCTATTCATATCGTCAGAAGATTCATCTGTAGAACTTCCAATAAAATCGAAACTTAAACAGTTCTTAGTCAATCGCAAAACATGTGAAACCAGGCTAAAATACACATTAATTAAAATATATAAAATTAAGAACCAAAGATAATATAATATGTACAATTAAATTTGATAATCTAAATTACGTGAAATTGAAATCGATGAATCTTTTCAATAATGAACGCATAAATGGCACTCATTAGCCATTTATGAGCTATTAACACAGTATAGATTTCAACATTTATCCGAGTTCAATTTCACACGAATTCGACTTCCAGAACATGTCTGAATTACTTACTTGACATATGCTTGTTGTGATTCATCCATAAAATTTAAAGTTTTACTATTATCACGTGCTGTTACTAAAAGATTACAGGACAAGAGAAAAATGTCTAAGAGTTGTTGGTCTCGGAATGATGTAGCAATTTTACGATTTTTAGAAAATGATATATTGGCATCAACTTCTACAATTGAGTTCATTTCTAAAACTAATTGGGATAAAATTTGAACTCCGATTGTGCAGTGTTCAACGGAACCCTAGGAAAACAAAATGTATATGTTGCAATACTTGATTAGAGAAAGTCATTGTATTAATTTGAAAAATAAAAGTCCAGTTTATATTGTGTCTTGTAAAATTGTGTCTAAAATCAATCTAACACATTCAAAAACATAATAGGTATTACGAAATAACATATTTAATATAGGTATACATTAAACCAACCAATTACCTGCAAAAATGTTTTAACATCTTCCAATAGATTTTGAAATATTAGTTCATTTTTATAGGTATCGAACCATCCATACTTCGTTATTTTAGCTAATAGTGTTACCAAAGCCTGCACCACAAAATGCTGCAGATTCGGTCTATTAGCCAAATAATTTAGAATATAACTCCTAAACAAAAAAAAAAAATAAATAAATGAGATTAAATAGTTTCTTAATTGCTAATAAAAAAAAAATTACCTGATATCAATGCGTTGTTCCAAGTTTAAACCTTGTATTAATTTGGTTAAGGTGGTGGCTGCCAATAACTGAGCATAACTGGAGTCAGCACGATCCAATAACATCTGACATTTTGGCAAAGCATCTTGGCTGCTAACAAATTGTACTAGGGTTTTTTCGGCATTTGAACGCAGTACAGAATCTGTGGCCTCATATAGCTGTTTGCACAATATCTCCAACTGTTGGATTTCCTAAGAAACATAATATGTATTAACAATAATCAAACAAGACAATAGAGACAACTGCAAACAAGAAATCATAACCTCCAAAAGCCAACACTGTATGAAACAAAGCTACCGGCGTACTAAATTTGCAAATTCAAATTTATTTTAGCAGATTTGTGGTTTTGTATGTACTAAACAGATATATTTGCTTAAACTTACCATTTCCCTTATAAATTTGTGTATTTATCGTAGGCAAAAAAAATATAAAGATATCCTAAATTAATCGACTCCTTTAATAAAACAAATTGTTGTTTTCGTTGAAATGTTCTCTATACAATTTTGGTTTATTTTTCTACATAAAAATATATTAAAAGAATCGCTGTTTGTTTATTAGCAATGCAATAAGATTTATATATTTTTCTTATTTGTGTTTTAATACTAAAAGTTAAAAAATCTTTCCAAACAAAATATTTGCAAACAAGCTTCTCCGTAAATTTTGTTGCAATTTCGCAACTCTCTTCTTCTTGTTTCCATTAATGACAAACAATCACTGGAAATAGTCAACGAAACACAGTGTCAGATCAAAGAATGAGAACGGAATAATATATAATAACAGAAAATTAATGATATCTAATATCTAGAGTTAAATTTTTACTAAAATCCCAAGCAGTGGTCAACACCTTTCTGAGGACGTATTAGAAATGAAACTCGGGCAAAAAATGGTTAAGCTATTTAAATTTTCATTAAAATCATTAAAAAACTGACATTAACAACTCGCTATCTCGAGTCTGTGGTTAGATTTTTAAAATGTTTTAATGCAGAATCAAATAGTTCTTTTAATATCTATTATAATTTATTTATTTATTTTATTTTTTTTTTGTTTTTTTTTAATAATTCATTGGACAAAAAAATTTTACCGAACTATTAATTCATGAAAAATACCATTTTGGACCCTTTTTTGACGTAGTTTAGCTCACGGGAGATTGTTGCTAGAGCCCAAATATTTTGGGAATCATCATAAAAACTGTCACAAAGTTTATTTTCAGGTTGGTACAACTTTAACTTTTTTTGTCCATATAATTGGTTTTATTTGTATTGATATCTTATCATTTAAAAGTTGTTGGGATTTTTGTAGATACAATTTTTTTTAACGAGTAGGGAAAAATAGGTATTTTTCGGGCGACGTAAGGACTTTTCAAAAAAGTTTACTGCGTTGAAAAGTAACATGGGATCTTCAACTGACAATTGTTTGTCATACAAAACGTTAAAGTCTATATAAAAAACTTTAATATTTTTGTCAGCGTTTTTTTTAATGAAGTTTATTATAACAAAAATAAAATAGAGGGAAAGAAAAAGGGTAAACGTAAAATATATATAAAAAATAATACACACAAAGCAGAGTACATGTGTACAATTTTATGCCAGATGGAATAATCTAGTGTGTGACAGAAATAACCTTATAGGTCGATTACGGATGGCAGCAAATGTTAATATATAAAAAAAATAATATTTGATATTAAGTGTTAGCATAACTGCTTGATCAGAATGTGCCACAACTTCAAAAAATTCTGCTTAATTTGCTAGACGAATTCTTACAAAAAATATATGCTCAAAATCTGCAGAATTTGTATAAGAAAAAATATGCTAAATGAAAAGGAATTTTTATATATATTTAATCAACACTTTAATGTTAAAAAATATGCTAAAAACGGCTTTTCTAAAAGGTAAACATAGGTATTCTAAAAAAAATCTGCTTTTAGACAAGGAATGCAGTCATCACAGTTTTTAAGAAAATATATAGAAGGTTTTCCAATAAGAGTGATATGATTTCTTTAAAAAACACACACTTATGTGTAGTTTATAGAACACGAGCGCCTTACTCGTCCGTTCAACTTACATTTAAAACAAAAACAAAGAAATTCACGATGTTTACATTAAGCCCGGACTATGCATTTTATGCAATAACAAGTAAATCAGGGCCACGATTTTGTTTTTCGTTAAATATACATACATATATTATGTTGGAACTTTTTGTATAAACTATTCTCTATTTCCAGCAAATGTAGATAATAAAAATGAATCCACGTAGTAAACCACGATTTTGTTTTCCGTTTAATATACAGTTGGAACTTTTTGCTTGAAATATTCTCTATTTCCAGCTTGAACAGTATATATATATTGTCTGCGTACAAGCAGTGGTCCAACGTTGTTTATTAACAATATTGCTGATAATAAACATGAAACAAAAACAAATTGCCTGTAAATGTTGTATTATTTGGGCTATTCACAAGGTAGTCATAAAGTTGTAAAGTCATATGTCTTAAAATAATTACAAGAAATATATATGACTGCTGTGGACAAGCGCTTAAAATTTAGATTTGTAATGTACAGTTACGACGAAATAATGAACACAGCATTAAAATTTTTATTTTGTTTCAAACACAATATTTTTTTTAAACAATTATTAAGGATATTATGACGATATGACTTGATAGCACACCTTGTGAATAGCACAATTATGTTTGTTGTATTACCAAGGCCACCTTTTAGTAATATCACTGTGATTCCACGCTTTTTATCATAGAGCACAATTTTTACCCCAGGACTACACTAATCATAAATATTTCAGCAAGTTGGCAATGGCGTCGGCAGAATAACAGAGCAATATTTCTTATTGCTCAGCTTATGTTAAAGGCATGGGAAAACGTATTTATGTTAGCTCATTATTTAAAAAAAAAAAAGGAAGAAGGTGCAGAGTAAAAACCAGCGCTATCTTGCAAAACTTATTTTTATTAATTAAAATTCTTTCTTATTCGACTTTATTATTTATATGTATACTAATTTGTTTAAGCTTGAGAATTTTTTTTTTATAAATATATTCAAGGTATATTTACACAAGGTAGACTCATCTGGGAGTGTAGACATGCTGCTCTATAAAAGGAACCATGTTGTCAAAATTGTCTTCATATAAAACAAAAACAATTTAACGCACACATGTACAAATTTTGGCTCATATACACGCAATTTGACGTTGTGGTTCCAACTATGGGTAAACAGCTGACAAACATATGGGCCAACGAGTTTACCTTGTGTAAATATGCCTTGAATATATTAATTTTATTGAATTTTTTTTTTTTTGTTAAAGTAAAATTAATATTTTTATTTAAAAAAGAACTCAAACTTAAACAAATTAATATAAATTTAAATAATAAAGATCGAATAAGAAAAAAATTATATTAATAAAAATAATTTTTGTAATTTTATTTTAGTTTTTAATAAATTCTTTAATATAATTCTTTTACTACAATTATAATTTGCTACCATTTCACAAATTTAATTTCTTTCTCACACAATTTGCTTCTCTTTTTTTTTTTCTTTTTTGCTTCTTTTTTCAATTGACAATCAAATTTGACGATTTATGATAGCAATAATTGTCAACGAAAATGGACTAACAATTATTGCAACATGAATTGCCGGCAATAAATATGTATGTACAAAAAATTGCTGTCTACATTAAAGATAACATAATTTTGACATTTACTGCAATATATGTCGCCATAATTATCTCTGGTATAGACGGGCAGTTATATAAACTACAAATTCAGCGTTTTTAAATCTGATTTCAGTGGCGCTAAAATACAGTTGGCAGCATTTTTAATCAATTATGTTTACATATGTTGTTGCAGGCAGATATATTAATAGATAAGTGCAACAGCATACTTTTTTTGCCGGTAGTTTAGTCTGAAATAAAAAATAATTTTTTGCCCCGTGTGATACAAAATAATGGATTATTATTACTACGACCAAATAGGCGATAATGAGCTTGAGGATACTGAAGATTATGACTACGACTCAATGATACAGCCCGAACTAGAATCATTTAAGGACGTCTATCAAGGTTGCATTAAGTCATCCAGCCAACAAGTGCAACAATATATAATAGCACTATTAGGATGTGGATTTCTGCAACGTTTCGCCTGGGAATTAGTAAGACGTTTAGCGGGTAATAAATATCCATATTTGTATCATATAATCTCTTTGGTATGTGGGGTCATATGTTTATGGTTTTATGTTGGTGTCAGCAGCAGCATATACGTGTGTCTACATGTTTTCAACTTGTGCTTATTTCTCAAGTTGGTTCTAAGGCTAAAAATTAGATATACAGGACTACTGCTTTGTTTTTATACAATATTATTTCAATTATTTTTTGAATATTTGTTGAAATCGGAACAATATGAAACCATTAGGGGTCCTCAGATGGTGATAAGCATGAAATTAATTTCAGTTGCCTATGAGCTGCAGGAGGAAAAACAAAAGTACCAGTTTTTGGTATTACTGGGCTATCTATTAAATTGTGCTTCTTTGATTATGGGACCTTGGGTCTCTTTAAAAGACTATAGACCACAGTTTAGTGCCGGGTTAAGTTTAATAACCCTTATTGTTAAGATATTTCTAAATGTGTTGTTTGCTGTAGTATTTTTAAATATTTCCAATTGTATTTCACCTTGGCTAAAGCAATTAATAGGAGCCGCCACGTGGTGGGGTACTTATTTAGACGCATTTTCTGTGCGCTGTAGCCATTATTTTGTTTGCTATCTTTCGCAGGCAACGTTACTTTCGGCTACTACAAATTCTTTAAAATTTTCTTCTTCCTCCACCCAGTCTATAGTTAATCCCTGGGCAATCGAATTTCCTCGCTCTATGTCTGATGTTGTAAGAAATTGGAATATACCTATGCATTTATGGTTAAAACAAAATATTTTTAATCGTTTACGTTGTACAAAATGTCCTTATTTTTTGGCCGTTTTACTTACATATTTAGTATCATGCCTAGTACATGGGTTTAACTACAAAGTGCATTTGGTTTTAATCTCTTTGAGCTGCTTTAGCTACTTTGAAAATCTATTGCGTCGTTGTTTAGCCCAAGTGTTTGATGCCTGCATTGAGTCAAATGCCTGTAAACAAAATTGCAGCTACTCAAACTGTCCCCGTTGGAAGGGACAGTCGTTTACCTTTTCTTTATTATTAGTACGATTAGTTAACTTTTGTTTTAGCTTAATAGTTGTTATTCAACTGGCCTATTTAGGGGTTATGTTGAATGCAACAACTTCTAACTCAACAGAAAACATACTACATATATGGTCCAATATGAACTATGTTGGTCACATGTTAGCCATGATAATGTTTGTTTTTTATAAATGTATTTAATAAGATAGAAAAATAAATTAAACAAGGGAATAAACAAGATGTACTTATTACTATGTACTTAAAAATAACTTTTTATAAATGGTTTTTAGTTGTAAGTATAATTAGGTTAAGTTTATAAATTTGTATGCATTTATTCTTATTTTAACTGTTAATAGTGTCTTTTTACTAATTTTAATATAGAAATAAAAGAAAAATAACTTCTTTTTTTTTTTTTTTTTGGTATAGTGCTTTTACTTGGATTTGGAATGTTATTGGTTTTGGAGAAGAAAAAGAAAACATGAAATTTTCAAAATTTCTTCTTATGTATTAGAAATTTATTAATAGTATTTGTTATTTACATCAAAGTTCCTTTAATTTTCTTTTATACGACCAACATAGCTTTATCAATTCTTTATTTTCATACGACCAAACAGCCAAAACAATTACGACGCTTCCTACACCCAAAGCTAAATGCTTTAGAATAGAGTTTTTAAACTAAAAAAAAAAAATCAACAGAAATTAGTATGGTTAAATATAAATACATAGATTTAGTTACATACCATACAATAGTTGCATACAAAACCTGCAAAAATCAAGCTAACTAAAAACAATTTCCTTGGCATTAAACCTTTTAAAGGATTACAACCCAATGGTTTATACTGCAACCAAATAAAACGAGTGCTGAAATGATAAAAATTTTATGAATATTCTTTAGTATTCAACTTTATAAGTACCTGAAACAAATGCGTGAAAACATGTTGATACAATTGGCAAATATAAAACCCACTGGACCAAAAATACTTGTAAATACATATGATAAAACAAGAAAGCTTATAGAAAATATAGCCATTAGATAATTATATTTGTCAATATCCTGACTAGTATTAGTAGCAAACATATAGCCTTCAGTAATACCATTAACCGCCAAAAAATATATAGCCAAACAATGCCATTTTAATAAAACCACCGGTAAACCATCGGCCACAAAATCTGTACCACCATACATCAGCAGCACAGTGTGGGAATAACTTTGCCCGAATACCAAGGCTAGCAGGCCTATTGATGAAACAACTAAACAGAGATGACATAGAACTTGAGCTGCTTGTTGTACTTTTGTCTTAAAAAAAAGAATTTTTGTAGTTTTATTAATTTGTTTTAGAGCAAAATTGTAATTTATTATTAACCTTATCCTGGTTATTTAAAGACACATCTCTGGCTATGGTTTGTGTAAAGTAGAAATAACTACTTTCTTCTATGGGTCGAAATATGAAACGCGCTGCCAAGCTTCCTAAATTATTGACTACATCATAAGTGGCCTGTTCACTAAAACTTAATACAGGACTCATGGACATGACGTACTTTTCGCCTTCCGTTAGAATTTGCTTAAGTACACCTTGCTTTACAAAGCTAAGTGTCAAAACTTGGAGTTCGGAATTAAAAAAGGTTTCCTAAATAAAAAAGGTTATAGAGGAAATCCAAGCTTTTGAAGTCTAAATAAATATGTTTATGCACAAGAGAAATTGGTCAACACTTGTAAGCAGTCAAATTAGACTTGTAATATACATACATGATATGAGATATATTAACACTTTACCTTATTTATCATAACTCCCGGCAGAAATTGCTTTACATTTTCAAAAGGAAAATCTTGCATATTATCAAAAATTGATTCGTTTATAAAAAACTTTCTCAGTATCCACTTTCTTTGCTTATCTTTTGTAGCGTTCTTAAAATCTTCAAACAAGTTAATATAACAGGCGAAAAATCCAAAATGTGATACAAGTATTGTAACCGCACTAACCAATTGAGCAATGGCAAAAGCATAAATAGCCACAGTTCCATTTCCCAAGACAATCCAAAGAAACACAACAGAACGTATAAATATATGAAGCGTATTTAAAATTACTTTAAGTTTAACAAAACAAAAGACTTGTGTAATAAACACTGGAGCTTCTGCACACAATTCTATAACACAGGACAAGGCGACAGCATAACAAGCAAAATTATATTGAGCCGCAAATACAGTATCAACAGCAGATAACCAATTTAGCCATATATACACGCAAGGCATGCTTATAGCTATACAGATGGGAACTCTGGAAAGTGGAAAAGGAAGATAGCACAAGAAAATATAGATCATTCAACCAAGTGCGAAACATATATATATGTACATACGTTCACAGTTTCAACCTTTTTCCCATTAAAACCTACTTACGTTAGCCACTGTTGATTTATTAGTTGAGCCCATGAACATTTTTCTTTTTGTTGAACGGTGGCACTAAGTGCTGCTCGATTTATAGCTTCACGCGATAGAAACAGTACGGTACTCTCCAACAGCAGCAAACGCACATTCATTATACCCAATACATCACGACCCACATGGCGTACTATAAAGGCATTGATACCAAACGTTACAATACGACATAAGACCTAATTGTTATGAAATTAAATAGTTATTAGTAATAATTAATTATTACTTATTTAATATATTGTTAAATTCGACTCACCTGAAAAATAATACTTAATCCGGCGTTAAGCAAACTACTTTGCAAAACATTACGTGACATTTTGTGTTAAAATTTTAGACCTGGGCATCAAAATCTTATCATATCTGTCCACACATTGTAGTATATCTTTTTTGTGCGTGTTGTTCCTATTTTTTTAGGTTGCTAATTAATTTTAGGATGTGTAATGTTTTTATTGGTATTTGTTTTGATTCCGGGGGTAAAAAGAAACAGTACTGATTATGAAGTGCTTTTTGCATAGATTAGGCGTTTTTATTAAAAGTTTATGTAGTATTATTTCGTGACTAATTTATGTATGTAATAGGGAAATGATTATTATTTTGCTTATTTTGTAAGATGCATCAAAGTATTAAAAAGCTTTGCTTTGAGAAATTGATTGTACTCTATTAAGTTGGTTTAAAATTTTCTCCAAAACTTTAAAAATTTTAATGCTATTAATTTTGTTAGAAGCAGTTGGCAACATCGAGAATATAAAACCAAAGCTACCACATCATTGGCAATTTTTTCAGACAAATAATAGGCCCGTTTCAAGGTAAATGGATTATTAAATATATTGCCAACTATAAAACCCGTAAAATGTTGCATTATAATAAACGTTCATTAATCATATTTATAATTAAATGCTTTGATTGAATATGATGAATAAAATTGAAAAAACTGTAGTGATTAAGAAAAACTGCTATAAAAATCTGGAAGACTGTTTTAAGCGCCCCATCCACTTTACAATATCATTGTACATAGTTTCAACTAAATTATGGCGCAACTTTTAATAAAAAGGTAAACATAACTTATAAGCAAGGCGAATTCATTACAGGTGATCTTAAAAGCCCTGCTGATAAAAGGCCATGTCAGATAAAACTTTTGCTTCGCGTTGCGTTAGAGATACGCTTTGACATCTAAGATGAAATATACATACTTATACGAGGCATGTCATAAAGTACTTTTAACGCAGAGCGAAGCGAAAAGTTCGGCAACTCTCATCTTTTTGCGCGCTTTGACAAACTGCCAGTATATTTTTTTTTATTAATTTTTTTAACACACAATGCGTGAGTGTTGTCAAAGTTTTTATTGTGCCATAAACCTTTTGCTTTACGCTTTTATGTCCAAGTAAGAAACGTCACGCAAAGCGAAGAAGTTGTTTCTGACACGACCTTATCTTTTATTAGCTTTAAAATTGTTGGATGTCCACATTTTGTTCATTATCTTTGTTTCTGTTTTTGACATTGTACAATGACATTACAAAAACGAATTGCTTTTGGTTTTTGTACGAGTTGTACCTGTTGTAGTACCTAGATTATCTGTAATGAAATCGCCTTGTCTAAAAACAAAGCAACATTGTACAAAGCTGCCAGGACATTTCACTGTATATTGAACTTTTCGTTGTGAAATACAAATCAAATGTATTTTTATTGTTGCCAATATATTGTGGAACATGTAAATATCACATACAAAAAAATTGTACAATTGTATTGCGTGTATGGGCCGCTTTACACCTTAAATATCAGCAAAGAAAAGAACGATAAATCTGCACATTTGGCAGTGCTGTCCAGCAGCACTAGGCCTGCCAGACTTAAAATTTTCATACTTCTAAACATCTACTAAACAACCTTGGTTTTAACAAGTAAGAGTGCTATATTCGGCTGTGCCGAATCTTATATACCCTTCACCATTTTGCGAGCAGAATACAGAGCAACCAGACAAAAACAAAATAATTTTTACATATACATACATATTTACAATACTAAAAACTTCATTATAATTTAAATTTAAAAAGCGAAAACTGGTAAATATTTTTTTAAAATCGTTTTTGAACATAAAAATAAAAAAAAAATTCGTTTTATTTTGATTATAACTCAGCCATTTTTTAACCGATTTGACAGATTTATATACCGACGTGTTTAAGAAGAAATTTGCCAGTTAGTTGGGTTATAAATATTGGACTCGGGAAGATCTATGGTTCCCGAAAGTGGGTGTATAAAAAAAAAATTTTAATTTTGGTCATGACTTTTTCGTATCTGAACCGATTTTTCCGATATATTTTTTACTAATAATATTTTTTACTAAAGATTTCCGATCTTTTGATATACAAGGTATAACCATAGGTCATATAACAGTCCAAAAAATCAGGTTTTTATACAAGTTTTGATATTTTTTGTACGGGAGGTACCACGCCCACTTTTCCGATCCCGCCCACATTTTGTGGGATGCTGTGTATTGATAACCTAAATGGCTCTTGCCGTTCTCAAGATATACAGAAAAAAAGTAATAAAAATAAGCAGCGTTGCTTAAATTGCATTAAAATTTTCTTAAATGTCTGACAACTGTGTGAACATTGTAAGCTCATTTGTATTTGCAGAAGTGCAAAATTAATGCATCTGACAATCGCACCATTGTCAGGAAAATATTGCTGTTGGCAACGCCTGCTTACAATATTGTAAGATCTGACCATCGTCTGTTCAAAGCTTTATTGATAAATTTATCATATTTCCATTGGCATTTACACAATGCGTATATATAATTGCTGAAATATTAAATATATGTTACACAGTGTGCGTTTTCTACATCACGAATGAGGAAACAAAACGAATTTGAAAAGAATATCAAGCTAAGTTATCGTTTCCTCTCGTCTCTCTCGCCAATAAAGTAACAATCTTAAAAATAAGGATTGTGTGGTGTGAGTTGGGACTTACTGCCGACGATTTTATTAAATTTATTCCTGAAATTGAAGACTCAAGACTAATTGCGGTGCTTACTGTTTGGATAAACATATGAAGCATGTTTGTAGAAATATTATCGAGCTTGATTAATTTTTATTTATTAAAATTTTGAAACGTCGAATAAGAACAACTTTGATTAATATTAAATATTTTAAATTTTTGGCAGTCATGTTGGAATTTTGTCAACATCTAAATGTAATAATTTCAACGAAAACTTTGCAGAGTGAAGAAGAAGCATTAAGGAAAACTGCAAAAAAAAATAGACTGTTTTTTGGTCGGGCTTTAAAAAAAGGTTGACAGTATATGTACCAAGGTATATTTACATCATTGATGTCAAAAATAAAATGTAGTTGTATTTGTGAGTAAAAAAAAGTTACAATTACCCAACTAGCCATTTCTTAAGCGAGATATAACATAACTGGAAAACGAAAATTTCGTTAAAAGCTTTTTTATAGATAAAAATATTATATACAACTCGCTCAAAAAAATACAAAATAAAGAGGAAAAATATTAAATATATAGTGATTTTTTCTTTAGAGCGTAATAACTCTTTTGTTAAATTTATAGACAAAAAGCTATTGGAAATTAAGGGATTTTTTCTTTGTCGAAAAAACTGCAGCATAAAAAAAATAATTCATTTAATCATACGAAATTTTAAGCAAACACGTATTCAATATATTTATGTTGTGGCCAGTGCTTTTGAAAAAGTTACCAAATGTAAAAAAATATAGCCAAATTTAAAATGCCTTTTATTTATTGAGAAAATCATATATCTAAAATATTAAAAAACTTTTTTCTCTTGTTTGTAAATTTTATCCAACGATAAACGATATCCAAGCTTATCAAGGTTGATAACTCGGTTTTGAATTTTTTCCCTCCTAAATTTTGTTCCGGACTTTTGTCCATTTTAAACAACCATCGTCTTAATTTTTCTAAAAAAGATTTCTTTTTTTCATTAAAAAGCATATCCCTTTCCCTATCATTAAATTTAATGTGTGTGATTTTTGAGCTAGCACAATTGTGCAAGAAATTGAATGAATTTGACATCAATGATTTACATGTAAATATACCTTGATATGTACATATATTTTTTCGATTCTTGACGAGCACTGACAATTTTTGTAAATCAGAAAAAAATTAATACCATCTGGCAAGCCTGGGCAATACTGTTAAATATTTTGTTTGTTTTGATTGAACAAGTTGTTTCAGGTAAAGCTTTTTTCCTAAAATTGCTTTAAATAGTTGTTTCTATTAATAAATAAATAAAATGAGAACATGTTTTGTGCCCTTTTGTGATGTTAAAAATAAGGATCAACCAAATAGAACAATGTTTTTAGTGCCTAAGGTAAGGGGTTTTTATATTGGCTTAAGAATATGCATTAAAATGTTAAAAATGCTTGCTTTCTTTTTTAAGGAACAAACCCTTTTCGCACAGTGGGTCAAGGCTTTGCCAAAAGTTCGCACTTTAAGATCTACGGATAGAGTTTGTCATTTGCATTTTAGGCCTAATGATGTTGTTTTTACATTTGATCATTGCATAAATGGTAGAATATATAAAATTAATAGAGATCGTCCTAAATTAAATCCAGATGCTCTGCCATGTTTGGAAATGACAACGGAAAAAGAGTTGGTAAGTTAAATTTTTGTAACCGATACTTGTATAAGGGATATAAAAAGCGATTCGAATTAAATCTAGTTTACCAACGCGAAAGAATAATATATGACCAATATCGGTATCTTTTCAATATATCTTTCTGGATTTACAAAATTTATTTTAAAATTCTTAACTCGTTAGGAAGTAGTAAGCATATTGATTGCTATGCAAAGAAATTAAAGTTAACGTTAAAAGATAAGCCAGTGTTGTTATACCATAGAGAAGACAATTCTAGCGCACAGACGAAAACCGGCTATGCAGTGAAGCTTTAGTTAGCAAAGCGATTTTGTTATACCATAGAGGAGGAAATCTTTGATTCCTGCCGAAGACCGGCTATGCGGAGACCAAAATCAATATCTTTTGGATATGTATATCTTTCTGAATTTATATAAAAATTATTAACTCATTAGGAAGTAGTAAGTAGTAAAGGCCCAAATACATTGATCAAAATACTCATCAAGCATTGTGGTAGTATAAGTGAAAAAGTGTTTGTATGTGACAACGCTTGATGAAAATCAAAAAATTTAGATATGACGGCAAATATTACGTCCAGCACACGTACACGTTGAAATCGCCGGCTGGACAAGCATTTGACAAGTGTATTTGGGCCTTAAGCATATTGGATGCTATGCATAGATGTTTAAGTTAACGTTAAAAGTTATGCCGGTGTAGTTATACCATAGAGGAGAAAATTCTAGCGCACAGACGAAAACCGGCTATGCAGTGAAGCTTTAGTTAGCGAAAACCGCGAGGGAAAAATCGTTGCGTCCGGCAGGAGGCCGGATATGCAGAGAAGCTTCAGTTGCTTTATTTTGACTAACAATAAAGAAATATACATAATTTTTTTAATTTCGAAATTGCCCATCTGTCCCTTTATATTCCTGACTTTGCAAAACATATAAACCCTGTGTGTTTTAAATACGCTGATCTGTCTATTTCATCAAAACTGGTTAGATATTTTCGAAGTGGCAGTAATTCGCCGTATGTCCCCTACTAGTCGCATTCGGCCAGGGTACGGTCGAGTGGGGAGATATACTGGAGGGTGAACGGCGTACTCATGCTAAAATGGCTTTTCTTTTGAATACGGAAATTATTGCTTTAATAGATCTCTTCTAAAACGATAATTATTATTTCATTATTACCCTATCCTAAGTTAGTACCAGTTAGAGAAATACAAAGTACCAAAAAGAATTCCTCATTAGATTCTCATTCACTCAGGTCTTTGCATGTATAATTTTTTGTTTCTAGGTCCAATATTCAAAAAGTACCAGTTAAAGAACAAAAAATACCATAAAGACCCTCTTACAGATTCGTATTCACTCGAGACATTGTAATATTAACGGAAATTCAAAAAGTACCAGTTAAAGAACAATAAAGTATCAAAAGCCCCTCTTACAGATTCTCATCCACCGAATTTCAAAAAGTTCCAGACACCTGCCCGCTTATTTTTCTAAAAAACAACGATAAGTATTCAGCCTTATTGTGGTTGTCGTTGTCGTAAACGACTGTTTATAATATTACTAGCTTAACTTGGTGCGCTTTGCTATCCCCATTAAAATAAAATTCGTAAAATTTTTTTCCTTATCGTGGGTTGTGACTGTTTGGTAATAGTTTAAAAAGAACGTAAACTTATTTTCTGACGCTATTCCGCAAGTTAACAGTCTTTGAATATTTTTAGAAAATACTATAAATGAATAAACTGAGATGTATGATAGTTCAGAGTCCCAAAAATTGGCGGTTTACTTAGACGCCAATTTCAATGAATGAATGACAGAAATCTCAAAGACAATAGATTGAAAAAACGTCTTATAAGACTACTTAACTTGGTTCTGCATTCCGAAAGTGTTGAAGACACGGTCACCTCTACACATAGTAAAAGTTTTGATAAGTCTGCAAAAACTGACCTTTAGACAGTTTATGACAATGTTAGAAGAAAATATTGAGAAGGATTATGCTTTATCTATCTACGCTGAGGTTCAGCTAAAGAATAAGTCTAAAGATACCTTAGATTTTCTTATTTTTCTAGAGAGGCATTTCCGCTTGTTTACTGACGGAATTAAATGTTATACCCAAAACTTAAGAACATCTGTCGCATCTGAGAGACTATTTTGCACTACCGGTCTGCTTCAAACGGATTTGCAAAATACAAAAACAAAAATCTTATTACAGTATAACCCGGTTAATTACCCCACGCTAAAATACCTTTCACGCTTATTTACCTTGAGTTTTAAATCCCCGTTTTTTTAACTGCCCTAAAAATTAAACTCCAAAACTACACCTGAATTTTATTAGTTTAATTGCCTCATTACTATTTGAGCACAACACAGCAAGTAATGCAACCAAGTTTACATGTTAATAATTTGAAAATATGCAATAAAAAATTAAAAAAAAATATGCCCAAAAAACACAATATGGCTTCTTTGCATTAAAATAAACTTTATTCTCACTAGAATTAAGTAATGTTATGAGGTTAAGATTTATATAAAAGTTATTTGTGCTGAATATTATCTAGAATGCAAGAAAAGGTCGCTAAATTTTAAATTATATTAACATTTAAAAGGATAAAATAGCTTGAATATTTTAGAGATTGATATTTGAATATAAGCTGAATGTTTAAATGTGAACCGATTCAACCATATTTAACTTGCAGTAAGATGTTTTGGGCCAAATTTTATCTTAATATGAACATGATTAAATGGTTTATGAACATGAAAAAAGAAGTTTGCATGGGGACTATGTGATATTATAGATCGATTCTAACAATTTATATAGGTTTCGTTCTTATGACAATTAAAACGGACACAAAAAGATCACATTTAAAAGTGTTTCTGATTAGGTCGGTTTACTAAACGATGCGTCTAGATTTCTATTTTTCAGCACGAATTTACATAATTGATTTTTTCTTAATTTTTGCATTTATATAAAACTTTACAGTTTGGAATAAAATTTATCTAAGGCTTAGCTTTGGCTTACAATTGTAGATTCAAAATTAAATGTAGATGGCGTAATTAAAGAAACAGAAGATCATCTTTTAACCAGAAAAACGTGAAATATGTGCGCAATAAAAATGCAGCAATAGTTCAGATATGCATATTATTCACAAACAAATTGATACCAAAATTCATAAAAAGCTCTAAAAGGGATAAATATATCGTTTCTGCCTTCATTGGTCGCACAAGAAAAACCATGCAATTGCATATTTACGGTTTCCCAGATAATAAGTTTGTATGTATGAGTACGCTTTTGTTAGTAGGATATGACAGGACATCTCTAAAAGCATTATAGATAAAACTAAAGACAACAAAATCCTATTACTTTTTTTACAATCTCTAGATTTAGCTGATACATATTATGTAAAAATTCTTATGTATTAACTTTTTTTCATACATCAAAGTTGAGGTATCTTGTAAATAAATACGTTTAATTACCTCACTGAGGTATTAAAACGTATTCGCTTAATTACCTCAATCAGTTAGTTAAACGTAATCTTATAATTACCTCAACGAGGTAGTTAAGCGTATTCGTTTAAATGCTTACCCCGCAAAATTACCCAAAAATATTGGCATTTTGGCGAGATAATTATCCGTGGAATACTGAAATATTAATTTTAAATAATAATCTCTTACATTTTTTTGTTTAAAAAGTAATTTAACTTTTATTTATTTATTTTTACATTACCTATAACCGAGCCTTTAAAGGCCATAATCGGTAAAACTCAAATTCAACTCGTTCTTTTTAAAATCTGTGCTCGAAATTTACACTTTTTTTTGACAAGCTAAGCACATGGCGTTTTAGCATAATTCGGGTACGCTGAATCTAATGGTGCCCACCGTTTTTATTAGGTTAGCTCTTGTTTTCCAGATATTCCGTTATTTCGAAAATGGAGAAGGTTGCACAACATAATATGTTTATATTATATATTATATTTGCGGAACTCAAAAACGGTTTAGTTAATTGAAATAACTAAAAAAAATTCCGCAATAAAATTTCCTTTAAGAAAAGTAAAACATTTTTTTAATATGAGCAGGCGTTTTTTTGAAACATAATTTTTTTTTGTGGAAAAAAAATAATTTTCTTATCAAAATTTCGAAATTATACAGGGGTGTCATGGAAATCGAAAGAATTTGGCAGTTCTTTTTATTAAACTTTTAATCTAATTTTTACAATTTTTGTTAAAAAATTCTGTTTAATAGAGCATTAATTGTATAATAAATGTCATAAAATTTTTTTATTACAGAAATATTATTGAAAAACAACTCTTAAAATTCTTTCGTTTTACGTTTTCGATTTCCATGACACCCCTGATAGTTTTTTAAAAATTCATAAAAAATTGGAAAATGTAGCTAGGCTTCTAATAAAACAGACATATAAAAAACGAAGCTGCAAACAGAACAAGCCATACATGATTAAAATCTGTTTACAAACTTTTGATTTTATTCACAAAAGTCGACAAATTTTAATTAATTTAAGAATTTTATAAAACCCAATATTTGTATGGGAGCCCCCCTAAGAAGTGGAGATAAGATAAGATAAGATAAGATATGTCTCGAGAAAATGTTAAAGACAAAAGCTAAATGAGGTCGGTCATACATTTTATCCCACTAGGGGCAACTCCTGGGCATTTATGGGAATTTTTCTTCAATATATCTCTAGTCTGCATTGAACATTTTGTATGGGAGCCCCCTTAAGGAATGGAGATAAAGTGGAGTTGGTCATACATTTGACCCATCTTGGGGGATCCTAGGCGCTGCAAGGGCCAAATGTAAGAATTTTATTAAACCGCCATGTATGTATGGTTGAAATTCTTAAATTTGGCCCCTACCGCGCGTAGGATGCCCGTAGATGGGTCAAATGTATGACCAACCCCACTTTATTTTTCATCTCAATCATTTATTTCTAACATACCTAAGCGCTATCTCCATTCCTTAAGGGGGCTCCCATACAAAATGTTCAATGCAGACTAGAGATAAATTGAAGAAAAAGTACCATAAAGGCCCAGGACTTGCCCCAGTAAGATAAAATGTATGACCGACCTCAATTAGTTTTTTACTTTTCTTAAAGGAAATTTTATTGCGGAATTTCGGTTTTTTAGTAATTATAATCAACTAAACCGTTTTTGAGTTACGCGAATATATGTTGTGCAACCTCCTCAATTTTCGAAATAACGGTAATTCTCGAAAACAGGAGCTAACCTGAAAAAACGGTGGGCACCATTAAATTCAGCGTACCCGAATTATGCTAGCACAGTGTATCAATTTTAAATATTAATAATCTCTATAAAATAAGGCTGAATATAACCGATGGCATAGGTTATGTTGGCTTTGAGGATCGCTGTGGTTTGTGGCGTATTCGCTAACACCTGCGACTTAAGGAAACATACATACATAAAAAAACACACACCCAATCGCTTATGTCTTAACTTCAAAATTTATTAAAAGTTTCAGTCAGTCAAAAGAAAAACTTCCGAAGAAGTCGACAGTCGGAGTAATTTGTGTTGTATAACTTTTCCTTTTTCGCTTTTGACTTAACTGCGACTGTTTAAGTTTTAAAAATCAGAAGTGAAAGCAACAGTTTTTGTTTGGCCAATGAACAATTATGAAGTCGAAGAAAAAGCACAATTTTATGGCTTGTACTACTTTGACTGCATTTTTTAAACACTGGACCATTCTTTCTAGTCTCTTAACTTTTTTAAGAAAATATTCAAGTCACTAGTAGAAATATAAATGGAAACCTTAAGGCCCGTTTTCACAACTTACCGATAGCTAAAGGTAGGATTTTATCGGCCGTTTAAAAAGTGTTCCATTATTACAACTTTACTTGAACAGGGCAGCAGGCTGAGGTGGCTGGGCAGTAGATTCCTGGGCGAATCTAATTTAGGCAACTTTTTGTAAAAAAAGGTAACTTATTAAAATAAAGGCAACTTTTTTAAGAAAATGAATTATACAAGAACCTTATACATTTTTTGGACATGAATAATCGAGATTTTGAAAACAAACTTGTATATTTAAATTTTATAGTTATTTATTTGGTTATTTTTATGAAGAAAGGAAATTTACAACATGATTTTGTATTTTTAGTACAAAACGAATTTAAAGAAATGTAAAAGTGTATTAAAAAAATGGTTTCTTTTTATTACAAAATAACCAGAAAGATTTAATTAAAACATAATTTCCGATTCTTGTTTTTGTTCTCATATATACTGTCATCGTCAAAACACAGTGTACAATTGGTTTTCCAATATAAAAAGTGTTATTTTAGTAAAAAAGAATTCAAATTATCATTTACAAAACTTTGGACAATGTTATTACAATTTAAAAATAAAAATTTGAAATACATACTTCAAAAAACAACAAAAACAGTACAATAAAAAAACAAACTTACTCGGTTTTTAATGCGTCAAAAAAGTGAACAGTTTTAAAATACTAAGAAAAGTAAAGTGGCTAAAACTTTGTTTGATTTTTTTGCTTTTAGGGCGGCTTCTAGTTACTTTTGCATCGATTCCACCCATTTTAAAGTTAGTGCAGTAGACAATTTTGGCTACTCCTCATGCAGAATTTTCTTCAGAGAGTGCTTGCTGCTTATGTTTTTTTTTATTTTGTCCGTCCAAATGTTCCCAGATGTTTAGTTGAGTTGATATCGAGCAACTATTGGGCTGATCCATCTGTTTTAGGACGTATTACAAAAGCCAACCCTATCACGCTTCACTATAGATTCTGAATTTTTTTCCGTTGAACTTTTTATTTCTACCTTTTATCACGTTTTTTTTTCCAACTTGCTTTCGTCAATTTTTGGAGCAACGTATTTTTACAGATGACAGCAAGTTTGAAGTCTGATCAAATTTGGCAAAGTAGAAATTTAACTTTTTATAACTAACATAACACTTTTTATATTGGAAAACAAGCTGTACACTTTAATTTGCCGCTCACATACGTCACTTTTTAGTTTTCCATCTAGATGTGGATGTGGCCCGTGTTGCTCAAATGTTATCACTTTTGTTACTAAATGTAGATCTAGTTGCGCTTTACACCAACATATAAAAAGTAAATTATATATACATATGTATAAAATTTTTGAGAAACAATTTTAATTACTTATTGGCGATACATTAGAAAAAGTAGACTTTTCGCTGGAAATGCCCATATATATATATAGTGTCACAAAAAATTTTTTTTGGGGCTCAAGCATAATTTAAAAGCTTATAGGGTAAAGTATTTTTGAGATTTTTTTCAGATTTTTGGAAGAGGTTTACAAGTATGAGTAATAATATCATAAACGGTGTACAAAGCGGAAAGCCGGTATAACTCAGGAACGGTAAGAGCTTATTCGAAAATATTTGTTTCTAAGTTATTAAGAATAAATTGATCTTTCAAACTGCACAGTTAGTTTGTTTCATTTTCATAAAAATTTTAAAAGTTGTAAAGCGTTATTTACAAAATTTATGGAAAAATTACGAACAATTTTAATGTAGGGTGCATAAATGAGCAAATGCATTGCAAAAACTTATAGTCTTTGTACACCAAAATAAAGCTTTGACATTTTTCTTTTAAATTATTTTTTTCAAAGTGAAGAAAATCGTGGTTTTTGACAAAGTTATGACGAAAACTTAAAAAAGGCCGGCAGACCCGATTTTTGGCAAAAAAAAAAAACATCTTCCGAAAAATCGGAAAAAAATCTCAAAAATACTTTACCCTCTAAGCTCCTAAATTATGCTTTAGCACCCATGAAAATCCAAATGGGAGACACTAATATATATCGCACTTGATCAACAATACTGTATTAACTCAAAATTTCAAAATTTTCAGTATAAGCGAAATACTTTTTAATTTAGTATTAAAAGTATGTAGTAGACAAAATATTTTTACAGCAGTTTGATATGAATACAACGTGTCGATATTTTCCAAAAACTGAAAAACTAAAAATTTTGAGTTAAAAAACTATTGTTGAACAAGTGCGATATGTACTTTAACGGTTAAGTAAATAAGTAAAGGACAAAGCACACAATAGGTTAAATTGGTTTTAAATTAAATAGAAATGTAAATTTCTCTTTTTACGAAATAAGTTTTATTTTTTTTTTTAAATACATACGATGTTTTAATTGGAATAACCGCCTTTTTATTAGATTTTAGGATATATTTTATTTTCTACTACTCTTACATTTTAGCTTTCATTCAAAGTAAAAACCCGCCTCCCTAACAACAACTTGCCCAAAGAATTACATTTTAGTGATAACTCAATAACTGAGCAAATAACTGATCTTATTACAGAGGAAGAACAGCTAGAAAATGAATCAAAATTAATTAATGATGTTAATATGGAAGATATTGTTGAAAACTTTGCAAGCCAAGAACAAACAACAAATGAATCGGAGAATCAAATAATTGATTTTGCACTGGTTGAGTCCAATTATGAATCTGCTGAAATGCCTGTAACCAATAACGATAATAACAGTCAGCATTTGGCAAAGACGCAAATAATAAATTTATTTGAATTACTTTATAATAATGCTTATGATATTTTAATGCCCAGTACTCTGTGGGGTATACACCGCAGTCCAAATCTCTCTAAGATGTGCTTCTCTTACATGGACCTTTCGACGTTGCAAGTTACTAAAATGATTTGCATTTATATTGAGGGTTTGGTGGAATTAATTTTCAATGGAAGTGTTATTCAAACATTGTCTTTAACACAGGAAATTAATGATATGAAGAGTTTATCATCAATATTAAATAAATTTGATATGTCGCGTTTATGTTTTGGATATTCATCACATGCAAATTGTGAAATATTTGTAGAGCCCAGTGATGACAACTGTTGGAGCACCGATGATAATGAACAAATATTTTTATGTAAAATATGTTTAGAAAATTAATTTATAATAAACAAAAAAAAAAAATCATTCCTAAAATATTAAAACAATTTGTTTTATTTAAATTTTAGAATTTTAATTTATTTTTTAAAATTATTATAAAATTTGTTAATGTATAATTTTTATTTGTTTCTTAATTGGTTTTTGCGAAATACGCTTTTCATTTTACTTAGAATAAAACAACCAAACGTAAATTAAGTTTGAAATAAGTTAAAATCAAAACATAATAATTTTTCATATTATATGAATGTAGATATATTGGCATTTATTTAAAATCTAAATGAGGAGATCCATTCACATCACAGTCATCGATTTAGTATATTGTTTGAATTTTTCTTTATTTTGAATTATATTAATATTTATTTTTGTATATTACATAGTTCTTCTTTTCGTTTACAAACCAAAAAAAAAAAAAAAAAATGCATGTTGGATGCAATTTTCATAATTTTCTGGTAAATGCATGTTTTTTTTTCTATTTTTATACCCTTCAACACAGGTGGAAAGGAATATTCATACATATAAGTTTGTCATTCTTTTTTTATAATTTCTACAATAACGCTGTTAGACTCTATTATCTATATATATAAAAAGAAGTGTACACTTTGATGTCACCACTAACTGCGAAAACGGGTCAACCGATTTAAACGAAAACTAACACGGTACTTTGGGGATGGTAGATGGTTTATGTGAAGTTTGGACGAAATCGGCCCAGTGGTTCCGGAGATATTGCATTTAGATTTTCCTATATATTATTCCCATATAAATATGAACAAAATGGGTTTCATTATCCATATTATGATTTTTTATTGTTTCTTGAAAAGTTACCAAACCATGCCTAATGTGTACAATGACATTCAGAATAGATCGTAGTGTATATTTCATATTGCTAGAAGGCGTATCATAGGGCAAAACGGGTAAAAGCTCCCCCTTCCAATATTTTCTTAACTAAACAACCAATTTTCTTGAAATTTTGCAGGCAAATAGTATAACATCTGGAAGAAACTATAGCCTATAATTTTTATTATTCAGGACATGAAATTGGGTAAGAGGGGCAAACACTCCCCCTCCCTATATCTTATTAACTGATCAACCGGTATTCTTTAAATTTGGCATGCAGATACTGTAGTATCTAAAGGAACTTTAAGATATACATGTTTTTGAAATTCCAACAATAAGGGCGTAAAATAGGGCAAAAGGGGTAAAAGCTCCATCTCCCCATGTCTTCTTAATCAATTATCCGATGAAAGTTTCAAGTCTTGAAGGAACTAAGGGCTATAAATTTTAACATTTACTGCGTAAAATAAAAGTAAACGGGTAAAAGCACCCACATCCATTACCTTCATAATTAATTTGAAAAGTTTATGTATTTTTTTTAAAATTTTTTTCTCCGGTTACTCTACTTCGGCTTTGCAATGGTACACGATTGGTCGTTAAAAAATTGATGAAAAACGTTATAGGAGCTACCATTTTAAATGGTCAATTCCGAGACGAAAATGTTTTGCTGCCACGAACTCCGATCATTGCCACAGACGTCCCAATTGAATTCAAACGCGTTTAATTTCCAATTAGATTGGAATTTGCAATAACAACCCATATGTCGCAAGGCCAAACAATGTATGTTTGCGGCTTAGATTTGAGCACACCATCTTTTTCGGCAAGCCATCGAGCTTATTTGTGTTGGCTTATTTGTGTTGCTCTTCGTAATACAAATTGACTATATCTGTTTGATTTTTATACTTCAGGATAACAAATACATTACTTTTTTATGTTTAACTTTTGAATATGTAACGAAAAGAAATAAATAACTATTGCTTTTTTTCATCGCCGATCATGGTATAAGGTGCTTTATTCCTCTTTCTTTCACTAGAAATATGTTATATGGCAAAACGACGTTTGCCGGGACAGCTAGTAAAGTATATATTTGCCGGGTCCTTATGAGAAGCGAAGTTCAACGATGTCAGTCTGTCAGCTGAAATGGGTTTTCCGAAGACCCCCAAAATTATGGGGAATTTGTTGGTTTATGTGGAATTTCCAACGAAAAATCTAATTTTTGTAACGTAATGCCAGCAAGTAATTAAAATTGTTTCTGAAATATTTTATTTTAAAGCGCAACTAGCTATACATTTAGCTGTGGCGGTTTTAATGCCACATATTCTATACTGTTTGAAAGTCTTTTCGGGCGCAGGTAATTATGTACTGGAGAAATTTAAGGTTAGTTTTAACAGAATTATTCGTTATGTTTTTGGTTTGAGATTTCGGGATCATGTAAATCGGCATACGCTTACCTTTTTACGGACATCTTTTGAAAATTTTATAGCCATTAGAATATTATTATTTTTCTATAAATGCATTGTAAATGGTAGTCCTCATTATATTGTTGAAAATTTTTAATCCAAATTTTTAATAATTTTAATTAGGCTTAAGTTCATTAAATTTAATTTTCATTAAATTATTTTTATGAAGAAAGGAATTTTACAACATGAAAATCAATTAAAATTGTTATTGATAATCTTTCATTCTTGACCGTGGCCGGGGCTCGAACCCGGGCCGGCAGGTTACCATGACATGTTTCGATCGCAACCACTCGATCTCCTCAGATGGATTTGCAGTTTTACACTCGCAGCAATCGACGACTGCTGACGTCAATAGTCAAACATCAATCCTTAAACCAAATTGTATTTTAACCTTTGGTAGATCGAAGTTTGCTTTTTTGAATGATTATCAATTTTAATTGATTTTACATGTTCTTCCTTACTTCTGTTTTTAATTTCTCTCGGTCAACAAGGAACCCTCAAATTATTTTCCCTATTAGACGTTTGAACACTTTTGGACAATCATATCAAATTCGGGTTTCAAAAATCTGGAATACTTTGCCAAGAGATCTAAGAAAATTTTCTTATTCGCTGCACTTATTTGTTGGAATTTGCAGAGCTAAATAACTTATCAATTCACTAAAACGAGTAATTGCCAATGTTTTGGAATTTTTTATCTGCGTAATATGGAAACAGAATATATAGAATTCTTTATGTTTTGGTTATTTAATGTATTAATTTTTTTTTGAACTTAAGTTTTCTTTAACGTTTGTAAGATAGTTACGTTAAATTTTATATACATAAGTCACATTCTTTTCTTGTTTATTATTTTTTTTTTTAATAACTGAAGTTTGTTGTTTAATCAGTAGCTTTTATTAACCGTAAAAGGCCCTAAGGGCTCGATTAAGTAATTGAAGAAAACAAAATAAATAAATAACATTTGAGTAACATAGGCCCAAAATACAAGCTAATTTGCTTGCTGGCGTTATGTTACAAAAAGTAGACTTTTCGCTGGAAATGCTAATATGTATATGTATGCAAGGCCCAAAGTTTCCAAATTAGGTAGAAGCATCTTATTTAGGTATGGATTTGGAAAGTAGGCGTGGCACTGCCCATACAAATGCATTATAGATTTCTGCATATCTGAAGAACGGCAAGCTAAAGTTTCCAAATTTGGTACAAGCATCTGGGTTATCAAAAGACAACATTCGACATAATGTGGTGGGGATTAGTGAAGTGGGAGATTTATTAACAGTGCAACACGAAAAAAACCTTATACGGACTACGTGATAAAAGACGAAAAAAGGCCCGTGTTTTCCAGTTTTAACCAAAGTCATGCCCCTTTTTTATGGGCCCCCAAAAATTTGGGGACTCGGTGTCATTTTTGGAAAAAAGTGATCATTTTCCCAGGCTCATATCTTGCAAACCGGTCGGAATTTTGATTTACCCTCTAAAACAAAGTTGTAGCTCTTGCCATAAAGAACAATAAAACATATATAAAATCAACTTTTTTCCCTTGTTCAGGTCCATAGTTTAATGTACCTAAGATCTCAATAAACAACTTTCTAGAGTTACTATATTAGGAACGGTAAGAGACAAATTGCCCAAATTTGGTTCACATGGCTCGGCTATCAAAACACAATTTCACCCAAAATATGGGAGGGATTGGAGAAGTTGGCATAGCACCTCCCGTACAAAGACATTATTGATTTCTGTATATCTGGAGAACGACAAGAGCAAGCTTTCAAATAAGGAACAAGCATTTTGGTTATCAAAACAGAAAGCGTGCGGAGAAGATTTATTTATATTTAAAGAACGGTATTTTTATTACTTTCTGTTCTTATCTTACCATAGTGAAGGGTATATAAGATTCGGCATAGCCGAATAGAGCACTCTTAGTTGTTTTTTTATTTAATTTTATTCCAATTTTTTTTTTTGTGTGGGAGTACAATGGAGGGGTGTTTTAATGCACACGTTTTTATGGCTAAAATTGCGGATGGCTTTATCACTTGTTTAACAAATTCGTCACTACTTATTTCCTAAACAATGCTAAATAATTCTTTGTTTTTAATTTTAAGTATTAATTTAAGTTTATATCTGTATAAAGTACTTACTAATATAACTTTTAAATTGAATTATGTCATATTTTTTTTAATTTATTTAATTATTAGTATATTCTCTACAAAGTACAAACAATTCTTTACTAAACTTATGTTTATTTTAGTATAAATATTTATTTTTTGCTTTTTTTTTTTAAATATTTTTCGTGTAACAAACAATCTAATATTTTTTACTAATTTACTTATGTATAATTCGTTAAAGGTTCATTCATTACAAATATGTTAACAACTTATAAGATTTTTGTTTTTTATTTTTAAAAGTGTTTACTTAGTCTAAGCTTTAGTTTAATATACAGTTTAGTCTATGTTTATAATTTAACCCTTTAAAAATTGTATTTGGTTATCAGTGATTTTCTTTTAAGTAAACACTTTTCTATTGTACTAATTGCCTTAAACACTACTTTCATTAGGTGTTTGGGATCTTGGACTAGGATTAGAAGAACCATTTGCAATTGTTAATTCAGGTATATTTGAGGTGGTATTGTTTGTATTAGTATTAGTAAGCATTTTAACATTGTCACCGACCACTGCATACAGCGGCTGTGATGACATTGCGGAAGGATATATACAGTTTTTTCTTTTTGCCCGGCCCATTGTGGATAGCGGTGAATTGAAACTGGCCCTTGGCATTTGCACAAGAGTCGAAGGATCCGCATTTAACGACGTATAGTGCTTAGTAAATAATTCCGTTGTGTTAGTAAATGCATCCTGGTGTAGGGGAAAATGCGATTCTAAAACTCCCTCTGGCATTATATGAGGATTCGAGTTAATTTTTGCATCGGCATGAGTGTAAGTTTTAGTGATGCAATCAATAGATGAGTTGGCACTATAAAATGTTGTCTCTTGAGAACCGATATTGTTGGTATTCAGTTGTGTGCTGCAGCTACAGTGATTAGTGCGACATTTGGTGCAGGAAATTTTGTCAGAAGAATGCACAACATCGTTGTCGTTGATTATATTACTATCGCTAAAGGTGAGTTTACGGGCTGCACTTTGATCATTTTGTTGTTTGTTGGCTGATGTCATTACCTCATCTAATTGATCGGCTGATTTAGAATTTTGTCTACGGTGGCAATGTATCGAAGAAGAATTTGGTACATTAGCTATAGCACTCTGACTACTACTGCCATTAGTGGTAGAAGAGGTTGTGTAAATCCTTTTGTAACTATTAGCTGATTCAAAACTATCCTCCTCCTCACTGGAATCCTGTATGGCAGGCGTAAACAGTGGGGGAGGTACAATCACTCTACCCATACGCTTATATTGGTCTACGTTGCGACTGTCTTCGGCACAACTGGACAGATTTTCGATAAATTTAGGAGCTCTCCTTAGGACAGTTGGCGTGTGTAATTGGGATTCAAAAATATCATTTATATCGACCCCATTAGAGTTGGTTGCATTTTGCAAATAATGATCTATGCTAGTTGCCAAACTATTGCGCACACTATTACGTGATGATATACTTGATATTTCCGAAAGAGTTTCTGGACTGGCTAGTGGTGCTAAACCTAGCCATTCTTCATTGTCGCCACCATTGGTAACGTCAGAGGCCCTCCTTAGTGGAGGAATGGGCAGAGATTTCGGCTTCTTTTCTATTTTGGCAGAATGTTGACGTTTTAAATTTCTTAGCGGCGAGGGAGTGTTTTCAAAAGCTACACATTTTGTTTTAGGTGGTTGCAGCACCAACTCAACTTTTTCCACTTTTAGTATTTCGACAGAACTTTTCATAGGACTCTTTCGTTGCACCGTTGTTATGCTGTTATCCATTGCACTTGATATGTCATACTGTATACAACTGATTTGGCTGCGGCTTAAAATACTTCCCGCCAACGAGGAGGCCTTACTGGAACTAACACTTTCGGCAAAATGTGCATGCTTATGGCTCATTTGAGGACTATTTAAATTTGTAAATGATGTTTCTAGACATAACCTTTGTTGGAGTTGTTGGTGCTGCTGCATTGTGGAAGAATTTGTGGATGTTTGAATATCAGCTTGACTTAAGCTGGGCCTGGAATCTATGCTATCGTAGGGTCCATTCGATTCTGAGCCCATGTGATTAGCATTATGATGATGATGCTGTTGATGTGTATGATGTAATTCCATATTTGAACAGTTATAACAACTAAAGACATCTTGATTGCTGCGATGCAAATCATTAGATGTAGTAGAAAATGCATTCGATGCCTGGCGATGTGGTTTTTGAGGACCACTAGTGGTTACAACCTGAAATGGAAAAAATTCGGTAATAACGTGCAAATTTAAATTATTTTGGCAATTAAACCAATGGAATAGGGAAGTCAAAAACTTGTATAGAAATTATTTAAAAAGATATTTAATGTCCTCGCAAGCTCGAGCAATGAATAACGTCTTTTTAAATTAATATTTGAGTACCTTTGAAATCGTAAATATCTCCTTGGACATTTGAGACAGACAGAGACAGACTAAATCGCATTTTGCTGAACAAGTCCTTACAGGATAAAAGCCAAATCCGTATAGTGATCTTTTACACCAACTCCAACGGCCACATATTAGGCTCATTAGTCGGATTTTTAAACCCGAAAAACGAGAATGACCCCGTACTCAAACGAAACTTAGTTAAAGGCGCCTTTTAAGTCCATGGGAATAATGGGGCGAAAGATTAGGAGTCATTTATGTATTTTTATCAAAACTATGTAAAAAAGTTGCAGCCATCGATTAGGTTAGAGACACAATTTCATATTAATACCCAGCGGTAAATATTGAAAGGACCGCAAGTGGGAGGCCTCTGAACTCCTTCCTAAAAGATTCGCTTTGTATGATATCCTGCCTTCAGAATTATGCCTTTTAGAAGGTATAAATTTTTTTTTTTTGAAAGACCTTTCAAATTTCCTTCCATTGAAAAAGGGTATATTTTTGCATGTTTTGTTAATTTGAGAATCTGTTTCCTTACCAACATATACAAATTGGGTATCGTAAGAAAGGTTTTTTTAAGGCGCGTCCAACTGTATATACAAATTGTCATCCATGTCCTTTTTTTTAAGAATTTTCTGTTTTGTTCGGTGTTGTTTGCAATAAAAATGCCGAATTAACATATTTTAATCTTTAGTCGATTTAATTAAATACGTGTCTCGGATTTATTTGAAATTCGTGCTAGTTCGCGTTTTGACAAAAATGCAAGGGGTGGTAACCCTTCGTTTTAAATAGGGCAATATGGGTATCAAATTTTTTCTTTTGCCAAGTACATCATCTTTGTATGTAAATAACTTAGATTTTTGCAAATTAGATGCATTTTACACGTTGCTCTGGAATATATATAAATGCAATTTTGTGGTAACTCTAATATGATAGCGGACTTAGTTTCTATATCATGTATGGATGAAAATAGGACTAAAGAAAAAAAAAAAAAGAAATGATCCACGACTTTTTGGCGGCATTTTTTTTAATATTTTTTTTTTTTTAATTTGCGAAAAAAAATATGCCGCCAAAAAGTCGTGGATCATTTATATTTTTCTTTCTTTAGTCCTATTTTCATCCAAACATGATCTAGAAACTAAAATCCATAAAAAAATCCTTAAAAAAAGGACATGGATGATCGTCCTTGGACAAATTGTATATACAGTTGGACGCGCCTTAAAAAAACCTTTCTTACGATACCCAATTTTTATATGTTGGTTAGGAAACAGATTCTCAAATTAACAAAACATGCAAAAATATACCCTTTTTCAAAATGGTCCAGCTGACGAGAGGTCAAAGCTGGAGCCGAAATATTTAAACTGTCATCTCAAAAAAGTCCAAGGTTCATTTTTAGGAGGGTACATCGAGCACGAATTTTGCTTCCATACAACTTGAGTCGCTCTAACATACATATGTACCTGAATTTACCCAGCCAGCAATTTCAATTGTGTAAGAGTCTACGGGGAGTCTCATAAAGACCATATTTAATCGTCGACGACAGCATTTTTTAATTGTAAAATATTCCTCGCACGGGAGAAACTGTTACACGAGCTGATTCCTCTATTTCATAACACAGCGAAAGACGCTTACTTTATTTTTAAAAATAATCGTTTGGGACGTCTATAAAATTTATTTAACGAGTCCTTCAAAAAGCATGTATAGAATTGTGTGAGTGAGATACATGTAGATATCGGAAATTGATTCATACAAAGATTCGCAAAAGGTTCATGTGATGATGGTTTGGCGCTAGATAAACAAAGTGTAACACGTTTTTTTGTTCTCTGAAAATACTTAGAGCTTTTAAAAGACTTTTAAGGAGTTGCAACATTCCAAGATTAAAAAACGAACGTGTTAGAAAATGTATTAAAAAGTAATAATTTAAAAAAGGTAGATGTTTTTGTAATTGATGATCGTCAGATCATCATCAGAAGATTATTTTTGGAGTTTTATATTAAACACAATCGTCTAACAGCCGTTGTTAGCTGGGTAACCATAAATTATTGTTCTTACCCAGCCAGCATTTCGAAGATCGCTTTTTCAAAAATCATCATGATGAGGGTTTTTTGAGTACTTTTAGTGATCAAAAACTGATTTAATCACTTACAAGCTTAAAAACCGACATAAAAATGATTTGCGTTAAAATTTAAAAGTTTTTGATTCAAAATGCAATAACATATCGTATAGCAATTGCATATTGATCATCCAGGCGCTTAAAGTATGAGTATTTTATCCATTGTTTATAATCATATTTCACACAACTAGAATATTGAAAACTGTTTTATCGCAAAAGGATCATGCAAGCGTTTGATATGTGATTATTTGTTGTTGTTGCTGATCATATTTTTTGCAAATGGATAACGATAAAAATGCTTGTTAAAACTATTTTTCTTAAGTCTAACATGAAAATTTTACAAAACAAGAGCGGAAGGTGGAACGTCTTCTTCCGCTTAGCTTTTACGCTGATATGTTATACCTAAACTGATATGTCATATCAACTTTGTGTCACAAGCAGTATTGTTAACTTTCTTGTTTATTAAAACTCACACAATTAAAATTAAAATGGAGATAAAACCTCTAGTTGACAAAAAATAGCTAAATTTAAATTATTTTTTTAACAATAGCGGCCAACTTCACTATTGAACGCGCTGCAAAATCTGATTTTCCAACTGAAAAGCGTTGACGCCGCGCTATTCGGAAATGCTTCATAGTGCTGGTTTACACACGTCAAATTTAACTCGTCAAGTCTTGTGCTTTTTGGAGAGAAATGGCATTCTCTTTTCCCTTCAGACTTGTCAAACTTGTTCTTAGTGAATGTGAAAAAAGGAATATTAAAAATCCATGAAAATTTTGTTCAAAAATATACACATCTATATTTTAAAGAAAAGTTTGTCCAAAATGTTAATTTTTTTTTCACTTTTTAAATGTTATGTAGTAAAATATTTTCCAAAATTCTGCCACCACGTCTTTCGAAAGCTTTACAAATCGACCTGTTGTTTTTCATTTTGCTGAGCAATATATCATGGGAGTTTTTCATGATCGCAAATATGTGAAAAGGGAAAAAATTACGAGGGAAAGATTATTCACGATAGGGGTGAATAAAACTTCAAAAAAAAAAAAAAAATTGATTCAATTAAACAAAACATTAATAAAATTTAAAGAAATTACGCGTGGCGTCAAATTTTTATGAAAATCAAAAGTACTTTAATTTTCTTCAAACTTACATCAAACCATTTGTACATGTGAGTTTTTTTATTACTAACACAATTACAAAAATGTGAGTTTGACGAGTCCAGCAAACACGAAATCAAACCTTTGATATGAAATGACTTTGCCATTTGACATTAAACACATTCGCAAACCTTTTTCAATTGTTTAATTTTAACAGTTGAATTAAAATTGATAATGATTTGAATAAAAGCATTTAAGAAACAATGTATTATCAATTTGATATCAAATTGTTTTCAAATGTTTTTCTCAAATCAAAAATAAACTTGCCAACACTGAAGCGAAAAATTAATGTAAACATTAAAAAATTGCAACTCCTACTCCGGTACAAAAAGCTCAACTCCGACTCTACAGCCCTGGTTTAAATACACTGGTCTACAAATTTGGAAAAAAAATTTACTGCAGAAACGAAGCATGTTTTTTAACTAATCTAGATGCGCTGAATTCGAATCTGGCATATCACGTCTTGTTAATTTTTTATCGCATGCTGGCAATACTGTAAGCAGTCAATACTACACTACAATTTCACAATTATTTATTTGACAGAAGCCCACATTCATTCTAAATCTTCATCATAGTAGCATTAAGCATGTCAGGGAGATCGTGTGTTACTGATTCAAGCTATTTTTGCTTTGTGTGTGGTGAATATTTGGTTGGCAAAAAATGATATGCAATATCAGAATCATTAAAATATGTATATTTACATTATTTTGGTTTTGCAGTCAGAAACTTGGACAAACCGTGGACACCGACAATGTTTTGCATGTTCTTCATTCGCATTTAGATTTAAAAAAAAAAAAAAACTAGGAGAGTGAGAACGAACTAGGTAAAGAAAAAAAATTGAAAGAATTTATCAAGGATTTTGAGACAAAAGCATGCTGGGAGACTTTTGCTGGACTCTAATAAGTAAAACCAAACCAACAGAATACAAACGACATTCAAAAAACGCCATTCAATTTTAAAAATTCATTGATTTTTAAATAAACTAGTGATTTTTTATGTAAAAAAAACAAATAAAAACAATTTTTTGTATCTCGAAAACCAGGGTTTAAAAAGCTGCAGTCAAAATCAAAAAATGGCTTTTTCTTCCACTTTCTGATTTTTCATTAGACAAAAATAAACCGTTGCCTTTACTTCTGACTCATTAAATGAAAACAGTCGCAGTGAAGGCAAGAGCAAAAAACGAAGTGTTGTACACGACAAAGAACATCGGCAGTCGACATGTTCGGAAGTGTTTGGTTTGACAAACTGAAACTTTTAATAAATCCCGAAGTTAACGAAGATGGGACGTTGTGTTCATTGAATATATATGAAGGCGATAATGTTATTTAACGTTTTATTTAATTTAAAAAAACTAAAAAGACTTGTTTAGCTTAAACATAAATAAATATGTAAGTACATATTTATGTATTTATGTACGCATGTATTATTAAAAAAAAAAATATGGAAAACAAAAACACAAACACAACGCCCCATCTCCGTTAACTACGGGATTTTTTAAACGTTTCAGTCTGTCAAACCAAACACTTCCGAACATGTCGACTGCCGATGTTCTTTGTCGTGTACAAAATTTCGTTTTTTGCTTTTGCCTTCACTGCGACTGTTTTCATTTAATGAATCAGAAGTAAAGGCAAAAGTTTATTTTTGTCCAATGACAAATGAAGATGTCGAAGTTACAGCACAATCTTATGACTTTTACTATCTCAACTGCAGCTTTTTAAACGCTGTCGAAAACCTGACGTGATAGAGAAAAACCAATTACAGATTCGAATTGAGTCCACCAAAATACCCTAGGAAAGATATTTCATTGAACCTTGTTGACTAGAGATATTTTTTTGTTTTTGAATGCAAAATCACACCTTTGATATGAAATGACTTTATCTTCAAACACAATTCGCAAACTTTTTTCAGTTGTTTGATTTTAACATTTGAATTAAAATTCATAATAATATGAATAAAATAATTTAATATATGTACAATGTTTTATCAATTTGATATCAAATGTTTTCAAAAATAAACCTGGCAACACTGTAGCAAACATTAATGGAAACATTAAAAAATTGCAATTCCGACTCCGATACAAAAAGCTCAACTGCGCCTCTTTCACTCCGACTTCAGCCCTGGTTTAATTTTTTTTTTTTTGTTTTTGAATGCAAACGGACGTTACTGCACAAAAATACGAAATGGAGTTTTTATTGATTGAAAATTTATAGACCCCTGCGATAAAAAAAGGGCGACTTTATTAAAAAATTCAAACTCCAAGAGAACTCATTCTGCCTGCTTAACAATTTTAAACGTAGACGTAATATTATATAAAAAATATTTTTAAAACGGGGTGTTTTTTATAGAAAATTTTTATGCGAATGTTAACGTTCGAAATTTTTAAACACGCAATATTATTATTGATTTCGTTATGTTTTTTGCTTCTCCTGTAACAGAGTGTGGTTACGTCCGTTTGTATTTAGGGTGACGATATGTCATTAATAAGGGCGGTGTATAAAAATGTGCCTAGGAAGGGAACAGACCTAAATCCGCCACTGAATTTAGGCAAAAATGGAAATAATATGGCGAATTACAATAATATTCACCCTTATCGTGGTTGGCGAATTTTAAATATTTGGTATTGTGTAGATTACAGAGAACATAAACTTTTGTCCTTTAATCTTTTACCAAACAGTCGCAGGCGTATTTTAAATTCGCCAACCACGATAAGGATGATTGTATAATGGATGGGGCGCTTTATAAACGGCTCGAAAGAGACTTAAAAATAAAATGAAATAAAACTGATAAATGATTAGAAAACTATGCGAAAATTACTAAAAATACCATTAGAAAAAAGCCTTAACTAACAGAAAAAAACGAATCATAAATGTCTCATCATCTCATCACAAAAGTACATATGTATCTTTTATGATAATTAAATGTGCGCATACATATTATCGTTTGATTCAAATAAGACACGAATATGATTGACATTTCAAAAAATGCTAGCTGGGTAAATGCATTAATTTGGCTTGAAGCATTTTACAAGTTTTAGCCCAAAACGTAAGCTTTTATTTATAGTTTTTATTTATAGTTAAAAATTTCAAAAAATGAATGCTACTAAGTTTGTATAACCAAAAAACGAAAAAAAACAAAAACTTTGTGCATATAAAAATAATAACAAACAATATTTATTATCAGACTTTCTTCATTTTAAATGTCTTAAACTATGACAATAACAATTTAATTAACAACTAAACAAATGAGCGATCACATTTCAAAAAAAAAAAATGATGTAAAAAAACTTAAAGCAAATTGTATTTAATAAATAAATATTTAAAATTAAGGAAAATAATTAAATTAATAAGTATAAAAATATGCATAAAATAAGTAAAAAAATTATTAAGCATTTCATTTGCTTCTTGCAATTTTATATACAATCTCAACAAGCATTTCTTTGGGTGTTTTTTTTATCTTACATACGAGCATTTAAATTGTAAGAACTATTAATTGATGTGTTGTCTTCTGTAGCATCGGAAATTACCTTTTTTAGAGCAGCTAATACTTTATCGGGCATATGATCTTGCAGCATTACTGGCGATATAAGAACCTCATCGAAATCAATGCTATCAGCCCAAATGGCCTGATAAACCGGCTCTCGACTTTTTAAAACATTTCTAGAAAATAACAGGAAAGGGAAATTATTAATTAATTACATTTTAATGGCTAAATAGAATAACAAACACATGGTTAAGGATTTTTAATACACATACATATAAAAACACATTCATGCATACGTTATACAATAAAAACGTTAGTTAAACACAAAACTCCTCAAAAAAAATTTTTTTAGCCCAACATAAACATAACTTTTATTTTACCCTTCACCACAGGCGAAAAGGTTTGTCAGTCCGTTTGTAATTTCTTTAATATTGATTTAAGACCCTATAAAGTATATTGGGACCTTAAATGCAAAAGGCTCTAACTAATCAAAAACTAAAAGTATACTTCTTCACTGATTCTGTTGTATTGCTCTTAACTCAAATGTCCATAAAAAATTTTGAAAATCTTTCGACCAAAATTAGCGATTTTATTAACAAAAACAAACGGCCCTTTCTACCAAAGATTATACATATGATTAACACTTAAAGACCTAACTAACCGTTTGCATAATATGCAACATTGTCAATTATCAAAACAACTATGTAGTAGGTTTTACGAAAAACAAGTTAGAGTGCTATATTCGGCTGTGCCGAATCTTTGATACCCTCCACCGACAGTTCGAATGTTTAAGGAGTGATATCTGTATGATGTCTTTTTATTATTATTATCTTAAACTGTTACGATTTGTTATTAATTATGGTTTTAGGAGACTAAACTGTTTTCCGGGAGTAGGGCATATATGGGGCCTAGGGTAAATTATGTACCGATCTTCACGAAATTTCACAGTATCATTAATAGTCCTATAAAATTGTGACGAGCCAAAATTTGTTATGATTGCATTATTTTTTACGGTTTTAGGCGTACTAAACTGTTTTCCGGGAGTAGTGTTTATATGGGGCTTAGGGTAAATTATGGACCGACCTTCGCGAAATTTTACAGTGTCATTTCTAGTCGAATAAAACGGACTTGTGCAAAATCTTATGTCATTCCGTGCATTTTTGCATCATTTATGTTAGTTTTTGTAACAAAATTATCAAGTTTTTGAAGGTGGTGGTTCCACATTTTGATTCATAGCTCTGATCCTACTGAACCGATTTTGCTGAAATTCAATCCCAAACTGCTTAGGATAACTACAAGCAATTTGACACCTAGTTTGTTTATTTCTTTTGAGTTTTTCGAAAGTGAGCGTGTTTTCAACAGACGGACAGACAGACGGACATGGCTAAATCGACTCAGAATTACTCAAGCAGCCAGAATATATATACTTTATGGGGTCTGAGATGAATAATAAAAAAGTTTCACACGGAATGGCAAACTTAGTATACCCTCTTCACAACTAATTGTGGTGGAGGGTATAAAAAGAAGAAAAAAAAAAACAACAAGTTTAAGGCAATTTATCAGGGGGGTTTCCGCGTATTTCGATTCGAAAGAAATAATTTACGAGTTCGAACAATTTGTACTGTGTATTACGATTTTCGTACTATTTGTTTCAAATGAACGGAAGTTGTTAAAACCTTTTCGAAAACAAAAAATTCCTTTCGTAACGGCAACTCTTTGTTACGAACAATAGGAATCCCTTTCGAAACTCCAACTCCGTCTTACGAAAACGAGCGTCAGTTATACAAAAAGCGTTAGGAAATTGTTCGAAAGCTATTTTGTTCGTGACAAAGTGCAAATGACAAAGTTAAAGATAAAAAATAGTGTAAAACAAACAAATTAAAGCTTATAATATTATAATTGATATTAAATAAATGTTTACTAACGTTATTATTGAAAATGTTTTAATATTTGTAATCTTGAAATTTAAACAAAAATTAAAAAAAAAAATTACATTTACAAACAAAAAGCAGTATAAAGTAATGGTTGGTTTTTTCTGTTGACACTTCAAGCCACAGGGAAATACAATACATTTTTATTAAAAAACACAACGAATAGTATTTATTATTTGTTTTGTTGTGGGATATTTTCGTCCATTTTGGTATTTTAATAGCAGTGCTACCAACTTTTAATCAAATTTCCCATTTGTTTATAAATACAACTCTGTCATCGTTTCGAACGAGTTAAGGCCCAACTATAATATGCTTAAGCTCCTGTCAAAAAATAACAAAAATTTTTTCAAATGCATTTAAAAACACAAAAACAAAACCAAAAAACATTTGATTCCGTACGGAAAGTGCGATTTGTTTCGCACCTTGCTTAAGCAAATGACAGCTTCATAAAATTTAACAAAAAGTTTCCTTAAGTTCAATATGGTTTGACATATATGATTTACATGTATTCGCCCATTTGCTTAAGCCAACTTAAGCATATTATAGTTGGGCCCTTACGCAGTACGGTTTAACTTTCGAATCGGAAATTGCTCTTGAAAAATTTTGCTTTTCGAATCGAAATACGCGGTAGCCTCCCAGGGCTTAAAAAACTGCAGTCGAAAAGCAAAAACGAAAATTTGTGTACAATTTTTTGCTTCTTAAGTTGGATTGATAGCGACTGTTTACATTTATTGAACCAGAATTAAAAGCAATAGTTTTTTTTTTTTTTGGCCAATGACCAATGAAGGAGTAATAATAACAACTGTGATCAAAAAAGGACAAATTTTCTGTGATAATTTTTAAATTTACATACATTTATTTTAATATTTTAAGTTTTGTGTTGTGTTGTCCACCTATAAAAAATACTGTGATATAATTTATAAATGATGTAAACTGACGAAAAAGATTATTATTTTAAAAAAAACACAATCAGTGAAGAAGTTGGAAAGAATACCAACGAAACGTTGGATATTATTGAGAATGAAATAAATAATTATTATTAACATTAAATTAATGACCTTGAAAGCCTGCATATAGGAAACTATATAAACTATTTAGATAAAATGGCAGTTTTTCTACTTTGACTGCAGTTTTTTTAAACGCTGCAATTTATCAAATTTTGATTTAAAATAGTTTTTTGCTTCCCCTGTAAAATTTTTAAAAATGTTAGATAGGGTCTTTTGCGTTTAAGGTAACGATATAAAGCATTATTCGTGAAGCGAACATATCAAAAACAAAATATTCTACCGAAATTCGCTTATATTTGGTATAACTATACCTCTCGTAGATATTAAGGTGTGTGCAAAATGTTATTTTTGTGTGATGTTAATTTGTTGAGTTATTGGGTGCTAAAGCGTTGTCATTTTTGAAAATTTTGTTTTTTTTTAAAGTTGATTCGGCCTAGAAACAAATAATAAAAAATTAAGTTAAGTGTTACTTATAGGAAATCGTTTGATCTTTAAAAAAATTTTTCTGACTTCGAAATTTTTTTTCTTTTTTTTAACCCATTTAAGCCCAAACAAAAACTACCGGACAAAAAATAAAATATTGTTTATTTTATTATTTAATTCATTACATATAAACAAAAAACAAAAATTTTTTTTTTTTTTTTTTTTTTTGAATTAAAGAGGTGTACCCAAATTGGCACTACGGTCACTTTAAAAAAAAATTGAAAAAAAAAAAATTTTTTTATGTTATAGAAATTTCTGAAATTTTAGTTTATCAATAAGGTAAACATATATTGAATAATGTCAAAAACTTTGTCATAAGCGGGAAATAATGAAGTGTTCCCAAATTGGCACAGCGGGCGTAAATGGGTTAATTAATCCAGGGTGTCCTCATTATACTGTTAAAGTTTGAGAATGGGATCTCCATAAATTTAAAAGTTATGCAAATTTCTTTACACGCATAACGTTCTTCAAAACCGAAAGTGATCATTTTGAATTACAATTTTTCTAAGTTAGACCCGATTTTTTTTATTTTTTTAAATCTGAAACCAGCCTAGAGTATTCTTATTCTGTTTAAAGTATGTGGGATAAGCACTCGATACTCGAACGAAATTTAAATCCAAAAAATTTTTTTAATAACGCATACTTTTTCTTTAACGCATACTTTAAGCACAGCTTATTCTAACCATGACTTGTATTGAAAGCAGGAAAAACTGCGGTAATTAAAAAAAAAAATAACTAGTCTTTACAGAACTTGACGGCATATTTACTTTTTTTTGTATTTTGGTAAAAGCGCAACTAAATCTTAATTTAGTGAATTTAGTGGAACAAATTTGAACAACATAATCTTTAATACAATCCTTATTGCTTGCTGGTGAAACGTGACAAATAGTAGACTTCTTTGGAAATGCCCATATATAATTGGGCAAGGCACTCGTAAGTCGTTTACAAGGTACACAAGGTAGACTCGTTAGCGGTCCCCAATTTTCAAATTCGTATGTATGAGCCAAAATTTGTACTTGTGTGCTTTAAATTGTTTTTGTTTTATTTGGAGACTATTTTGACAAGTCGGGTTTTTTTATAGAGCAGCATGTCAACACTCCCAAACGAGTCTACCTTGTGTAAATAAATATACCTTGGTCGTTTATTCTACGAGTATGTATACAAATTTTATTTTGTCTACACTGCAAATTTTGTTTTGGAGGAACCAGTTAACTTGTGCAATGTTACAATAAAGACAGTTTACACGTTGCGCTTTGCTGCTGGCTAACAACTTCTGTAAAGCTGGTGTCAGGTTTACCGTTGGTCATTTTTGAAAAGGGTCACAAAAAGGGGATTTTCCAGAAAAACCGATCAAAAAAAGGGTATTTTAATTAAAAAAGGTGTTAAGCTTTTTGTAAGCAGTATTTTCTATTTTAAAGAAAATAATAAAACCAAGTTTTTTATAAACAAACCAAAAATATTTATTTCAGGTTTTTAAACCTGACAAAAAGTTTGTTCTTCTTTCATTATAGCTCATTTTTAATGCTTTGTATATTATTTTCCGACATTTTCTTTCTTATTACCGATTTCAAATACATTTAAGGGTTTGTTTCCAATTTTGCAATTGTTCGAGAATTTTTTCGCGAATTTTCGCTATTTTTGCTTTTTGAGGCAATCGTCCCCGTTTTAAATATAGCCCCATATATAAACCGAAGTCACATATTATACAGGGCACTATCAACACTGTCGAATTATACGGGGCGAAAAGTTCAATGCCTTATGCCAATAGTAAGGGTGAATTTTTTATAATAAAACATGCTACCCTTTTGGAGAGCTTCACTTAAAATCCATTCCTTCGTCTCGGCTTCGAACAAATTAAGAGCAGAAAGCATGGGATTGTAAGTTTCTACTTTGAGTCTGTTGCAAAGTTCATTTTAAAGCAATGCTTATTTCGAAAACATTTGTTTAGCAAAGTACTACTGTTCAGCAGTGTTGACAAAAAACAAAATGTGAGTGCTATTTCCAAAAAGGTTCAAAAAGTAGCACAAAATAGATACAAATAATACAAAAAGGGCATAATAGGTATCAAGACCGTCGAAAAAGGGTCAAATTGATACTTTAGTATCACAACGGTAACGCTGCTGGTGATATACTATCCTATTTAGTCGCACGATTTGTCAAAAAAAAATTGTGTGTGTTCATACAGTGGCTTAAAAATGAAATTGGGTGACAGATTATTTTGACAAGTCTGTTCGAATTGCAAATGTTTTTTCATGGCAAATTTTTTTTTATAAAATGATATTTTCTATGCGTTCAGAGTTGCATTTTCTTGTAAAGTAGCTAAGTCATATGAGTTTGGCATTGGCAGCTGATTTTGCAAACACTTCTTTACGCTGGGTCTCCACGGAGCAATTTTTATTGCTAAGTACAAGCAAAAAAGTCGGCAGAACAATGGAGCAATAATTGCTGATTATATTTCTGGAGAACACTTGACATTGCTTTGCCATAAATTTGCAATTTTCACCGCGAGTAGTTGTATAAAGTTTTGTGGCTATATTTATAACAAATGTTTTATGTTGTGTTTCGAAGTGGTTGTTAAATTTTCTTTTTTAAATTAATAAAATTAAATGTCAGATAAATGACAACTCATTTTAAAGCCAGCAGATTGCTAAGCAATCATTGCTCAAGCAATCAGAAGAGCAATCATTGCGCAATGTATTGCCACTCATGGCAATATGCGGTCTATACGTCGCAAATTTAATGTAGCAATCAAATTTGACGTTTGCCGCAATAAATATTGCTGCGTGGAGACCTGGGGTTATGTCGAAACCAATTCTGTCAGCCTTTCGTGTGAATGAATCGTACGATTGTGTAGGATAATGAATCCCGGCCTTAAACAAAGCAACATGGAACGAAATTGGGTTTTTCTTCTTTTTATCTTTCTTTTTCTCTTATCTTTGTAATGTTATTTATAAACGGTGTTGGCGATTTAGGATACTTTTTTGTTTTCGCTTTCAAGGCATTCTTCCAAACTTTAAATAAGTTAAATATCGTTACCATCATCCAAATCAAGAGTTCCAGTTACTAATTCAAGCAGTTCTAAAATTTCAAAAATAAATTCTTACGGTCTAGCTATAAAAACTGAAACGGTTTTGTAAATGTTTTATGAAACGGATTTTTTTAAAAAATTGGTTTAATAAACCTTTTATACACCTGTTTTTTTTTTTTTTTTTTTGATAACTTAAGGGGTTATGGTACATATATCGCACTTAATCACAAAGATGGTATTAACTTAAAATTTAAGAATAAATCGACTATTATTAAATATTACGTATTCATTTCTACTTGCTGTAAAATATCGTGCTATTTTATTTACTTTTTGGTAATTAAATGGCTGGTTTCAAAAATCTTCTTCATATACCTTTAGTATTAAATTATAAATTGTTTTGCTTATATTAAAAATTTTAAATTTTGAACAAATACTCTCCTTATGACCAAGTGCGATAAGTTAATTAACATTTTTTTAAATTTTTTGTAAAAAGAGAAGTGTTACCTGCTTGGCTAGTTATCTGTTATAGTTTGCATATTACTGAATTATTAAATATGATATGTTGATACATGGCAGCATCAAAAAGTTCCCTGATTGTTGCAAAAAAAAAAAAAAAAAAAAAAAAAAAACGGAAAATACGAATGCATGAGAGGTAATGAAGGGTCACTGAAAGAAAATACCTAGTTCGAGATAGGGGCAAAGCGCAACGTGTAAACTGGTTCGTATAGAAATCGCAAACATCTTAACTGTATATTAAAAACTTAAATATTTATTTAAATTGATTTCAGTTGATTGTTTATCCCTAACAAAAAGATTCATGTAACAAATTTATGGACGGCAAACATTTTAACATGCATTAATCTTAATGTTTTAGAATTTTGTCATGCAATTGTACTAATTTTTCACACGATTTTTATGGGTATACATTAATTAAGAAGGACTACGAGTATAAAAAGAGTCAATAAGAAAATACAATAAAATGTAAATAGTATTTATTGTATGTAGTTGTTGTATTTTGTTTCCTACCTCCAACTTCTGTCATATTTTTTCCTGCAATTAAATTATTAAGCAATTTTAATTTGTATGGCATAAATATTTAAAAAAAAAAACAAATGCAAAAAAACAAAAAAAAAATTGTTGTGGTTTTTTAAAAAAGCATCATATTTAGTGAAATATTTAAAGTGTGAAATTTTTTTGGAATAAAATATTTAAGAATAACTTACTCTTCGGCTCTGGGATGATGACGTACAATGTGTATTATACGTCCGGGCGGATATAATGGCTGATGTATTGTTAAAGCTATGGTACTATCAGCAGGATGAGTGCTAGCCGAACGTGCCGAATCGCGTTCCTGTAAAAGAAAGAATAAAAGCTTTTAAATTATCAGAAATTAATTTGTTTACCCTTCACCCTAGCTATGCATAGTTGGAAAAATAATATGTATATAAGTTTATTATTCCGTTTGTAATTAGTAATCCTAGGACCCTTAAAAAGTATACATACATATGTAGTATTTTAGGTCCTAATGAGTAGCGAAGTTAACTAAACAATGGCCGGCTGTCCGTGTGTATGTTGAAATTGGTTTTCTGAAGACCCCAGATATGATGGGGACTAGGTTGTTATTAGTTTTTTTCATATGGAATTTCCCGGGACAAAAATCCCGGGAAAATTGTGCGGGAATTCCCGGGATTTTTTTTTTTTATTTAATTATGGCAACTTTACTGCTGATATTTATAATTGTAAATAAGTTGTATCATGAAATAGATCATTGCCGTTAGGCAAAAAGGTATTAAGTCAAAAAAAACTCATTTTGAGTTTTTGATTGGCCTTAATTAAATTTTTTTCTCTTTTGTTTGGTTTAAATCACTTTAGTGTAGCACAAATGCTTCTTAAATTATCTTAGGAAAAAAAATCTTTGAAATACACCAAATAATAAATATTTTCCAAAATTAACATAACGAAAAACTACAGTTTCTGACTTAAGATAGTTTTGCCAGACGCCAAAGATATGTCAATTCATATCCAATAAGTACCTTTGCCTTACTTACGTCCGTATTTTTAAACGATTATTACATTGAACAAATGTTTATTAAGAAGAATTTTCATAAAAAATTTGTTTTGTAAACCTTTATTAAATTCAAAATTTTTTATAAATACAGGCGTTAATGTTTGATGCTCTAAAATTTTGAGAGAAGAAGAGTAAAAATGTACAGAATATTGAATTTGTTTAAAAACCCAGATTTATTTTATAAAAACGAAAAAATGTTGTTCCCACTTGCTGCAAAAATTTGAATGATTTTATATGCATGGCAGCTACCTAAAAGATTTTTCGGATAAGATTCTATAAGAGATGATGGCATAAATTATTAATTAAGAAAACGCTTATTCGATTCGAAGAAAATAATTTTTTTTAAAAAGGAATTACAAGTTTTGAAGGAAGTGCTAAGAAAACTGAAAGTGTCTAGAGATTATATAAAGTTTCTTTGATCCGTAGAAAGGAAACGTGTTTTTTCATTGAAATCTTCTTGGTACAAATTAGAAATAGTCTTTCAAACGATTCTGTAAATGCTTATTTTGAAATAAAAAGGTGGCTTTTGGAAATTTACTCCGAATTTAATATAATCATCAGTTCTCAGCGGTTATAGATTTTTAAGTTTTTATTCCTTAAACCTCATTATGTTACAGATCGGAAGTATTTATTAGTCCAAATGTTATTGTACATTACTCAAAAACGGTTCAGTGTATTGAATAAACTAAAAAAAAATCGAAATTAAAATTAGGCTATACTATGGTTTTAGAAACAAAACTTTTTTTTGGCAAAAAAAAAAAAACATTTTTTAGCAAAATGTCGAAATTTTTGTTATACAGTGTAAATTCGATAATCCGGATTGATTGCAACTCTATAACCCGGATTGAATAACACCCGTTTTTATTTATTTTTTTAATCAAATCACAGCATGCTTTGAAAAATACAGTTAGAATAGAATAGAATTTTAACTAAACTGTACAAATTAATATTTATGTTTTTATGTTTAATTTTGTTATGAATTATTATAATGTATTTAATACATGCGGTAATCCGGATAATTCGCTACTCCGGATTGGGGCCTGCAATCAATTATCCGGATTATCGAATTTTTACTGTATATATAATCATAAAAGATTGGAAAACGTAGCTATGCTTTTAATTTTTTCTACACGAAATTCCAAACAAAACAATTCATAAATGATTCAAATCTGTTTTCAACTTTTTATTTTATTCACAAAAGTCGAAAAATATGCAATTGAATTTAAGAATGTCATAAAACCCCATATTTGTTTGGGATCTCCCCCTAAGAGGTGCTGATAAAGGGCAAGTATGTTTTGAAAAAATTTTAAGGACAAAAATCTTCTCGAGACAAAAGCATTGATATACTATATCATAATTTAAGATCGGACTGTAAATGCCTAAGATAAAACGAAAAATGTAACAAGGCGGCGACACCCTACGTTCGGCAAAATAACCTCGAAACCTCCATGCAAAAATTCTTTATATAAGAGGATGTACGGGGAAACTTTTTTTGAGGTTAGATCGTACCTGAGCATATATGTGTGTAACTGCGACTGCCTTTAATTTTTTCCCACGGAGTTATAGACAAATAACTAAATAAATAAAAATGTCTTTTCAAAATAATAGTTTTGCCACAACAACGCATATGATAGCGCAATGAGGATCGAATTTGGCGCAGATATTTTCTTAATACAAAAAAATAAAAATAAATCGATCTATTATTTTATCTGGGCTGATTGATCATTATCTTAGCGACCATAAAAATATGCTCCTGCTTTACGGATTTTACACTATAGCTCCACTACAATTTTCAATTCTATGGGTAAATAAGATGTGGCTCAGCCAAATATAGCACTTTGGCGTGTTCTTAAAGTTAAACTTAAAGAATTAAGCAAAATAATTAATTCTTTAAGAACCGATGCTCGTAATTTGTAATTTAGCTTATAATTTTTCTACTCTTCCACTAATGTTTTTATCTGTATAAGGTTCTTGCAAATCTTAAACCAACTTACTTCTTGATATTTATTAATATGAGTATCCTTAACTGACATTTCTACAACAGACTTGGGTTCAGGTCCACAACAGCAACATATCATTGAGCACGAAATAGTTTTCCACTAGAATAAACAATATTTAAAGTTTTTTTGAATTGTATTAAAGTTATAAAATTTTTATAATTTACCTTAGGATCTATACTACGTTGTATAGCGTTAATGAGATCAGCTCTTAATGCTTCCATTTGGTATAAACCAATGCGAGGAACAACATCTTTACCCAAAACGACTGAAGTTATAAAAGTTTTGGAGTATTCTACAGCTGGCATGCTGTAATTATTTAAATAGAAAGAAAATACAATTTTACACGTTGTTTAAAGATGTTTTTCATAAATTCATATCGTAGTTCTTTTATGACATCTAACAGAAACTCTGTATTTTGTTGTTGAATTGACAAAAAAAAAGCTACCATATTTTGCATTTGCTTTTTTGCAAGACCATTTGCTCCAAATACTGAATTACGCTATTACACGATATTGATAAAGTTTTTTTAATCCTTGCAAAATATATAACGATAATACTTATCGTTGTTCTTTAGAAAAAATAAGCGCACAGGTGTCTGGCACTTTTATGAAATTCGGCTCTTTTAGGAAGAAAACGGGTAAACCCTGAATTTTGGTACTTTTTTGTAACCCCATCTATCTTTTGAACCAATAAACCTAGAAATAAAGTTTATACCACATTCGAAACTTATCAAAATACGAATATAAATTTGGTACTTTTTCGAAATTCGAACTTTTAAGGGGTGAAAATCGCAACTATTTTTGGTACTTTTTTTTAAAACATTTTTCTTCATTCATTGACATATTCGTACTAAATTATAGGCCCCCACTGCAATACTGCAATTTTTGATACTTTAATGGGGAGAAAAATAGTACCAAAATACGAAATTGGACCTTAAACCATAAAATTTAACATGCAATGTCCTGAGTGGATACGAATCTATGAGGGAACTTTTTGGTACTTTTTTGTTCTTTAACTGGTGCTTTTGGGATTTCCGTAAGTATTGGACTTAGAAACATAAAATTTAAGATGCAATGTCCTAAGTGAATAAGAATCTATAAGAGGAAAGTTTTTGGTACTTTTTTGTATATTAACTGGTACTTTTTGAATTTCCGGAATTTAAACAAGTTAAAACCTAGAAAAATAAACTTTGGCATACAGATATGTCCACGAAGAAAAAGGATACGCTAACGAAGTAGCGGGTTAAATGCTAGTTCATTAATATTTCACTAACATCAATATCCATGAAATAATTTATAATAAAACTTGCAAAGACTTTTAGATAACAAAAAAAAAACTCTGGCAAATAAAATTGATTTGCAAGTTACAAGTTATCGACGCGTTTCTTCTTAAACCACTTAAGCGCCATTTTCTAGAAATGTACTTATTTAGTATTTATGGTAGAAAATAATATTCGCCACCCAATTGCATTTTCATTTTGATAACTTTATTACAGTTAAAGCCATTACGAAAACCTCGCAAGCGCCATACAAAATATATTTAAAGTTGGTTGGTTGGTTTTAAAGTCTAATCCACCAATTATTTTGTTTTTTTGGAAAAAAATGTGAAAGGTTTCATGCAAATCGGAGCATTTTTGGTGTGGCGCCAGGCCGTCAAAGTCAGTAACTTTGTTAAAAACTACACTTTTCGTCGAGTAACGAAACTTTTTTCTTTATGCCAAAGCTCTATCTCGATATCTAAACATGGCTGCCGTACAAAAAACCGTTCTGACCCTACCCTGAAAGGGTTAATGTCTAAGGATTTAAATCTCTATATCTGCTCCTAAAAGTAGCTCTCATAAATACAAACCGTAAAATGTATGCAAACAACATTAAAACTGTCGAATTTGATTTATTTTTAAAATTTTTCGAAAACTGATTTTTTCACGATGCGATGCATCAAACATACCTACTTACAACTACAATTCGAGTCGAAAACCCCAACCAATTGTAGGGGAATGTAAGGAAGGATAAACTCACTGTTTATGTTTTGTTTAAGCTTTGATATTCTAACAAGTAAGACTTTGACTTATTCGCTTTAGGGTTTTATTTGTATAATATTTTTGGCTTTCTAAAATCTTTGGAAAAGGTTTCCTGATGATCTGGCCTAAGCAACCAGTGAAATGCGCATAGAAGTTAGCTTTCTCTCAACAATAAATTTTAGTGTATATCAAATATGAAAAAAATTGGGAATTTAGCACGTCATACGGAAAACTTATTAATAATAAATTTTGTATTCCCGAAAATAGCACTGATAATTTTTTGAAGTAAACAGTCATTTGAGGCCATATTGTTCTTGCAGGATCGACGAGATTATATATATAAAAGTCATAATTTTGGGGTACCTTATGTAATTGTTTAGCAATAATAATAAAATTGAAAAAAATTAAAAATTTTATTTTATTTGCAAAAACACGTAAGCGACAATTTTGGCTTCAGTTACTTGAAAGTAACAAATTATTTTTTATATTTGTGATTAAGTTTTTTTCGTTTTCTGAAAAATTTGTTGTTGGCGCTTACGTGGTTTAAAAAGAAACGCGACGATATGAGTCCCACAGAATGATGCGTTGATCATGGTTAGCCAGTTATTAATACTTTAAAGATATATTCAATAATATATGAGTTTAGTTTGAAATCTTTTTTATTAATATGCTTAATAACGACGCAAAAATGTACTTCCATATGTATCTATATATCGAGCCTTTACCGCGAAAATCGCTTAAGCTATTTAACACTTGACTATCTCCTAAAATGTCATTGTCACATAAGATACCGTTACGATTTTATACTAAAAACAATTTTAGCTTAAGCGCCAACCTTCATACAAGATTTTTATGAAATACTATAATAAAATAAACCTTCTCCTGTAAAATTGTGTTTTTGTCGCTAAAGCTTTTTTTTGGGGTAAGGGCTCGATATATAAAATTGTAACGTTACTGACTGACTCACTGATTGATTTATTATCACACAGCTTAAACGCCTAAAGTTAAAAATTGGAAATTTGAAACGGAGATTGGTCCTTTGTCAAATCTATCCACTAAGACGGTATTTATGGAAATTCGAGTGTTTAGGGGGTAAAAAGTGTAAATTCGCTAACAACCTATTTTCTAAACTTAAAGGGATACAAAATAAAAATTCAATACTTATCGTTCTTAATTAAAAAGTAAGCGGACAGGTGTCTCGTACGTTTTTGAAATTTGGCTCTTTTGGGGGAGTAAACGGGTAAAACTTGTATTTTGGAACTTTTTTTACACGCCATCTACCTTTTAAACCAATAAATATAGATATACAAATAATATTACATTCGTACCTTATCTAATAAATACAAATATGAGTTTGGTACTTTTTCGAAATTCGAACGTTTAAGGGGTGAAAATCATACCTACCTTTGGTACTTTTTTTAGAAAATATTTGTCTCCATTCATTGACATACATTTTAAATTATGGGCTCCCACAAAAATATTAAAATTTATGATCCTTTAATGGGGAGAAAAAACGTATCGAAAAGGGACAAAACGGGAAAATAAATTTACTTTTTGAATTTTCTATAATATTGAACTTAAAAACATAATCATATTGGTGCAGGGTCCTGACTGCATTAGAAGCTATATGATAAAGCATGTGGGTACTTTTTTGTTGAAACCTAAAATCAAAAATTTTGGCATATAAATATGTTTACGAAAGAAAGGGAGACGATAACGAAGTATCAGGTGAAATGCTTGTAAAACATAAAACAGGTTTATAAAGGGTTCATCAAACAAATTTTTTAAAGAATATTTCTAAAAGAAAATCTCCAGTAGATATAAATGATTAACCCCTAATTCACTCAACGTTCATACCATACCTTAGAAGACCTCCTGGCGGTGAATAGGCAAAACACTGTAATGTTGGATAGTCGGCTTTCATTAATATTGCCAATATGGAAGCAGTACCGGCACCCAACGAATGACCCACTAATACTAAACCGAACGTATTCGAATTGCGTTCGAGATTCTTGTTGAGAGCATTCCGTATGATATTTTCCTCTTCTAATTTGTTACGTATATAAATTGCCGCTTGAACCATTCCCTTATGACCCAACCAATCTTCTCGCGGTGGATTCAAAGGTAACACTTCAGCTTCGGCATTTAGATCCGTCAAAATATCTTTCATACTCAAAGTACCACGTATGCTGACAACAATTTTCTTTTGGGTATAATCGATAGCAACAAAAAATGGTGTTTCGCCTACATCCACATGATAGGTGACATAGACAATTTCAATATCACCGATTAGCAGGGTTTTCTTAAGAGCAGCATAGTTGCAATAACAACAATTGTCTTGGATAATTTCCGCCTCAGTGGTGGGATTAACACAACAACCAAAACATCTGAAAGTTTAATAAAAATTAAAAAATATAAGAAAATTACCTATTATACAGTTCAATACTCACTTCAATTCAGGTATTAAATTATACATTTTGGAACGATTAATTATAAAGTACATGGGCCAACCATATGCACCCTGTGCAAAGTACATATAGTGTATAACAGTTTGAAAGAAATCGTAATTTTTTGCATCATTTAATGCTAGAAATTTTGTACGTTCGGTTATGGGTACTCCGCTTAGAAATTCATAGGTACCATTTTTTCGTTGGCGTACTATGGCCTCACGTTCCAGACGTTGAAATTTACGCAATAGTACTAAACCGGCCACAACATCTGATGGCACCACATCCAATTCGCGAAAAAAATCACTTAGAAGACGAGCTATATCCGCAAAAGAGTTACGATTACGTTCTGATGAACCAATGCAGCAGAAAAGTAAACGACAGCGATGATCCCAGCTGTCCTGATATGCACGAATAACTTTTCTGTCAGAAAAAAAATCAAAAATTTGATTTACAAATATATTTTAAATAATTTTGTCTGAATTTTTTTAAAACTAGAAAATTTTGTTCGAATCTAAAAAATTTTTTAAATAGATGTTTTATTTCTCTATAGAAAAACTTTTGTTCAAATTAAAAAAAAATTCTATATAAAAAATTTTTGGTTGAACCGTATTTTGCACTATTTGAATTGAGTGCAAATTTTTGCATTCAATCTGCGTTTAGCGATAGTGAAAAAATTTGCAATATCACAAATTTTTTTTAGTAGTAGTTAAAAAATAACAATCATCACTAAGCTGGTAAAAAGAAGTGCAAACTATTTTTTTTGCAGTTTTATTTAGTGATAGTGCACTGCTGATTTAAATCAATATTTAGTGCACTACCCCCAAATATATTAAGGACTTGTCTTAAAAATCATAGTACAAATTGCGTCAAACACTGTATAGACAAGTTTCATTTCGAATTTTAAAAAACGTTTCTATCAAAAAAAATTTTTCTTAATATTGTAGAAATTTTAAATTTAAAAATTGTATAATGTTGCACTTCGATTATAACCAGAGAAAACGTAAATATGCAATTGCATGTTTTTTCGTGTGCGACTAATGAAGGCAGAAAGAATATGGTTATACGTCTGAGAGCTTTTTTTTATGAATTTAGGCATCGATTTGTTAGTTCATTTTTTTTGCATATTTTACCCTTTGCAGCATTTTTTGCATATTTTAGTTATAAGAGTATTTTTGAGACGTTTTTTTTAGGGATTTTTCAAAATAAACGATATATTTTGGGTAAGAACGAAACACAAAGTTTAAATAAAATTAAAACAAAGCTAACACAACCTTGGTTTGCATCCAGGGCTATTTATGGATCATCTTAAGGATATTTCACCTTTTGGTGATAGCTTTCAGGAGATCTTAATGATCTAAAAGCATTGTTTGTCACCCAGGGGTTGAGATCCACCATGGGATGTGGCCATACGGCAGGTGCTCATGTAAATCTTTTCCACACCTACTTCGGTTTAACAGACTATAATATGATTTGAAAGCAAAAGAAGTAAACATTTGTCTGTTCGAATGGTTCATGTAATTCGTAGCCGCGACGTACATAAAAATAAATGAGATGAAATTATCTATCAGATTATAACAAAAAGTTTCATTCCAACAATATTTCTGTCTTTTATTATCATTTTAAGTTCTCATGCAGCAAAAAAAAACACCCTGCATATGCAAATATTATTATGCCGTTTTTGTTTTTAGAGCATTTTTTTATCACTTTTAAGGGCATATTTTTTTATAAAAAATTTAAGGGTACATTTCAAAGTTTATACTTGCATATGGGCATTTCCACCAAATGGTCCACCGTGACCGAAAATTTAAAAGTTATTAAAATCTGATTATTTTACGATATTGTTATGGAGAAATATTTAGATTTTACTAATTTTATAAATTTACCCATAAATTTGTTCACTTAGATGAACAATCAGACTGCAAAGTTGTGCAAACGTAATTTCTTATTTGTGAGTATGTTTTATTGTATATTTTCTTTAATATTATCTTTTTTAAAAGAGGTAATATTTGATGAAAATTATTCCAAAAAAAATATCTTACATGGTCTGTAATCTAAGGAAGAGTTCGAAGAGAAATATGTTATTCGAATTAACGGTAAATTTTCATTTTGTATTAATCATTATTCAGTTAAATTATTAAGGAACAAATTTCACGTTCGAATTGTCACGTATCGAACCAGATTTTGGCGTAGACAAAAAATAATGCAGAAGATTTTGGAACCAAACCAAAGACATTTTAATGTTACATTGCTATGTAAAATTCTGAAAGTAGTTTGACTAAAAAATTGTGCCAGGTTTCGCTGGATTACACCTTTTTATACATGGCCACAAAAACTACTTCTATTTTTTTCACGTTCGAACCGCTACTTCTTTTGCCATTATCTTTGACCTAGAATCGCGCCCCCCATAAACTTTAGTATAGATAATAGTGCTTTCTTAGTGCTATAATTTAAGGGTTAAAAGAACGTAACAATATTTGTTGTTTAAAATGTTATTGCATTTTGAATGCGTACGACTGTCACGTTCAACACTTTGGAATTACCCATATTTAATGCGCATAAAACACTTTTTTAGAGCCTTTTTCCGGTTTCCCTGGTTATAATTGTGTATATTATTTGTTAAGATTTTCAAAAACATTATCTATTTATGTATGTACAAAACAAAGTATAAGAATATTGAAATAAAACTGTGTCCAGCAAAGTTCGTTGAAAAACTAGAAAATATAATCCGTTTGGAAAAAACTTTTGTTGTTTTTTTAAAAAACAAACATTTAAGTAAGACCTTATTCAAAAAAAATACTTCAGGTTGATAAAACGAATTTTATATGAAAATTTGTTTTTTAATAAATTTTTTATAAATCTTAAATATTTTTTATAAATAAGGATTTTATTAGAATTTCGAAAAAAAACAAATTTTTTTTTTTTGCTTAAAATATTTTTTTAAAATTCTAAAACTCTAAACTAAACTAAAACTCTTTTAACTAAAAAATAATATTTAATTTTTTATTAGAATTTAACAAAACTAAACATAACTTCAACTTAATACAAATTATTAAACAATAAAAATTTTAAATTATCTCACCTTTGACGCCAATTACGATTCATACTGTTGCTACGTTTGTAATTGAAACGTGATTCTGTTTCTCGCATTGATCTTTGATACTTTTTCATTTTCACCCATGAACGACCAGCTGCATCGAAGGTGCACCATACTGTGGCTACCGTAACAAACACCAATGCCCAGTTTGAGATCAAAATTGCTAAAGAAAATTACAAACATGACGACATTTACAAAATACAATTAAATAAAAAACACATCGAATATTTAACAAGTAAATACTAATTGGCTTAAAAAAAGCGAATAGCAAAAGATCAAAAACACAGTTTAGCAAACATACCAAAGAAGATTTTCTTTTCCGTATTTACAACAGTTGATTGCACATAATATTTTGTCAGCCACACTGTTCCCATAGATAACCAGGTTATATCGAATAACATTACCACTATAAAAGAAATAAACAAATATTAATTAATTAATATCATTAACAAACGAATAAATGAAAATGTATGTCATCTTTTACTACCAGTTTTTGTATATATCCATATATTTATTCGAGCTCTGGCATCAGAGTCCAATATACTGCCTCGCATTGATACTATACATATTCCAATTTCTATAAATAATGAAACTGTAAACGAAGAAATAAAAAATTTATTGTTTTATTGTTATTAATATTGGGGTTGACTTTTAATGGAAAAATTGCGCATTAATATTAACTGATTTACTTACCGCTTAATATAGCTAAGTAACCAATTTGATGAAAAAAAAGTAATTTAACATCTGTTACACTGGTATCGTATTCAAAAATGGCCAAAGATACAATAACAGTTATCACACTATTAAGAAGTTTTTTTTTAAAAAAGAGAGAAAATAGTGAAAAGTTTTTATTAATATTTATCACTATTCTAAAGTACACTCTTCACATCGTCGACGTCTCGACGTCAACATATTCTAAAATACGCGCGAAGTAATATGATTGCTGTAATCGAGAATTTGTGATCACTTAAAAAAATAAGAACAAACAAAATAATAACAATCATAAACAATGGATTCAATTGTACAGTCTTTAATTGAAAATAGTCATACAAATAATCTTCGGAGGACACTAAAAACACTAAGAAATGGATGCTGTTCTTTACCCCACGTCTCCATGCGCTTTCTATTTGAACATAACATGACCATAACGCCGGCAGAGCAACGGTATTAATTTGTTCACGTTCTTGTATGTGGCGAATACGTGTTGATGTTCATGTTCTGATTGACCACAATTTTTGTTGTTGTGGCGTTTGGTTGTATACAGAAAATACATTGTATGGCCAACATCATGATGCACATAGTTGCCAAGACGAATGTTTAGGCAACGATGGCAGCACATGGACGAAACATGAACAGTCTACACGAGTAGAATTCATGCGCGACATGCTGTTCTTACCAAGTTGATGGATAGTGGAGACGTGTAAATTTCGGTAAATTTAATCGTCCAAATGTGCGTACAATCGGAAAAATCGTGCAAAAATTTCAGCAAACCGGGTCTGTAGGAGATGTGAAAACACCAGTGCATTCTCGTACAGCTCGTACTGCAAAAAATGTTGCTGCTGTTCGCGATAGTGTGGCTGAAGAGCTGCCACCTGAACTCGTCGTCGTGCCCAACAATTGCAACCTCTCACGCTCGTCGTTGATGAACATTATGCATAAAGACTTGCATTTACACGCTTACAAGGTGCAATTGACTCAAGAACTAAAGCCTCTTGACCGTTCAATGGTCAGAATAGTGGCAAGAAATGGCAACAGTGGATGATCAATTTTCGAAGAAAATCATCTTCAGTGATGAGACACATTTTCACCTCAGTGGATTCGCCAATAAGCAGAATTTCCGCATTTGGGCGAATGATAAGAGTGATTGTCAAAAACCAATGCACCCACAAAGAGTGACTGTTTGGTGCGGTTTATGGGCTGTCGGGTTCATCGGGCCGTATTTTTTTCAAAATGAGGCCGGTCAGGCAGTTACTGTGAATGGTGTTCGCAATCGTGAGATGATAAAGAACTTTTTATGGCCAGAATTGGAAGATATGGATGTGGACGATATGTGGTTTTAACAGGGCGGTGCCACTTGCCACACAGCTAACGAAACAATGGCCCTTTTGCGCGACAAATTCAATGGCCGTGAAGCGATGTCAATTGGCCGCCAAGATCTATTGATTTGACACCGTTGGACTTCTTTATTTGGGGTTATTTGAAAGAAAAGGTGTACGTCGATAAGCCAGCAACAATTCAAGAGCTAAAGGATGAGATAATTCGGCATCAAAAGTTTGGACCATCGGATGTAGGTGTGCCGCCGAGGTCGCGGCGGCCATTTGACCGATATTTTCTTCCATACATAATTGAACCATACCAATATTATCATAATACATAAAAAGAAATGACAATAATTTCCTAAATATTTTGTGTTTTATTCAAAATCAACATCGTCCCTTAAAATTTAACCATTCATTTCGCTTTGGCCAGGAACAGAATTTTAAAAAATGCTTTTAATAGTTGTAAAATTAAGAAAAGTTTTTAAAACGCTCTTAGACGAAAAAAGTGCGCTTCCCATAGTTAAAACGCGCTAAATAAAGCGCGAAACGCGCTAAATTGGCATCGATTATTCTGAAACTCATGCGTTTTTTTGCCAAACTTCTTTCGATTGCGATTAACAAATACTTATTATCCGATTTCAAGCCAGAATCGCAAATATTAAGCGTTTTGCGAATGTCAAAACATGCCCGTATGAAACATTTGCTGCAAAAACGTTCTTAAATTCTCTTTTCACAACAGATGTTTATTAACATCGCAGCGGGAAAATGAGGAATTGATTACACAAATTAATTAAAAAAAATATTATTTTTTAAATAATGTTTTATTTTTGAAAGAATAATAATGCATTCATTGGAATCGAGAAGGTAATTTTATCCGACAAAATAATTATAAATTGATTACCACGTATGTTCCCAGATTTGCAGAACATGGAATGAATTGTTTCCGTTCGTGAGTATTATTCGTGTTATTTATTACATATTTTCTTTATAAAAATCCGTTATTTCTTGCTGTTTTTATGTCGTCTACTAATTTTTTTATCAAGGATGAATTATTTTATTCATTCGCAGGATACATTAAAATAATTTATTATAATCATAGGACATGGTCTGTGTTAAGAATAATGAATTCTAGAATCAAATATTATACAAGATATGTATTACTTTCACGATTCCTGTTGATTACCTTTTCCCGCTGGGATGGACGGGAACTATGTGAAAATTTACTGCATATAACCAGGACTCCGACTCCAACCGCTGAATTTTTTTAAGTCCGACCCAAATCCGACTCCTACTCTTACATTGATGCTAAATGTATTTGAGACGGGTCCTTATTTGACTTTAAACTTTTTTTATAATGCAGTATTGTTTAAATAGTTAAAAACAGCAAGACAATTATTCTGTAAAAATATTTTAAATATTGCATCGCCAATTTCGAAGAATTTTTATTTTGGAAAATATTAAAAAATTTTTTACAATTTTTTATTCCGAAAAATGTTGAAATCGGGGTCGCGATTTTTTTTTGGTACAAAAACCTCAACTCTGTCTTCGACTCCACAGCCCTGCATATAACCACTTTATATTCTCTCAAAAGTAGATTTGCTAAAATCATTCGAATAAAGGAAGTTTTTTTCAAAACTTCTACATTTTTTTTTTTTTTACTTTGAGCCAACACTCAGGAGATGACCCCTACTAATGCAATGCATTGTGTTGGTATTAGGAAAAAAGGTTATGGGGAGAATTTAATTTAATTTGAATCTTTCCAGGTTGTAGCCGACATTGAAGACCTCTACCGGGAGTCGATTCCACATACGGCTACTTCGACCGAGAAACGAATTTTCTCTGTAATGAGTTGTGCGATATATTGGACAGTAGATAACGAGCGGATGTGATCTGCTGGAAAGGCGAGTACTACGGGCATGCACCCGCGTGTCAAAGATGAGTTAGCCCATCTCAGCTAAACACTTACCGTGGTAATATCGATAAAACAATGACGCACAACCTACTGTCATTTATTAGCTTTAACGCACTTGACCTTGAAGCACCTGCCCAGATATGGGAGTTGTATACCATTTTCGGTTGAATTTAGTTGGTAAAAATAGTGAGGAGATCAGACGGAGTGAAGTAGTTCTTGCGCCGTTTAAAGAAACCATGACAATTGTATGCTTCTTTCGACACTTGGTTCCAACGAACATCACATTGGATTTTCATGCCTAGAACATCAAGATTCCTTAATATCTATACCACCCATAGATACAGATGACGCTGACTCCACAAGACGTCTGTGGGTCAACCTTTTCGCAAGACCCCATTCGGAGATTGTCGTAAGTTCATGGCTGAGTGTGTCGTTCATTTTCTGTCTCACAGCTTAAACAATTCCTGTTTAAAATTACATTCCTTAAAAAAACTATTTAACAGATCTATCGATCTGAGCAATCCCCAGGTATCTATCGCTTATAGAACTCCCGTAGTGGCTTGTTTTCTAAAAATGGATGTTTTAAATTCTTATTCGTCTTTTTATATTGTAAAGATTCAATTCGCCAAAATTATTTCTTGAGAAATATAAGTAAAGAAAGTTATCTTAACTTATATCACGACGAGTTGTTCCATTGGTAAAGAGTAAGGCCTGGAACAGAATTAAAAAGTTGTAGTAGTAGCTGAATCTGAAAAATGCCCTGTTGCGCAACAAAGTTAAAAATTTCGAATTTTGTGCTTCAACTTCAACTGCAACGACTACTACAACTACGTATTCTGTTGACACCATTTTGTAACTGCCGTTTTTAACTTTTGACAGCTTGCAGCGCTCCTCGTAAAGCTTCGTACAGACATTGTAAGATCTGACAACCGTCTATACGAAGCTTAACGTTGTACTACAGCGACTATTCTGTTCCCCACTTAATGTTCGTAAAAGCCTAACCTGTAAAAACTTGGCATTATTCTCATATGTCAAACATTTTTTATGCAGTGATGCCATAGATCTATGTTAAAATAACTTTTAACATAAAAGAAATCGTTTTATTTTTTTATGTTTTTTCTTGAAATTTATAAGAGAACTGTAACTTTTTAGTTATTAATTTTCAATAAAATTTGTCATCGCTTTTGTTGATAACATTTGTATTAATATTTTATGTTCGCTTATGTTCAAAACTGCAAACCTTGCACAGCTGTTGTACTGATAAAAAAAAAAACAATCAGCATAACAACTGCAACAGGTGATCTTGCATCAGCAAAAAAAGTTTTCATCACTGCAGCAGTTTTTATGCATTTTATATGAATTGGAGTAAAAATTGCGACTTGGAACATTGCGACCAGTTGACAAATTAGCAGCTTGTGTCATGTTGTTTTTAACTGTTTACTTATATTTTTCTAAAAAAAAAAAAAATAAAGAAATGTTTTCAAACGTGCCAAAAATTATGCCGAGCTAAAATGTATGAAGTATTTGTTTGCCTAGTATTTTAGAATATGTCGAAAGGTGACGATAGCAATAATTTGCATAAATTAATCGTTGGTTAACAGCGCCTATAATAGAATTTCCAAATGTTGTCGTTTTTGTGGTGAACGCGTATTTTAGAATAGCCATGATTAATTTATTTGTATATGTTTCAAGCTTACCATATAAAATGAATGGTTACTAGAAATGCGCCAGGCACCACTAGATCATCTGAGCCTACCGACCAGCGTCTTCTAAATACAACAAGTCCTGGCATCTGTAAATTTTATAAGGAAATTCATTAGAAAAATAGGAGGAGTAAAAAATTAATCGAAAAATATTTATTTTTTTTTTATAAACTTTGTGATAAAAAATATACTTAAGATATTTTGGGAGATTTAAACAATTTTTTTATTGCTTTTTGAATTAGTAAATATTTTCAAAATGTTTGACCACAGTGATGCGTAGGAATGCAAACGACACATCGATGTTTAGAAAATATCTATGAATCGTTCATAAACATCGATGTTTCAATATACATCGGCGTTAAAACTAAAAACATCAACATCGTTCATTCAATCTGTTCGCGCATATTTCGTTTATTAAAAATATTAGTATACCCTCCACTGCCACTAGTGGCGAATGAGGGTATGCTAAGTTTGTCATTCCGCACGCAAAGAAAAAACATGGTTGTGGTAAACATATTCTAAGAGCAACATATTATGATAAGAATTATGATTGTAGTCACCATATTAAGATTATTATTGAAACATATTATGACTCAATATACTCGTAATATGTCATCATAATATTTTTCCCTTAATCATATTATTATTCTGTTAATCATACTAAGTTAAGAAGTAATCAAATTATTGTCATGTTAATCATAATAAGCTAAGAAATTAATCATATTATTGTCATGTTAATCATAATAAGCTAAGAAGTAATCATATTATCATCATGTTAATCATAATAAATTTAGAAGCAATCATTTTATGATACAGCACCTTTCATAACTGTCATAAAAATACAAAATAAATTTAAATATTTTTGAATCGATTTTTAATTTTGTGGCTTTTTACAATTTTTCTTAATGTTAATCAAATAGCGGAGTTCAATATTAGGCTTGCAAAAGAGCAAATGTCCATTTTTTTTATTTTAAGATGTTGATGCCATATTGCCTAATTTTGAACGCTCTTTATATTTTTTTGAAAAAAGATGGATCAATTCCGTTTTGTAACGTAATGACAAAGTTTAAAGTTTTACAAAAAACTATGATATTTTGCATTTGCACTATTACATCACTAATACCTGAATGAACTCAGCTAATATTTTAATTTTTTAATTTCTTTAAACTTATTTTTTTTATGGAATTTTATCTTTTAATTGTTTAACCGCTCACAAATAAAAAAAACGACACAACTTCTTCAAAATTATTTTTCAAATGGCGCTAACATAATATGATTAGAGTAAAAATAGTTTGATTGCATCTTTAACATAATATGATAAATGTATAGAAAGTTATCATGTTATGGCTATTAAATATCATGATATGGTTGTGAGAAATATAATATGTTTAGAAAGTTATCATAATTAAGTTGTTAGAAAAATAATTATTTTTCGGTCAACAATACTTAAATTCATAATTGCGATAAACATTGATATGTTTACAGTAACTATAATATTGTTGATATTAAATAAAAATAACAATTATTTGTGTACGACAACAATATATTGTTACATTAAACATAGTGTTGTTGCCGTAACCATGCCCAACCATATTTTTTCTCTGCGTGCGTTTAAAACATTTTTAATATCCATCTAAGACCGCATAAAGTATATATTGTGGGTCCTTGAGTAATTCCAATTCAATTTAACCAGTTTGACCTTGGGGAATAAGATATAATATAAGTAATTTTAAAGGTTATATATATTGTCCCTCACTATCAGTGATGCCAATAGTAGGGAATTTTCCCTTTTTGTAGGGATTTTTTCGGAAAATTTTAAGCGTAGGGAAAAAGAGGACAGATTTCTTATTTTAAGGCAAATGAAGGGAATTTTCAAAATATTATCCCATTTATATAATTTGTCCAAAAATACGTAAATATTCGTCTTATTTTCATTTAAAAATTAAAATTGTTCATATATGTACAATAGCATTTATGTACAAATGTAGTACTTTTTAACAGTCATCCCATACTATGAGTCCAATACCCTGGCAATCTTCAACAATTGCCAAAACAAAGTACCCGAAAATGCGTTGCCCCCTCCCCATTTGCAAACTATTGTCTTATTTTTGCAATTTGCATTCGCACTCACATTTGCTAAATTGCATGCAAATATTAAAATCGATTATCTAATATAAGAAATTTTTACAAAGAAAGTAATTAGCAAAAAAAAAACACTCAAACTTTCTAAACTAAGAGAAATATAACAATACAATGTGGAATTTTTAAAAAATTTTTAATGAAAACTTTTAAGATTAAGGAAGGATACATTTTTTTAAGGATTTTTTTTTTTGATATTGTAGTTCAGGGTAGTACCAAGTTTGCTAAAAAACTATTAGATAGTTATATTAAAAAAATATTATTTAAAATAAGTATTCTTGAAAAATATTAAGCTTTTTAAAAAGGACAAAAGATGTGGGAATGAAAAATCAAATACGAAGTATGACTATGTTTAAAGGATTAAAGGATATATACAAACGTTTCTACCAAAACGAAAAATTTTAATTTGTCGCACAGTATTATTTTTGAAATTGAATTTTTATATGTGCGTGTATAACATTTACATATGTATTTATTTTGGTTTTTTTCTTTCTTGTTGTTAATAAATGCTTTTCTTATAATTAGGGCAACCAAAAATAAGCAATTGCTTTTTTTTTTGTTTACAAGATAGAAAGATTTTGATTGAACAGAAATTCCGATCATAAAAAAACAAAGAAAATGAGCTATATTTGTTAGGGCTTTTTTTTTGCTTATTTTGGCAATATCGGCTTTTTTTTAGTTATTTTTGCGATATCGGCTTTTTTTTACTTATTTTGTCATTTTAAGATAATTTTTCATTTTTTTCATACGAAAAAAAAATTATTTAATAAATTTTTGCAAAAATCGTTGTTTTTTTTTTTTTTGATGTGTTTTTTATTTGTACTAACAAATTCACCTTTTTGTCAAGGCGAATTCATGAAATCGCCTTACTTTTTGTGCTGCTACAACTCTGGTTGAAAAAAAAAAACGTTTAAATCAAAGTAGCCAAGTTTTTACTGTCAACAAATTTACATTTTAAAAATTTCATTGAATTGTTGAAAGCATAACATTTTTAAAACTTTTTAAAGTTGTCTTAGTTTAAAAACAGATAAAATTACCTTCATAGCCTCTGCGTTTTGGATGTAAGTATAAATTTTTTTTAATTTATTAAAACCTTTGTTAAAATTGGTTTATTGTTTTATTATTTAGAAAATGCCTAAAGTCAAGGAAAGCAAATCGGTTTACTTGAGCAAGCTAGTCAAACAGTATCCAGATTTAAAAACTGATGGATCAGCTTTAGTGTGTAACGTGTGCTTAAAACCTTTATCTGTTGATAAAAATTCCAACATAAAACAACACCTGGATTCAAAAAAGCACAAAGATCTAAAAGAAAGAGAATCAAAAAAAAATTTACAACAAACTTTTCTACAAAGTTCTACAAGTTCATCGGCCGCCGATAAATTTTGCATTGTTCTCTGTGAAGCCTTTGTATCAGCAGATATACCATTATACAAAATTCGACATTTAAAAGTACAACATTATCTTCAAAACTATACATCATTCCATATTCCATCTGAATCGTCTCTTCGAAACAAATATACAAAAATAGTTTATGAATCTACAGTTAACAAAATAAAGGAAGAAATACAAAAACATTTTATTTGGGTCTCTATAGACGAGACCACCGATGCGTCGAACAGATTTGTGGCAAACGTTGTTGTGGGTATACTGCATGTGGATGAAAATATTTCAGAAAAAAGATTTTTAATAAAAACAGCTGTATTAGAAAAAGTCAATCATTCCACTATTGCACGTTTGTTTGATGATTCAATGAAAGAATTTGACCTAGATAAACAGAAAATTTTTCTTTTTTTTTCGGCATCACTTACCGCACCATATATGGTGAAAGCTGCAAAAGCCATTGCTGTATTTTACCCACATATAACTCACGTAACCTGTCTTGCACATGGAGTTCACAGAGTTTGTGAACATATAAGAGAATGCTACTCAAATGTAGACAAATTTATTTCAAATGCTAAAAAAACGTTCCTTAAATCTCCTGCAAGGGTTCAAATCTTACGAGAAACAGCACCAGATATACCACTACCTCCACAACCAGTGATAACTCGATGGGGGACGTGGATAATGGCTGTAAATTATTATGCCAAATATTTTGATAATTTCGTAGAAATTTTTTCAAATTTAAACTCTACAGATTCTTCAGCAGTGCGTATATGCCAGGCTTTAATGAATGAAAATAATTTGCGCAACCAAATATTGTTCATTTCTGTAAATTTTGGGTTTTTACACGAAGTAGTAACCAAATTGGAAACAAAAAATCTTTCATTGGTTTCCCAAGTGAATATAGTTATGGACACCGTAAGAAAAATTTCCGGTGTTCCAGGGGATATAGGCGACAAAGTGAATAAAAAATTTGAATCTGTTTTATTAAAAAATGAAGGATTTTCGGTACTAAAAGATATTGTTGATATACTGGGAGGCAAGCGGCATTGCGAGTTCAATCGTATAAAATATACCTCAGAGCAAATACTCAATTTTAAATATGCTCCCTTAACATCTGTAGACGTAGAAAGAACTTTTTCTATGTACAAAAGCGTGCTGACTTCAAATAGACAGGGGTTTCTTTTCGAAAATTTATCGCATCAATTTATAATTTACTGTAACAACGCATTCAACGAATAAAGTGGAAAATAAACCATAAATTTTAATTGCTTTTTTTTTATTTTAACAGCTTATTTTCATGTTTTTAAACGCTTTTTTTAAGAGCTTAAAACTGTTTTTTTAGTGCTTATTTTTGGTTGCCCTACTTATAATTAATACAAAAGGTTTACAAAATATTTATTTGTTTGTCTGTTGCTAAAAACAATAAATTTTTAACGTAGGGAAAAAGTGTAGGGACATTTTTTTCACTGCTCACTATCCAACCTTAACGGAACATACGTTTTTTTTTTTTTAATTTTCCTATTTAAAAGTCGCAATATTTTGTGAAACAGAAAAATAATTAAGCTGAGATTTTGTAATAATATTAAGGTGCGTTTTATTGTATCAAAATCGGACATTTTACAGATTAGTCTGCAAGTTTTCTATCCTATAACTTACGAATTTTGTACGTCACTTCTGAAAACTGTCTGATTTTCGTTTTGTAATAATTCCCATTTACAAAGTAAATAACAATTTATGGCACAAGAAGAGTAACAGTAGTTAAACATTTTTTTCAAGCTAAAAACAGCTTAAAAACGAGGTCATCTATGTTGGTGTATATTTAGAACTTCAGGAAAAAATTAAATTAATAATAACACTGCGGAACAGTCAATTCACGGTCTGGAGTTTGATTGCAAATTTTTACTAGTTTGAGGTCGCTGATTTCAAATCTAATCTTCATTTTTCTCTATCAGCTCTACTTTTCGAGATATACCGTTATGTCCAAAACTAAGGCACTTTCACTACATATATTGGAATAACTTGGAAACGGTTGACCATATACAGTTAAAATAGAATCTGAAACTCGGCAACAGTACTATCTTTAAGCCGTACATACATTGTTTTTAAATTTGCCCTGTTGTTTCAGAGATATCGTTGAATTTTTGAAAAAAGCAAAATTTTGAAAAAAAACAAGTTTTTTGTTCTTTAAAAATCCATAAAAAATAAAAATGCAGCCTCCTATAAGAGGCTGCACAACATAATTCACGTAACTTAAAAACGGTTTAGTTTATTGAATAAACTAAAAAAAAAATTCCGCAATAAAATTACGTTAAAGTAACTTTTTTCTAATATAAGAGGCTGCACAACATAATTCACGTAACTTAAAAACGGTTTAGTTTATTGAATAAACTAAAAAAAAAATTCCGCAATAAAATTACGTTAAAGTAACTTTTTTCTAATATGCCGAGTCGTTTTAGAAATATTATTTTTTTGAAAAAAAAAAAATAATTTTTTACCAACATTTCGAAATTTTTTGTTTAAAAAAAATCATCAAAAATTGGAAAATGTAACTATGTTTCTAATTTTTTCTAGAAATACAAAGAACAAAGTTGCAAACAAAACACAAATTTTCATTAAGATTTAAGAATTTTATAAAACGCAATATTTGTTTATTTGAAAATATTTTTTTGAAAATGCTAAGAACAAAAAACCAATGGGGGTCCGTCATACATTTTATTCCCCTAGGGTCGATTCCTTCGCAGTCATGGGGCTTTTTCTTCAATATATTTTTAGTCTGTATTGAAAATTTTGTATGGGAACCTCTTCTAAGGAATGGAGTTAGAAATAAATGATGGAAAAGAAAAATGAAGTGGGGTTGGTCTGACAATTGCCGCGCATAGGGTCATCCTAGGCGCTGCAGGGGCAAATTTAAGAATTTCAACCATACTAATATGGAGGTTTAATGAAATTCTTAAATTTGGACCCTGCAGTGCCTAGGATGACCGACCCCACTTTATTTTGTATCCCCATCATTTGTTTTTAAAATATCTACCCATTATCTATATTTCTTAAGGGGGCTTCCATACATAATTTTCAATACAGGCTAGAAATATGTTGAAGAAAAAGCCCCATAACTGTCAAGGACTAGGAGGTTACAATTTAAGACAGACCTCCATTAGTTTTTTGTTCTTAACTTTTTTTCAAAAATTCTTGATTTTTTTATCTCCAAATTTTAGGGGCGCTCCCATACAAATATTGCGTTTTATGAAATTCTTAATTTAAATTACAATTTTTCTTTTATGAATAAAATCAAAATTTGTAAACAGATTTTAATCATTTATAGCTTGTTTTGTTTTAAACTTCGTTTTTTATATGTCTAGAAAATTATAAATTTTTTTCCCATAAAAAAAATGTTTCTAAATGACTGCGCATGTAAGAAAAAAGCTTAAATTTACTTAAAGGGAATTTTATTGCGGAATTTTGCTTACCTAAAAAACGGTTTGCACCACTGGATTTAGAGTACACAAATTAAGTTAAAATGCCAGGTGCCAGGCTAGTCTTAAGGGTTTTATTTTCCCTTAAGATGATACACAGCGGAGTATCGAAATATTGGAAAATATAATAAAATTAATATGAGTAGGTCTTCTTCCATATTTTTCCAAGGGCATGCATCGATACTATCACTTTATTTTTTCTCTTAAAGTGCCAAAAGAACTGTTAGAATCAATTGTCATCTCGTATTTTTTATTTTGTAACGAACGAGTTTTGCAGCTCACCTACCCATATATGTATTTATTGCACAATATTAAAAAAAAAATACTTTTATTTATTTAATAAGAGTTCCAAATACAATTCTGTGGCTTTTTGACAAAACATCTTAACTCAAATTTAAAAGTTGAAAAAAAGTTGTTAATCATACGAATTTTCATTAAAAAAACATTTTGCTTTATGTTTTTAAAATTTTGTGTTATAAACGAAATTTTTCTTTAATTTTGGCTTATTTTATTATTTGATAAAGATGATTTCTTCACCGAGTTTTTTTGTAAAAACTTTTTTGCTATCTTATCTCGACTTAGGATGTTTTGTCAAATCGCCGTAGAATTATTATATTCTAACTTAATTAACAGAGAAATAGTACCGTAGACCTTCAGCCCGTTGTAGTGAAACAGACCAGAGTCTCTGGCGGGAATCGAACCCGCAACCCCCGTATTGATAGGCTAGCTCATTACCAACAAGGCTACCGGGGCACCCTGTTTACTACTTAATAAGCTATTAAAATTTTTAGTTTTAAAGAACCGTTAGCTGTTTCAACAAATTCATACACGCAAAGAAAAAACATGGTTGTGGTAAACATATTCTAAGAGCAACATATTATGATAAGAATTATGATTGTAGTCACCATATTAAGATTATTATTGAAACATATTATGACTCAATATACTCGTAATATGTCATCATAATATTTTTCCCTTAATCATATTATTATTCTGTTAATCATACTAAGTTAAGAAGTAATCAAATTATTGTCATGTTAATCATAATAAGCTAAGAAATTAATCATATTATTGTCATGTTAATCATAATAAGCTAAGAAGTAATCATATTATCATCATGTTAATCATAATTAATTTAGAAGCAATCATATTATGATACAGCACCTTTCATAGCTGTCATAAAAATACAAAATAAATTTAAATATTTTTGAATCGATTTTTTATTTTGTGGCTTTTTACAATTTTTCTTAATGTTAATCAAATAGCGGAGTTCAATATAAGGCTTGCAAAAGAGCAAATGAAAAAACTGTGGTTTTCATGGGCAACCGCGTGTGTCCATTTTTTTGATTTTAAGATGTTGATGCCATATTGCCTAATTTTGAACGCTCTTTATATTTTTTGAAAAAAGATGGATCAATTCCGTTTTGTAACGTAATGACAAAGTTTAAAATGTGCAATACCTAGCCCATAGTTTGATCTAGAATGGGTTTTCGGCTTTTCTGAACAATTTGTTTTAAGACATACGCGGTTGCCCATGAAAACCACAGAAATATCGTAGCACTTTTATAAAATATAACGAAGTCTCTGTGTGTTTTGTTGTTGGATTTTACAAAAAACTATGATATTTTGCATTTGCATCACTAATACTTGAATGAACTCCGCTAATATTTTAATTTTTTAATTTCTTTAAACTTATTTTTTTAATAAAATAAAATAAAAAAAACGACACAACTTCTTCAAAATTATTTTACAAATGGCGCTAACATAATATGAATTATCTGCCTAAACTCCTAAAATATATATCACACTTATCACATTTCTTAAAAATTCACACACAAAAACTATTAAGAAAACAAATAAAAGTATGAGTAGTGGGTCGTAATCGTTATTGCGAATTAATAAAAAAAAATTGATATTTAATTTCGTTAATTGCACTTTTGGGTCAACCGCGATGAATGTTATTCAAATTACATACTAATAAAATGTGATGTGTGTGATTCATCAAATGTGATAAGAACATTACAAATATTTTTGTTATGTACCTAAATAAAAAATGTTTTTGCTATTTATAATCAAATTAAAAATCATCAATTTGTATGTACATTAGACCGACTCAAAAAAAAAACTTTGTAGTGTACCCCCTAAAAACTAACTTTGGCGTGTTTTATGAAGACTCCCAAAATATTTGGCTCTAGCGATAATCTCCCGCAAGCTAAACCGCGTCGAAAAGGGTCCAAAATGTTATTTTTCATGAATAAAAAGTTTGGTAAATTTCCTGAGTGACCAAATATAATAGATATTTAGCAATTCTTTGATTCTGCAATAAAACATTTTAAAAATCTAACCACAGACTCGAGATAGCGAGAGGTTTATGTCAGTTTTTTGATGCTTTTCAATTAGATTTTAATGAAAATTTAAATAACTTAACCATTTTTTGTCCGATTTTAATTTCTAATACTTTTTATTAATGAATGGACCTTTTTTTGACGCGGTTTAGCTCACGGGAGACTACGCTAGAGCCCAAATATTTTGGGAATCATAAAAAGTATCAAAATTTATTTTCAGGGGGGTACAACTGTAACTTTTTTTTTGTCCATATAAGGTGAGTCAGTCTAATGTATTCATGTATGTTCATATTTTTTTATTTTACTAAAATTAGCGATAAGTCAGTTTTATTGGGTAAATAATGGAATTTATAGCAGACGGCGTATCTCTTAGGCATGGTTTTGTCTTAAAAAACTTGAATGGTATTTTTGGGGGTAAACATCTGTCATTTACTCTCACTTAGTCATTAAACGAAATATGTAGTGTAAACAACAAAGTTTGTTTTTGCTTCAAAAATATCGATGTCTATCAACAAAGATCATTTGAGAGAAGTTTCCATATATAACGCGTTGCAGAGGAAATTAGAAGCCAATTTTTAATGAAATGTATCCCTTTTTCCCCTTGACCCGATGATTATGCAATTTAAAAAGTTAAACAAATAGTGAATTTAAATAACATCAGAAGTCAATTAGCATTATAATTACGGATATATTGGTGAAACAATAACTAATTAGGAGGGATTTAGTTCACTTAATAACCAAGTCAAATTAATTGATATTGCGGAAAGAAAAATTAACAATGTGGAAGAAAGAATAGCCCGACAAATTAAAAAAAATCCAAAACGTTTTGCAAAAAAAAATTAAAGATTTAAAAAAATAAAAAAAAATTTCAAATATTTTTGATGCGATCTGGAAAGAAAGTGTGATCTGAAAATAAATTTTTTAAAAATACATTGGCATTCTTCAAGTACAAGACAAAGTTTTACTCTTAATAACACAGTACTTATTTACTTAAACAAACAAACATTTAAATTAGTAAAGCTATGTTCACACCTATTAAACATTTGACGTCCTATACGTAACCACTAGTTTTAATAAAAAATAATTTGCTTTTGCAAAAAGTTTTGTGACAATACAAAAAAAAAAAATATATGTACATGTGGCTAAACAAATAGTTATCTAACTGGGAGTCTCTATTGATTTTAATATCCCTCAGGGACCGTAAATAACAGTTATCCGGAAAATTTAAACATAAAAACTCTTTATGTTAGAGCCAACGGCGATCTATAGTGTCATATATCAATAGATTCGTACTGACGAGCTCTTTCAAAATAACGTCTAAAATAAAACACATTTGAGGAGTTTTATTTTTTCCGTCTTAAATTCCGTCTTAAATTAAACTCATTTTAGTAGTTTTATTTTTTCCTTCTTAAATTAAACTCATTTTAGGAGTTTTGTTTTATCCGTCTAAAATAAAACTCATTTTAGGAGGAGGAGGAGGAGTTATTGCTAATTTATACAAGTAAGGATAACAAATTTTTTTTTTGCCCAGTATTAAAAAAGAGGGTTATCAATCGATAACTGCCTTGGAAAAAGGGATCGATTTCATAGAACGCTTTTTTCATCCTCATTGTCATTTTATTCCTCTTCATGTTCAGTATCTACATTAAGGGAGTTCATATACAGACGAAAAACATATCGGACCAATCTGCTGGTGTTTGATAATTCAAAATTTATTTGCTTGAAAATATTTTTGAATGTCAAAAACAAATTAACTAATTTTCAAAATTATTTGTTGAAAAAATCAGATTTTTGCAATGAACTTAGTGCAAAACAAATTGTTTAAATATTCAAATTTGTTTCTGACGGTAAAAATAAAACTCAAACGAGTTTTATTTTTTGACGGAAAACATAAAACTCCTCAAAAGAGTTTTACTTTAGACGGAAAAAATAAAACTCCTAAAATGAGTTTTATTTAAGACGGAAAAAATAAAACTCCTCAAATGAGTTTTACTTTAGACGGAAAAAATAAAACTCCTAAAATGAGTTTTATTTTATGATGGCAAAATAAAACTCCTCAAATAAGTTTTATTTTATTAAGGCAAAATAAAACTCTATTTTTAAGAGTTTGCTTTGACGTTGGAAAATAACTGTTAAATATGGATTTTTTTTTTAAAATCATAAAATAGCTGTTATTAACTGCCTATTTCACGATGTCACTCGAACGTTTACGTTCGCACAAATAACATATAAAACAAAAACAAAATTCAAAAAATTGTTTTTGTTTTATATGTTATTTATGCGAACGTAAACGTTCGAGTGACATCGTGAAATAGGCAATAAATAATTTTTTTTGATATCACTTATAATCGTTACGGTCCCTGATTTCACTCGATTTCCATAACATCGCAGTTTATGTACTTTTTTATTTGACTTAAATTAATAACAATTAGAATTGTGGTTATTTTGTTGAACTATTTATGGCTTTTAATCCAAATTTTTAATATTTTTTAATATTTTTTAAACCGCGGCCGGCAGGTTACCATGACATGTTGCGATCGCAACCACTCGATCTCCTCAGATGGATTTGCTGTTTTACACTCGCAGCCATCGACGACTGCTGACGTCAATAGTCAAACATCAATCCTTAAACCAAATTGTATTTAAACTTTTGGTAGATCGAAATTTGCTTTTTTGAATGATTATCCATTTTAATTGATTTTACATGTTTTTTCTTTACTTCTGTTTTTTCGTACTTTTGTCAAGAATTCTTCTTGAAGTCCAAAGTACATTTTTTTCTTCTTTTTTTTTCTTTTTGTCTTTCTTTTTCTTGTTGACCTTTTTCAGCACAAAGAAAGCAAATTTCGATCTACCAAAAGTTTTAATACAATTTGGTTTAAGGATTGATGTTTAACTATTGACGTCAGCAGTCGTCGATGGCTGCGAGTGTAAAACGGCAAATCCATCTGAGGAGATCGAGTGGTTGCGATCGAAACATGTCATGGTAACCTGCCGGCCGCGGTTCGAATCCCGGCCACGGTCAAAAATGAAAGATTATCAATAAACAATTTGAATTAATTTTCATGCTGTAAAATTCCTTTCTTCATAAAAATAATTTAATGAAAATTCAATTTAATGAACTTAAGCCTAATTAAAAAATACGCAATAAAATATGTCTTTTGAGTGGCTTTTTGTTAATTGTTTACAGTAGGTTAAGCCAGCTTATGCATATTATAGTTGGGCCTTAAGTCATTTTCATTTTCTTACTCTACATCACTTATAAAAGCGGCGTCAGGGCGGCAAAACCAAAATATCGTATTCAGCTTCGACGTCATAGTGTTCTTTTTTATACTTTAAAGTCTCCTGAAGTCGCAAAAAGTAATTTTGGCCTCTTAAAAATATTACGATCTCCTCAGAGGTAAGGAAGAACATGTGGAATCAATTAAAATGGATAATCGTTCAAAAAAGCAAACTTCGATCTACCAAAGGTTAAAATACAATTTGGTTTAAGGATTGATGTTTGACTATTGACGTCAGCAGTCGTCGATGGCTGCGAGTGTAAAACGGCAAATCCATCTGAGGAGATCGAGTGGTTGCGATCGAAACATGTCATGGTAACCTGCCGGCCCTGGTTCGAGCCCCGGCCACGGTCAAGAATGAAAGATTATCAATGACAATTTTAATTAATTTTCATGTTGTAAAATTCCTTTCTTCATAAAAATAATTTAATGAGAATTAAATTTAATGAACTTTAGCCTAATTATTAAAAATTTGGATTGGAAACCATAAATGGTTCTACAAAATAACCACAATACTAATTAAACTAAAGATATTATACAAATAAAACAGTTAAGCGAATAAGAATTATAAGCCCCCGTTTTACTTGTAACAATATCAAAGCTTAAAAAAATAACAAGAACAATAAACAGTGAGTTTATAATTTCTTATTTTTTTTATTTTTAGCCACTTAGCAGAAAAAATAACAAATTTTAAATCAACAAAGTAAACCAAATTTTTAATTGGAAATGAAAAATACTATAAAGAACACTTGTAATTTCTACGGCACCTTGTACGCTCTGCCACAATTTGTTTTAAAGCTTTTTGATAAGATATTTGTTCTTACATTGAGCGACATAACGGTTTTCTTAGCGTTGTCATCAGTTGAACACGTGTCCTTGTATGGGGACAGTGGGCGGTAATGGGTTAAGTAAGAAAAAAGTTGCTCAGCTATATTTTCAACGCCACAAAAAGGAAAAAAAAATTTAATTTTTAGTTGACCCTCTTTAAAGACAGCCACAATTTTTGTTTAATATTTTCCGAGTGAACCTCACAAAACTTAATTTTCTTTTTCTCTATTAAAAGTACATATGTGTTTAGCATAACAATTTTATATGATTTGTTGAACAAAAATTTATCACAATGAAACTATTCCAAATAATTTAATCTCAAGTGAAAGAGACGTGCCATTTCATTATCTGCATTTTCCTTAAACAAAAACTACAACGCATGCAGGTGTCTTTATGTAGCTTTTGTTCGAAAACATTTTATTTATCTTACGAAAACATTAACAAAATATTAAAAAAGTTTGTTGCAGACTTGTTGAAAAAACAACGTTTTATCGATCAAACTACACAAAAAGAAATTTTAAATTTTTGTTATAGATACATAATATTAAAGATGTTAAATGCCAAAAGTTTAATCAAATCCTGCTAATATTGTAAATGTGAAAGTTTGTGTGTTTAAGAATTTGTAAGTTTGTTTGATTTTTATGTTTGACTATGGGCCACATTAAAATAATGGGTACTTTTTAAAAGTTAAATGGGGGGGAAAAAGTGCAACTTTGGTACTTTCTCTCCTTTTGATAAATTTTGTATGCAGATTGCATATTGTCCAGATTAAAATAATGGGTACTTTTTACGGGTGTAACGGGATAAAATTGGTAGTCTTAAAGCTTAAAATAAGGAAAAGCTGGTATTGGTACTCTTTTACATTTGGTACTTTTTAGAGACCCCTTTACATTTTTTTTTAATAAAAAACTAAATAAAAAAGAAAGTAAATATGGATCTGTTATGGAACTGTTACCGGTTGTGTTTTTTAAATTTTTAGTTTCTTATTTAATATAAGGTTTATGTATTTTTTCTTTTGCTTAAAATTCCACGCGAAAAAAGTGCAACTTGTATTATTTCGTAGTTGTAAAAAAAATGTTGCCAGACAAAAAAACTAATTATGGTCGGTCATACATTTTATTCCCCTAGGGGCGACTCCCTATATATATTGAAGAATTAGTCCCATTAATTGCCAGGAGTCGCCCCAAGGGGAATAACATGTATGACCGACCACAATTAGTTTTTTGTCCCTGATATTTTCTCAAAACATACTTGCGCTTTATCTCCACTCCTTAAGGGGGCTCCCATACAAATATTGCGGTTTATTAAATTTCTTAAAGTTGGCCCCTGCCGCGCGTAGGATGCCCCTAGATGGGTCAAATGTATGACCAAACCCACTTAATTTTTCACCTCAATCATTAATTTCTTACATACCTACCCGCTATCTCCATTCCTTAAGAGTGCTCGCATACAAAATGTTCAATGCAGACTAGAAATATATTAAAGAAAAAGTCCCATAAATGCACAGGATAAAGAGACAAACTTGCCCTTTAACTCCACTTCTTAGGGGGGCTCCCATACAAATATTGCGTTTTATGACATTCATAAATTAATTAACATTTTTCGACTTTTGTGAATAAAATCAATAGTTGCTAACAGATTTTAATCAATTATGGCTTGTTTTGTTCGCAGCGTTTTTCATATGTCTGCAAAAAATTAGAAGCCTAGCTGCATTTTCCAATTTTTGATGAATTTTTAAAGAACAAAAATTTTAAAATGTTGCTAAAAAATTATTTTTTTTTGTTTCTAAAAAAAAAATTTTATTGTGGAATTTCGGTTTTTTAGTCATTTTAAAAAACTAAACCGTTTTTAAGTTACGCGAATATATGTTGTGCAACCTCCTCCATTTTCGAAATAACGGTATATCTCGAAAACCAGAGCTAACCTAAAAAAAAAGGCTAGAACCCCTGGATTCAGCGTACCCGAATTAGGTTAAAACGACAAGTGTCCAGCTTGTCTAAAAAAGTGTCAGTTTCTAGCACAGTGTAATTGATGGAATGAAAAGCAAAGAGCTCCAAGTGCCATAATAAAACTTGAGTAATTAAGACTAAAATTTTCTTATTTGTTATAAGTTTAATGTATACTTAATATTATGTTTAGTACGATATAACGCAAGCAGTGATATTCTTGTACCAACTATGAAAACAAAATGTGCTGTAAAATGGAAATGACGGTAATATTTATCAAATAAGCGTAACAAAAATACGTATAAAAATAAAATAGTGCACAAAGAAATATAACATAAAAATAATTAATATTACATACCTAAAGGTTATTTATAAAATATTTATCAAATTCCAGAAATGGTAACACACACGGCATCAATTGCTTACTTAACCTGCATTAAGCCTGGTACTCTGTTCAACATTTCACGTGAAATGCTGTCAAAACTCATATGAAAAAAACTTGTGCGGAATATCTATGAAATAATGTTGATAGAGTTGTACTCTGTTCATTTTGTGAAAAAGTTCCAAAATGTTTCTGGCAACATTTTTTTACAACTGCGAAATAATGTAAGTTGCACTTATTTCACGTAGAATTTTAAGCAAAAGCTAAAAAGTATGAACTGATTTTTAAATAACAGTTTTTTATCCATATTAACTTTCTATTTTATTAAATTTTTTATTAAAAAAAAAAATGTTTAGTAAAATACATGTGGGGTTTGTTTACATACGCAAAACAATGTCGCATACTTTGCAAGAATAAAAACGTCAAATTGTACAAACTCGCAAGATAGGTAACATTGATACATGTCAAAATTTTCGTGTGAAATAATCAATGTTGCTCAACATTATTCACAAATTTGAGCAGTATTAACTGAAATAATTAGATATTAAATTGATTTCGAATCGAGAAAGTACTCGATCACGACTGCCAGAATCAGGCCCCTGATCTGAATTTTTGATAGATTCAAGAATTAAGCGTAGCTTGCAGCGTCTAATTTTTTGCTTTTCATTCCCTCAATTATCAGTGTTGAATATAGAGCGAAACACAACAATTAAAAACTTTAAACAGCTGACTCAAAACAAAAGCGTGCAAAAAAATTTGTTGCATACTGTGAGTTTATTTGCTTGTATATTTTACTTTTGACTTGTTTTAACAAATGTATTATTTTTATAAAAGATTATTTAATAAAGTTTTTAATTTTTTAACAATAATTAGTATTGTGGTTATTTTGTTGAACTATTTATGGTTTTTAATCCAAATTTTTAATATTTTTAATTAGGCTTAAGTTCATTAAATTTAATTTTTCATTAAATTATTTTTATGAAGAAAGGTGTTTTACAACATGAAAATTTATTAAAATTGTTATTGATAATCTTTCATTTTTTTTTTTTTTTTTTGACCGTGGCTGGGATTCGAACCGCAGCCGGCAGGTTACCATGACATGTTTCGATCGCAACCACTCGATCTTCTCAAATGGATTTGCCGTTTTACACTCGCAGCCATCGAAGGCTGCTGACGTCAATAGTCAAACATCAATCCTTAAACCAAATTGTATTTTAACCTTTGGTAGATCGAAGTTTGCTTCTTTGAATGATTATCTATTTTAATTGATTTTACATGTTCTTCCTTACTTCTGTTTTTTCGTACTTTTGTCAAGAATTTTTCTTGAAGTCCAAAGTACATTTTTTTGTTTTTTCATTTTTGTCTCTCTTTTTCCTGTTGACCTTTTTTCAGCACAACTTGAAGGACAAATGAACACATAGAGCTCGTGCCTTAGCTTTTTTTTTAACAATAATTAGTATTGTGGTTATTTTGTTGAACTATTTATGGTTTTTAATCCAAATTTTTAATATTTTTAATTAGGCTTAAGTTCATTAAATTTAATTTTTCATTAAATTATTTTTATGAAGAAAGGTGTTTTACAACATGAAAATTTATTAAAATTGTTATTGATAATCTTTCATTTTTTTGACCGTGGCTGGGATTCGAACCGCAGCCGGCAGGTTACCATGACATGTTTCGATCGCAACCACTCGATCTTCTCAAATGGATTTGCCGTTTTACACTCGCAGCCATCGAAGGCTGCTGACGTCAATAGTCAAACATCAATCCTTAAACCAAATTGTATTTTAACCTTTGGTTAACCTTTTTAATTGTCAAGAATTATTTTCAAAATCAAGATTTTTTTTAATGAATGTCAAGAATTTTGCAAATTTTACTCTCCAAGCCTAATATTCATAGATGTTTTACTAATTATTTGGCGTGTTTTAATTTGTTTTTCTTCCTGCCAACCATTTATTCATTCATTCATTATTAATGAGTGCAATATTATTCAAAATTTAATAGTAGCAAATAAAAGTAAAAACAAACAGAAACACTTTATTTTATTTATGCCAACATTTTGTGTATTTCCTACAGATTTTTGCTTCGAATTCGAATTTCTTTTTTTTAATTACACAAGTGTTTTTCTAAAAATAATGTGTATAGAATTTCTGTGGAAATTTGTTTCAAAAATATATTAAAATATATGTATTAAAGGTGAATATTTTCAAGGTTTGTTTATGTGAATCTGCTTTTAAATTACCTCAGTGAAAAGTGACCATCCCTAATTAAGCCTATCAACTGTTTACGAAATGCAAAAACATTTTCAAAATTTTTAATATTTTTAATTAGGCTTAAGTTCATTAAATTTAATTTTCATTAAATTATTTTTATGAAGAAAGGTGTTTTACAACATGAAAATTAATTAAAATTGTTATTGAAAATCTTTCATTTTTTGACCGTGGCCGGGATTCGAATCGCGGCCGGCAGGTTACCATGACATGTTTCGATCGCAACCACTCGATCTTCTCAAATGGATTTGCCGTTTTACACTCGCAGCCATCGAAGGCTGCTGACGTCAATAGTCAAACATCAATCCTTAAACCAAATTGTATTTTAACCTTTGGTAGATTAATTTAATGAAAATTAAATTTAATGAACTTAAGCCTAATTAAAAATGTTAAAAATTTGGATTAAAAACCATAAATAGTTCAACAAAATAACCACAATACTAATTATTTTCAAAATTATTTATTTTTACATTTTAGTTTCGTAGTTTATTTTATACAGTAATTTTTGAATTATATTTACATAAATAAAAAGAAAATAAACTCCCTGTAGTATATACCATAATTAAGGTTCAGTTATGGTATAAACGGCTATGAATCATTTTTAAAAGGTTTTCTAGGTGTTAAAAATTATTATCAATATTTAAATTTTGTGTTTAAAAAAAAAAAATTCCAGAAAACGTGCAGCTTTTATTTAAAGGCTTTTTTTAAATGGATTAAAACGAAGCAAAATAAAGGAGAAACTTCTGTTTGGATAAACTTATTTGTAATAATAAACTGGTTGTTTTGGCATTGATATTAACAAAATAAAATTTTTTTTAATTCACAACCATCGCACAGTGGGAAATTTTACGAGAAGGCGGCCAAAATTCGATAACTTTTGACTGGATCGCTATTTTTTCATGCGATTTTTTGGTTAATAGGTGGGATGTTAGCCTTTAATTTGCTCTATTCAACTTAAAATTCGACTGATAGGAACAAAAGTTATGGAGAGTTCAAAATGCATTTTAATTTTTTTTGATGAGTTTCGGTGTAAAAATTTAATATTTCAAATATAATTTTTTTTATAATTTATCATTAATTCTCTTGTAGTTTACAACTGATACTTATTTTTTATTCTCGAACTTAGATCCTGTCGGAAAATGCCAACATTTCGCCCCTGTAAATTTTTTAGTCCCAATATTTACAGGGGGTAAAGGTTGGCTTTTTTATAAAACTGAAAAAGAACATTTTGAAAAAATGCCCAAATAGTATTCTTGGCTATCGATACAATTTTAATTAATTCAACTTTTAATTTGGGTAAATATGTATGTACTACATACACAAATGTATGTATTTTATTTTTATGAAATAATTCATTCATAATTTATGCATTAAAGCAAATTATAATCCTTTAATTACTTTAAATTAAACAACATTAGTACAAAATTCTTCTAAATAGCTTTGATTTAAATTTTTGTCGAATACTGGACATAAATAATATAGGTATATGCACTCAAAATATTATGTAGTTAAATTCAAACGAAAATTCATTTTAAACAACTTAAAATTCATTCAAAAAACGGATCATTTACATTTCATTTAAAACAAATGATTTTTACATTCATTTTTAAATTTTTTATTTATTAAACTACATATTCCTTAAAATTGAATAGTTTTTACTTTTAAAAAATATATTTTAACCGACAAAAACCAAACTACTTAACAAAATAAATACGGAAAAACATTATTTTTTGGTAGTTTGTTTTTTGAATAACAAACACAAATGTTAAAAAATAAAATTATTCGTAAAACAACTATATTTTTATTAAATTTTAACAGTACGAAAAACGAATTTAATAACCCACAATCAGTTACTGTAATAATTTTATAAGTGTGGGTCTGATCTGCACAATAAAATAAAAATAAGATCTTAGTAGATTAGTACACAGAAAAAAATTTTTGCGCCAGTAAAAGAATTAATAAAAAATAAAATCAGTTTTAATTAAAAATTTAATCAGGTGAATTAAACTTTTAATCAAGTTTAGTATTAAATGTTTAATTGACAATATTTCATATTTTTAAAAAATAATATTTAGTATGGGAGGCCCCTTAAGGAGCACAGATAGGGGGTTAGTATTTTAATAAAAAATGTAGGGGGGGGGGGGGGAATATTAGTGGGAGTCGGTCTTACATTTTACCCCTCTAGAAGCGACTCAGGGAAAGTTGTGAAGCTTTTTTTTGGCTTTTGTATCGTTTTCCCCTAATTTTGACCCCGATGAGCACCCATTTACCCCCATCCCACCCCCATAATTTTTTGGATCATGCGTTTTTGTTGCAAACTTTACAAAATTAGTTGTTCTAGCGTATCGAAATCTTGCTGCTAAGGATTTCCATAAAACACTAATCCACCCCTAATGTACATATATGTACTTTTATTTTGCAATAAAATTACTTGAATTTAATTATTTCTGCTATGTATCTGCTTGAAAACAATAAGAATGCCGGCACATCAGAATTTCCCACACTTATTTTTATTGAATTTCTGTCAGATATATATCCGAAATGCCGGCAAGAAACCCAGATACATATATACAATGTATGTCTGCTACAGTGTTGCCAAAACTTGGTGACCAAAAATGGCTAAATTTACGGAAAAAATGGCTAAAACTGCGCTAAAAAATGGGCTAAAAAATTCAATAACAAAACAGAAATAATTATTTTAAAGTAGTTTACGATCAAATTGTAAGTTAAGATCAATTTGTTAAATAAGAATAAACGTAAAAAAATTTTTTCGATGTCGTTATTGTTCATCTCATAGGAATTACTCGTGCCTATTAGTTTTAAATAATTTGAAGGAAAGTTATAATCACGACAACATTTACCCAACCTTTTGAGTCCAGCTGCCTGTTTTTAGAAAATAAAAACAAGTGAGTGAGAAATTATGTTGAAAACAACAATAAAAAACAAAAATTTGTTTTTGTTTTCAATATAAAATCTCACTCACTCACTTGTTTACGTTTTCTAAAAACAGGCAGCAGATCTACAATAAAAAATTCAAGAAATTATAGTCGGTCAACCCCAACTATATGATACCCTACACCTATGTACCAAATTTTATCAAATAATCTCCAAAATTGCGACCTGTTCTTTGCGCACAAGGTTTTCATGGACAGCCAGCCAGCCGGACAAACATCGTTCGAACAAACATCAGCACAAACCCTCTCCACTATTGTGGTGTTGGTATAAATATTTTATTGTTATGGTAAATATATTAACCTAATTAATAAAATCGAATTAACGGTTGCTAAAAGTAACCTATTTCTCAAATTACTTTTAACGATATTTACTTGGATACATATCCTCTCTACTTTAACATTAGACCATGAATGTGAGAGCAACTTTAAGTCAATTCTGAAATTTCTAAAAAATTTTTGTTGCCGCCTTCATCGCTTTATTGAAATCCTTGCAACCAGAAAGAAACACCAATGTTTGTGCTGATCCCTTTTATAAATTGAATATTGGAATACTGTTCCTTTATTTTAAAAGATGTTTCATAATCATAGTTTATAGCGATTTTCAACATTGTAAAAGTTGTGATTTAAATTAAAGGCGTTTTAATTGTTAAAAATGTTTATTTTACTATTATAAATTTTTATAATAAAATAAAAATTATTCTTTTAAAAGAACATGGCAAAAAAAACTTTATGGCTAAGCAAGTTGAAAAATGGATAATGGCTAACTTCATTTTTTTAGTGGCTAAACAGTGTGAAAAATGGCTAAATCTAGCCACTAAATGGCTAAATTGGCAACACTGGTCTGCTAAAACTTGTGTAAACAAATTCGACTTTTTTGTCGATGTTTCTCTCAGATATCTGGAATTCGTTGTACTATTTTTCTGGCTGTAAGTATATCTTTAATTTTTTTGGTCTGTTTCTTTACTCTAGTTTGGGATTCCAATTTTGCCCGAAAAGCGTTTTCGTACTTTAAATTTGTGTAAATGAGAGCGGTTTTGAGAGAATTAATTTTAGCGTTTAAAAAACTGCAGTCAAAGTAGAAAAATTAATATTTCTTACACTTCTTCATTTGTCATTGTCAAAAAAAACTGTTGCTTTTACTTCTGATTCATTGAATGTAAACAGTCTATGTCAAACCAACTCAAAAAGCGAAAAGTTGTACGCAAATTTTGGTGTTTTGTTCGACCGTTTTTGGTTTCAACTGCAGTTTTTCCTTTTCACTATGCTAAACATTTTTTCTGACAAGCGGGGAACCTGACGTGTTAATATAATTCGGGTATGCTGAATCCAGTGGTACTCACCGTTTTTTAGGTTGGCTTTTGTTTTTGAGATACACCGTTATTTCGAAAATGGAGGAGGTTGCACAACATATATAAATGTATTCGCGTAACTCATAAACGGTTATTTTTATTGACAGATTTTTTAACTAACAGTGTAATTAATTTATTTTATGTAACTGATAAAGTGCTTATATTTTATGTATGTATCTTCATATTGTTACCTAAAACGTCAAAGGCCCTATCCAACATTTTGAAAACTTAACAGGAGAAGCAAACAACGGTTTAAAAAGATAAATTTATAAATTGCTTGAAACTGTTTATAATTTATTTTTCTTGTAGAACCTAACAGTTGTGTTGGCAATGTTGCATATTATGCAACCGTTAGTCAGGGGCCTAATTCTGGCAGTTGTAATCGAGCACTTTCTCGATTCGAAAGCAATTTTATTTCAGTCGATACTGAACGAATCGAAATTATTTTTTCAGTAATGTGAAACTCAAATTAATGCTTTCCGATTCCGATTCTTTCAGTATTGACTGAAATAATTAGATATTAAATTGCTTTCGAATCGAGAGAGTGCTCGATTACGACTGCCAGAATCAAGCCCCAGGTCTTTTAGCGTTTATCATATAATCTTTTGTAGATATGGCCGTTTGATTTTTGTTAATAAAATCGCTAATTTTGATTGAAAGATTCCAAAATTTTGTTATGGACATTTGTGTTGATGCAAAACATTAGAATCAATAAAAAAGACAGATTTTTAATTTTTGGTTAGTTAGGTCTTTTTTCGTTTTAGGTTACGCTATGTAGAAAATAAAAACATATACATATAAGAAATCTATGAAAATACAAAATTATTTTATGCAACAATAGAAGGAATAACGCTTTTATTGCAGCATCTCTTCTTACATTTGACATTTGCATTTTGCTGTCATTTCAACATATTGTTTGTTTTAGTTTATTTTTTATTTTGTTTTGTGTATGTTTGCAGTTTGATTTTTTTCGCTTGTTCTTATTATTCTTTTAGAAATTAAATTGAAATTTAATGATAAAAAAAGTGGAACATGGCGTTATAGCGATGTGGCGTCACATGGGGGTGGCTTGGAATTTGGGAATATCTAATGGCATACCTATGAATGCCAACCATATACAATAATAAAAAGTATGTACGTACATATGTAGTTAAAACACACATAACTTTAAATAATATATATTTATAAGAGTAGAGTGATTGGTAAATATATATAGACTACATTTCTAAATTAAACAAAATTTACGAGTAGAAAAATTACCCTAATTTTAACTTTGTTTGTTTAACAATTGTTGACGGAAAATATTGTTTATTAATTATTCACCCTTATTGTCTTTGGCGTTTTTGCGGCGTAAACTAGTCGTTTTTTTGAAATGGTGCTGTGATTGTCGTAAACCGACAATGAATACGACACTTTTGAAATCTATTACAAAAACGACGTTAAAACAGGACCGTGTTTGGCGTATTTGTCTGTCAAAAGTGTAAAAAATTGTCGTTAAACATTTTGATCACGACGGTTTTAAAATTATTTGAGAAATAATTTCAATGGAAGGAAATAAAATGTAAACATGCAAAAAAATTAATATCATTGAAATATAATTTAGTTTTTATGTGCTTTTGTAACTAACTCCGGCGAATATTTTAGGATAAAGTACAAATGCCACAATTTGCGAAGTAAGTAGCAATAATGGAGCAAAAACCTTGTTTGGCAAAGGGCTCCAAAAAAAATAAATATTAAAGAGGAGTGGAACACCGTTTCCGAAGGTTAAAATTGCAATGGTCCCCCATGCCGTTCCGGAGAGGATTGGTTGAAGGTGTGGGCCGATTTTAAATTTAAATTGAAGAAAAAACGCGCTTATAACTGAAAGCTATGCAACAGGTGGTGGGCCGTTTAAACAAAATACTTTTTAAGCTGTCGAAGAAGCATCAATTGATCTATTAGACATGCGTGCTGTGTCCGAACATAAAGATCCACTTGGAATTAAGAGAACGCAAAGGATTTCATTAGATCCTGAGCCAAATTTAGACACAATAACTGACATTACCGAAATTGAAAACCCGTGTACTTCACCTTCGACACCTCCACTTGAACTTGAAGAGTTAATAAAAAGTAAAATGATTTTTTTTTTTTTTTGTTTTAATTAATCTAATTATGTACATGTAAATACTAATTTTAAAACTACTTAAATGTAAATCTTGAAATAAATAAAAACGCAAAAATATCGTTTTAAAATTATAGTTTCAGCTCATAGTAAATAGAGATGAATAAAAACCTAAACTTGACATTTTCACAAGTAAAATAATACAAAAATTTCACCAAAAATTTAAAAGTTTTACTATACGTTTAATTTTTAATTTAAACACTTGTTTGACAGATCTTTGACAGGGTGTTTCAAAATAATTTAATTGAGTATTCTTTTACTTTGTGAATCTTTTACAAAATTTTGCTAGTCGAAAATTTAAGACGGTAACATAAAATTGTAAATACGACTGCAACTACGACAGCTGTCGTTTTTCGACTACGCCAACCACAATAAGGGTGATTATTTTTTATTTGAGTTTTCAAACTGAAATTATAAATTATTGCACATATTCAAATAATCACTAAAGCCAGCGATTCACTATCCTATTTAGCCGAACGATTTGTCAAAAAAATCGTGTGTGCTCATAAAGTATGATAATGTGGCCCAAGGCGAATGCGCCTTAGTGTGGCCAAAAATTAAATTGAGTGACAGGTTGTTATGAGAAGTCCGTAAGATTGGCAAATGTTTATGAAAATTTTTGTAAAGTGATAGATTCTATGCAATCAGAGTTGCATTTTCTTGTAAACTAGCTGAGTCATATGAGTTTGCTTATTTGTTGTGGGATAGTGTGCCATTGACAACAGATTTTGCAGAGTTTTTTTTTAAGTCGGATTAAATTATGCCAGATTTTCGTGTGAAGGAAACGTACGATTGTGTAGGATGGTGAATATCGGCTTTAAAGGTTTAAGGGTTTTCTGTAGTAAAATAAAATGTCTTCAAATGGTATAATTTCTTTTGAAAATAATGAGTTATATTTTAGCCCATAATTCGGATCAGCACTGTACGTTTTACTGTTTTATAACATTGTGATGATGGAAAATGTGGTTTGTTATACGGTGGAAAAAAAAGTTAACTGTCAGAAAAGTCAAACACTTGTATTTAACATTTTTTTTTGCATATATAAAATTATGTACATTGTATGTGGAATGAAATCTTTTAAAAACTGTACAAAAAAATCAATGAAATTACAAAAATACTACGATATTTACATACATATACCTACATCTACATCTTACTAGTTTTGTTTTTTTTTTTTTAGAAAAAATATGCAACCAAAAATTCAAGTGTTAAAAAATATTTAATGGTAGGTACATACCTTTTGAGAAACATTAACTAAATGCAGAATACAGTTGCGAGGGCGTTTTTAGAAATATTAGTAGTGGAGAAAAAGAATATGATGTAGGTTTTAAGTTTTTTTTTCTGATTTTTTTTAAATTCAAGTTTTTTGTGTCTGATTTTTTTCATATACCCTAAGACTTTTTTTAACACTTTAAAAAATGTTAATAAGGATTTTTTGCTTTAGTTTTATTTTTATCTCTATTTTTTTTTATTTTTTATATTTTAGATATTTTTAACCGGCTTTATGCTGATGTTTCCTTCCTGATAAAAAGAACACGTCCTAAATAATCCTGCTGTCACTGCTTCGCTTACTGCTGGTGTTGCGCGCTGCTTCTGCTTCGGATGCTGCTGACGTTCTCATCTCTGTTTTTGTTGTTGTTGTTATTATTGCTGTTGGCTTTTTTGAGGTATACACATTTGTTTTTGTTGTTATTCTTGTTCTAATTGCTGCTGCTATTGTTTTTATACTTTTCATTATGAAAAGCATAAATATTGACACGTTTGTATATGTTCTTCTTTAATGAACCTTTTTCTCTTTTTGTTTTTATATTTTTTTTTAAATTTATTTCTGCGAATAGGGGTATTTTTTATGCTACTCCTTTTTATTCTCTCATTTTATGGCTGTTAACAGACAGCACTTTTAAATGCCAAAAGTGTATGCTATTGTAAAAAAAACAAACCTACAACAACAAATAATTGACCCAATGTTTGTTTATTATATCCTCTGCTGGCTGCATATGCATGAGCATTCTAATAGTCATAGTGTTAGTAGATGGGAAATATACCGACCTAGCGACCCACCGACCGATAAGCCGACACTATAACAGACTAAAGGTCGATCGATACTTATGGCCTAACACATTCCTACTGATACTACTATTACGAATGGAGACGTGTTAAAAATGTAGGCTTGTCTAAAAAAATAACAACACTACTATGAAATAACTAAAAATCCAGAGATTTAAATGAATAAAATTTATTTGGAGTTTTCCGTTTTATATTTTTTTTATACCGACAAGAATTATTTGTATCGAATTTCAACTCGTTAGCAAAATTTTTCACAATTTCGAAAATATTCGTATATTCACTTCCTCATTCAACTGCGACCACTGAAAAATTTTTAGTTCTATAATTTTTTTTTGGAGAAAAGGGCAAAGTAAACTTTTAATTGAAAACTTAGAGAGTGAATTTATAACAAGTCTTAAGGCCCAGTTAGCCGGGAGTAACAGTAAAGTTGCAAATCAGCTGATTCATTTTGTTCTAAGTAAAGCAATTAGAACGATTATAGTTTTCAGTAAGATGTTCTCAATCTGTAAGAAATAGATTGGTCTTACTTTTTACGGCAAGGTTAAGTTACTGTTACTCCCGGCTAGCTGAGCCTTTAGTTTTTAAATTTTTGAAAAGCAGAAAACGTTAAAAATGGCGTTGTAAACGATGTACAAAAAAGTGATATTTAAATTTTTTTTATTATAGGATTTTGGTTTTTATACGATTACGGTCCATTATGGGTTAAATTTTTTTTGATTAAATAGACGTACAATTACATTAAAAAACCATTGATTTTTTTTATTAATTGTTGTACAAAACATCTTCCGAAATGACAATACATAATTGATGAAATACTTTAAAATTTTCATAAAATCTTAGCTTTTATTCAATTTTATCCGATCAAAAACAATGAGCCACTGTTCGACATGTAGCTTAGTTGCCTTTTAAATAACATACCTATACCTACATACATAATTCATTTCATTGAACCGGACATTGACCCTAGTTGGAAAGGGAAGTAGTCAGCGAAATAAAGTACCGGTATCTAATAAATTTGGCGAGATTAAAGAAAACTTAGCTCATATTCGGCTTAAGCATACAAAAGAACATAAGAATCGGTTAGAATAATAAAGAAACATTTTCCATTTTGACGTGTGTTATTTATTTGTATACTGAATTTAAAGTTAATTAAATTAAAAAAATTGTTTTTTTTTACATTAATTTACTGCCTTTTTTTCTCGATGTACCGTTTTTATGAATTTCAAATCTGGCAAGCCTAATCCCGGCTTTTAATAAGATCTTTTTAAAGGTCCTTTTGCAAAGAAAAATCCTTGATATTTTTTTTAATATCAAACATTAAAAGAAATATATTATTTATGTGCTATATTTTAAATATCTAATAAATGATTTAACAGTTAGTTCTTTTAAGAAATTGCAACACACAGTGTCAAAACTGATTTGCTGTTTTTGTTATTTTGCTTTTGCTAACGACACAATTTCATGACTTAAACCAAATTCAATGCAAAATTTTACAGGTTTCTTTAGAAAATACAATTTCTTTTAGGTATTCTAGTTTACATTCTTCAGGAATGTTTTTTATTTTATTATTAGTAAACACACTTTCATATACATAAATGTATTGCACAAAATCCTTTTTTTTTCATATAAAATTGTAAAAATTTATCTTTTTTACGTAGTAGATACATATGTATTATACACACACCGAAAATATTTAAAACAAAAACTCATAAAAATCTGCAAATTTTGTGAAGCGCGTTTGTACAGATACAGAGAGTTTTAGACAGATTTTTTGTTGGTACCACAAAATACTCGCACAAAATAGGTAGTAGATATTAAAAAAACATTGCTTTCGTTTTATTCATTAGGGCATCTTTTAAAATTTTTTATTGCTTTTTGGTTTTCTTTTATCTTCGCCTGTACCTATTTTCTTTAATTTTTTTTTTCTTTTATTTAATGAAATTTTAAAAACTCATTCACTTTTAGTTTGGAAAAAACTTAACACTTAACATTTCTATCATTTATTTAATTCAAACTCTATTAAAAAATAATTTTCTTTTTTTTTTATTTATTTGTTATAATAATTAAAAAAAAAAAACAAATGAATGTAATTATTTCTAAAAGCATATTTTAGCTACTATTCACACGTTTTTACATAATTTATATGTCTTATTTAATAGATTTTTATTTAATATATTTTTTACTGTTTTTTTCTTCAATAATTTCGTACCACTTTCACTCTGATATCAAGCACATCTGTGCCGTCGACTACGCCAAACACAACTGAGTTTTGTTTTTTATTGAGTGAACAAACGAAGATTGTTTTGGAAGTGTATAGTACAGGGATGGATAATGGCTCTGTACTAACTTTGGAAAAATATACTTTTTACCAATTTCTAATTATGTATTTTTGAATCAACATGAATTTGTTGACCTGTTGTTTACATTATAGATTTCTTGAAATATTTTAGGCAAAACCAAACTCAATGTATCGGGGAACTTTAAACTACCAACAAAAAATATTTAACTCTTTGTATGTTCCATTCAAAATTAATTGTTTAAAATTTTGTGTTAAGTTGAAATTTTTTGTAAACACTATTAATTTCTTTGAGTATTACTAGAGTTGAGATTTTCGTGCAAACAGGGAAACATTTATTTGCACATCCCACTTTGATTCCAGATCAGATGAAAAACATTTAAAATTTATTTTACATATTAAAATCCTTATTTTTTTGCAAAACGTTTTGGATCTTTTTTTGAATTGTCGGGCTGTTTTTACTTCACATTGTTAATTTTACTTTCCGCAATGCAAAACTAAATCGATGCCATTTTAACGCAAAATTTAATGATTCGGCAAGATAATTGATTGACATTGTTATTAGACTATCGACAAAAAATATGCATTTGGATAGAATCGAAACCTTATTATTACAATTTCAAAACTGAACTTTACCCTGCCTTCACACATGCAAGTAATTATTTGCAAGTAGAGTCGATTATTTGCAAGAAAGTCGAAGTTTTATTCAAGTAAAAGTTCTTTTAAAATCAGAGTTACCAAGTCCGAAACAGAGCTTCATTAATTCTAAATAAAAAGTCAATTGTCTACTTCATGTATATTTGCAAAAAAAAAAAAAAAAATATTTTTAAATATACTTAACAACAGTTAACAGTGGGAACACTATTTATATTTTTGACATTACATTGCTGCAAGTGTCAAAAAAATTCTGTCTTCAGAAATGCCTTGCATTTTGAGCTGCAAGTACGAAAAATGTGTTAGTTAAAAACTGTGAGTGAATTGAGTTTTTCAAACTTGCACTTGCATGTGTAAAGGCCAGGTTAAAAACTATTTACAACTGTGCCATGATTTTCACCCCCTGATATGAAAACTATTTACTTGTTGTGACTAAAATTGTGAATTAAATACATTTTTGCTAGCTACTTGTGATGGGAAATTGAGATTTTAAAATGCTACTTCTGGAAAATAAAAGTGCCCGTAACCAAAAACGTTTGTTAGAATTGATTCGCAGTGTAAAAGTTGACGAAATAAGAATTAATCAATAAATCAAATATTGAATGGAAAAATCTAAAGACAAATTAACAAAATAATCCTAAAATATTTTCTTTGGTTCCGGTTTATAGTAGAGATCATTTCAAGACTTTGCTTCAATATAGTCATAACTCAAAAAACCAAATTTTTGTTTTCAATTCTTTTATTCCCAGTGTAACATAGGGCCGCCTACTAGCTAATAATTTGGAGTTAATCGCCATATAGTTTCTTCATATAGTAAAAAAATTTCATACAAATATTTTATAAACTCAACTCTAGAGAGAAGAAATATATTTTAATGTGCTAGAAAATTCAAAGTTGAGTTATGACTCTGTTGCAGAAAAGGCTTGATTTGGTTAAAACCAAGGCGAATTCAGTTTTCAGGTGGCGTTGAAAGCACAGCTGTGCTACTTTTTTTTCTTAATTAGAGAGAGAAATGTCAAAAGTTCCTTGTGATTTTGACATATGGATCAACGAAAGCAACAAAAAAATACATTGTTGTGTTTTTGGTGTTATTACTTGTTGTAGTATCGACACCACCGTTTACATGAATTCGCCTTGGTTAAAACTGTGCTATTGGAAAGCGATATTTTCTGACTTAAAAAGTACAATAGTATGTATTGAGTTTTCCATGTCTGGTTATCAACCACTGAATTCAGGGCTGCCAGACTACTGCTCAGAAAAATATTGTTGCCAAAAAGATACAAATTTTTATTTGGAGTTTTCATTAAGAATATTAAACAAAAAAATTGTGATTGGGGGAAATTACTTGAAAATTCCTTTTTTTAAAATATATCAAAAATCAAAATTACTTTTTAACGAATCTTCAATAGATAAGTCAACTGATATATTACGCGTAAAATTATTGATTAGGACCAGCATAAGTCCTAATCAATAATTTTTTTTGTGTTGCTCGTACGCTTTAAAAAAAAATATTACAAAAAAAGCTAAGCTCATACTAAAAAAGACTTACAATTATTTCTGCAACAGCCAATAATATATAAAAGGGGTTTTGAATTAAAAAATATTGGGGTTGATAGCACCAAAATTAAAAATTATTACAAATTTCTAATACTTGTTGGAAAACATATGGAGCGGATAAAATAAAATATTATTTTTCAGTTTTTAAAACTGTTGAAAACGATCATACTACCAAAATGATCAATACAGAGATTTATTTTACATGGCGCATAGATTTAGAATACAGAGAAAATATATATGTATATAAATGTATCTATTTTTTTTTTTTTTGCTGTTAAATAGATAATAAATTTATTCTACAAGTTTAAAGAACTTAGCCATGAAATGACAGGAGTGGGAAATTATGAATTATGCGGCCAACTGTTTGTAACAGCTGGCGTCATAAGCAAGTCCCCACTTGGCTAGGGAATCCATAGTTCTGGCAGTAAATGTGCGTAAGCGGTTTAAATTACACCAGGTTTTTCGTGGAAGATCAAAATCGGTGGTCCTATCGTCTGGGTTGAATAAGGGACTGCTTCGTCCCGAGTCGTACCACTACTATGACCATGTGGAGTGTAAATTATTTCTAATTTTTGTTAATCCAGTCATTAATGGCATATTTATGTATGTATATCATTAATGATTGTTAAAAGTGGAAATTTCAGTGTGACAAAATGTACATGACGTTTTTAATATTATGGTCTAAAATATTTTAAGCAATACAAAAGCTTTAAAAATTGATTGGATTTACTAGAAGATCAAATAATTTCAAAGAGAACTTCAAAATTTAATTTTGGTAAGTGAAGAGATTTCACAATTAAAGACAGCTGTTAGCAGTATCAAAATTCATCGTTTACATTAATTCATCGTTCATAGTTTATCTTAAAAGTATCCAGAAATTTATAAACCAAAATTAACTGTGGCCAAAGAAATATTACATACATTAATGGACACTGATGTTTATAAAAGATTCAGTGGAATAGACATCCTTTTGCCAATTGCTATAATTATTTTAAATAATGGCGTTTAAGAATTTTTTGGTCAAAGTTTTTAACTTTAAAGATGCATCTGGCGCAAACCACAATAAGGAATTGACTAAATTTAATCAGTACCTGAAGATTGTAATATTTTAAGGATGAAATAAATTCTTTACTTTTTTAGAAAAACAATCGGCAAATCGCCACTTAACTAATATCGCAGCAAAAAAAAAAAAAAACGTCAAAATGACGATAAATCGTCAAATCTGGCAGCCGTGTTTCTATTTCAAAAAGTGTGTGTGGAGAAAGAGAGTGAAAGTACCAGTGTTGCCGGTAAAATTTCGAGAAAGATACATTTTAGTTTCCAAAAAGATACATTTTTTCCCAAAAAGATACGTTTTGAAAAAAATTTTAAAATCCATTTTTAACGTTTAACGTTTATTAACATAAAATGATTTCGTATAAATTCATTTCTATATTTATTTAAGTCATAAATATTAGGTACATATGTAATTTTTAAAAAATACAGTAAGCTAACTTTAAAATTAATTATATGTAATTATCTTTGGATGTTATCAAAACAAATTCATTTTTGTAAAAATTAATACACGAGTTAAGGCGTTTATACTGAAAATAAAAAAGATTTTCATATTTCCTCACTGCCAAAACATAAAATAAAGAATAAGGATGAGATTTGATTAATTATTGTTAGTTCATATTTAATATATGAAGATTCAATAAATAAATAATGAAAAAAAAAATATTTCCTCAGAACAACTTCGCACTACTAGTAATCATCGATTTAGGTGGATCGTATGTTGCAACCCATATGGTGTTTTTTTCGGTGGTCGACTTGTCAAAGTGTGTATGCAAACTAATTTTTTATGTAAACTAACCCTTTTTTACTAGCAATATTTTTGACAATCCGACCACAGAAGCAGTGTTGTTGTAGAGTTGACCTCACATTCTAGTCAATGCGCCTTGGCTGCTATTGTATTAGTATTTAGTCGGTTAAGATGATCAGTCTTAATAAGTTTTAGTTGGCTCAAAGTTCTCGAGTGTTTTGTTTCTGTTCATTTTGCGTACAGATTCAAAAGATACGAGAAATGTCAGGATTATACATGATACTTGAAGTAGTCAAAAGATACGAAAAATGTATCTTTCGTATCCTAACGGCAACACTGGAAAGTACAGCGCGTCAATGCAAGAAATGAGAGTGTTTGTTTTGTACACTTAAAAAGATTTAATGGTATATGCAATTAAAACTGCATATTATTATAATTAAAGAAAAAAGTGGTCACGTTTTTTTTGCCGAAATATCTAATATATAAACCAAATTGTCTTCGCTCCTAACAAATTAAGATTTTTTTCTACTTCTGCATATTTTCTAAAAGATAAAAAAATTTTTTCTAAACCTGTGCCCATGTTCTGTAACTCTCGTGTCGAGAAACTTTTCGATTGAAATGTGTGAAATAGAACAAAAATGCCGTATATTGAAACAAACAGCTGTTTTTCTCACTAAACTGTGTCTGTAACTTTTTTTGGCGAGTAGAAGCTGTCACGCAAGGAAATTACTCGCCAATTTACAGAAAAAGTGTGTCTGTAACATTTTGGTGAGAAAAGTTCCCGCTTTGGACTGTCAAAAAAACTCACGAATAAAAATGGGGCGTGAAAAAAATTTTAACACTAAAAAACAACTAAAAATGCAAATTGCAAAGAATAATAATAATAAAATTATGTTCTTTATACCATTTTTATAAAATATACGAATTTTTCAAAGCTCGTTTACAAACAACAAACATTAAAGTCGCACTTTACATTATTTGGCATGGCCGACGGTTGTATTTTCGCCGCCGTCGTTGAAAATTTTTCAATTTTAGTAAATTTTGGTCGCCGTTAACTATATGTGTGACTGGCGTCCTCAACGTCTGCAATGTCACATCGGCTTCGAGTGCAATGTTATGACTTTTATAACGTAACGACGTAATCTCTTTTGATAGTTTTCGACATAAGTTACAGACACACTTTTTTCTCACTTTTCGAGAAACGATGGAATATTTTGTTTCACATCTTTTCGATGCGAGAAGTTCTCACTAAAGTTACAGAACATGGGTACTGTTAGAAGTTGCGAAATGGTTAGCTGTCATTTTTTTTACATTTTTGATTAGTATATTTTGGAAAATCCTTATGAACAACGCTACCAAACGGGCTATTTGAAACAAAGTGAGCTGGACTTTTTAAACTGGATGTGTGTCCTGCATTACAGCTATTTTCTGATGATCTTGACCTTTTCCTCACGCTGCGACATTTGCAAAATATTTCAGTGTATAATGAAGACTTTTTCTTCGTTGACTTGTGGAATGTCCTTATAAGCTAGATTACACTATTATACTCTGTATTAATACATGTCAAAAACTCAAGTAATATGACAAAGTGTGATAGTGTGAATGCAATGTGTCACGAAAATGACAAGTATTATGAAAAAAGTTTGACATCCCATACCACTTCATCGTTTTTTGAAAAATTTCTAAACAATAATACTTTTCGTTGGATCAGGGTTGCATTTTATTTCATGTGTAAGTGTTTATACTTTGTGTGATGGTGTGAACACAAACTGTCATGTTAAATTAGATTTTTTGACAGTCGCAACAAAACTCAATAGATTTCTATCTCACAAAGTATTATGGAATATGTAACACTTGTGAGATAGTGTAATCTAGCCTTAAGTAATGTGTGCTTTAAATTCCATTTGCAAAAAATCTAGGATGATTTGAAACTCACGTTAAAGAAAAAAAAAAAAAACAAAAAAGTTTAAAAGTTATTTTTTGGGAATACAAAATTTATTAAAAATAATATTTTTCTATAACGAGCTAAATTCCTAACTTTTATTTTTCGTAAATACACTGAATTGTTGAGGGAAAGCTGGTTTCTATGCGCATTTCACTGGTTTCTTAGGCCAGATCATCAGGAAACCTTTTTCCAACGAATTTGAGAAAGCTAAAGATATTATTCAAATAAAACGAATGAGAATTACAAACGTTTAAAGTCTTAAGCTTCGTGCAGACCGTGTCAGATCTTACAATGTTGTCATTTTTCTGACAATGGTGCCATTTAAATTTTAAACATCTGTCAAATGAAATTGAGCTTACAATGTTCACACAGTTGCAAGATATTTGTATGCAATTTTAATAACAACATTGTAAGATCTGACCACCGTCTGTACGAAGCTTAACTTGCAAACGATATCAAAGCTTAGACAAAACACCAACACTAAACAGTGAGTTTATGTTTTCTTACATTCAACTACAGTTGGTTGGCTTTTTTCGACTCGAATTGTAGTTGTAAGTGGGTAAAAAGTGTTTCTAACTGAAGCCAAATTCTGGTTGGCATTATTACGTGGTAAAGCGCATCCTAGTTTGTATGCATAAACATGCATAAATTATGCATAATTTAAGTTGTATAGACAACAGTGTGATCAATTTAGCCATTAAGGGCTAAAAAATCAGAGCAAGTTAAACACTCAAATCTATAAATCACTAAACATATAAACCATCTTGAAACGCATAAAATTGGGCGTTTAAACTACCAATAAAGACCATATGCATTTGACAGGATTTATCGTAGTGCTGCCACATGTTATTTTTTTTTATTTGTGCATTATTGTAATCTCAATGAAATAATATTACATAACTATAAATCGCCTCAGCGTCGAGTATGGCATTAAAGTGGCTAATGGCAACTACTATATCTAATATTCTAATTTTATACAATAAATACATATGTACAATAAATGAAGAGGAAAAAAAATATGTAATCAGGGGTGTCATTGAAATCGAAAACGTAAAACGAAAGAATTTGGAAGTTCTTTTTAGTAAACTTTAAATCTAATTTTTAAAATTTTTGTTAAAGAATTATGTTTAATGGAGAAATATTTGTAGAATAATTGTCATAAAATTTTTTTATAACAGAAATCTTATTGAAAAGCGACTTTTAAAATTCTTTCGTTTTTCGATTTCGATTTTCATGACACCCCTGAATATATATTTATTACAAACGAAGCATTTTATTTAGATAAGTGTTTCAACATTCTCGCATAAATATTGCTTCAAATTGTGTTTAAAAGTTGATAAGACTGAAATATTCTTTAATTCATTTGGTAACTGATTATATTCACTTGGCCCAGTGTAAGAAATACGTTGCTTAGATAACTCAAGTCGACATCTCGTTTTATTTAAATTTCTTGATTGCCTCGTAGTTCTATGCGTAATTGACATGTTCTCTTGAAACCGTATACTGTGAGTGCCAACTCCTTTTAAACACTGAGCTAGTTTTCGACCACTTTTTTGAAAATATCGGGTCATATTTTGACGATAACTTGACGAATGTTAGGTTTCAAATGCTCCAACGTAAAGGGATTATTCGTATAGACTAGGTCTTTGTCGTGGCCCCACAAAAAAATTGTCTGACGGCGTCAAATGAAAATTTTTTTAAATTTTGTATGCCGAAAAATTTTGGGGTCGGAGTCGCGTGTTTTTGTGGGTACTATGACTCCGACCCCGGCACGAAAACCTTAAATCCTACTTCGATTCCACAGCCCTACCCGTAATGCTCGAAAAGTGACCACTTGTGAACCACCACTTTTGTAGTAAGTTTTAACTATTTTTACGCATTCTTCGGTTGTTAAACGATTCATGTTCGTAAATGGCAGACCTTTCACTAAATAAATGACTCTTCAGATGACAGATACTTAACAGCTGTAAGCCTTGCCAGACTAATGGTTTTGAAACCACTAAATGGATAACTCTGTAAATCCCATGACTGCAAAAATATTCCTAGTTACGCCACTTCTACAACCTTTTAATCCTCTAAAGCTTAAATTTCAAAATAAAACTACATACAACTTTTTTTTTTTTGATTTTAAAAATTTTATATTTTTTAACTGAAATATTTTCATTAGTGTATACATATAAATATAGTATTAGTAAAGATGCAATAGTTTAGTTGTTTTTTATTTATGTATTATTTTGTTTTATAATTATTTCTTTTATTTTATAATAATTATCATATTTTGTTTGTTACTTTAAAAATTCCCAAAACTATAGTTGTTTATCATGGTTGTTGTATGGATGCGTTTTAGCTTTTGATAGTCAAGTACAATTGTTGACCACTCGAAAGGACTCTTTGATATTTTTTACTTGACCTATTTATGAAATGAAACAAATTAAATAACTAAACTAAACTAATAAAAAAATAAATATAATACAAATAATAGTGCTAAGATTTTTTTTATTAGTTGAATTCAAATGTTTTTCTTTTCTTTTATCTCTAAATAGTTTTTTAACTACTTTTGAACTATAGTTAATGTTTGTTGTTTGCAGTGGAATGTAAATGTCATTGTCACATTGCAAACTGCTGCTGATTTAAACTAATGAAAGTGTTTAATTAATTTAATATTTTATTTGAGTTGTGAATGAACAATTATATTTTACATTCCACTGCATTTTTATTTTACTTAATTTTATTCTTTTTTTTATCTAAATCAATGCTTAATAAGTTCTTTCCCTTTAATTTTAATGTGAATAGTTGAAAATGTAATTTATAATCTAATACTTTCATTATTATTATAGAGGTGTTGTTGCCATTGATTGATTTAAATTTTAATATTCTATTGTTGTTGGTTTTTTTTTTCGTTTTAATGCTATAAAAATTAAAGGTCTCATAAAAATTTGCAAATCTTAATAAGAAAAGTTATTGTATAAAAAGTTACACAAGTTTTGATATAACAGGACTTAGATCGCGGAATATGCTCAAAAATATGCAAAAAAAGCATGAATTAATTTTTTTTAGTAAATTGTTGATCGTTAAAAAAAAACAAGAACTTTTTTAGAATTTTCAAATTTAAATCGCACAAATTAATAAAATATATACATGGGGGTAATTCTGTCAGTCGTGATCGAACACTTTTTCGATTCGAAAGCAAAATTATTTCTAAAGGCCATGTCAGTTAAAACTTTTGCTTCGCGTTGCGTTAAAGATTCGCTTTGACATCCAATATGAAATAATCATACTTATACGAAACATGTCACATAAAGTACTTTTAACGCAGAGAGAAGCGAAAAGTTAAGCAACTCTCAGGGCCATGTCAGATAAAACTTCATTGCTTTGCGTGACACTTCTAACTTTGACAGAAAAGCGTAACGCAAAAGGTGTATGTCACAATAAAAACTTTGACAACACTCACACATTGTGTGTTAAAAAGAAAATAAATAAAAAAAATTGTACTAGCAGATTGTCAAAGCGCGCAAAAAGATGAGAGTTGCCTAACTTTTCGCTTCGCTTTGCGTTAAAAGTTCTTTATGTGACATTTTTCGTATATGTATGAATATTTCATCTTAGATGTCAAAGCGAATCTCTAACGCAACGCGAAGCAAAAGTTTTATCTGACATGGCCTTCATCTTTTTACACGCTTTGACAGTCTGGTACTAAAATTTTTTTTATTTATTTATTTTTAACAAACAATTCGTGTGTGTTGTCGAAGTGTTTATTGTGACATACACCTTTTGCGTTACGCTTTTCTGTCAAAGTAAGAAACGTCACGCAAAGCGATGAAGTTTTATCTGACATGGTCTAAATTCTTTCAGTCGATACTGAACAAATCGAAATAATTTTTTTAGTGTTGTGAAAACTCAAACAAATGCTTTACAACTAGTGCTGGGAAACTATCGATAGTATCGATAACACTTTCGATATCGGTATTATTATTTAAAATACAGGGGGCTGATTCTGGCAGTCGTGATCGATTTGTTTTTCTATTCGAATGCAATTTTATTTCTAATTCTTTCAGTCGATATTGAACGAATCGAAATTATTTTTTCAGTGTTGTGAAAACTCAAATATATGCTTCCGATTAAACCGAAATCTCGGTTAATTAATCGAGCGATTAACCGATTAAATCAAAAGCTCGATTAAATGAATACCCTACTATTGGTACTTGTTAAAATAGTTCTCTGCATTGGCAACACGCATTTTTGGAATATAAGGTGTGTTCATTTACTAAAGATTTTTACGAATTTGCTACAATTGTTAGCGGAAAGTGTTTATTAAGTCAACAAATTTGCAAGTAGAGAGTGTCAAAAAAGAGTAAAAAATTGAGACACGAAAAAAATTCTTGTAAATTTTTACTGGTAAAATTTTTACTTGCAAGAATTTTGGAAACAGATGTTTTTGCTTACAAAACAAACATTTGAAAATATGTAACAAAATAATATTCAATTAAGGAAGACAGAATTTCGTATATTACTTGCTATATTTCGCTGGTAAAGCATTCCTTTATTTTTTTTATTTTTTGGAGTAATTGGGAGAAAAATTTTGTTAATTTTTAATTTACTCTCTCGTTGCAAGTTTCTGCTAGTTAAGTAGTGTTTATTTACGAATCGGTCCATAACTTCATATAGCCCTATCTACTATCAAATCAATTTTAATGAAATTTAAAACATTGATAGATCCATATTTATATGGACACGTAAGCTATTCATTTTTTAAAAAAAGGACCACGAGGGGATAAAGATAGAGAGATAGCCTCTCCAAAACTATCTAACAGATTTTAATGAAATTTAAAACATAGATAGATCCCTCTCGAAAATTTGTTTTGAAATACTGTGGTGTAGGGTATCATATGGTCGGGCTTGACCGACTTTACTTTCTTACTTGTTTTTGGTTTTATATTGGGGCATATTTTTTAAAATTTTTAAGGGCATATTTTCAAATTTTTATTGCATATTTAATGCGCTTTAAACACATTTTTTAGAGCATATTTCCGGTTTCCCTGCTAATAACCAAATAGGGCTTTAACCATAATAAATTTTAATTGAATTAAATTAGATTAGTTTGGCTAGAAAGTACATAATATTTTTGTAAGTATCAGAGCTGTAAAAAACTGCAATCAATTGTGATTGCAATCAAAATGATTTCAAACAAATGGTTTTAAAAATGATTTCAGATTTGGAATGATTGCAATCACAAGTTTGCAATATTTTGTGTTTGCAATCATTTTAATATCATTCTTTTTAGAAATCATTGAATGCAGTGAATTTAATTGCAATCGATTCAATTGCAATTAAATTTTAATTGGAATTTTCTGATTGCAACCAATCTCTTTTGCAATCACCACTGAAGTGAAAGTCCAACAAAATAAAAAAAAAAAAATTGGAATCTAGCGATATGAGGTTATAAGATAAGATATAAGATAAGTATAGAAGATTCGACATAGCCGATTATAGCACTCTTAATTGTTTTCATTATCATCAGACGTAAAATCATCATAAATTCTGACATTCAGAACACAATTTCTTTTTGTTTACATTTTACTATGAACAATTTAATATAAACAATTAATTTATTAGCAATTTTACACCAAACGTTTAATAGTATACGAAGCACGTATTTATTGCGTAGATCAATAGCGCAAATTATGATTTATGGAATATGAAAATGTGCCTGTACAATTCAGGTGGCTTATCCTGTATTGTGATGCGAAAGTCAATGCGACTCGAAAATAAAAAAGGTCCAACTATAATGCATGATGTTAATTCACACATAAGAAGTTGCTACGAATTGTTTATCCTGTACTATAATAATAAGACTTTAAGTCCTGTTGTACAGGAATACCAATAAATAAATAAATAAATTTAACCGTGGAGAGGTACACAATTGAGCAGCGCGTTAAGATTGTGCTAAAGCCTTTTACGAAAATGAGCGTTCAAATCAAAATGCATTTCGTGCACTTCGTGATTTTTCAGCAAACCCGGTCTGTACAAAATGTTAAAAATACCTTCTGGACTATTAATCACACAGAAATCTCTTTGTTTTGAGTAGGGTCACATTATTGAATTCATCAGGATATCTCACTGTAATTGCAAGGATATTAAAATGTTTGTGTTTTTGGTTTAGTCCTTAAAATTTTTTTTTATGTCAATTTTCTGCAATAAAAATAACAGATCCTTTTGTTTTTTTGATCGCTGATTACGAATATAACGTTCCTTTTTGCCTACCACCTCTTCTTTTAGAGATATTGTGTATTAATTAAAAAAAAAAAACATTGAATTTTCCTTTTTAACCCTATTCAAAATAAATTAGTTTTTATGTCAAATTTATTATCAATTACAAAATGGCTACGAAGAAAAGACTTTGTGCAAATAATCCAGACAGTTTAGTGTCAATATCTTCTCGCACAGTATCGTAAACCTTTACCCCCGTATTCATAAACGATTATTAAATTTAACAAACGTTTATTAACGAACATTTTCATAGAAAATTTCTTCTGTAAACCTTTATTAAATTTGAAATTGTTTTATGAATACAGGCATGAGACTTCGTTGCATATTTGAAAGCTGAAATAGCCTGAAATTCAGCCTATTCTTCCTCTAAAATTAAACATTTTGCAGGAGTTAGTGTAAGTAAATCAACAGTTTGTTGCGCTATTTTAAGCAGTGAACATTTACAGCTCCAAAAGCTAAAGAGAAACCTTAATTTAATACGATCCGTCAGCAGCAGCGCCTTCAAATTGCCAAAGTGAGTTCATCTTCTCTTACATTCCCATTTATTGATTTGATCTAATTTAAATAAACAGGGAAATCACGATGGGTAGTGCAAAGTGTGCAAACGATGCAAATGCGTGCAAAAATACCCACATTTGCACAACACAACAACAAAATGTGCGTATTTGCAATTTGCTATATTTTACTTCGTTTGCACTAAAAAAAACCATGAGCAAATTAGTAGAGCATATTTGCTCAGTTTAAAACAAATGTAAACAATAACATTTGACATATTAAGCGCCATATTGGGTTTTAAGGAAACTTATAAATTGAATATTTTTGTGGGTTTTAATATAAAATAGAGAATTAAATTTAAATCATTTTTAAAAAAAAATTTATTTTAATTTGCTTAGGTACACGCAAAGAAAAAACATGGTTGTGGTAAACATATTCTAAGAGCAACATATTATGATAAGAATTATGATTGTAGTCACCATATTAAGATAATTATTGAAACATATTATGACTCAATATACTCGTAATATGTCATCATAATATTTTTCCCTTAATCATATTATTATTCTGTTAATCATACTAAGTTAAGAAGTAATCAAATTATTGTCATGTTAATCATAATAAGCTAAGAAATTAATCATATTATTGTCATGTTAATCATAATAAATTTAGAAGCAATCATATTATGATACAGCACCTTTCATACCTGTCATTAAAATACAAAATAAATTTAAATATTTTTGAATCGATTTTTTATTTTGTGGCTTTTTACAATTTTTCTTAATGTTAATCAAATAGCGGAGTTCAATATAAGGCTTGCAAAAGAGCAAATGAAAAATCTGTGGTTTTCATGGGCAACCGCGTGTGTCCATTTTTTTGATTTTAAGATGTTGATGCCATATTGCCTAATTTTGAACGCTCTTTATATTATTTTGAAAAAAGATGGATCAATTCCGTTTCGTAACGTAATGACAAAGTTTAAAATGTGCAATACCTAGCCCATAGTTTGATCTAGAATGGGTTTTCGGCTTTCCTGAACAATTTGTTTTAAGACATACGCGGTTGCCCATGAAAACCACAAAAATATCGTAGCACTTTTATAAAATACTAGCTTAACCCGGTGCGCTTCGCTACACTGCTTAAACCACTTCTTCAGTTGAGAGATATTTAATATATGCATCCTATGGAAGGTTTTCCCCCCTGCGCCTTCCCGCTTTATTTTTATTTTCAAAAGTGTAGTATACCATAGGAGTGACTTCTACTAAGTTTGAACATTCTTACTATAACAGTTCTTAAGATATGTGATATTAAACATTGGCGTCCTATGGGGGGTAACATTTCCCCGCTGCTATTTTATTTCAATTTTGGGGTTGAGAAGATCATACTACAAAAAGTTTAATAAAAAGAGTGCAGCGGCTCTAAATTATATTTCTATCTATGAGGGGTACTGCTCCTCCTCTGTCCATTTCTATATTGAAATTTAAAGTTTGCCATAATAGTAGCTTTAACCACGTTTGAAGACTCTCCCTTTAATAGTTCTTGAGTTGAGAGATATTTAATATATGCATCCTATGGAAGGTATTTCCCCCCTGCGCCTTCCCGCTTTATTTTTATTTTCAAAAGTGTAGTATACCATAAGTGTGACTTCTACAAAGTTTGAACATTCTAACTTTAATAGTTTTTAAGATATCCGATATTAAACATTAGCGTCCTATGGGGGGTAACACTTCCCCCGCTGCTATTGTGTTTAAATTTTGGGGCTCAGAACATCCTACTACCAAAAGTTCAACAAATTGCTTGCAGCGGCTCTTATTAATATTGCTATCTATGAGGGGTACTGCTCCTCCTCTGTCTACCCCGCCCATTTTTATATTGAAATTTATAGTTTACCATAGTAGTAGCTGTAACCATGTTTGAAGACTCTCCCTTTAATAGTTCTTCTGTTGAGCGATATTTAATTTATGCATCCTATGGAAGGTATTTCCCCCCTGCGCCTTCCCGCTTTATTTTTATTTTCAAAAGTGTTGTATACCATAAGAGAGACTTCTGCAAAGTTTGAACATTCTCACTATAAAAGTTCTTAAGATATGCGATATTAACCATTGGCGTCCTATGGTGGGTACCACTTCCCCCGCTGCTATTTTATTTCAATTTTGGGGCTCTGAAGATCCTACTACCAAAAGTTCAACAAAATGCGTGCAGCGGCTCTTAATTATATTTCTATCTATGAGGGGTACTGCTCCTCCCCCGTCTACCCCGCCCATTTGTATATTGAAATTTATAGTTTACTTTAATTATAGCTTTAACCACTTTTGAAGACTCTCCCTTTTATAATTCTTCAGTTGAGCGATATTTAATATATGCATCCTATGGGAGGTATTTCCCCCCCTGCGCCTACCCGCTTTATTGTTATTTTCAAAAGTGTTGTATACCATAAGAGTGACTTCTAGAAAGTTTGAACATTCTCACTATTACAGTTCTTTAGATATGCGATGTTAAACATTGGCGTCCTATGGGGGATTCCACTTCCCCCGCTGCTATTTTATTTTAATTTTGGGGCTCAGAAGATCTTACTACCAAAAGTTCTGCATAATGCGTGCAGCGGATCTTAATATATGCGATAATTAATATTGGCATCCTATGGGGGATACCAATTCCCCTGCCCCTATCGAAAAAATAATGAGTCTATTTTATTTTTAGGGCTCACGTGATGTATCTGTAAAAATTTCAGGAAAATCGGTTCAGTAGTTTAGGAGTCTATAAGCCAACAAACAAACAAACAAACAAACAAACAAACAAACAAACATACAAACATTTTTCATTTTTATATATATAGATAAAGAAATCTCTGTGTGTTTTGTTGTTGGATTTTACAAAAAACTATGATATTTTGCATTTGCATCACTAATACTTGAATGAACTCCGCTAATATTTTAATTTTTTAATTTCTTTAAACTTATTTGTTTATGGAGTTTTATCTTTTAATTGTTTAACCGCTCACAAATAAAAAAAACGACACAACTTCTTCAAAATTATTTTACAAATGGCGCTAACATAATATGATTAGAGTAAAAACAGTTTGATTGCATCTTTAACATAATATGATAAATGTATAGAAAGTTATCATGTTATGGCTATTAAATATCATGATATGGTTGTGAGAAATATAATATGTTTAGAAAGTTATCATAATTAAGTTGTTAGAAAAATAATTATTTTTCGGTCATTGATATTTTTACAGTAACTATAATATTGTTGATATTAAATAAAAATAACAATTATTTGTGTACGACAACAATATATTGTTACATTAAACATAGTGTTGTTGCCGTAACCATGCCTAACCATATTTTTTCTCTGCGTGTATATTTGTAAACAAATGCAAATCTTTTATAGGGCTGCCAAAATTTTTGTGTTGCCAGAATAAGTTTTTAGAAAAATAGCACATTTGCACAAAAACTTAAAGTGGTATGCTCACGATCAATCATAATATGCACTGCAAATTTACAAAATTGCAAATTTCCACAACTACCATCGTGATTATCCTTAAAATATTTTTTTATTTTGATTGTGATTTCATATTGATTGCAATAACTGAATTTGATTGCAATTAAAGTATTGCAATCAAATCGATTGTAATTGTAATTAATGTATGAATTGATTTCAAAAAATTGATTGCATTCAAAATCGGAAAATTGATTGTATGATTTTTAACTAAAATCAATTCTGATTTAAAATGTAATCTGAAAATTAGCAGTCGTTAACGAGAAAACATGTGATTGCAATTAAATTAATTGCCACCATTTACAGCTCTGGTAAGTATGTACATACGTACATAAGTATTTAATAAAAAAACCCAAAGAACTACTGAATAATTTCCTATAAACTTTTAACTTTTTACACGAAATGCAGTAATTAAATCTTAATTGTAAAAAGTTAAACTTAATGTAAATAGTTCTTAACAAAAATTACATCGTATTTTGATCTAAAAAGCAGTTCGAGTAAAAAAGCTACTAAACAATACTTTTAACATCGTAAATATTTGCATATTTTTGGCTTTGAAACCTTTTATTTTTTTTTTTAAATACGATTCTGTGTATGGAGTATGTCTAAATAAAGAGTTTGTAATGTCGAATATTGTGTAAACTATGAAATACATACATATTTAATAATTTATTTATCTATTTGTTTAACTAGATAGGCTTGTCTTTAGTGATATTTTTTTATTTTTACATACGTATCAATTGTAGCTGCTAGGTGCGTTTAAACTTTAAAGAGAGAGAGAGAGAGATAGAGATAGACAGATAAAGAGAAAGAGTAAGTTCGTTACATAATTAAATGTTGCATTAGTAGTAAATTCCTGATGTCTCTGTTGAGTTTTTACTTTGAGTCACTTTTTTCTGTAATTTTCACTTCCAATCGTACCAATTTTTATTTTTAGTTAGGGTTTTTAAACAAAAGTATTTTATATAATAGTAAGCAAATAAAAACGGGAAATTAAGGTAGGATTACATACAGTAATAATATTGACGATCGTTTTTTGATCATTTATTTATGTTACTGAAAGCAAACCACAAAAACAAAAAAAAAAAAAAAAAAATCAAGTAAAACGAATAATAAATGAATAAACAAAATTTTTTTTATAAATATAGAAGCTTTTTATAAAAGCAGGCATATATGACTAGATTTTAATTATATACTATACATTATTTTATAAGTTAATATAAGTATTAATGTATATATGTATGTATATAAATATGTATATATAATCTTATAATGGGCGGTAATGGGCGGCTAGGATTTTTGTTGTAAGTAAGTATTTTTTTGGTATATGTATGTATATGTATATGTAAATATATTTATAATAATAATTATTTATACTTTATGGTGGGTATGTATGTATGTATATGTTTGAGAGTGTATGTGTGATCGAGAGTTGTTTTGCAGGGAATTGGGATTTAAAGTTTAAAAAAAGATAGATATATTTGGATTTTTGGTTGGATTAAAAGCTTCTGTTGCGCTTGCCATACAAATTATTACTTAATACACACACACTTACAAGTCAAAATAAAACTCAACAAGCAAAACCTAAAATTGGTTAACTTTTAGTTCGTTGCCTTGCAACTGCACCAACCGGAATGCTTCACGTATTGTCGGCGTCATTAATAGTTTCAGATTACCTTCTGCCTCGCCCGGCAGAGATCTTAACAGTTCCATTGAGGCCACCACTAATTGTGCTAAAGCTGCTCTTTTGTAATTAGAGTCTTTTAAAATGCTTGTAGCTCTTTGTTGTTCGATTTCGGGGGATATTGTTTCCGATTCGGGTTTTTGTGGGCGATTTGTGTCGAATGGATTATTGCGAGATTTGGGTTGAAATTCACTTATTAAGGTGGTCATAGTGACGCTTTCCTCTTCGGGTGTTTGAGCCGATCTTTGTGGTGAATAGTCGTTGTTTTCTGCCAAACCAGAAGTGCTACCATTTTCAATATTTCCATTTAAAGTAATGCACATTGATTTTATATTCTTTGCTGAAGAGTTAAGTTGTTTTAGATCTGCATTATCAGCAGAACGTAAACGGCCATTTTCTATATCATGCAAAGTGGAGTTGCTGAGATATAGTTCGCATACTAAATTCCAAGCATCTTGTAGGCAAAACAAGTATCTAACAAAGTTCTCCTTTTTCTTTACCTTGGTAGTGTTTAGACGCGAGCAGGACTCTAAAATAAAATTCAAGTCCTCGGGTCCCAAATTGTAAATAACAATGTCGTTCAAATATGAGTCTACAAGGGCAATGTAATATATCATCCAAGAAGAAGTCATTTGTTTGTATAAGTTGGCGGCATATTCTATGTTGGCCACCTTCTGCATTAAGAACTTAAGACCTGGGCGAGAGTCAAACTCCAAAGCACTGGTTAGGAATTGCAAGCAACAGCGCAATAATATTTCCTTGGAACGAAAATCCAAGTCATAGTCATAGCATTGTTGTGTAGCGGTGGTGTAATTGTCAAATATACAAGTCGACACGGCCTGCGGTACACATTTCAAGCGGGAGAGCAGTAGCTTGGCCACTAATTGCAGCAACATTTGATTGGCCAACAAACCAACCACCAGAGTCTTAAAAGGTATTCTTATAACAAAATTGTCTAGATTAGAATTGAAGCCATTGTTTTGAGGATATAACAGAAACGAATAGCTGCGGTCATCCGTTAAATGTTTATCCAAATGATTGTTTAGTTTTGCGCCTGGTTCTCGTTGATTATCAGAGAGAAATACTTGCTGGGCCAAGGAATAAATACGTGTCAGTTCATCTAAAGAGCTGTCGCGTCGGGCGGCCACCTTGACATTGGCACAGTCGCCATAAAAACTATTGGATTTTTCATGAAAAGCAAATGATAATTGGCGCAAAGGTGCTATAGTTACAGAGCAAGCTCTATGTATGGCCGAGCAGGCTATCATCCATTGGTACTCGTTGAATAAAGTTCCCGTAGAAAGTATTACATGTTTTAGACAGGAAACTCCTACCCTTGCCACAGTTTCCTGCACCTGGGCTGCACATTCGATAAGCACTAGAAGCAACTGCTTTAAGGCCAAAGTTGCCGAGTTCGAGACCTTTGTACTTGACTCTTTAGAGTCTCGTGAACTTTCCTCACTAGAAGTACTGTCGTATTGGGAACTCCCAAATGCACCTGTTCTTTCCTCTACTGGTTCGGTGACAAATTTTAGTTTTGAATAAGCATTATCTGTGGGTTGCACTATTTGAGTAACCCTGGTCCTAGTATTCGGTGCTTGTTTGCGCATTTCCGGTAAAGACATTTTTATAAAATCCACAACCAGATCTGTGGTCATGCAACAGCAATGTTTGAAGTTTTTTTCCACCGTTTGCCATGATGTACCAGTTTTGTTGATATACCTCAGCCAATCCTGAATCATTGGTATAAGCAAGTGATTTATGCAATAGAAACCAAATTCTATTCCCGGATTTGTTAGTAGATTCTTAAAATGCTTAAAGATTGTCTGCAATATGGGAGCCTGATGTGAATATGGGCACACTATTAGGGAGTTGGTTAGACCATCCAATAAAAGAAACCATACTTTAAGTACCCCTGAAGGTTTGTCCATTTCATCGATTTTCACTATAGTCTCTTTGTCGATATGCAAGGAGCGATAAGAAATCATATGTTGTTCATTTTTGGTTTGTAAATAATCGTTGCCAAAGTAAGTGAAATTTTCCATGGAGTTCGGAATGTTAGCATCGATAATATGGGTGTAGGATATGCCCTTGATCTTGTAAGTTGAATGAAAGTTCGGACATTTCGGCATATTGTACATGAAACCTAAAATGGAAGAGCAACGTTCTAGAAAACGTAATGTTTCATGCAAAAATTCTGTGGGTCTAAAGTTATTGTCCTCGTCATTTCCGTTATTGCCACCACCACCACCGCCCGAAGTGCCAGCAGTATTCCCTCCACCACCTCCGCCTCCTCCTCCTCCTCCAGCTCCCGGTACCTCGAGGAAGGATAGTAAGCACAAAATACAATCGAGGCCCGCATTAGCAAAAACCAAAGTATTGTCGGAATCTAAAAATACCCTAAATATGTCGATAATATTGCTTGCATTTAACATGCGACTCCTGGCATTGCGTAAAGTACCAAACAGGGGACGCCAGCCTGAACGTATTTCTGTACGATGAGCTTCCACAATTTCATACAGACAGGCTACAATTTGATCTTGTACGTCAGAATCGCAAGAATCCATGCTTAGCAAATTTTCAAAAGGCTTAAGCAAAGCCTCATTAAAATGAAAATAGGGCAACTCCGATTGTTCCACTAATAATGCTGTAACTATGTCGTGTATATACTCTATGGCCCGCTTCGATATTACACGATCTCTATGACAAGCTGTGTCCATTAAATGAGGTCCCGTTATAGCCCATACCTTAAGAATATGCAGTAAAGGCCTTGGACTGCGAAAAACTTTTAATGTAACGTCACCTATACGATGTAACAGTAGAGACATTGGTAAAGTGTCATGTTTTCGCCACCCCTTACTAGGCCACCACACTCTACTTCCTTTGCGTGTCGTCGTATTCTTGTATAATTGTTCCCTGGAGGCTCTACAAAGATTTTTGAGAAACTGACATAACGAGGGCAAGCTCAAACGTTCCGCAGCATCACTAAAAAGATTTTCAGCTTGATAGGAGAGACCACAAAGTACCTTGGTGGTATCACTGGGACTTAAAAGCACGGTTTCGTTGGTACCCGAATAAACTTTTAGAATTGAAGTAATATTAGTGTTGGGGCTACGTAATGGAGCTTGCAGGAAACTATAGACATCAACACTAAAAGTTAAAAAATTATATTATATTAATCTATTTTAATTTATTTTTGAAGTTAAACTCACCATGTTTCATCATCATCTATGGGTATAGAAGCCAAATTAAGCTTTTCATTTTGTCCTCCGTTACATTGCAATTTCTCTCCTGTCTCTATGTCACGACTGCCATTTGGTGATGAAGTTGGAACGGAAGGATTGCGCATGCTAAAAATTTCATGCTCCAGCTGGCTCACATGCCGACAGACAGCGAATATGGATTGCCAGCAATCTGGACTATAGGAACCTAAATTAAGACCACCACTAAGAACGACATCCATTGACAAGGCTTGACTGGCAGAGATACGAGGTCCAGTAGTTTGGCAAACATTTGAAGCCAATAAATTCAAAATTTTGCCTGCTAGATGTTGCAAGTTTAAATTGTTGCTTAGAGTAGCAGCCTGGGGAACTTAATGTCTTAGTATCTGGCAATTGAAAATTATTTCACTTAAATAAACTTACCGAGTGCAGACCATCCAAACACATTGCATACAAGGCTTCACCGTTGGATTTAGCAGTTTTACTTTTAACCCTTAAGGTACGTTTTGATAAAGCCACAAATTTACTTGAACTTGAGGATGGCACATCACCTAATCCTGAACTTAACACTAAAACCATTGAATCCCAACAGCAGGTAAGCAAACGCCTGCTTAATTTTTTAGCAGCTTCACGCCTAGCCGTACTGTGTTCATCATCTGTATACTTAACGTTTGCCATTTGCAATCTTTGCCACTCCGACATCATTTGAGTGGCTCCCAAACCACCGGCATCGCATAGCATATCAATCAAGGCACAGCGATTATTACCACCTTCTTGGTCATTGCTATCCAAAGATTCTAATATATTTAAAACCAAAACACTCTGATATAATTCACACAGCCAGGCTGAGGAAAGGTAAACCAAAACGCCGGTATTTTGGACGGAGGTAACAAACTGTTGCTCGGACATGGGTATCATAATTTCCTTTTGCATGTCAGCGTAATAACCGGATTTTTTAAGTTGCCAACTAAGAAGTAGAGCAGAATATACAGCCAAATAAATGCCGTCAGCATTTATAACTGTAAAATTGTAATCAAAATTGGATATATTTGCGCTATTTTCTTGACACACAGCCGAAGCAAATTCTTGCATGGCTTCGTCGACTTCAATGCAAGAGCGCAGACGTAAAAGCTTAGGAACCAAATCAGAGTGTAATGCCTTGGCAAAGTCTCTAGCATGTTGACGATCGGTATCAACATCCGAACGTACTGGAAAAACTGGTACCTCCAGATTAGTATAAGGCCAGCGGTTAAGTTCTGCTCTTGATGCCTCATCACTAGAAGTGGAATGTTCCTCGTCTTCGGGTCCCTCTGTATCGCCGGAACCATTTGAAGCTGCATCATTTTCAATATGATGATCACCATCGCTCTCTGAACCCGAAGAGGCCTCATAAACACTTTGCCGAAATTCAACTACGGCATCTCGGTAGGAAGCTGGCAATCGGGCCATAGACTGATATGTCAGTGGTCCGGTATAATCAGCATCTTTTAACTGCCCATAACGTGAGTTAACTACATTAACTATTTGATCACTTATCATTGTATCTGTAATTTCACCAGTGCAAAGAACTTGTAGGCTTTGAAGAAGAGCCACCATGCACTCTACACTGGCTTGTAGACTGGCCTCCACAACAGCACCGTTTCCCGCGCCATAAGCACATTCTTCCATGGCATCAATCATTCTGAAATGAAAGAAGTAAATATGTTATTTTAGGGAAATATTAATATCAAGGCTATTTAATTTTGTTTGGTCCTTTAACGCGAACTTTCCAAACTCCTGCATAAATTGCATTGATGTATTAAGCAAAAACTATAAATGTAAGAGGGAATGTCAAAAACTTCGTTAATACTGTCAACAATGTTGTAATTATGCATAAACAAATAGATAGATAGATATTTAAAAGAACATAAGCACCGCGACCCAGAGGGGCTTTTGTGAAGTCTGTATATCTCATCATATCAGGTTCACGCAACGTATGAAGCCAGTTACCCTGCCTTGTGAAAAACCATAAATTTCGGTTGCCCAATGAAAAATGTCCACCTAGCAGTCCTCAATACGGGACAATAGCATAGTATTTGCTTGAACTTTTCGCCATCAATTTTACAAATTCTGCACAACCTGGTATTATCATTACCCCTTATAAACTGATGACATTTGAGACCACAGTGCCCCGTAAATAGGCAAGCAAGTATTTAAAGTTCTCCCGTCTCAAGCAGAAGTAGCTTACGTGCCTTGCGACGGGGCAGGGTCACAAATCTCTTAGACTGTCTCTGCCCGGAAGTAGAAGTTCATGCTTAAAACAATTCACGTGCGGAGCATTATTGAATCGTCCCTTTAAAGTGACCAATACGGATGCCGAAAAAGGCTCAGGGCCTATAAACGGACAGCGAGCGACCCTGTTTGCCAAGCAGTCAGCCCTTTCATTGCCCATGTCGACCTTATGGCCGGGAACCCAACAAAAATTAAGATCATTGTGTTTCCCAAGATAATTCAGCGATGTAATACAGTCCATAACTAGCTTGGACTTCGTATAAAAAGAAGATAGTGCCCTAAGAGATATTACAAATAATCTAAACGTTTTCTATTTCAAGTTGTAATTACCAAATAAAGTTATTTGCACATAGAGCTCAACGATATTATTTTTCATAGTAACGAGGGTACTACAGATTTATTAAACAACTTTAATGTCTGAAAAGTCTCCCGTTCTCAAGTTTCCCTATAACAAAATTTAGGTTCTTTAAAAACAACTTACAATCTAAACAACGCCATTTCATCACTGCAGCCTTGAACAGTAGTTTTATCCGCATAAAGAATCACAGCTAAATCAATTAATCGTTCAGGACTACGAAAAATTTCTCGTACACATTTTAAAGGTTCTGTTCGATTTTGGGGAGTTGGAAGCAACAACATGCGATGGAATAAGGCCTCTAACATTGGTCGCAAAGATCCATGTGAACCAGCTATTCTCAAAAGTTGGATACCCGTCAAGTAGACACAACGGGCCTGAGCACTATCTAAACCAGGACCAGTAAAAAATCCACGAGCCTCATTTTCTATAATGTGCAGAGCATCTCTGGAAAAATAAACAAAATTAAAACAAATCTAATTAAATGCTTTAAATATCTTACTTGTAAGTAAACTTCTTATCTAAATTAACTCTTCCTGGTGAACCCAATGCAGCTGCTAAAGTTGGGCAAAACTTTTGCCACAAAAATGAAGTAAAATGTGGATTAGCATACACGTTCCGCGGCAATGATGAAGTCAGCGTCAGTATACATTCCGTTAGGTAGAGAGTGCAAGTAGTTTCGACTTTTTTATTGGGTGAATTATTTACGTTTGGTTCAACCAAACGACTACAAAGCCACTGCATGACCGGTATTACCTCATTGTAAACCGCTGTAGCCTGAGTTTGTGTCATTAACCCGGCCGGTGCTGTTTTCTTAACATCCTCTGCCTCTTCTATTAGGAATGTACAGAAAGTTCTTAAACACTGTGAGGCAGCTGCCAATGAAGCTGCCTTTGTTGCTCTTGAACCCAACTCCCAACATTCTCCACACCGTGACAGTATCTCTATGAGTAAGCGACCGTTAAGAGTACAAGCAGGAGAACATGCCATGGCCAAAAATAGTCTCAAAATATTAACAACTGTATCCTCATTACTTGTTGTTGGCAAAATGCCGGATGTGGCACGCAATAGTTGAGCGGGTAACCACACCGAATCGTCCTCTGGTTCCAGACCAATATAAAATCGTTCATCTTTAATTATTCTCTGAAACACATACATACATACATATGTTTTAAGGTTTTATGTTTTAAAATTAATGAAAAATTGTATTGTGTTGTCGCTTTTAAATTGGTTTGCTTGTTTTTGCTATTTACTTTACCTGAGAAATGTAAACAATTTACAATGTAATGACATTGAAATTGTAGTGTTTATTTGCATTTGTTAAACAAAAGAGATTGAATTATTTACACATTTTTATTTTTCTGTTAATTGATTTTAGTAACAGGTGTAAATATTTATTAAAAAAAACATGCAAAAATACTTGAACATGCATAAAATGAGCAAAACAACATAATTTGTGTGGGAATTTAGTGATTTTTTTTTTTGTTAAAGTACATATCGACAGCTCAATTGAATCGTTTATTTCAAAAAGTAGTCAAGCAACAAGAAATCCTAAATTTAGTTATTGGGCGATTACCATGAATCAAAAAAAAACAAGATTGCGCACTCAGCCGTACAAAAAAATTTTCTACTGCGCATCTGCGTCATCATAGACTAAATATAAGTGTTTGTTGTAAAAAATGTACGACACACACAAATGCACATACACAAAGTCTAATTCTACGTCACACACAAAAATAACGGACCTGCGCAATGCGCAATCTTGTTTCTTTGATTCATGGGCGATTACTGTCTTTTTAAGATAAATACCATTTTTTTATTGAAAAAAAAACTTTCCCAATGTGATGGTGAAACAAACCCGAGAAATCCGTTTTGTAAAAGTAACTTTAAGGTTGGTAGAAAGTTTCCTTTGATTTACTCAAAATCAAAAATTGGTTCGCCTAATGGTCAAAATTCGACCATACATTTTTAGGTTCATATGAAGATACTACTACTTCTTTTTCATTCCGTGTTGAACTTTTTTATTATTTATCGCACACCCCATAAAGTACATACAGTATTGTTCGAAACCTAAGCAACTTGTCTTGATAAGGGATTTAATGCCTTATATTATTATTATAATTATTTTGAAGATATTTCAGATTCGATATTAAAAAAGTTTACTCGAATTGGACTGTGGCAAAATGGAAAACTATTTTATTTATCGAAAAGACTAAATTTAACTTGTTAAATTAAGATGGAGTATACCACTTAAAAACCAAAGGGAATGGTAAACATGCAATGGCGCAAAAAACCATGGAAGTGGAAATGTAATGGCGTGAACCCGTTTTTCTAAGAGTGAAGTTAGCACTTTTGTTGAAATACATACACCCCTATTCTGCGTTTCGATTCGAATCGAAATTTTCTCCGTCTGGCAATTTTGGTATTCTGCGTTTCGATTCCGCTCAGTTTCTTTCGATCGTATGTATTCTGCATTACGATCGGAGCTACGTTTCTCTAAGTTGTTTTTTTGTTAACGGAGGTTTTTTCTATTTTTGTTTTTTTAAGTAAAAAAGTGAAAAAATGTAAGTAAAAAATTCAAAAATTCAAAAACGATTTAAATACAAATTATTATTATAATTTTTTTGTTATAAATTGTTATTTTTTTGTCTTTACATATTTAACCACAACACTTTTATTTTCTACTTTTTTTAGTTAATTTCAGCTTCACTAGATTATACACACTTATATATTTATGCAAAACTTATTTTTACCTTTTTCTTTTTTTATTTTATTTCAATATTTTTCTTTTATTAAATTTATAAACAATTTACTTTATTATACACTATTAAATTTGACATTTGTTTATGAAAATGATAACAGACTTGCTTATTCTGCTGTTTCATTTCCACATTCCACATTGATACAATTGATTTTGTAAACATTGTTATCTTCTTCTTATTCTTTCGATTCCGTTTTTCTGCAGAGTACCAATTTTCGATCGTAACGGAACTGAATGCGGAGACGTAATCGAAATGCAGAATAGGGGTGATAGAAAAATGGACCATTTCCTTTCTTGGGACTTGTTAGCCAACTACGTTCTTCAATGGGCCAAATGGAAAATGCCACTTCTATGGGAGTTTCAATATGACAATGACCAAAAACACTAGCCAAAACTTATCAAATATTAATTGTCTGGTAATAGGATTCGAGTCTTGGATTGGCCAGCTCAATCACCAAACTAAAATCCCATAGAGTACATTTTCGGCATTCTGAAGCGCCGGTGGGAGCTTGTAGTCTCAAAAATAAGCAGTAGCTGTTGGATTGCTTAAAATTAGTGTGGGAACCAATGTAATCAACAATTTCAACAAATCTTATTGATTCTATGTCAAAGCGATGTGCAGAGATCATAAGAAAGAAAGGCTATTATACGAAGTACTGAAAGTTGCTTAAGTTTCGAACGGTTGTTTAAAGAGTTGACTTAATTTTTACTTGTTTATTACTTGCATGGGAATTAAATTAAATTTTTCTAGTTACTATTAGATAGTAGTTGCACAATATAATACAAATTAACTGTGTTATTTTTATTAAATATGCTTAAAAATAAAATGTAAGACTTTTATTATAATGTCACGAAAAGTTGCTTAGGTTTCGAACAATACTGTATATATATTCTGGCTCCTTGAGTAATTCTAAGTCAATAAACGCTCACTTTCGAAAAACTTAACAGAAAAGAACTTGGTTGCAAATTGCTTATAGTTATCCTAAGCAGTTTGGGATGGAAATCCAGTAAAATCAGTTCAATAGGATCAAATATGGAACCACCAGCCTCAAATATTGAAAATTTTGTTACAAAAACTAACATTAATGGCGGAATAATGCACGGAATGACAAAAGATTTTGTAGAAATTCGTTTTATACGACTGGAAATCGTACTATTAAATTTCGTTACGATCAGTCCATAATTTACCATAAGCCCCATATAAGCCCTACTCCCGGAAAACAGTTTAGTACGCCTTAACCCGTAATAAATTATGCTATCATAATAAAATTTAATACTTCCCAGTTTTATAGGATTAGAAATCACACTAATAAATTTCGCGGTGATCGGTCCATAATCTACCATAGGCCCTATATAAAGCCCCTTCTGGGAAATAAATTAAATACGCCAGATACGTAGCAGATATAGGTATTGCGGTAAAATTTGTTCCATCTTAGCTTCATATGGGTAGAAAAAATGTTATGCAATTTTGTGATATACGGTACATAATTTACCTTAGATCCCATATTAAGCAACCTTCTGAAATTCACTGTAAACGCTAAAACTACTTTTAAAATGAATGAAATTTTTAAAAATTTTTGGTTTTTAATACCAGAAATCACTCTACAGAGTTTTGGGGTGATTGGTCCATACTTTACCATAGGTCGAATATAAATTCCCCCCTGAAAATCATTTTAGTTCGGCTAAAACTGTTACGAATCATGATATTTTACTCAAGCTAGCTCAAATTTCTAAAAAGAAAGGCATACAACTTTCTGATTGTCAGTCAATAATTTAATAAAGGTCTAAACCGCGACCAATGTTAATGCTGACGTCCGTTGTTTTTTTTTTTTAATTAAATAAATTTTTTTTTAATTAATAATATCTAGATATCATATAGAGCGCACTCCAGAAATATTCGAACTGTCCGTGAAGTATGTCAATGATTCGGCAAAGCCAAATAAAGCACTCTAACTTGTTTTTAAATGAATTGTTTTATCTACGTATATTTATATTAAATTTAAAACTGTGTTAAACAAATTTTTTGAAAATAAAGATTGCATGCCTAAATCTATTTTTGTAATATGAAAAAAAAAATTACATAAGGGCACATTTATACAGTTAAGTGAATTCTGTGTGAATACTGCGTAACAAAATATTTTGCGTACCTGAACGAATTTTCGTGCAAACTTGAATGTGCAGCTAAACTAAAAATACTGTATAACCAATTTATGTGAATATAAAAAATAAAAAATTGATAGATATACACATATTGCACCGACAGCGGGCTTATTGTTTTGCAACAGAGTTTCATACTGTACAAAAAATTTAAATAGTAATAAATTATAGTTCATCACCAACACAAAAACTAATTTTTTTCGAGTTAGTTTTTTTGTATGGTTTGTGGATTTGAAAATTAAAAGGAACTTGGTACATGTTGCTAACGTGACTATAACGTTTTTAATGGAACATGTATATGACAAATATATGGCCCTAAACGGGCTATAACGTAAATACTTTCTATTAAATGTACTTATAGCGGCAGAAAACAAAGATAAAAACAGTAGTGACTATACACGAAAAATACTGTATACTAGTGTGTGCCAAAAAAATCTTTTTTTTTTATTTTCATTGGTGCTCAAGCATAATTTTTGAGTTGAGAAATCGGGTCTGCCGGCCTTTTTTTAAGTTTTTCAATGTCACTACTTCTGAAACTGATTTTAAGAATTTATTGCAGGGCATAGAATATAACACACATCGTAAGAACCGTAATAAATAATTTATAAACAAAGCAAAACGTTTTATTTATATTTGTTTGTTGGGTAAGAGTAATAATATCATAAACTGGGTACAAAGCTGAAAATCGGTATAACTCAGGAACGGTAAGAGCTAATTCAAAAATATTTGTTTCTAAGTTATTTAGAATAAATTGAGCTTTCAAACTGTGTTGTTGGTTTGTTTCATTTTCATAAAGACTTAAAAAGTTATAAAGCGTTATTTACAAAATGTATGAAAAAATTACGAAAAATTGTAATGTAGGTGCCTAAATGAGCAAATACACTGCAAAAACTTATAATCTGTGTACACCAAAAAAAAAGCTTGGACATTTTTCCTTTAAATTATTTTCTTAAAAGTGGAGAAAGTTTTGACAAAGTTAAGAAGAAAACTTAAAAAAAGGCCGGCAGACCCGTTTTTTGGCAAACATTCAACTTGAGCGACCTCTTAACCTCTTTCGAAATCAAGTTTTCAGTCATTTCTTTCTGTCATTTTCTTAACACCAACGTGAAAAAAGTGACTACTCGCTCATTCATTTCGTGTAGGGTACTAACTGGCTGCATTTTTTAACTACCATTATTGGTAGTCCGTCTTCTATTGATTCAACAATACAAGTCTTCTACGCTACTATATTTAAATTTTTTGATGAATGTGTTCCGAAAGTAAGATTATGCACCAAAACTGGACCACCATGGAATTCTAAGCGATTATCGAATTTAAAGAATATACAAAATAAATGTTTTAAAAGGTATACAAAGTCTGGTTTACTCTCCGACTACGCCGTATGCTGTATCCCGATCAGATTACAATTTAATGAACACGCTGCTCTACAAGAACTATCTAAGCACTATTAAACACAATTTAAAATCCGACCCAAAATCATTTTATAAATTCATTAATTCTTAACGTAATTCAACTGGGTATCCCAATGTTATGGAATACCAATCTGGTGAATTTAACAACAATTTGGAAATAAGTAATTTATTTGCAGACTTTTTCTCGACGACTTACTCGAATGCCCAATATAATAAAACCTCATATCCCTACCCTATTGCTGAAAGCCAACCAATACAAATTTTTCCGATCAGCCCATCACAGATTTTAACAGCTCTAAGAAGCGTTAAATCGACATTTTGTAGTGGACCCGACGGTATACCCAGCTGTGTTTTGAAAAATTGTGCAAATGCACTTGCTACTCCACTGAAAATAATATTTGACAAATCTATAGAGCATGGCTATTGTCCTCAATATTGGAAAGATTCGTACATAATTCAACTTTTCAAGGCCGGTAATAAATCAAACATAACAAACTATAGAGGAATTGCAAAGCTTAGTGCAATCCCAAAATTATTAGAAAAATGTATCAAAGATAATATTAGTCAACAAATATCGTCTTTTTTATCCACTTATCAACACGGCTTCAAAAGTTGCTGCTCTACAACAACTTACCTTTTACAACTGAAAACGCTAGTTAATAGAAGCTTTAATTACAAACAACAAACTGACGTCATATACACCGATTTTGGTAAGGCTTTTGATAAAGTTAACCATTTTTTACTGTTTTTGCATCTTGATCTTATGGGATTCACTACAAATATTATAAACTGGTTCAGAGCATACCTAACAGGTCGGAAACAGTGTTTTATCTTCAATAATGTCACTTCTAAAATTATTACTAAAATTATTATTTACATCATTTTAAAGATCTCAGAAATGCAGTTTAAACATTTTGTTAATATTTATGGAAAATTTGTTAACACACTATGGTCACTATCCTGGAATGATCGTTTGTGATTCAAATATTGATTTGCTAGAAAATTTATTACAAGTTGAGTTGGTTGATACACTTTCAAGCTTCAGCTAACGCGTCCTAAATCTGGTACATGTATTGATCATGTTTATAGTAATATCAATGACGATATTTTCATAGATACTATTGCATGCAGTTTAACTGACCATAATATTATATCTATAAGATTGAATACACTCGTTAACACATGTGAATTTATTGAATCCATAAGAAGAGTTTGTGATTATAACCAAGCGAAAAACAACCTAAGCAACCGTCTGTCATTGTATCGTGAAACAGGAAATCCATCTGATGATATCTCTAAAATAACACATATTATTTCATCTGCAGCTACAAATGCTACTATTGTAAAGCGAGAACGAAAGTTTATTAAAAATGAATTGAATCCTTGGATGAATCAAAATTTATTAGACCAAATAAAGTATAAGAAAAATTTGCTTAAAATGAGAAGACAAGGTAAATATCATGTTGAAGGCATATTAAAACGTGTTAGTTGCGTCATAAGAAAAGCTTGTAGATTATGCATGAACAATTATTATTATGATATTTTAAACCAAATTCAACAGCATCCAAAAAAATTTTGGAAGTTTTTAAATGAAAATTTAGGTCGAAAACTTAAAGGTGAAATAAGTATTACCGACACTGACGGTGCTATTATTGCAGGTGAACAAAGAAGTGATATTTTTAATAATTTTTTTCTTCACATCCCAAAAACATTAAAACGAGAAATTGTATGTCTACCTGGAGATTCATGTAATAGTTTAAGAACACTAGAGCCTTGTAGGAGCGTATTTAACTTTCAGAAATTGATTTAAAAAAAGGCTGTGGATATGATGGGATTTCACAGAAAATGTTGTTTGAATGCAGAGAAATTATATCTCCTCATCTAAAAAAAATATTTAACAATATTATAACTATTGCTACATATCCTGAAGATTTAAAAATGGCTAAGGTTGTGCCGATAACTAAGACAATTAACGCTTCGAGAGTAGAAGATTTCAGGCCAATTGCTTTACTACCAAGTATTGACAAAATATTTGAAAAAGTACTTTATAAACAATTATCGTCATATTTAAATGAAAACAAACTATTATATGAATTCCAATATGGTTTCAAAAAAGGATGTGGTACTGAAGAAGCTGTTGTCAATGTAGTAAATTACATATGTAAAGGGTTAGATGAAGGATTTGTTGGTGTTGCTGGTATATTTTATGATTTTTCAAAGGCGTTTGATCTCGTTGATCATACAATTATTATTCAAAAACTAATGTATTATGGAGTCGATAGAGGAGCTTTAGCTTTATTAAAAAGTTACCTGTCAAACAGAAAACAATATGTTGAAGTAAATAATCATAAAAGTTCGATTGGACTTCTTGAATATGGAGTCCCACAAGGAAGCGTATTGGGACCATTACTATTCAGAATTTATCTAAATGATTTAAGAAACCTACAACTTTTTGGAAAACTGATTATGTTTGCAGATGACATAAGTTTGTTTTACCCATATAAACATGAAACTTCTCTAAAAGCTCATATGGAATATGATGCAGCAATGATAACGGAGTATGCGAGGATAAATAAGATATGTTTAAATGCGGAAAAAACTAAACTTTTAAGATTTAGGCCGTATATGGTTCATGATCAAAACTTCAGTATATTTGTGGATGGTAAACTTGTACATGAGGTCTTCTCAACAAAATATCTGGGTATTCAGAGTAACCTATCATGGGATATGCATATAAAAAATTTGATGTCAAAGATTGCATCTGCCACCGGTTTGATTTATAAATTGAAAAACAAATTTAACGTTAAAACAAAGCTGATAATATACCAAGCCCTGATTCAAAGTCACCTTAATTATTTGGCGGTTGTGTACGCGTGGAAAAAAAGCTATGAGCTGAAAGCACTTCAGAGATCTCAAAATAAAGCGTTGAAAACTGTATTCAATCTTCCATTGTCTTTTTCGACCTTACATTTATATAAATATATAACTGCAGGAATTCTTCCCGTATATGGTTTATACAAAACGCAACCCTTAATGTATGTTTATAAGTCTTTACACGATATTGGTCATCATACCATTCTGTTCTACAGAAATCAATATGCTTTTAATACAAGAAATGCGAGTAATATAAGAGTGGCTATTTACCGCTTAGAAAAAACAAAACAACGAATAGAACACATGGGTAGTTTAGAATACAACAAGTTACCGGAAGCTTTAAAAAATATCCAAAGAATTTCCGTTTTTAAGAAAAATATTAAAGAATATTTATTTGAATATTTAGAATTGCTTCTTATGTAGTAAGACGACTACTATAATGATATCATTAAAAATGTATTTTCATGTTATTTATTTTTTCTTTTTTTTTCTTTTATTAATATGTATGAAAACGCTATTTTTTTTGTATAAATTGTTAAGTTTTTAGTTCCTTGCCAACTGGCCTCAATAATGTCCTATGGACGCTGAGGCAATACCTTTTTTTTAATAATTAAATTTTTGAATAAATGAATTTTAATAAAAAAAAAAAAAAAAAAAAAAAAAAAAGTCTGGAGTTCCTCAAGGGAGCCACCTGGGACCGATTTTATTTTCAATTTTTTAAACGATTTACCGAGTGTAATAAAATTTTGCTATGTTTTAATGTATGCTGATGATGTGAAGATTTTTCTTAGTCATAATAATATCTCAGAGGGCAAACATTTACAACGTGATTTAAACAAATTTTATGATTGGTGCAATATCAACCTGATGGCTCTTAATTTAAAAAAAGTGCAAACATATGCGATTTTCACGAAATTGGAATGATAATGGTAGTTTCTCCCTAAAAGGAAATCGGCTAGAATTAGTGACGGAGTTTCTAGACTTAGGAGTTATCCTCGATTGTAAATAAAACTTTAACAAACATATTATCATGATGGTAAATACAGCTCGTGGCGTGCTTGCTTTTATCAAACGATGGGCTAAAGAATTTACTGATCCTATATTAACCAAACGTTTGTATACATCAATAGTAAGACCTACCCTGGAATACGGTTCTATTATTTGGGATCCCTACACTGATTATCACAAGAACCGCATTGAATCTGTTAAAAACCAATTTCTTTTATTTTGTCTGGGAAGTACAACATGGAATGCAAATGTGAATCTTCCTCCATATTCTCCAAGACTCTCTATTATTAATTTGCCGACTTTAGAAAGTAGACGCATCATGATTAACTTTTCTTTTTTAGTAAATTTTTTAAATGGTTCAATTTTAGATCTACTCGGAACTTCGCACCGCTTCATCTACAGTGTTTTCAAACTAATTATGCAAACGCTTTCTATAATTTTAATGATTACCCTGTAAACGTTGATATTTTAAAACGTAACATCATTTTGTTCTTGAATGTAAACCATTAGTTAAGTATCCTTATAAAATGTAGATTATTTTATTGGTCTGTAAGGATTTTAGTCCAAAGACTGTGATAAAAAAAATAAATAAAAAAATTTCAATCGAAAAGTTTTTCGACGCGGGAGTTAACAGAACATGGGCACTGGGTTTTGCCAAACATTTATTTTTAATTCTCCTTTATTAAAAAGGAAATTTTCTTAACGTTACGCCTATGAATTAAACCCGAATAGAGGGGAGAGGGATTTCGTTTGTCCTCAAACTAAGGCGGAGTTTAGTCTGCGGGCATATGCAAACGCTCTTTGTAGTTGCAAACGCTTTTTTGTTGTTGCTATTATATATTCAACTCCAGCACCTAATCAAGGTGTGCGTTGGCATCTACAAAAAGGTTTCTTAAGGCTACTTTTCACTATCTCACAAGTCTTACGTATTCCATAATACATTGTGAGATAGATATCTAATGAGTTTTGTTGCGACTGTCAAAAAATCTAATATAACAAGACAGTTTGTGTTCACACCATCACACAAAGTATAAACATTCACACATGAAATAAAATACAACCCTGATCCAATGAAAACAATCAAATTTTTCAAAAAACGATGAAGTCGTATGGGATGTCAAACTTTCTTCATAATACTTGTCATTTTAATACAAACAATTAGGTACTATTATGTAAACTAGCCTTTAGTAAACCTGGTGTTTAGGTACTCACGTTAGTCTAGAAAATTTCTGTACTTACCCTGCGGGAAATTTGTGTCAATTGTTCTTAAAGCAATTATCCTGTGACCAGTGAACACACTATTTTAATAAAATGGAACGAATTGTAATAGGTGAAAACAAGTCATATCTTAACTGACGATTAAATGTTTAAGGTGTATTTACACTTCTGAGGAAAGGTAATTGACACAGACTGGATTTTGTGCGGGCTGTTGCTATCTGTCAATATTTCTTTATATAAAGGAGATCCATGATACTAATTTGATTCACTCGAGACAGGCATTATTTTAGCCGAAATTGAATGTGTCCCTTTAGGTTATTTCAGTGACCTGTCACAAAGTGTCAAAAAGGAGCCAATTAACCCCTTCCTAGGACATCCCCATTTTAAAGTGACAAGTCCCCTTCATATGAAGTGTTAGAACTAGAACCGGTCCCTACCACTTTAGAACTCTCACGTGACAAGTTTGGTGTTAGTTCCTTTTCCCTAGGGTATAACCCAACTTGTCTAAAAATTAGGCCAAATAGAAAATTTCCAACTGCGTTTATAATTTGGTACCGTTTTTAAATTTCATCCACTATTCACTAGATACAATAGAAGACAATTGACATTTTGATTTGAAACATTACAATTATTAATCCTTTGTCGCATATGGATGGATATTAACAGAAAAATCAGGAAATTCTATACTTGTTTGTCGTATGCTTTAACAATATTTCCTTAATACGAGCATTACACAAAAGCTACACACACACAATATTACGAGTAAGAAGCAAGAGTGAGTGAGTCAAGTGAGTTAGTGAATGGTGGCAGGCAGGCTGTGTGATAATGGTGCTTTTGTTATTTTTCATTTAGATAAAACGACACTTGATCCTTTTTATACTCGCTGCATTGAATTACACACCGCCTAGACAATAACTTGTAAGTTTTGTACATACAGGGACCGTGACGATTTTAGTTTTTATTTAAATACATGTTTTTACTGCTTGCTTTTTGTTTTTATTTTATTTTATTTTTATGTTTTGCATACAAAATTACAAATATTTTTAAAGTTTTATTTTTTGAAGTTAGACAAAACGTCTTAAGTCGGAAACTGCAGTTTTTCGTAATGTTTAACACAAAATTATTTAATTTGCTATTTAGACTTATTGCCTAAATAGCAAATGGCTACGATTGGAAGCAGTTGTGCTAGACTTAAGCTATTGATACTAAACAAAGAAAAAAAAATGGAGTTATAACCAATCAAATCTAAAAATGCATTTTTTGGCTTAATACCCTTTTTTTCTAACGTCAAAGATTTTTCGATTTTGATTAAAAAAAAAGTATTTTACTATAAAATGAAACTTAAAAAATTACTGTTCAAAAATGAAACTTATGAAAACATAACTTCTATTTTCTGAGCACTTAATAGCTGCGTTCGAGAACACAAAAGTTTTTACTATTTTTTACTGAACTTTACTGCATTTTACGAAATTGCGTTCGAGTACACAAAATGCAGTAAATGAGAACACAAATTGAGAGCAAAAAGTGACAGTTCTTATCTGAGTATTTACAAATTTTTACTACAGAAATTTTTGCAGTAAAATTTAGCAAAACAAAAAAACATATGTTTCAAAAGGTAAACAAGCAAAAGTAACAAACAAAATGCTTACAAATTGTGAAAAAATTGATCAATAAAAGAAAAATTGAAATAAAAATTAAACAAAAACTTGTTTGTGAAGCATTTATTTGGGTAAATACCAACATTTGAAACTTTTTTTGTTATGTTAATTTTTTAGAGTTGTAAAAGTGGGCGCGTTCGTAAATGCATCACTGCGCTGCATCAGTGATTTCAAATGCTTAAATATTTATCAGTGAAGTTAATGTGTACCAAAAAATTGTGAAAAACTCCACAAAAGTAATAGTCACACAATAAAAAAAATTATAATTATTTTTTTATCGGCTTTAAAAAAAGTTTGCTTTTCTGATGCAGCGCAGTGATGCATTTACGAACGCACCCAGTGTTAAGTACTTGGGTACTTAAGTTATCAATAGCAAAAAATTATTCATGTTCTTTTGAATAAATTAACCCGCCACAAATTAGTAACATCAAATAAAATAAAAAACAAACAAATATGAAAGATTACATAAAATATTTTTTTTGTATTTTAAAAAAATTTTTGTGTTATAAAAAGTATTTAATCGAGTACCAATAAAAAAACGAGTTAAGTAGTCAAAAGTGTAAACATTTTTCAACACTTCAAGTATTTGTCATCAGCTGTTGCCTTTATTTTACGAATTTTTACAAAATTTGCGTTCGCGTACTTTTTTGGACAACAGCTTTTTGTGAGAGAAAATTTTTCAATTTGCTCATTTACTGCATTTTACTGTAAAAGTACTCAAACGCACCTAATAAAACTCAAAAAAGAATTATAAAACTTAAAAAAAAACAAAAATCACTATCACTAAAGGTTGCCCATGTAAAACGGATTATATGTATTTGTGTATTTCTTGTGCATGCAGCATTTTTTCCTTCACTATGATTTTTTTTAAGTTAAAATTTAAAAATTATAAATATTTGCGGTCCCTGGATTTTATTCATCTATATATGTAAATACATATGTATATGTATATCTACTTGAGTATGTTTGAGTGTGTGTATAATATTTTGAATTGTATTTAAGATTTCAGTTTACTTACATGCAATCCATTTAAGCCCATTGTTACAAATTTTGGTCGCTTCGTATCTAATGCCATTTGCAGAGCCGTAAAGCACACCGAACGTAATTCATGTGATGGATCTCGATGTATACCATGTTGACGGTATAATTTATCTAAAAACAACATTTATATGCATTTATTGTATTATTCCGTATTAACTAGATATATATGTATGTCAATAAATAAAATTACTTTAAAACGACGCACAGTGGAAGGAGAAATAAAGACAACGTGAAGGTATTTTTGAAACAAAGGTTGGGAATGAAAATAGGGTGGGTCATATATTTGACCCATCTAGAGGCGTCGTAGGAGCTGTGGGGCTAATTATTTTTCGAATTTCATAAACTAGGAGTGACTCTGTTGCACTCTATTGATAACTTTTACCTGAGGTGTATGCGTTGTGACCATTTTATTAACTACTACTTTAAACTAGGGATGCCAATCGGGACTGGTTTTCGCAAATCCCGGGATTCGGGATTACAAAAAATCAAATCCCGGGATTTTACGGGATATCGGGATTTTTGAAAATTAAGAGATAAATGCTTTTTGTAGATAAAAAAACGTCTTTAAAAGAAGTTTACAAACGAAGGTTTTATAATTAATTTATTATTTTAAAGTTAAATATTACTTAAATTTCTTTTTCTTATTTAATGACTAATTTAATTAAAAATATGATAAAAAAAACAACGTACGATTTTAAACAATGTGTTACTTGATTCAATAAAAAAATAATTACCATAAAAGCTATATTTGATTCAATTACCTCAGTTCATTCAAGCTAAATAAAAAAAAAATTAATATTCTAATAATTGAACAACGCAACATAGTAGTTGATTTATTTGTAAGATTCTATTAAAATTTATTAAATGAATTAAAATAAATACAGTGCACTCGGGAAAACGTCAACTAATTAAAACCGCGGGTGTTGACGTTTAACAAATTGTTGACGTTTACGAATGTAAAATTTTTAAACAAAAAATATATCGATAATGTGCTTTTAAAGGTTTTTATTGATTATAAAGTAAAACCAAACTTAAACAAATTCAAAAAGGAAACAAAAATGTCATTCAACCTGGCTGGAACCATAGAAGACAATTAGAACCAAAAGAATACATTTTAAATGAGATCATATTTTTAATTTTACATGCACACATATGAATTTTAAAAAAACTTATCTTGCTAATGGTTGACTTTGTTACACCATATTGCTTCGTTAAAGTTACCGCACTTGTACCCTTTTCTAATAAGTCCAAAATATTTGCCTTGTCTTGTAGATTAAGTAATTTCGGTTGTTTTGAGCTCATTTTGTTAATGTGATACTTACGAGAACAAAAAAGCAACTAAACATAAATAAAAAGACAATAGTACATACAGTTGCAAGTTCTTTTCTACTCTACTTATAAGGGGAATCCCCAATTTCTGATATTATTTTATAAAATAAATGTGTGTGTGTACAAATGTGTGTATTTTAACTGCTGCTAAATTCGAAATTTTATTTTATTCAGGGTTGACGTTTTAGAGCTTTATCGTTGGGTTGACGTTTTAGAGTAGGCAATGTAAAAAAGAAAGGGTTGACGTTTTGGGATGTTGACGTAAACGAGCGTTGACGTTTTCCCGAGTGCACTGTAATTGAAATTTGAATTCGAAATTAATTAACAAAATTAATTTATTTAGTTAACCATTAAAATCTTATTTTAACAAAAACGCATTTTTATAACCACCACCACTTGCGGTTGGAATTATGTAGTGTATAAAATACATTACTTAATATTGTGAAATCGCTCCATTAATTACCGCAGGTTCGATGTCAACTCTCGGAAAACACTTTAATAATCTTAACCCTGTAAAGGGTAAAGTTTAAATTTTGTATTTGGTGCACCAGTGAAATGTTTTGTGCATTTCAAAAACATTTTTTTTCTTTAATAAATTTTCTTGCTTAATTATTTTCAGCACTTCTCACGTTAAAATTTCTTTGTAATTATTGGACAAGCTTGAAAAGAATAACAAAGTTTAACTATTTTCTTACGTTTTCAATGACAGTATTAACAGAATTATTCAAATAAATATTTATTAAAGGTCAGTATTGTGTTCCCTTTCCTCTCATGGGGAATGTCAAAATGAATTTCTTTTTATAAAAAAAGGTAAACAAAAAAATTAAGTAAACAATTTCGGGATTGACAATATTTAAATTTTTTAATCCCGGGATTCGCTAAATCCGGGATCGGGATTTCGGGATTGGCATCCCAATTTTAATCGGACCATATAGACATGTAATATGTATATCAATCTTAATTAAAGTCCATTTGCACAGAAGGGATTTTATTGCAAAAACGTAAAAAATTGGCGTTCGTTCTTTTTTTAATTTTTTTTTTTATATCAAGGCGAATTCATTACAGGTGGTCTTTACAGCCCTGCTGATAGCTTTTTTTTTAGCTTTATCATTGTTGGATTTCAAAATTTTGTTTATTATCCTTGTTTCTGTTTTTGACGTTATACAATGATATTACAAAAACAAATTGATTGTGGTTTTTGTATGAGTTGTACTTGTTGTAGTACCGAGATAACCTGTAATGAATTCGCCTAGTTTCATATTGAGTTTATAAAAAATATCACTTCAAGAAATCGAAACGATTTTTGAAATTTTTAATATTATGTTTTTAATGAATTATAACACAAATAATTTTGAAAGTTTAGTTTTTAGTATAATTTGTATGCAATTTTATGCTAATTTTACAAAATCTGCTCATGTGTCCTCGTTCTTGAGCGGGCGGTTAGAGTTTCAAAGCCAGATTATACAACATAAATAAGTTTATTATAATTTGTAAAAAAAAAATTTTAAATAGTTGTGACTTTTTTTTATAAAAAATCCTAGATATCGACCATTGCTTGAAGTAGGGTGCGTGTCTATATCGATTCAAAAATTTCTTAAAAGTTATTGAAAAACGACTTTGAAGTTAACAAGTGTATTTCGATGAGCCTGAACACTTCTTTGGCTTGAAACTAATATTGTTAAATCAAATATAATATGTTAACAATATTCTTTAAAAATAGTGTTGTTGGTGGTGACCATATTAAAACATGGTTTTTGTCTGCGTGTAGTCAGTTAAGTAATGGAACTTTAGTTGCTTAAACCTTGGCACCAAGTCCACAGTCTAATACGAAAGGTTCTATTGGTCAGGTTGCAACTTGCAATATGATTTTTTGTCGTCAAATGTGTTACTTTTGTTGTTGCTTTCGTGTTAAGTCAGTATTTGTAACATCAGCATCAAATTATGTATTTGCCTTTCTATTCACACTTAAAAACTATTGGCAAAATATAAATAGTACTTGAACTGTTCTTCTGAAATAAAATCTTCAAAATGATTCAAATGAGGTGGTGTTGATAGCACAGCTGGGCCAAATTTGTTAGTCATCTTTTAAAATATAGTTTTATTTTAATACGTACGTCGATGCGTTTTCAGTTGTTACACTTTTACAGCCATATTCATAAAAAGTTCTTATTTTAAGCTTATAGTATATAATAACTATTAAACGCTTTTTGTCTTATAAACCTCTTATAAAAATTTGTATTCATAAACGTACATTAACAGCTTTTTTACTATTAACTGTTTGCAGCGATTTTCTGTTTAAGTATGGCAACTTTCTTTTCATTTGGCTGTCATTTTATTGTTATTGATGCATGAAACTTCTATTCGGTTTACATCATATTCTGTATTTAATTTTTTTTATATCTTTTTTATTAATTGTAGACCTTCAAAATTATTCTTATCAAATAAAACTACATATTATTTTAGTTTCTGAACAAAATGTTTCCGAAAGGTATCATAAAAACATTTGTTTGAACCTTTTTTTAAATATACGATAAGAAAGTATTCGAATAAAAAATTTGTTAACTTTTTATTAACATCACTGTTATTATGATTTGTTTATTTTTTCAAAAATATAATTGAACAATAATTTTTTGTTTTAAACAAAAAAAAAACAACTAGTTGCAATAATTTAATAAATAATTAAAGAGAATATCTGCATTCGCCCCTGAACATATTCATTTAAATCATATACATTTTTTTAAAATAACTATCAATATACATAACTTTAAATTGGCTGTCTAAAATAAAAAAAATTAGTAAAATGTATTTAATATGTCCGTTGGAATAAATAAAACATTTTTGTCATTATTTTTCAACATATTTCACAAAAATAAGATCATAAAATGCAAACACCTTTCAAAATGTCATTTTATTTTTGGTTTAAAGAAGGGCAAATCCAACAATAAATTTTCTTACTTTATGAATGGTTTATTAAAGGTTCAATAGACTATTTTTCGTTTATGAATACAATTTTAGCAATTTTTACTTAAAAACGGTCAATTAATCATCAATAAGTTTTTATGAATACGGCTGTTAATCTTTTTTTTTAAGTTTAATAATTTTTAAAATGCATTTTAAAAAGCAAAATATGTTTAAAAATTGTTGTAAGCCATGTTCTTGGATTTGGTGCTATATGTTTCAAGGGATTGAACAGTACCAATACCATTATGGTAGGTAAAGAACACCAAGTCCATTTTAATAAGTAACGGTAACATTATATGACATAATTTTATTAAGGATATCATCGACATAAAAAAATAATATTAGAGCAACGATCATCACGCTATGCCCCCAGGGGCCGAGCACTTTTCGTGAATTTCACACACACAACACGAAGGTCAACGAAACGACAAAAAACAAAAACAAAACACATAGTTAATGTCTCAAAAGAGTAAATTTATTTTGCTCTCTTTTCTAGAATTGGTGTTTTTCAATGCACACAACAGTGTTGCAAAATTGAAATTTTGAAATGGTACTGAACTTCAACTAAAAGAGTATTTTTCCCAACAAATGGTACTATTTATTAAAAAAACAATAATATATGAAAATAAAGGAAACAAAAAATATTTTATTGGAATTCATTGATCTAAGTATTTAATAGCAAACAGTATTTATATTTGTGGTACACATGTAAATAATATTTCTGTTATACATAAGCGTCATGCGCCCAGGGCTGGGCAGTATTTGAAATACGTATTTAAAATACAAATACATACGTATTTTGTATTTGTATTTTAAATACATGACGTGCAAGTATTTTGTATTTTAAATAAGTACATATCCAGCAAGTATTTTGTATTTTGTATTTTAAATACATACAATAAATATAAGTAGTTTGTATTTTGTATTTTAAATACATAAAAAAATGGGAGTATTTTGTATTTTAAAAACTTAGTTTACAAAATATATTCTGTCAGTTTATTGATGGAAACAATTGTTTTGTAAATTAGTTTTACCTAATGTATTTTTTGTTTTAAATAAAAATATTGTATTTCGTATTTTAAATATATGCATGTACATTAGGGATATAACTTTTTGCAATTTTTGCAAACAACAAAAATACCACCTCATGGCCGTGTGGGGCATAAAAAAATATGGTGTCACTTTTCATCTTTCGTGATAAAAGTTTCCACACCGAAAGCGTTGAAGTTTTGTTTTTATTTTTTATTTTCATCATTAAATCAGTGGCTCTTGTCTTAAATAAGTTCGTTTTTGTTTAAATTCATATATAATCTTCAACATTAAACCATTTTTCATAAGTCTAATGCAAAATCAAAAGGGTTTCAATTTCCAAAAATAAAATTTACACATAATATGGAGTTTTAGGAATCGCTTACGGTGCGGAAACTTTTTTCACCGAATCAGCTTAAAAAACAGTTTTTTATTATCAGAACAAAATTCCCCACATGGCGCTGGAGTGGTATTTTGCACTCAAAAAAAAGTTATAACCTTAATGTACATGACGTGGAAGTATTTTGTATTTGAAATACGTACAATAAATGGAAGTATTTTGTATTTTGTATTTTAAATACATACCGCAAACCATGTATTTTGCCCAACACTGCATGCGCCCTATCAATCTACAATACATATTACTGTATATGAGGAGCCGCAGAACAAAACGTACCTTTTCACACACTTAAAATTTTTGGGAAATTGAGGTTTATTTCTTTCGACCCCTTAAAAAACTGTACCCCTTAAAAAACTGAACCTGGAAATGGAAACAAGTTTTTGGCTTACCAAAAGATGAATCAAACTGCCGTAAGTCAACACATTAAATGTCAAGGATGTTTAATATCAAACCAATTTTTTATCGAAAAAGTACGTTTTGTTTAAAAAAAATGAAAAAAGTACGTTTTGTTTAAAAAAATATTTAAATTTTCTACAGATTCTTGTAATTCTTCCATGTTTTAATTATACTATTGTATTAATTATTTTTTTCATAACACTCATTCATCAAACAATAGATAAATTATTGCAATTATTGGTGGCAATTCTTAAAAACTCGTCGAATAAATACAAATTTACATAAAAACTAAAGCAAAGTTTTAAAAATTGGTTTATTTTATCATAAATTTCTAAAATGAAATAACAGTGAGAATTTTGACGTGTCGCTCTCTCTTTAAAAAACGGTAAATTGTATGATAAACACAAAACTAATTTTCTAAACTTTGTTTTTGTTTTAATGAAAATTTTCACTTTTTCGAAGCGTTTTCAAGAATAGTCACCATTATTTAACAGTTTATATTAAATAAAATGAAATGACATAAATAAACCTCAAACAAATTAACCCTTAAATACCTGAAATTTTAATATGTAGTTTGCAATTTATTTTATACTCATTTAAAATTTTTGCATCGTAACAGCGTAAAGTGAATAGGTTTTGCTCAATACTTATTTTTTCTGATGACCGTCTGTGGGCGGTCTTGGGTGTTTAAGGGTTAAGAATATTAAGAAATGTTATGTTATTAAACCCTGCAAATAATATTGGACCACCTGATCCATTTTGATAGTATGGACTACTCCATGGACTGGTCCGATGTTATGCAAGCATGGACCATGCCATTGTTAAAAAGTGTTTGTAGTGAGACGACATGACTTCGTTTTTTAACGACGTGCTTTCGTTTTTAAACGACTTCAAAACTATTCCTCTTGAGTATACCATGGAGTAGTTTTAAAACTACTCCTTTGTAGTCCAAAGCTGGGTTATATGGTCGTCGTAATGTTAAATAGACCATGTTTTTTCCATACGTTTGGGTTACTTTTGGACTAGTCCTAGTCCCTTGTGGGCTACTCTTTACACGCGTGTTAAATTAAAAAAGTACGTTTTGTAATGCACCAATTTTTTAAGAACCTATTTCCTTGGTAAAAAAAAAGAAACAAATATGCTAACTAGATGTTTTCTTAAAGATTTCAACCCAAATATTATAAAAATATCAAATAACCAATTTGTCAAAAAATGCGAAAAAGTACGTTTTGTTCTGCGGCTCCTCATATGCTATTCGCCATATTATTTATATATGGCCCTATATTATTCAATAAGTGGCACAATGGTTTCAATTAAAATATGGCGCAACTAGGGATGCAACATCGCTCTGAAAAACATCGATGTTTGACGACACCAATGTTTCCACGATAAGCATCGATGTTAAAAAACATCGGTAATAAACCCGATACATCGATGTTTAACATCGATGTTTAAAACTACTTGCAATTATACTTACGGACTGCTTTAATTCTACTTTGCTACTGAATATCTTAAGGCCCAACTATAATATACATATGCTTGCATAAACTTTTGTCAAAAATTAACAAAAAGCCTGTCAAATGCATTCAAAAACACAAAAACGAAGTGCAATCAGTTTCGCATTGTGTTCAAGCAAATGACAGATTCATAAAATTAACCAAAAAGTTTCCATAAGTGCAATATGGTTTGACAAATATGATTTTTATGTATTTGCACAGTTGCTTGAGCCAACTTAAGCAACTTAATACATACATATAGTTATGCAATGCACAGTAGCATGCATGTACATACATATGTACGTACTTTATATGGCTATCAGGGGTGTGCTGGAAAACGGAATTGTAAAACGCTAGAATTTGGAAGTCGTTTTTAATACACTTTTAATAATATATTTTTAATTTTTGTTTTAAAATTCTGTTTAATAGAGAAATATTTGTATAATATTTTTCATAAAATTCTCATTTTACAGAAATCTTATTAAAAACCGACATTTAAAATTCTTGCGTTTAACGTATGCTTTGAAAAACACTTTTTTATATTTTTAAATAAAAGGTTTAATTAAAAAAAAAAATTAAAATTGTTAAAAATATTATAAAAAATATTAAATTAATGAAAATATTAAATGGACGATGTCGATGTTTTTTAGTTTTGACGGCGATGTATCGCCGATGTATCGTAAATCAAAACATCGATATTAACATCGATGTTTTCTAAACATCAATGTATCGTTTGCATCCCTAGGCGCAACTCTTATAATAAAAAAAAATACCTGTAAAGCAAAACAACATAGAACCTTTGCAAACACATTTCACAGTATATTGCACTTATTTTCTGATTTCGATTCTTGCCAATATGTGAAATGCCAGCAAACATTAGTTTTGTTCTTAGTATTGGCTATATTTTTCCAAGAAATTTAAATATATTCAGTTCTGAAATGCTTTATTTCTGAGAGATCCACTAGAACACGGAATTGAGAATTGATATTATTTTAGTTTTCTTTTTCGTTTGTAAATAACATTTATAACATCAGTATTATGCTAATGGTTTTTCCGGAAACAATATTTTCTGGAGTGACTGGAGCTGATTATTACTTTTAAGGTTTTATGTTCAAAACAAAATTTAGTTCTTAATGATTCGCAAATTGTCGAATAAAACGATTTCGCAGTTTCTTTTACTTTATAAACCATTTCCTTAACATTGCATGTTTCTATAAATATGGTTTTCATTTAAATTTTCCACTAACATATTATCCTATGCATCCCTTTTTTAAATTTTCTTGCAAGTTGTTAAAACAAATATCCCATTCTGGAAAGCAAAATATGAATCCTGGCGTCCACGCTTTGCATTTCAATATTTACGTCGTTAATTATGACAACTTAAGCCTGCTATCCAAATGATCACATTCACAGTTATAAAGTTAAGAGTTAAAAAGCTCAAAGCATAAAAAAGTACTGAAAATAACGCAGGGGTACTGCGGTATTTTTAATATGAAAAAGTACTGAAAAAAGTACCAAAGTACTGAATTTTTCAACACTGGCACACAATATGAACTCACCACTACATACACATTTTTAACTGTCTCTCTTTGTGATGACCGCTGTATTAGAGATAGATGTAAATTTTACATTGTAAAACAACCGTTTGGTGTTTGCCAATAAACAACACAAATATTCTCCCTTCAAAAAGACGCCGACAGTGCTGCAGCAATTTTGCTGCTTTTTGCTTAAAACGGAGAAGAAATACAAAATAAAGGCAAAGAATTTAAAGTAAAAAGTTATTAAAACAACGAGCTGTTTTGTGGTAAGCAATATGTACTGCTAAAAAAAAATATTTTAATGCTTCTTGATTAACGTCTTCACTCACAAAAAGTTTGACAAATATCCAACATGTCTACCAAATATCAAACATTTTGAATATTTCTGCAAACATTGCTTCAAATGTTTGTCCAAACAGCAAACACCCCAATTAATAACACAAAATATTTATACAAACGTAAAATTTTGATATGTTTGCCAATCCATTTGTGTGGTTTATTATGCCCTTAAATGCATCACTTGTAAGAAACTTGACATCACTCTCATATGTCAAAAGTTTTTTATGCAGTGATGCCGCAGCACTGCAGCAAATGGATGCAATTCCTGCATCAGTTTATTTTCTAATGCAATAACTTTTAACATAAAAGAAATTGTTTTATTTTTAATTTTTAATGTCTTTTCTTGTAATATATAAGGAAACTATCACTTTTTAGTTCAATATTTTTAATAAAATTTGCCAACGCTCTTGTCGATAACATTTTCATTATTATTTTATGTTCGCTTAGTGCCGGTTCACACACGTCAAGTTTGACCCGTCCAGTCTTGAGTTTTTAGGAGAGAGGGGAAAAGAAATGGCATTCTAAAATGCATTTCAAGTCCATTTTAATTTTTTATGAATACGGCAGTAAGTATTTGGCTACTTAGTTCCGCACTTGTTTTTAAGTAATCACTACCAAAAAATAAGTATTCATGTAGTTTTGAATAACTCTTACCAGAAACAAATTAGCAAATTTAAAGAAAATAAAAAAACCAATTGGAGAAATTACATAAACAAATTTGTTAGTATTTTCCTGAAATGTTCGTGTTATGAAAAGAATTTTATCGAGTAACAATAAGAAAAGAAGTGAAGTTAGTTTAAAGTGAAACAATTTTTCAACACTGCATTTTTTGGCCATTAACTGTTTCCATAATTTTAAGGATTTTTAAAATTTTTCCGTTCGCGTCCTTTTTTTTGGTCAACAACCTTTTTTTGAGAGTAAATTTTTCAGTTTTTACAGTACAAACTCATTTACTGCATTTCACTGTAAAAGTACTCAAACGGTCCTAATATTGAGTAGACGATAGGTACCTTTAGAAATTAGTGAAATAAAGATTTTGTCATTTTATTTTTTATTTAAGGCACCCTACTTCCAAAATCGAAGTTAAATTTTTTTAGAAATTCCCACTGTGCACCGGAAGGACATTAAGACAGGAAAAAAGAAACTACGCATGTTTAAGGTTTTTGAAACTATTATTATTGTAATTTAAACTTACCGTATGCTATTTGTGCAGTCTGTCGCAGGGCATTGTGTTTAGTCCCCGTGGACTCTTTGATTATCAATAGAAATAAATCTTCCATCTCTATGATCTTTTAAATTATTTTTATTCGATATTTATCTCTTTGTGAATATTTATTTTTTTATAAAATTAAATATTAATAACTTGATATAGTTATTCCTTGGAAGTCCTGTAAGCAAATAAATCAATATTTAGGATTTTGTTAATGACGCTTGTGATGACGACGACTAGAGCAACTAAAAGCCTGGAGTCTTAAGAACTAAAAAGTCCTTTGTGCAACCATGTTGTGAAACTTCTTTCTCATAAAAGCAATACTTTTTTTTAATTTAAATATGCCTTTGGCTTCAAACAAACAGTCGTACATACATATGTATGTATGTGTGCACTATTTACGATGACTCAACTTCATGGAGTAAAAGAAGTACACACACGAGTACCCATAAAAAATGTACCCTTTTTTACTATACAATAAAATTCAAGGTTTGAAAGTTTTCTTTTGACAATACTTTTAGGTTTTTCTTTTCTATTCTTTTGTTTAAAGTTTTATACTTATAATAGAAAATTAGTTCCTCATGCACTTTTTCAACTAAATTTTTTTAATTTTTTTCTTTAATTTGTATATATGTACAATTTTCTAAGAAGTTTTTATATTTAAAAAACGCTTTTTTTAATTGATTAACTTTTTTCTCACTTGTGTCTACATGGACTCTCGTTTTGTAACTGTTATTAGTTGGCACAACTAATATGCTCAATGAGTTGGCAGCAACTGTTAAACAGGGATGAAAGTATTAATTTTGAGTACTTTTTCTTATAAAAAGCCACCAAAGAAATGTTAAGTCCTTCGAGTTTTATAAAAAAATTTTAATTATAATACACTCCAACAGAATAATTGACTTAATCTGGGTTCACAATATATAAGTTTTCTTTCGGAAAGTCTCAGTTTATTTGTAAGAGGGGGGAGAAGAATAGCATGTTCTCTTCCCCTCTCACCAGTAAACTCAGACTTTCTAAAATCCCGGGCAGCGCCGGGGCAAAGCAAGTTGTAATCTATATAATATTATAAAGCTGAAAAGTTTGTATGTATATATGTAAGAGGTATTCTCCGGAACTATAGATTTTCAAAATTTTTTTTTTAACAAAAAGAAGAATGGAACCTCCTAGCGGACATGCTTTATAAGGTTCCACTTAAGTGCAAAGGATAGGGTCCAGAGGCGCTTAACCTCCTATACCCAGATAATATAAATTATTATTATTAAATATTAGAAGAGATCTATTAAAGCAATAGCTTCCATTTTAACGTGAGTACGCTGTTCACCCTATATTCCGCCTCCAATCTATCTGTCCGCTCAACCGTCTCCTGACCGAATGCGAAAATGACTTTCGTTAGGTACGCTTTATCGTCTAAATAGCTAAACCGATTTCGACAAAATAAGAAATATAGGCTTTTTTTTTAAACTAGGACCAAGAGGAGGACATAGGGAGAATTACTGCCTCTCCGAAAGTATCTAACCAATTTTGATGAAATTTGAATCATTGATAGACCAGAGAAAATTAAACACACAGGGCTTATATTTGTTTCAAACCTTGGAATAATAGGAGACAGATAAGCAATTTCTGCCTCTCCGTCTCTATAGTTAGTCAAAAATTAACTCTGGACGGGCAACGCCACGGCCACGTCTTGTACATAATAAAATTATTATTACAAAAAATGTCTGTATTAAGGTACTTTAGCTATTAAAACGTATCATTTCATTTAAAATTCATTGCCATCTCTTTTATAAAATTAACAATTGCTTAACGATGCGCATGTCCTTTTCCGCGGGGGAGAATAACACATGTGTATGTGTGTGCGATTGAGTGATTGTACTTTATCTCAATTATATAAAAAATCAATATTTTATGACAATTCCCTCTTAGTTAACGTTATTGTTTTTGTTAATATATTTGCTCTTTAATTGTTTTTTTTGTTTAGTATTATTCTTCTTCATTATTAGTATTTTTATTGTTACACTCAAGTTGTTTTCTTTCTTCCTTCAAATACAATTATTTCGTTTATTTTGTTTTGATTTCTTGTTGATTTGTTTTGTGGACTTGAGTCAGCTTGTAGTGAGTGCAGTGAGTCGTTGTATCCACTCACCATTGTCTTGAAGCCTGTTGGTATCTTTAAATGAGGAGATGGAGATGATGATGGTGGCGTGTATACATACATACATACATATGTAGTATATACAGAAGACACACGTTGAGTCCGTATTAACAGGTGGTTTATCTACTTTGTTGGCTCCTTGTAGGGGTAAATAATAATAAAGAACAATTGTTTTTATGTCATAAATTATGCATACTTACAACAAAGGTCACCTAGTAATCGTTTCCGTCATCATCCTTTTAATGAGCGTTTGCTTCTTGTAGCTTTTAATGATTTTGAACTTGTATGTTTAAATGCAAACGATTGAAATAAGGACAGGTTATTTACATACATTTATGAAATATATACATTTATTTATTTTTATAAATTAACAATAGTTTTTGTATATGTAAGTATGTATGTATAAATATGTATGTACATTAGTGTGTCCAAAAAAAAATAAAAATTGTGCGTTTCGAGCATAATTTCAAAACTTATAGGGTAAAGTATTTTTAAGACTTTTTTCAGATTTTTCGGAAGAGGTTTAGAGGACGCTCAAGTCGAAATTTTGCCAAAAATCTTGTCTGCCGTCCTTTTTTTAAGTTTTCTTCATAACTTTTTCAAAACCCACGATTTTCTTCACTTTTAAGGAAATAATTTAAAAGAAAAATGTCCAAGCTTTATGTTGGTGTACAAAGACTATAAGTTTTTGCAATTTATGCACCCTACATTAAAATTTTTCGTAATTTTGCCATAAATTTTGTAAATAACGCTTTATAACTTTTAAAATTTTTATGAAAATGAAACAAACCAACAATGCATTTTAAAAGATCGATTTATTCTAAATAATTTAGAAACAAATATTTTTGAATTCGCTCTTACCGTTCCTGAGTTATACCGATTTTCAGATTTGTACCTAGTTAATGATATTATTACTCTTACCTTGCATGCAACCAAAAGAAGATTATAAATAATTGCTTCATTTGATTCTTATTTTTTGGTTGATAGATCTAAGCACTATCCAACAGTAAAAGGTTTAGAAGCTATTAATCGGGCCCGTTGGATGAAGAAAATTATATATTCTTTAAACTTATGCACTTTTCGCAATAGCTGCAATCTTGCAAGGACAATTCAAAATTCGATGCCTTGCTGGAATGTACTTCATTTAATTTAAGAATAAATATCAAAAACTGGTACCTCTGTCAACGGCCTCGATACGCTCCTCTCAATTATCTTAGGCTTATAAAGCAGTTGGATAACTACAAAATTAATAATGAAGAAGTTAAGCGCCACGTTAAAAACTTTTTTATGTCATCAGTGTGTCTTTATCCTAAAATTGGTTACCTTAGCGTTTTTTGATAAACATACATACCGACATCAAAACTTTCAGTCTTATTTGTTTTTGAAGCTTGGGATATTTCAATTGATTTTTTAAAAACAGATCCAGCAAATTGGAAAGCCAACAAGTCATTTCAAGATGCAAAGAACAAAGTTCAAAATGTACAAGTAGTAAATGACGTGGCAGAACGAGGTGTGGCTTTGGCCAACACTTACTTCAATGCCCCAACTTCGGAAACAGGTTTTCAGGACCCTAATACATGATTTTTAAATAAAGCATAATAAAACGTTTGATTTTAATTTGTTTGTTGGGTATGAGTAATAATAAAATAAACTGGGTAAAATTGTGAAAACCGGTATAACTCAGGAACGGTTAGAGCACATTCAAAAATAATAAAGAAAAAATTTATCTTTCAAACTGCTTGGCTTGTTTCATTTTCATAAAAATTTTAAAAGTTATAAAGCGTTATTTACAAAATTTATGGAAAAATTACGAAAAATTTTAATGTAGGGTGCCTAAATGAGCAAATCCATTGCAAAAACTTATAGTCTTTGTACACCGAAATAAAGCTTTTTCTTTTATTTCCTTAAAAGTAAAGAAAATCGTGGTTTTTGAAAAAGTTATGAAGAAAACTTATAAAAAGACCGGCAGACCCGATTTTTGGCAAAAATTCGACCTGAGCGACTTCTAAACCTCTTCCGAAAAATCTGAAAAAAATCTCAAAAATACTTTACCCTATAAGCTCTTAAATTATGCTTGAGCACCCATGAAAATCCAAGAAAAAATTTTTTTTGGGACACACTAATGTACATATGTACATATATAAATTAGGTTTTAAACTTAACATTAAATAACACTGTGCTCGAATTAATTCTGATCTAATTCGAATGCGCCAAAGCCAGTGGTGCTAAATTTTAAAATTTTTGAAAATGAAGGAGGTTACACAACATATATTTGTGTAACTTAAATACGGTTTCGTTTATTCAACAAGTTAAAAAACCAATAAAATTACCTTTAACCTTTGCATTACCAAATGTTTAAGCTACAACCTTTACCAATATGTAACCATGCGGCGATAAACAAGTTTTCATCATATAAAATTTTTTTTAGTTTTTTTAAAGAACTTAAAAATTGGTTCAGATAGTAAAAATTTCCTTTACACTGAACCAAATTTAAGGAAGTTATTTAATAAATAAACCCGGGTATTGGTAAAGCGAAGGTTAATGCTAAACTTACTTAAACTTCAGAATGTCATTGAAAAAAATATTTTACATTGCCATGCAGAAAAATTTAATGAATAATCAACATCCGAGTCTGGTGAACATGGCGAGTGATTTGAACACTGGTGTAGTGGCAAAAAACTTGATTCGCTTTAAGGGGATAGTTGTTGGAATCTGCAGGAGGAAGAAAAATAAATTTCTTAATAAAAACTTACCCCCTTATTCAAAAAAAAAAAAAAAAAAAATATCTCAGTTTTACAAAAGGTTTATTAAAAAAATTTCATATAAAATTCAATATATAAACCTAAAACATATTTTATGAATACGGCCATTTAACTTAAAAAATTATTTTAATTTTGAAGTTTCGTCTGGTTATTATAAAAACTAAAATTTTTCATCTTTTTTAAAAAAACAAAAATTCTTAAATTTTGCTAAATAATAATTTTTTTTTTTTTTTGCAAAAATGGTTATTTCTATAACTTACAGTTCTATTTTTAACCTTTTTTTTAAAGTTATTTCATTGCGGAATTTCGGTTTTTTAGTTTATTCAATAAACTAAACAGTGTTTGAGTTACACAAATATATGTTGTGCAACCTTCTCCATTTTCGAAATAACAGTATATCTCTTAAAAAGAGGTTAGCACCACTGGATTCAGGTTAACCCGCCGGGTGCCTCGCTTGTCAGTTTTTAGGTTTAAACAAGCTGGGCACCCTACTGGTAAAGTTAATTCGAGTACGCTGAATTCAATGGTGATATACGCTTTTCAAAGTTAGCGTTCGTAGTAGCGATATTTGCGATTAAAATTTTTTAATACTAATGCACCATAAATGGATATTTTTTAAACCTTTGGGATCATTTTTTAATTAAAGGCCCTAATTATGTATATAAAACGCAACGCCAAGGAATAACATTGAAAGCAAAAACCGTCATAAATATTTTGTAATTTTGTTGTTGCTTTCTACAGAAATTCATGTACCGTTTTAAAATTTTCAGCGTCACACAAGTTATAAGGCGTTTGAAATTTTAAAAGGCAATGTGAATTTCTGTTCAAAGCAACAACAAAATTACAAAATATTTGTGACTTTGGTTTTTTCTACTTGTTTGGCTACTTATTTTTTCGATAGGAGCAGGGGAAGTGGTACCCTCCATGGGATGCCAATATTAAGTATCGCATATCTTAAGAGCCTCTGCACTCATTTGCTTTAACTTTTTGCAGTAGGACCTTCTAAGCGGCGAAATTGAAATAAGATATCAGCTGGGGAAGTGGTACCCCCATAGGACGCCAATGTTAAATATCGCATATATTAAGAACTGTTATAGTGAATATGTTGAAACTTGGTAGGAGTTACGCTTATAGTAAACTACACCTTTGAAAATTAAAATTAAGGTGGTAGGCACAGGGGGAGCAATATCTCCCATAGGATGCATATATTTCATATCGCGTTACTGAGGAACTATGATAGCTAGAGTCTTCAAACTTGGTTAAAGCCACTTTCATGGTAAATTTTAAATTTTAAAATAAAAATGGGCGCAGTTGACGGACGAAAATACTAAATACCGAATATCTGAAGACAAACTACACCTTTCAAAATAAAAAAGCAATAAGTAATATTTACTCAATAAAAAATGTTATCATTTTGCGAAGCAGTAATGGTACATTTAAAAATATAAGCGCACAATTTTGCGCTACGCAATAAGACATACAGAGATGCAGTAAAGTAAGTAAAGGAACTCTTAATAAGTTTCATAAAAAAAATAATACGAAGCAGGTTTGTAAGGGATTACCCGGCGCTCAACATAGAATGTTAATATTTTAAATTTTCAAGTGGATCCCATACAATGACAGTCCAGATTTCTACATATTTGGACTACTATAACAATGAAAGTATTATAATGTTGTACAAATAGCTTAGATAATAATACACAATTTCTTTCAAAAAGCATGTACTGTAAAAGCATTTAAATTTAGTACATGAGCCTTGGTTTTAATACACAAGATCTGTTTTAAAAAAATTTTACCAATTTTATTTCGATGGGGGTAGCAAAGCGCACCGGGTTAAGCTAGTATTGTATAAATTTAAGAACAAACTCAACACTGAAGTCAAATAAATGATTTATCATTCTCTTGTACACTCTAATCTAACATATTTGCCACTAATATTTGGATGTGGTACGTCTACAGGCCCAACTATAATATGCATTAGCTTCCTTAAGCTACTGTCAAAAATTAACAAAAAGTCTCTCAAAAGCATTTAAAAAAACAAAAATAAAATAAAAAAATATTTGATTCCGTATATAAAGTGCGACCTGTTTCGTACTTTGCTTAAGCAAATGACAGTTTCATAAAATTTAACAAAAAGTTTTCTTAAGTTCAATATGGTTCTACAAATATTAATCTTATGTATTCGCACAATTGCTTGAGCCAACTTAAGCATAATATATTTGGGCCTTACCTCTTAAAACAGTCTTTAACTTACCATCGCGTTATTCTGCTATGAACTTATATAAATACAAGGCAATTCATATCTTGCCAATCCGAGGTCTATACAAACAACAAATGCTATTGTACATACATATTTAAAGCTTAAAGAGGATTAAATCAGAAATCAGTTAAATTTAACGTAAATGTCACAAGAACATGTAGAAATACTAGGCAAGCATATAACTTGCAGATTGCGAGATGTCGCATTGATTTAACTAAACAACGTATTACTTTTGCTGGACCAATTGAATACAATAACTTACCGATAAGATTAACAAATATATCAGTTGTATCGTCCTTTAAAAAGGAACTTAAATTTTACTTGTTGGGTACCCTATAGGGTTTTTTCCGGGATTTCCCGTCCCGGGAATTTCAATTATTTTATTTTCCGTTTTCCCGGGAATTTTCTTGCGGGATCCCGGGAAATAAAAGATTCATCATAATTTCAGAAAACAGCTATTTATACTTTGAAATTTAGTTTTATATTCTCTAAAAATTAGCATCTGTGAATGGGTTGTGAATTAGATCAATTACAAGAAGTGAGTACACATTTAAATCAATGTGCAAGAGTTGATAATTATTACATTTAGTGAAGTGAAATGTTAATAAAGTACATTATTTCAAAATAAGATGCAGAAAGTAAAGTTTTATTGTCCATGGACAAGTCTTAAAAATAGGAGAAACCTAAAAATATCGCTCCTTTATTGCAACATAGTCATATCTTCAAAAACAATCTTGACAAAATGCGATTAAAGTTTTTAAAATGTACAGATTTCAAGAAATATTTTGCTATAACTTCGGTTCAGTTTGAGATATAATACGAGAAGGTATGAAAGAAAACTTTGCAAAAGTTACTTCAAATTTTTGATTTTTTGAGAAATGATTATCATGCAATGAAGGAGCGATATGTTTATTTGGTGATAAACGCAATTTTTTTTCAATTTGTGATGGTTTAAATACCCGTGAAGTGCGGGGAAACCGAAATAAAATAACATGTTGGAAACTCTTGTAAGATACTACTACACACAACTTGAAAAACACATTGTCCTAAAGATTACTAATGATCCTATTGAAATTAAAAGGTTTGTAAAAAGCAGTTCAGTTGATGCTATTTTTGCATCAACCTTGACATACATTATTTAACTAATATAGACGTTGTTTATAAAAAAAAAAATTGCTTTGTAATTACTTTGTAAACAAGTTCCCTTACGTTTTTTTATAAAAGTTTCTTTATTAATTTAAAACAAAATTTACTTTGTATTATTTATATGGAGCGGGATCCCGGGAAATTTAAAAAAAAATCCCGCTTTCCCGGGAATCGAAAAAGTCCGTGAAAAAAAAACTCTAGTACCCTAGAAACCAGGGCTGTGGAGTCGGAGTTGAGGTTTTTGTGCCGGAGTCGGAGTCGTAGTACCCACAAAAACTCGCGACTCCGACTCCAAAGTTTTTCGGCATAAAAAATTTAAGAAAAATTTTCCAATATAAAAATTATTCGAAATTGACTATGCAATATTTCAAATATCGATTTTAAATTTTTAAGAATAATTTTGATGCTATATTTACCCATTTAAAAGTTAATGCATTAAAAATGTTAGAGTGCTATATTCGGATGTTCCGAATCTTTGACACCCTCCACCGAAAGTTAGAATATATGAGAGCTATAAATTATTAAATAATCTTTATAAAACGGACGTCAGTATAAAAATTGGTTCCAGTTCAAACCAATTATACGACAATCAGAAAGTTTTATGCTTTTTTCTTAGCAATTTGAACTAACTTCAGGAGGGACATTTATATTATCCCATGGCAGCCATGTCATTTCTCAAGTTTTCCTTTTTTTTTTTGCAAGTTTTTTGAGATGCAAAAAAGTGGCAAATCTAGTCTATTTGAGTGATATTGAAGAAGTTAATAATGAATAGCTTGAGCTTTAATTTTAGTAACATAATTAATAGAAATATTGAAAATTTTCGCGAGGGCGTATTCAAAATAAATACATTTTTAGATTCAATTTTTATATATTTTTAAATAAAATGAATTCTAAATACTTTTTTTCATTTAATTATTTAACAGTAATATAAAAAGCCTTACCACATGTTTTTGTTTTTTCTTTAAAAAATGTTGGCACTTTTGTAAAAAAAAGCTTTTTTCAGAAATAAGAGTTTTTTAAAAAAAATAAATTATGAACGGATCATCACGAAATCCTGTATAGTGATTTCCGTTATTAAATAAATATCTAAATGGAACAAATTTCAATACAGTAGTGAAATTTGTTTTAGCGCTTAAAGTGCTTTTCAGTAAGCTGCTTAATAGGGGATCTAAGGTAAATATGGACCGATAATCAGAAAATTGCATGGTATTATTTCTAGCCATATGAATCAAAATTGGACCAAATTTTACAAACTCTATAGCTGCTACGGTTTTAGGTGTATTTAAATAATTTCCTAGAGTGAGCATTATATGGGGCATTATATAGCAAATTATGGACCGATCATCACGAAATTTTGCAGTGTCTTATAAAACTGTGACGTACCAAATTTTATTATGATAGCGATATTTATTACGATTTTATGCGTACTAAACTGTTTTCCGGGAGTAGGCTTTATATGGGGCACATTTAAATATGATAGCAATATTTATTACGGTTTTAGAAGTACATTATGGCACCTTTTACTTAATTTTTTGTAGCAAAATTGTTAATTTTTAAGGGTGGTGCTTCTACATTTTGATTGAAGTGTGCGTATTTTGAACAGACGGACATGGCTAAATCGACTTAGAATTACTCAAGAAACCAGGTTTATTAGATAAATAATAAAAAAGTTTCACATGGAATGACAAACTTAGTATTCCCTCATGGATTTTTAGTATACATATACGTGCTTACATATGTATTAATGTTTAATAATTTTAACGTTTGAAAGGTGATTTTAAATTTAAAAATAGATCAATTTTAAAACAAAAAATTAAGAACGTAATGTTTTTGCAAATGTTTTAGTAACAGCGATAAGTCCAATTAAGAAAACTGAAATTATGCTTGTATAGTTATTATTAATTCTAAAGGGTGGTTAAATTGTAAGGGACGATGTTGAATGTGAACCACACCTAAACGCCAAGTTTTTTTCCGAATTTTATTCGACATTTTTCAATTTCAGACTAACTTAATTTGAATCATGGAAAGATACACAATCGAGCTACTCGTTAAAGTTATTCAGGCTTATTATGAAAATAGGAAATCAAATCAAAATGCATATCGTGCAATTTTCGAAGAAAATCATCTTCAGTGGATTCGTCAATAAGCAGAATTGCCGCATATGGGCGAATGATAATCCAAGAGTGATTGTCGAAAAACCAATGCACCCACAAAAAGTGACCGTTTTGTGCGGTTTATTGGCTGGCGGCATCATCGGGCCGAATTTTTTCCCAAATGAGGCCGGTCAGGCAGTTACTGTGAATGGTGTTCGCTATCGTGGGATGATAACGAACTTTTTATGGCCCGAATTGGAAGATATGGATGTGGACGATATGTGGTTTCAACAGGACGTTGCCACTTGCCACACAGCTAACGAAACAATGGCTCTTTTGCGCAACAAATTCAATGGCCGTGTTATCTTACGTAATGGCGATGTCAATTGGCCGCCAAGATCATGTGATTTGACACCGTTGGACTTTTTTCTTTGGGGTTATTTGAAAGAAAAGGTGTACGTCGATAAGCCAGCAACAATTCAAGAGCTAAAGGATGAGATAATTCGGCACATTAACGGCATAGAACCTCCATTATGCCGCAGGGTCATCGAAAATTTGGACCATCGGATGGAGGTGTGCCGCCGTGGTCGCGGCGCCCATTTGGCCGATATTTTGTTCCATACATAATTGAGTAGTATCAATATATCATAATAAAATAAAATTACAATAATTTCCTAAATAGTTTGTGTTATATTCAAAATCAACATCGTGCCTTGAAATTTTAACCACCCTTTATATTAAACTTTTTGTTTGTTTAAAAATCAACAATATTTAAACATACTTACATATCAAATAGCCGTGAGCTAATAAATTTTACTATAGTTTTCGGATTATTTTAAGTATGGATCAATGATTAAATGCGGCTAGAGTTAAGTGTTTGGCACTTGAATAATCCGTATTTAAATCAAGCATTCTGTACTTGATTTAAAAAAATCTGTACTTACCGTACTATTGACACAACTTTGCCTTGGATAAGTACGGATGGATTCATTTTTCTTGTGACTGTAACAATTCAAAAATTATTATAGAACATAACTTTCTTTAAGTATATAATTAAATGAATTAAAGAAAACATTATTTTTTTTAATGTTTATCACATCAATATGCACGCTAAGCGTATTAAAAAAAAATATTTTGAGTTGAATGAATATACATACATATGTATAAGTTTGTATGCATCTATTTTATTCAAAATATTTTACTGCCATATTCATAAAAATACAATAATTTTGCTTAAAATGTTTTTTAAACAAACATTTCTAATCAAATTTTTTCTTAAAACACATTTAAAATTTTAACAAATGGTTTATGAATACTGCTCGTATGTGTTATTACCAAATGACAGGCGATGGACTGAGTGCTTTTCATATAATTTTATTACATAATCAATCGCCTGTCATTTGGAAACAGCACATTAATGTTTGAATACGCTAATTTCTTCTCAAAAACGGTAATTTTTAGACGGCCGTACGGTAATGAAAAAATAAAAATTAACATCACTGAGTCTCATATACATTAAGCATCATGATTATAGTAGGAGTCGGAGTCGTTAGTCGGAGTCGCACTTAAAAAATTTCAGTGTTTGGAGTCGGAGTCGGAGTTAGTACTTTTTTCGGACGACTCCACAGCCCTGCTAGAAACACTTCTATTCTTATCTAAAAATTTTATAATTATAAATATGTATAGTTTATTGCAATATATATGTGTAAGTATAAATATTGTAAATAATAATTTAGGTATTTATCATAATGATATACAGGGGTCTAATCACCGCATACGATATCAAGCAAAATTGATCGAAATTATATATTTTGGTATCGTGAAACTCGATGTCGAATGAAATGTATTGAATTTGAAATAATTGCATTCGATATCGAGTAACTCGACATTACATTTATCGAGTTTTCATTGGATACGTCAGTGTCTATCGTATGCAAAAAAAATTTGAAAGTTTATTCGATACGATAGTGTCGAATGCGGTGATTAGACCCCAGGTCTGTTCTGAAAATCACGTGATTTTAAATCACATGTGCTTTTAAAATCACACGTGTGATTTTGTGGTGTTCTGTTAATCACACAGTTTTTTATACATATAATTATAGCTCATTTTTTAACGTTTTTATGTTATTTATTAGTTCTAGGGTGTGTTTAAAATTTTGCAATATTTTGCGAATTTTAGCCATTTTCGCGATAGACACGATTTGTTCCTCTAAGTTTGTTGATTCTCTACAGCATTAACGATTTATAATAAATAGTAGATGCCGCTGTAACAAATTTTTGCGAATACCCGCTTATTTAGCAATTTTTACCAAATTTTTGCCATTCCTTATAGTTTTAGAGACTTGTAATCAATTTTATGGATTGTTTAAATAAATTTAAGCTTTTACGATTTTCAATAAATATTAGACTTTGCTTTCATGCCGCTGTTAGCAAATAAGCGACCTTTAATTCAACTAAAAAATCAAGCCTGAAAACACAACAGAAGTCTCAAAAGCAAATATCAGTTTTGTAGTGTCGTCGAATTTTCTTAATTTTAAAAGATTTGTTGTAAATAAAATAGCTTATTGCATAAAAAATTAATAAACAACACATTGAATATTTCATTTAAGTAATTTATTATGACGATGTAAGATAACAATAGTCGCAAAAATAACAAAGTGATATCAAAAAGTTGTTTACGTAGCTGAACGTTTTGAAATCACAAAATAATATGCCCAGAACACCTTTCTTAACTTTCATAAAATGTGATTTTCAGAACAGGCCTTATAGCCTATAGGCTTTATATATGAAATGGATATAATGGGAACAAGTATAGATCCAATCAAAAATTAATGAATAAATTCTCTCATATATACATATTAAATTTAATATTCTCTCAAGAAATTCCTTTCTTGAGAAAATGGGTGTTTATAAACTCTTTAAATTATGGATAAATTGGTATTTATTTATGGGTCGATTACGGATGGCAACTGAACTGAAGTTGAGTAATAGACCCATTACATACATACTTATATACATACATATGTATAATTTTTGCGTTTTGTAACCGTTTTGACACTGATTGACAAAAATTAACTTTTAATTTGTCACATGAACTTTTTTGGTCTTGTTTACTTTATTTTGACTTCCTAAGGCGGAAAACAGAGGTAGAAAAAATTTGACACCCATAGTTTTTTTTTAAAAGGAATTTTATATTTCATAAAAAATACTGAAAACTAAAAGCTATGATGTTCTGGAGTATGACCTGAGGCTGGTCTCTTGCAAGAAATCGAGGTGGGAGTGTAGAAAGTGTATTTTGAGTGACATATTACAACCCAATGCTTTATACGTCGAAAGTAGTTCTCCTATCAGATCTTTGTAGTTACTTGCTTTGTGGTTGCCCAAAAAAATTTTGTGCGACATTTTTAAAACTTTTCCAAGCAGATTTCTCTAACAAACTTAAATTTTCTTCGAATATGTTAATCTTTAACAATTCTTTAATCTGATGTCCGACGAAAATTCCTTCCTTTATTTTTGGGTTACTAACTTTAGGAAACTTTTCTCTCAAGTACGTAAAACCTGAGCCGTTGCGATCCATGGCTTTGACAACATTGTTTATTTTTTATTTAATATGTGTGGTGGTCAACGTTTTGATTTTGTATACTAAACTCAAAATATTACACGTTTTAAATGAAAACTTGATACATACAGTAGTATTAACGGAAAATAATGTAAAATCAATGAGGGTATATAGTAAAGTAATACACGGGTGTTCTGGAAATCGAAAACGCAAAACACAAAAATTTTAAACGTTCGTTTTTAATAAGATTTCTGTGTTAAATGAATTTCATGACAAATATTTTGCAAATATTTCTCTATTAAACTGAATTTCATAACAAAAATTATAAAAATTTTATTAAAAGTGTATTAAAAACAACTTCCAAATTCTTGCGTTTTGCGTTTTCGATTTCCAGAACACCCCTGATAATTTGCATACAGAATCCGTGTGGCAAAAACCTTGTTGATGTGTTATGAATACAAATTCCCCGGAAGTTTTTTCCCATTTTTACAATTGATTTTACATGGGAAAATGGGAGAAAACTCCCGGGGAATGTTCATACATAATTGGGCTGAATAAGAAATCAACAAATTTTCAAAAGAAAAAAATTAAATTTTAAATATCATAACCAAAGTATATCAGCCCAATTATGAATAAAAATTCCCCGGGAGTTTTCTCCCTTCTCCCATTTTTCCTATGTTAATTCAATTGTAAAAATGAGAAAAGGGGAAAAAACTCCCGGGGAATTTTTATTCATAGTTGGGCTGTAAATATCAGAATGAGGAGGAATCCGAGACAATTTTTTCGACTTTTTTGGGCTAAGCTTTAACTAAACGCCCAATCAATCGGTATGTACCCCGATTTAATTAATGCTTTGCCGGAAAATAATAACAAATATTATAAGTACAAAAGAATATTTAATTATTTTGCAATTTATTTTATACATAATTTGAGTGTGACAAAATCATTCAATTTTTTATTTGTACATACATATAAAATGCAATTAATATTCTTAATAAAAAAATTGTTTACTAAAATACGACTAGTCAAATTTACTTAATAGGTTTCATTTTCCACAAACCATCATTTAAGTAATGGCAATTATCCACACCAATACCTTTGTTAATTTTAGCACTAAAAGAATATAAATATTAATTGATCTGTTTCTCACAAAAATGATGCAACGTGTTACTACTTACATATCTGCCGTAGACAAGGTGGTAATGCCAATAGCTAGAGCATGTTCTTTACCCTCTGCCATAATGGCAACAATGGTATTCTTTTCAGCCGGTGTCATCATAGCACCGGGTGAGGTTAGACCAGGGCACATGATATTAGCACCGCTTAGAACAAAACGTATTGCACCTTTATCAACTTGCTGCATATTTACAAAAAAGGGATATTTGTGCAATAGCTTAAGAGTTGGCATCCACTGGCCATCCCGATGACGGAAAAATACTTGTTCGCCAGCACCGTTTAAAAGCAATTCAATGTGATCATGACTGTAAATACGAAACTAAAATTATCTAATATACATACATATTTAACATATTAACGAAATCTTACCATTTCGCTATGCGATACGTATCCTTTTTGGGTAAAATTAAATCAATGTGTGACTCCAGCAATGGATAGCTTTCTAGCAATTTTGCACGTATGCCTTTTTGCACAGACGACTTCAATTGTTGTATGGAAGATACACTTTCTTTTTCTTCAAATCTAAAATTTTATTTATTTACAGTGTAAATGTTAGTTTAAATTAAACAAAAACATACTTTTTAAACATTTTGTCGGCAGTAATAGAAAAATAAGTGTGGTAAATGCAAAAAATATGGGTTAATAGTAGAGGTGGCAGAATCTCGATGACACTAACGATGAGTGGTATTGGCTATGCGCCCCATACACGGTTTAATTCAGTTGTCAACTGAGTCTTTCAACTGAATTGATGTATTGGCCACACACTTCATCAACTGAATTGAAAGATTTTAAATTAATTTTAAAAATACTTAACTTTTTTTTACAATAGAAAACTACAAACATTAATTTTGCCAGCTAATCAAGAGACTCGAGCACACACAGTACAATCGAATTGAAAGACATGGTGTTTTCTTCTCTACAAAAAATGTGACATTTTATTTTAAAAAAATGCAATTTAGTGTCTGTTTCCTAAAAATTTTGCTCCTGAAAAGGATGAGTTTTTTAGAATAAAACAAGCCACCCTTTTTGGGAGCAAAATTTTTAAGAAACAGACACCATATCGCAATTTTTTTAAAATAAAATGTCACATTTTTTGTAGAAAAGAAAACACCATTAGTAGTCAACTTAAAAAAATCTTAATCTTTTGATTTTTTTTCAACCAACTCGACAACCGTCAAACTAATCAATTGCCAAGGCCATACACGCTTTGACTTGGAATTTCTTTACTTTTTTCTTTTCATCGAAGGGTTTCACAATGGACATTACCGGTCTCCGAGTGGAAGTGCGCCCTTGGGCACATAACCCTTCTTAACCTAACCTAACCTTACTTGGACAACAACCGACTGACTCAGTTGACAATTGAATTGAATCGTGTATGGTCTGCTTTAGATGTGTGTTATAATCGATAAAGTACCACAAGTAGAAAGAGTTTTTACCCCGACTATACGAACAAATTGTGATGTCTCACCCAAGGCGAATTCATAAAGCTGGAGGTCCACACCACGCGTTACTCGCTTTTTCGCTGCATACGCAGCTGTCAAAAAAGTAGAATCTGTGTAGTTGTACGTAGTAAGTTACATTTACAAAAGCGTAGATGCCTTGAGGCGAAAAGTAGGTTTACTTTCTACTTTTGTAAGCGTCACAAGCAGCGTTCGAACAAGTCAGCTGATTTTGACAAATTAAATTTTATTTTTACTTGTGCTGCTGCTGCATAAAAAGCGTTGCATGTAACTTGAAACGTGCAACGCAAGTAAGGTTAGAAAAGCATGTACTGCGTGGAGGCGAAAACGCGTGGTATGGACCTCCAGCTTAAGGGTGACATTTTCGAGTCATCCGTTTATTGTTAATTTTTTGTGTGTATATATTGAATGTCAAGCTGTGTTTACATTTTGTGAAAAAATTAATTAAAATTTCAAATTCAATTAAAATATAAAAACTTGAAAAAAAAGTGAACATAAAATATAAACACAGGGAATTAAAAATACGTAAAAAATAAGTGGACCCACAATGAATTTTCAATAGAGTAAAAAGATTTACTTTCTAAAGCGGCTTATACACTTGCAATATTATTGTATTTGATATTCGCCATATTATTTCCATTTTGTCCTATATTATGCAATAAGTCGCACAATTGTTTCATTTATTCCATAAAAAGTTGAACGTAACCTATACCCTAGGTCTACACTAAAGATAAATATCTCAGCAAGTTGACAATGACGTCGGCAGAATAACAGAGCAATATTTCTTATTGCTCAGCTTATGTTAAAGGCATGGGAAAACGTATTTATGTCAACTCATAATTTGAAAAAAAAAATCAAGGAAGAAGGTGCAGTGTAAAAACTGGCGCTATCTTGCAAAATTTATTAATATAAATTCTTTCTTATTCGACTTTATTATTTAAAGGTGTATTAATTTGTTTAAGCTTGAGGTCTTTTTTTATAAAAAAAAAATAATTATTTTATAAATTTTTTTTTTTTTTTTGTTAAAGTAAAATTAATATTTTTTTATAAAAAAGAACTCAAACTTAAAAAAATTAATATAAATTTAAGTAATAAAGTTCGAATAAGAAAAAATTATATTAATAAAAATAATTCTTGTAATTTAATTTTAGTGCTTATTAAATTCTTTAATTTAATTCTTTTACTGCAATTATAATTTGCTATTTTTTTAATTGACAACCAGATTTGACGTTTTATGATAGCAATAATTGCCAACGAAAATGGACTAACAATTATTGCAACATGAATTGCCGGCAATAAATATGTACAACAAATTGCTGTCTACATTACCCGGGGTCTCCACCTAACATAAAATGACTAACTTTAACACTAACTGCAAGTAAGTGTTAAGTGGAGACTGATCCAGTTAAAGTTTTAACTTGATTGTTATAACGTTTCTTTTGAAAGTTCTTTTATAACATAAATTGACGTTTAAGTTTGACAGTACGCTATTTTGTAGTTGTTTTTCGACATCTTTAATTAATTTGTTAAAAGCGTTGTAAACTACACATAATAAACTTTGCTTTTTGTGAAAAATATAATACAAACAAATATTTAAGTATAAAATAACTTTAATTATTTTCCACAAACACACTGTAGCTACATACTTTACGCGTCAACGAACTGAAAATAATGAAAAGTTTTAACTCTAACTTCACTACGTGTACGCCACCATAAACATATAACCATTTTAACTGCAAGTCTTAACTTCATGTTTTAACTGCATTTCATGTTAGGTGGAGACTGGGTGTTAAAGGAAGGCGAAATCAACTACAGGTGGTGTCGGAACTACAACAATCCAAAAACAACAGATACAACATAGGAATTTTTGCATTGCACTGTTTGTGCCATTGGCTCGAAATGGCAACCATTATTAGCAAAACACTTACAAATCAAAACAAATAAGCTCGAACTGTCAAAATCAGATGCCGTTTCGACACCACATGTAGTAAATTCGCCTTGATATGTCGCAATAATTATCAATGTTGCCAACACATTTTCACTTTCTTTTCGTTGTGCAATAAAAATCAAAATTGTTGATTGTTGCCAATATATTGTGCCACCTTCGAATATCACATACACATTGGCAATATAATTGTCCAACACGTAAAATTGAACCATTTTATTACAAGTGTATGAGCCGCTTAAAGAAATTGAGTATATTTTATAAACAAAAAAATTCCTTTTTTAAATTTTCAACAAATAATTTTGACAGTCACTCTAACCTTTTTCAAAAACAAAATACAAAGTAATATTAAAAAAAAAGAGATAGCTAGCATAACTCTATCTCACGATGCGGTCACCTTTATGAATTCGCCATGGTCTCACCCTGCAGCCACACGTTCAATAAACCACTTTCAAGTTGTTCACACAAACTGATTGTCAAAACATGGTTGAATTAACAGCTATGGCACAGGCAGGTTTCAATTTGATAATCCATTTCATTTTAAAAATGCCCCCGACGAAGAAACAACTAAAAATAGTAGCTAGACTCAAAGAATTTTGTAAAAAAGCACAAGAATTTGCAAGAACACAATTTATTTTTAATAAAGCCGAACAAATGGAAAGGTGAAATTTAAAGTAATTTCGTGGTCAGTTTGAAAAGTGTGAGTATGTTAATAAAAAAAGTGAGAGTGTATTGCAAATTGAAAGGCAAAACTTGTTCGTGTGGCCTCCAAGTAAAAAAGCTAAATTCGTTTTTGTTAAGTTAAAACTAAGATATGGAAAAGAATATATGTATCAATTTTACTATTTTTATTTTAACTTCTATATGAGGCACTTCCAAATATATTGCAATTCAAATTGTAATTGTCAAAAATCGCTACATTCTTAAGTTACCCACAGACGAGGTAAAATTAGTCTAAACATGGGCATGTTACACCAAATGTTGGTAATGTTCATTTTGTTTAAGGTGCTATCAGACGGTATGTATTTTACATATGTACTGTCACTTTTCTTACCCATATGTAATTCCGTATGTATGTCAAAATTTTCTTAAATTTTTCTTTACAATATATTTTTTCAAGAAATTTTGTTTCAAAACAAACCAGCTGTTTTGTTTATGTTTGTCACAGAAAAATAGAGCGCGTTCTAATCGAAAAAATTACATATGTATTTCCACATGTATTTTACACATGCAAAGTTTCATATGTATCACACGATGTGTACAACTTTTACAGATGGAAAATTTGACAGTACATATGTAAAATACATACCGTCTGATAGCACCTTTAGAGCAGTTGTTGAAATATTTTAAAAATTTGATTCTATCTTGCTTAAAATTTTTTGTGTGTACTTCAAAAATATAATTTAGCCTTTTTCGCGCTTTTATAAAAAAAAATGGCATTAAAATGTACAAAAACCGTCAATTTTTTCAATTTATCCCTTTTTAGCACGTTTTTAATATGACATCAGGCGTTTAGAATGCCATGAGTTGGCACCTCTGCATTTGTTTGTGGGAAAGTAAACAAAACTTTTAATCAACAAAACATTTAGTAAATTATGATTTTTAGAAAAAAGTACATTAAAATGGAATATGCACTACCAGAGTTATTAAGTCGTGAAGAGATTTTAAGAATTCTAAAGCAAGTAAGTTATTTCACTCAGGAGTATTTTAAAAATAAAAATAAATTGCCTAAATCACAGCGTCAATTACATGTTTACAATATAAATGAATTAACCCATAATGAGCTACTAAAGATTTACAAAACATTCGTGATGCCTCTTTCCCAGAGACCAGAGCGAACTAAAACAGTTAAACTGAATAATGGTATGGTAACTAAAGATGAAGCGTATGATGAGGAAAATATGCAGGTAGAAAATATAAATAATATGTGTACCTCCATGGAAGTGGATTTTCCTTATAGAGGGTCCTGTAAAGTGTCTCTTTTAATACCAAACGAAAGGATGAAAAGCCCAGTTGGAGAAAAACGTCGACAAAGAAGCAGTGATGAATTCGATATGTGTGAAGATGACTATCAATTTCAACTAAGTTCGGTTACGAAACGTATAAAAATAAATTCATTATCATGATTTTTATGAAACAATTGGGTATGTTATAATTTTATTTATTTTTAATGAACATATTTATGTAAAATATTATTATGATAAAGCGGTGCAGATAAAAGACAGAACTATGTAACTCTTTAAAGGGCAAAAGTAGTTTTTCGTAATCTTAAATGAAAATAATCCAGCCTTAATTGACTTACTAGGCCTTTTTAAGAAAGTCGTTGTCGTGATCGAAGTCGTAGTCGTTGGAAATTTTCATCGATACCAATTAATATTTACGACAATTTGTGTCGCTTACGACAATCAAAAACAAATTATTTAAAACAACTGGTTTCGTTTACAACGGCACTTATAATAATAATCTAAACGCTCATAATAATCTGAAGAGCAAATGATTAGGATTGGAATCAGTTGTCATAAACTATAGTAATTGATACCAAACGAAAGAAATAAAAAAAAAAAATAAGTTTAACCCAATCAAAAACTCAAAATGTATTTTTTTTTTTTATTTAAGAACTTTTTGTTTAACGACAAAGAATTAACGTAAATTTGTTATATAAAATGTATTTATTCATTTTGGATAAAAAAGATTTTACTGATTAATTTCGGTAGAAGCAAAAGCGACTAATGGAACTTGGAAGCTAGCCTCAAAGACGAAGGCAAACAAAATCATACGCATGAATTTCGCGCAAGTGCACAAAATGCTTACTTTCGATTTTATTTCTTTTGAAAAAGAAATTACCAATTACTTTAGAAAACTTTCATAAAAATATGAATATACCCCACGATATTTCGTTATTAATTTCATGAAAGATTCAAAATTTCCAACAAATTGACTTTTTACCTTTACCTACTCTGAATAGCATTAATTAGAATTTAATCAAAATGAACTTCACCCTATTGATAAATAAAAGGAGGCATTTTCCTCGAAATCCCTAAAAAGCAAATCGTTGCCCTTCCCGAGTGTACCGGGGTATATGTATTTAAATTTTTTTTTTATTTTCATTCTCTAAGATATTTTCAACAAGTCCCTGGAGTGCAAATCTCAATTTTTTTTAAATTAGTTAAAAAAATTAATTTCAAAAGATTTTGTTATTCGTGCTTAATTCCCAGTTTTTATTATTGATAAAAACACTTGAAATTTATTGTTGATGGGATAAGCTATTCCTATGCGCATTTCACTGGTTGCTTAGGCCAGATCATCAGGAAAATTCATCCATAATGATTTTAGAAAAACTAAAGATATTAAACCAAATAAAACTGTTAAGCGTATAAGACTTATAGCAACAGTTCTACTTGTAATAATATCAAAGTTTAAACAAAACACATCAACAATAAACAGTGGGTTTATCTCATCTTACATTCCCCACTACAATTAGTTGAAATTCTCTCAACATTAATTGTAGTTGTAAGTAGGTTAAGAAAAACAAAATAAAAACAACAAAAACTTACAAAAGATGTTGTCAATTAAGTGTTTTTTTAGGCCGTGCACTTGCCTGTTTATTATCAAAAAGTAATTTCAATTTTTGGGAATACAAAATTTTAATTTCAAAAGATTTTGTTATTCGTGCTTAATTCCCAGTTTTTATTATTGATAAAAACACTTGAAATTTATTGTTGATGGGATAAGCTATTCCTATGCGCATTTCACTGGTTGCTTAGGCCAGATCATCAGGAAACTTCATCCATAATGATTTTAGAAAAACTAAAGATATTGAACCAAATAAAACTGTTAAGCGTATAAGACTTATAGCAACAGTTCTACTTGTTAAAAAAAATTTTAAAAATTTGAAATTGGAGATTAAAAAAAAAACACAAACATTTTTACCTTTTTTGACATCACCTTAGGACGGGTTAACGCCATAAAGAAAACTTTTTCCATACCCTCACATTTTTGAGTCTTTTAAATAAAGAAATGTTGCAGAAACTAATTTCAAAAATCTTTAAGGTGTGTGCTTGAATTTCTCGGTCAAGTAATAATTGGCACAATAATAATCTGGGGCATTTTTTATTATTGGGCTAGTTCTTAACAGATTTTGGATTTTTATACCTTTTTTAAAACATAATTAGATCTTCATTTCGTTTAATTTATCATATAGAGTAAATACCAGTGTTGCCACTTTGTGGGTAACTACCCGAATTTGGTGTGGTTTTTACGTTCGTGGGTAAAGCGCGGGTAATTTCTTCGAGGTGTAGATCAGGTGTAATTTGAAATTCTTTCGTTTTATAAAAAATAAATATTAAGATATAGTCTAAGTGATAAAATTTCTACCATTGAAGATATTGTTTATCTAAAAAATTTGCAATTTATTAAGCCAAAGTAACTGTTTATTAAAAAAACAAAAACATCAAAATCACTTATCAAGCAAAAGATTGATATTGAATGGCGACAGTTGCAGTGATTTAGAGCCCGAAGTTTATTGGAAAAAGAAGTTATTCTTACTTAAAAACCCTGGAGGAATTTATGTTTCCAATATTACAAAAAGTAATGAATTTGGTTTTTCTTAAAAGTTAAAACGGAACGGCAATGAACATTTTAAACCTTCCCTAGATATATGGAAGTAGAACTAATTATTTTATTTTTTATTGATTTATTTAAGGTTTTTAAATGTTATTTTTGTTTATTTATTTTAATATGGAACTTATTTTAGTGAATTGTTTGTATGTTTACACCGACATCACCATATTGGAAGAGGTTTTATTGAGTTTATGCTGATGAGTGAAACACATTCCGATGGACTTAGCACAAATATCTGTGTTTTCCGTCCTGCTCGCTGGTTGCCTGTTCATGTATATCTTCAGCAAGAAGTGCAGGTCCCAATTTCTAAAATTTGCTACATGAGTTTTTGGAAGTTTGTAATAATCGGTCCATAATTTCACATAGCTACCATTTAATAGTATTTTGTTAATATTAAGACAACATATTTGGCCGAAAAATGTTGTGTTTTACCCTAAATTCTTTAAAGTTTGACAAAATGTTCTTAAGTCAGAAACTGTAGTTTTTGTTAATATGTACATATTAAGTTAAAAATTATTTAATTTATTTAATTATTTTCTTTAAATCGAAGATAACAACAAAAACTAAAGTTAAACCCAACAAAAACTACTCAAAATACATATTTTTATTTTAAGGCCTTTTGCCGAATTTCAAAGAATTATCTTTCGAAATTAATTTTGGAATCGGTCGATATTTGACCATGGCTCCCATACAAATACCATTCCTGAAAATAGCTTGTAATAGCATAACTTCCTTATAAATATTGGTATTCATTAATAAAAAAAAAAACAAATATGTCATGGCTAAATTCTGTGCTGACAGGTAATGCATTGACCATAGGCTCCATATAAACACCCTCCCTTAAATCACTTTAAGATTAAAAATCGCATATAGATGAAGATGCGTAAATAATTTTCGGCCTTAACAATTCTTAGAGTAGGAAGTGTAGGGTATCAAATGTTCGGAATTGACCGACTACACTTTCTAAGCTGCTCTTTTTTGTAAAAGCTATTTTTATAAAATTAAATGTTAATTTAATAAAAGGTCCCTGTTTCTCAAAACTACAAGTTACAAATCTACAAGTAAAATAGATTTGAAACAAAAACAAATATTGTAAAATTGTTGCTTTAATAACGTATTTTACTTGTAAATTTGTAACTTGTTGTTTTGTGAAACAGCGCCCAGTTGTAATTTCATATAATTTGGGTAATTTTGCTTCATCTCAAATGTAGTTTTGAATTTTTTCTGGTGGCAATACTGGTAAAAACTTTTACGACGTTTAAAAAATCGACGATAACTGCAAAAAGTTATTTTTTGGCTTTGTATTCAATCGATTTCAGCCTAGACTTTTCTTTATCGAATCAGTACGAAATTTCATACTAAATGTTTTTTTTTATACAAAGTAGTCAAATTAGGCCATTAATTGACTTAGAATTCTCTATAATTTTTTTAACACCAATAACACTATGATAGTTGAAAAAACTGACAAGCCGGGCACATGGCGTTTTAACATAATTCGGGGACGCTGAATCCAGTGGTGCCCGCGGTTTTTTCAGATTGGCTCTGGTTTTCGAGATATACCGTTATTTCGAAAATGGAGGAGGTTGCTCAACATATATTCGCGTAACTCAAAAACGGTTTAGTTTATTGAAATTACTAAAAAAACCGAAATTTGTTTTTTAAAAATTCATAAAAAATTAAAAAATGCAGCTAGGCTTCTAATTTTTTGCAGACTTATAAAAACGAAGCTACAAACAAAACCAGCCATAAATGATTAAAATCTGTTTGCAACTTTTGATTTTATTCACAAAAGTCGACAAATTTTAATTAATTTAAGAATTTCATAAAACGCAATCAGCCTTATTTCGGTTCTCGATGTCGAAAACGACTCAGTAGTAGATTAAAGTAAATTAAATTAAAGTTCTTTAATCTACTACAAAATTCGACTTACTGTGTTACCGACAACGAGAACCGTAATAAGGCTGAATATTTGTATGGGAGCCCCCTAAGGGAAATTCTTAAATTAATGAAAAATTTGTCGACTTTTGTGAATAAAATCAAAAGTTGCAAACAGATTTTAATCATTTATGGCTTATTTTGTTTGTAGCTTCGTTTTTTATAAGTCTGCAAAAAATTAGAAGCCTAGCTGCATTTTTTAATTTTTTATGAATTTTTAAAAAACAAAAATTTCGAAATTTTGATAAAAAAATTAATTTTTTTTTCAAAAAAAAATTATGTTTCAATAACGACTACTCATATTAGAAAAAGAGTTTTACTTTTCTGAAATGAAATTTTATTGCGGAATTTCGGTTTTTTTAGTAATTTCAATAAACTAAACCGTTTTTGAGTTACGCGAATGTATGTTGAGCAACCTCCTCCTGTTTCGAAATAACGGTATATCTCGAAAACCAGAGCCAATCTGAAAAAACCGCGGGCACCACTGGATTCAGCGTCCCCGAATTATGTTAAAACGCCATGTGCCCGGCTTGTCACGAAAAAAAAGTGTCAATTTCATGCACAGTGTAATTAGTAGTGTGGTTATTTTGTTGAACTTTTTATTTCAATTAAAATGGATAATCATACAAAAAAGCAAATTTCGAACTACCAAAGGTTAAAATACAATTTGGTTTAAGGATTGATGTTTGACTATTGACGTCAGCAGTCGTCGATGGCTGCGAGTGTAAGACGGCAAATCCCTCTGAGGAGATCGATTGGTTGCGATCGAAACAATTTAGGGTACACTGCCGGCCAGGGTTCGAGCCCGGTTACAGTCAAGAATGAAAAAATTTTCAATAAGAATTTTAATTTATTTTCATGTTGTAAAATTCCTTTCTTCATAAAAATAATTTAATGAAAACTAAATTTGATGAACTTAAACCTAAATAAAAATATTAAAAATTTTTTTAACACCTCTGTTGTTACAGAACCTGTGGTTCTAATTTCTAAAAGTGTTTTTTTTTTTTTGTTTTTATTTCTACTAGGAAATTTTTTTTTATGATTTTGAACTTAATAGACGAAAAACCAAATTAAACGCTCTAAAATTAGAACAGGGGGTTCTAATTTCTGGAAGTTGTTTTTTTATTTTCAGTACAAATTATTTCTTTTCGCTTTTTAAAGTAAAATAAAACGGAATCACCGAGATATTCGTGTGTACAATACAGTCATATGCGTTTGAAATTTGATATGCTTGTGCAAATTTGGGTCAGTTGATGACTGAAGCTCATAGTCAACTGAGTTGAGTTGTAAACCGTAATAGGGGCCTTAATGAAGGCGTGAGTGAAAATCGTTTAGCTCAAGGTTTTAATGTGACAAAATCTTCCATCAGCTACATTAAATAAAAAAAGGATGTAATTGTAATTGGATGCAATTACCAGCACCCATCAGGAAGCAAAAAAAATCTTTACATAAAGCAGAATATGTGGAAATGGAAAAGCGCATTTATAAGGGGTTTGTAAATCAACGTGAAAAGAAGAACACAGTTACAGGACCCGTATTAAAAATAAAAGCTAAGTCAATTTTTAGTGAAGTGTACCCCGAAAAAGATGAAAGCGGTTCATTTTTCCGTTGCCTTCCAGATAAAACATTTGTCGCTGCTTGTGAAAAAAGTACCCAAGGATTTAAAATTCAAAAAGAACGCATTTCAATTTTACTAGGCGCAAATTCTGATGGCTCACACAAATTAAAACCATCAGTTAATGGAAAAGCTAAAAAGCCAAGAAGCTTCAGAGGACTTGATAACCCACTTCATTATGACTTTTCGAAAAATGCGTGGATGATTTCCAGGATTTTTCATGATTGGTTTCACAAGATGTTTATCAAAGAAGAATCCATATTTTTTAATTTTTATGTTCTACAGGTCATCCGATTTTCTGAAGACAACAATTTAGTCCCAAAAGCTCTACTGCTTGTAGATAACTGTGCCGCTCATGCATAAATTGATAAACTTCAAAGTGAGGATGGTAATATAATTGCATATTTCTTGCCGCCAAATGTAACAGAAGCTGTGCAGCCAATGGATCAAAATCCTATCTGCAGCTATCTCAATTAATTGGTGACGGTGGTGATATTAATAATCTCTTGAAACGGCATTTAATCCGAGATGCAATAATATTGTTGTTGGGATGAAGTACAATAGACAGAGTTAAAAAATTCATGTTCAAAATTATTAAATTGGGACTCTGGCGTTTACGACAGCGATGCTGATTTGCCACTAGCACAATTGGCTCAACATCATGATTGCAATGAAGTTCTTTAAATAAATCTTGATCTTTTAAATAAAATAATGCCAAACAATTCTGTAAAATGTAAATGAAATCGAGTAATGGAATGAAGATGTGTTTACTGACGGATCTGATGCAGAGAATAGTGATGAGGAGGCTTCAGATTGCAGCGACGTCGATATTATCGACATAATGCCAGCTATTCCTCATTAAAAAGTCCTTGAAGGCATCAAAAATGTTATAAAATAATGCAAAACCAGTGATATATTTTCCAGTAAACACATGTCTAACCTTTTGGACGTCCGCAACAATATCGTTGTATCCAGTTTTAATTAATCATAAAAACAAACAATTATTACTGATTTTATGTGAAAAACCAATTAACTACCTAATAATTAAACAACTTTTTTAAAGTCTTTCTATGAACTTAATATGTTCAATTAAATAAATGTTATTAAATTTCGTTTCGTTATAATTTTATAGTTTTCTGTAAAAAAAATAATTCCAGAACTTCGAACTGCCCGGTGCACAATGTGGTTCTTATTTGTGAGATTCTACTGTATCTGACTTAATGTTGGCGGGGTTGGACAAGTGGGCGTGGCACTTCTCATACAAAGACATTAAAGATTTTTGTATATTTGGAGAACGGCAAAAGCCAAAGTTTCCAAATTAGGTACAAATATCGTGGTTATTAATTCACAACATCCGACAAAATGTTGGCGCGATTGGACAAGTGGGCGTGGCACAAAGTTAAATTATTTATATTTAAAGAACGGTATTTATATAACTTTCTGTTATTTTTGCACCACGGTGAAGGGAATATAAAATTCGGCATAGCCGAATATAGTACCAGGGTTGCTATGCTTTTATCTTAAAAATATCGTCAAGAGTTTTAACAAAATTCGTCAAAATCGTCTCGAACATTTCACAAAATTGTCAAATATTTAAATTTTACAAATCAGTGGCAATTTATTGTACTGATTTTCTATTGATTGGTTCAAAAATATAAATTTTAAGCAAGAAATTCTTTTTATGATAACAAAAGTGATATGGTAACGTTTTATTCTATTTATTTCAGCAAGTGGGCTTAGATCAAAATGTATTAACAAAGTTACCTCAGTACTACAACAATGAAACAATAGAAAAAACAACAGGAGTTTTAAAAATTTTTCGCTTGTCTGCAGGAAAGAAACCAGTGTCTCTGGCGGGAATCGAACCCGCAACCATGGCGCTGATAGACTAGCTCACTACCAGCTAGCCTACCGGGTTGCTAGATCGGACGGCAAATGTCAAAATGCCTTATTAAAAAAAGTAAATAAACAAAAAAAAGACACCAAACGTCACACACGAAGAAAATCACTGCAAACAGCTGCGCTTGCGAGGTCACTTTATTAGTACATTCTGGCTTAGATACTTTAAAAAAATAAGTTAAAATATATTTATCATATGAAAAGAAATACCTAAGAAAAAATATATTTTCATAAAAACATAACAAACATTTATTTATTTAATTTATCCATATTTATTCACAAAAACATTAAATAAAAAAAAAATTTCACTTGCTATTAACACGAGAAGCTTTCTTTAAACGATTAATTTTTAGCGCTGTCTCTGTTGAAAATTTGTTTTTACTGTTAAAGGTGCTACACCAAGGGTTCTGTCTATATCAACATCCTTTTCACCCGGTTTTATTGCGTCCAAGTTTTGTTCCAAACTAATGCATTTTCTTTTCTTTGCCCTAATTTTTCTTCACACCACTTCCTATTAAGAACTAACTTCTTACTTCCTAACACGCAACTATGCTTAGAATAACTTAGCAAACAGAATTAAATGAGAATTCGCCTATTTACAAGCAAATAAAATGTGATTATGACTTCAGTGAAAAAATCCAATCGTATGAAGCGAAGTAAATCGGAATAAAAAAAATGCAAAGCGGATTTAACTAATTTTGAAAAGCGACGCAAATCGAAACGACGCAAATAGGACCGACGCAAATCGGGGCTCTAGTGTATATCTTTTGCAGTGCCGATGGCATTCATATAATTGTAGAATTCGAATTACCAATGCTTCTAATTAAAGCCACCTGGTTTGTAATTGGGAAAGAATTTTTTTTTAACTTCCAATAATTTTTGTATTTCGAAAAATTGATTGTTACGTTTTGGACTGTTTCCAATACAATTGTAAATATTTCTTTTAAGTGTTTTATTAATGCCAGAAAATCGTCATAACACTATTACTTTTAGTAAAAAAAATCGTCAATCGTCATTTTACTGTATTATAAAATCATCACATCTAACAACCATGTCTCCCGCCTTATTAGCAACGCTCAACATGCTTACCTGAAGAATAAATCTGTTAAGATCGCGTTACATGAGGTGGTGGGTTGTATTGAGCACGGTCTGAGGCATAGGGAATATACTCTCGCCGCGTTTCCGGATATAGAAGGACCCTTTAATAACATTAGGATTGAGGCGATCAGAGATTCGCTGTTGGTGTTGGGAGTTGAGGACTTTCTGGTAGAGTGGATAGTCTGCATGCTTGGCAGTAGGATTATAAACTCGAGCCTGGGGGATCATGTGATAAGGAGGAGGGTTACCAGGGGGACACCACAAGGGGGGGGTTCTATCACCTCTACTGTGGTTGCTTGCGGTCAACGGGATTCTTAGGTCATTTGATTCCATGGGCAGGAAAGTTGTTGCCTACGCGGACGACATAGTTCTGCTGGTCAGGGGAAAATTTCAGCCCGGGGAAATTATGCAGGTGATGCTAGGCGAACTCTCGGCATGGGCAAAGGATAGGGGACTGGGTGTTAACCCTGTGAAGACTGAGCTGGTGCTATTTACCAGAAGGTATAAGATAGAGGGATTTAGGGGGCCAGTGCTAGATGGCGTCGAGTTACCTCTATCGGACGGAGCAAAGTACTTGGGTAACTTTCTGGACTGCAAACTGTCTTGGAAGAGAAATACTCAGGAGAGGATGAGAAGGAGACTCAATGCATACTACACATGCAGGAACTCCATTGGTAAGAACTGGAGTCTGAGGCCGGATATGGTAAACTGGGTTCACACATCGGTTGTTAGGCCTATATTTACCTATGGATACACTGTTTGGTGGGGTGCGTTGGGAGTGGATAGCTATAGGAAGATGCTCAGCAAGGTTCAAAGAAGTGCATCTCTTGGCATCACAGGCGCAAGGAGAAGCACTCCGCAGGCAGCGCTGGACATCCTTCTATATATGTCCCCTATTGAGCATTATGTGAGGAGTGTGGCTGCTAGGAACTTACTTAGACTTTACGAGTCTTCCTTAGTTAGAACTAGGCGGGATGATTAAACGAGAATTTTGTACGAGATGGGTCTGCTTGATCAGGGTAGTATTCTCGAGGGAATTTCGGATCATAAGACTACGACCCTGGACTTCGGTGCAACACCACCAGTGGAGTTCCCGGATAGGGAAATTTGGAGTGGATCCAATGGAATGTTTGAGGGGTAGGCAGTATTTACGGATGGATCCAAGATGGAAACCGGCACTGGTGCCGGTGTATATATCGCGGACACCGAGGTGAAAAGGTTATTCAGACTCCCCGATGAGTGCAGTGTCTTCCAGGCTGAGATCATAGCGATCTGGAGGGCGACGGAGGTGATACTGGAACACATCGTGGGTGGATCTGTGGTGACAATTTACGTCGATAGTCAGGCGGCGCTTAGGGCATTGACAAATTACACGGTGCGATCTTTCCTGGTCGCTCGGTGTAGGAATGCTCTTGGTGGACTCATGGAGGCATTCAATGTAAGGCTGTGTTGGGTACCTGGACACTGCATGGTTGATGGGAATGAGGTGGCTGAAGAACTCGCGAGAGGGGCTTCGAATCTGGACTTAGCGGTAAGGGACTGGGGGGTTAAGCCCCCCTATGTGACTACTATGGGGTGATACGGGAGAAATTCCGTGATTAACCGATCCTGGGGGGTCAGAACGGATTGCAGGGTGTCCAGGGCACTATGGCCAAGATTGGACGCAGGGGCAACCAGGGTTCTACTGGGATTGGATAGGGGTAGTCTTGGAACGCTTATAGGGTTCTTGACGGGTCATTGTCCTGTCAGGGCTTTTGCGGTAGATAGGACAATGCCATACCGGACTTCTGCAGATTGTGCGATGATTCAGAGGAGCTGGAGACGATCGAGCATGTACTGTGCAATTGTCCCAGGATGCAGGGTCTCAGGCAGAAGTGGCTTGGAGATAGGTTTCACGACGAACTGCGTTGCATCGCTGGATGTAGTCCGGCTGATCTACTGGGGTTTGTCAGGGAAATAGTGCGGTTGTTTCTGTTGAGGGGACTGTAGAGAGGGCAATAGTTCTACGCGAAATCTTCTAACTTTCTTGATTCTATCCACCGCATACTTCTTTCTTTACTGTCTTTTCTTTTTTTTTTAAAGGGATTCACAATGGACCATATTGGTCTCCGAGTGGAGGTGTGCCCTTGGGGCGCATAACCCTTCTTAACCTAACCTAACCTAACAACCATGTATGACACTTACTTTTTTTTAAAATTCTGTTGATAAAGTGTGTTAGTGAGTGATTGCTCTAAGATGCTGCATTACATTGGGTGAAGGGTATTAAAGAATATAGCATTTTCATTTGTTTTATTATTTTATGTCGTCTAAAGCACCCTTTCGTCTGTAGATCAATTTCTGGTGGTTAGTTAAAATCAATTCTCGATTCTGAAAAATGTTTAGAGTGTTCTGTCTATACGATTTTCTAATGTGTATCGTATGATTTTTAAATATTTTTAAGGGCATTTGTATAGAAATCAAAATTTATTTCTTAGGCCCTACCATGACTTCTCATAAATTAAAACAGCAAAACTTTAATTTTTTTATTCGCATACAATATTTTAAATATTCTTTTTCGTTTTTTTTATTCCTTTGTTGGTATTTTGGTTTTTATTAAGTTGTATTTATTGTTATTACATAAATTACATTAAAAAAATATAACAAAATTAAAGGTACACACCAATTGTTGTTATTGTTGGTTGTGATTGTTGCATGGATGCGTCATTCAATAAAATAAAAGTATTTATGACACCGTAATGCAACATTTAACTTTCTGTTTTCTTTTTTTTTATTAGTTTAGTTGTTTTACTAATTTAATTTAAACTATATAATTTAAATATTATTTATAATATTTTTTTGGTATCTCCTTTAAGTTTAACAATTTGCGTTTTATCTGTTTTTATCTTCTTTCTTTTTTGTTACATTCACATATGTTTATACTAGTTTTCTTTTGGTTTTAATTTTATTTTTAATTTAATTGTTTTATATACTTAAATTGTAAATATATTAAAAAAAATAATAGTATTTTATATATATGTATAACAATTTCGCTAAACATAAATGTACTACAAAAAACAATATGTTAAATAGCTAATTCGGACTGAGGTTAATAATAAGATTTTTTTTTAAAGAAAGAAATTTTAAATAAGTATTTCTTATTTTTACAAGTGATTTCTTAATAATAGAATTACAAACGATACATTTTTTTTGACATAAATCGGAATATTAAATAATAATTACAGTTTTCAAAGATTTCTATAACGAAAATGTTTCAAAGTTTTGAGGTTAACCGGTAAATTAACTATACTAGAAGTTTTGAAAAAAATAGTTCTAGATCGAAAATATACTAACAGCCATATTCATAAAAAGTTCTTATTTGAAGCTTATAGTATGTAATAACTATTAAACGCTTTTTGTCTTATAAACCTCTTATAAAAATTTGTATTCATAAACGTACATTAACAGCTTTTTTACTGTTAACTGTTTGTCGCGATTTTGTGTTTAAGTATGGCAACTTTCTTTATATTTTGCTGCCATTTTATTGTTAGTGATTCATGAAACTTCTATTCGGTTCACATGATATTCTATATTTAAATTTTTTTTTTCATTGTAGACCTTCAAAATTATTCTTATCAAATAAAACTACATATTATTTTAGTTTCTGAACAAAATGTTGCCGAAAACTATCATAAAATCTTTTGTTTGAACCTGTTTTAAACATTCGATAAGAAAGTATTCGAATAAAAAGTTTGTTTACTTTTTATTAACATCACTATGATTATGATTTGCTTATTTAAAAAAAAAAATATTTTTGAACAATAATTTGTTGTTTTAAACAAAAAAACAACTAGTTGCAATAATTTAATAAATAATTAAAGAGAATATCTGCATTTGCCCCTGAACATATTAATTTAAATCAAATACAATTTTTTTAAATAATTATCAATATAACTTTAAATTTGTTGTCTAAAATAAAAAAATAGTTAAATGTATTTAACATGTCCATATTAATAAATAAAACATTTTTGTCATTATTTTTCAACATATTTCACAAAAATAATATCATTAAATGCAAACACTTATCAAAATGTCATTTTATTTTTGGTTTAAAGAAGGACAAATCCAACAATAAATTTTCTTACTTTATGAATGGTTTATTAAAGGTTCAATAGACTTTTTTTCGTTTATGAATACAACTTAAGCAATTTTTGCTTAAAAACGGTCAATTAATCATCAATAAATTTTTATGAATACAGCTGTAAAACTATTTTGTAAATGACAAAAATGGGATATGATGTACGGACGACAAAATCTTTTAAATGGAATTTATAGATTTTATGTCTGTGTTTTAAAATGTCTTAGGCCCAAATTTACAGTCATTAGTTAGCTAATAGCAACTGTTTAACAAATAAAATATTATTTCCATCTATTTGTTAACCATTAGTTAAACTATCGAATCTTATTGGTTAACCACTAGTTAGACAACAGTTTTCCGCTAGGAAAAACTGCTAGAAATTGAAAATTTTTTTTTAGACAAGCTGGGCACTTATTGTTTTAACCTCATTCGGGTACGCTGAATACAGTGGTGCTTGCCGTATTTTTAGGTTAGCGTCTAGATATACTGTTATTTTGAAATGGAGGATGTTGCACAACATATAAATATAACATAAAAAAATTTTGCAATAAAATTTCCTTTAAGAAAGGTAAAACTTTTTTAATATGCTCCTAGATGGGTCACATGTACAACCACTTTACTTTTCAACTCAATCATTAATTTCTAACATACTCACCCGCTATTTCCATTCCTTAAAAAGGCTCCCATACGAAATGTTCAATGCAGAGTAGAAATATATTGAAGAAAAAGTCCCATTAATGCCCAGGAGTCGCCCCTAGTGGGATAAAATGTATGACCAACATCAATTAGTTTTCTGTCCTTAACATTTTCTCGAGACATACTTGTCCCTTATCACCACTTCTTAGGGGGGCTCCCATACAAATATTGCGTTTTATGAAATTATTTAATTAATTAAAATGTTTCGACTTTTGTGAATACAGTAGTTTTGACTTAACTGCCTTTTGTTTGCGTGCACTTTTGACTTAACTGCACAAAATTGATCATTTTTGGAATTATTCTTTATATGTAATTCCAAACAAATTCATTTTTAAGTGCACTTTCTATACCTGCACATTTAAGATAAATGCACAAAATTTTTGGCATTTTAAAATTATTTTCATAAAAATATTTAAGTTAGCTGCACATTGACTTAACTGCCAAAAATACATATTTTCTGGAATTATTCTTCAAAGTCCTTGTTTACGTGCATTTTTTTATACCTGCATATTTTTCATATTTTTGGGCAGCTTTAAAATATTTTCATACAAAACAACAAGTTTAGCTGCACACATGAAATATGGTGGCCACTTTTTCTCATAAATATCCAATTTAAGCTGTTTATAAAAATATAAATCGCAATTATTTTGTTTCTTTTTATACCCTCCACCACAATTAGTTGTGAAGAGGGTATACTAAGTTTGTCATTCCGTGTGAAACTTTTTTATTATTCATCTCAGACCCCATAAAGTATATATATTCTGGCTGCTTGAGTAATTCTAAGTCGATTAAGCCATGTCCGTCTGTCTGTCCGTCTGTCCGTCTGTCCGTCTGTCCGTCTGTTGAAAACACGCTCACTTTCGAAAAACTCAAAAGAAATAAACAAACTAGGTGTCAAATTGCTTGTAGTTATCCTAAGCAGTTTGGGATTGAATTTCAGCAAAATCGGTTCAGTAGGACCAGAGCTATGAATCAAAATGTGGAACCACCACCTTCAAAAACTTGATAATTTTGTTACAAAAACTAACATAAATGATGCAAAAATGCACGGAATGACATAAGATTTTATTCGACTAGAAATGACACTGTAAAATTTCGTGAAGATCGGTACATTATTTACCCTAGGCCCCATATATGCCCTACTCCCGGAAAACAGTTTAGTCTCCTAAAACCATAATTAATAACAAATCGTCACAGTTTAAGATAATAATAATAAAAAAACATCATGCAGATATTACTCCTTAAACATTCGAACTGTCGGTGGAGGGTATCAAAGATTCGGCACAGCCGAATATAGCACTCTAACTTGTTTTTTATAAATTGTTATGTCCTTTGTGAATTCTCATTGTTTTTGTTAATAGTCCTTTTATAATTAATATAGGTACATACATACATACGTGTATAAAATTATCTGTTTTTTTTTTTAAATTTTAATAAAATATAAATTTTAAATCAAACACTTTACTTTAGCTGCACTTTTGTGCAGGTAACCACAATTGTGTACCTGCACATCAAGACAGGTAAATGCATTTAAGATAACTGCATTTTTGATTTACCTGCACAAAAAATCGTGCAAAGGAGATTGTGCAGCTAACTCAAAATTACTGTAAAATCAAAAGTTGCTAACAGATTTTAATCATTTATGGCTTTTTTGTTTGCAATTTCATTTTTTATACGTCTGGAAAAAATTAGAAGCCTAGCTGTATTTTCCAATTTTTTATGAGTTTTTAAAAAACAAAAATTTGGAAATTTTAATAAAAAATCATTTTTTTTTTTTTTTTTTTTTCAAAAAAAAATTAAGTTTCTAAAAGTTTCTAAAGCAAAAAGTATTTCCTTTCTTAAAGGAAATTTTATTGCGGAATTTCGGTTTTTTTAGTAATTATCAAGTAATTTTTGGGAATACAAAATTTTACAAGATTTTGTTAGTCGTGCTTAATTGGAGCTAAAAGGGCCATTTTCAAAATATTCACTTTTGAGAAAATTGGAATTGAAGGCTTTACAAAGGTTTTTCATTTTATTTATGAAGCTGTGCTGGGTTAAGAATGACTTTAGCTGTTTTACCATAATGAAAGAGAGCAAGAAAACAAATCTAATGCAATGATTAACTCAAAAGAGCAAAAAAGTGAGATTGGCCCTTTTAGCTCCAAGCCACAGATTTATTCCTGATAAAAACACTGAAATTTATTATTGAAGGGATTAGCTATTCTGCAACCTCCTACATTTTCGAAATAACGGTATATCTCGAAAACACGAGCTAACCTAAAAAACGGTTAGCACCATTGGATTCAGCCTGCCCGAATTATGTTGAAACGTCATGTGCCCGGCTTGTCTATTGTGCACAGTAGAATTATTACTTACATTTTTTTTTTTTTTTTTTTTTTTTTTTTTTTTTTGGGAAAATGACTTATACATTGTACAGAGGCGCTTCCACGCATATTCTTTTTGTTTAGCAGTAAACCACATTTTTGTTTTTTATGACGTTTCGGTATTTTTCATATTTTGGTAGATATTTTGATAGAGTTACCATTTTTTGCCCCTATAAAAATGTTATCCCTACGTTTCCACATGCAAGTAATTACGTATTATCAATGAAAAATCGAGGTAACAGACGATTGGCTGAAAGTACAAAAATTGTGTGAATGTTAGTGAAAAAGTGTGAGTGTATTGAGTTTTTCGAACTTGCAGTTGCATGTGGCAACGGGGGGTTAGTTAACCAATATATAGAAATATGAAATGCTAGTAAGCCAATAGTTATCATATCAGCTTACTGATAGTTAACTAATGACTGTAAATTTGGACCTTATTATTTTTTCTAAATTTAATTTATAGATTTATATCGAGCCCTTACGGCAGAAAAAGCTTAAGCGACATAATTTTCAATTTTGGTTTTTTTTTTCAAATGACTTTACTGGCAACACTTGCACCATTTTCTAAAATATTATGGTCACATAACACTGAGTCTTCACCTGAGATAATATCTGATATAATATGTGAGAGAACGTCGGCAGAATGAGAAAACAAATTTCTTCATGTTAATCTTAATCTTAAACAAGGGGAACACGTATCTTATAAGATTTCATAATCGAGTGATTCTCGCACAGTAAACTTGTGTCGTTTTTATTCTTTTTTTTTTTTAGTTTTTTCCTGTTTTTAGTTAAAAATATTGTTTTTTTAAACACTTAACATAAGATTTCACTATTTGTACAAAAAAATTTAACATTTTAATGAATGCCTCTTATTATTGTTTTTTATGTATGCATGTATGTGTATTTTTGACAGCTCATCTTATAAGATAGTTGTTATAAGATTTCTCATAAAAACTGTCTTATAAGATTTATTATAATATTAATATTAACACTATTTGAGAGTCTACACGTAAGATAATACTCTCTGCGATTGAATTTGACGTTTGCTGATATAAAAATCTTATATCTTATCTCAGGTGGAGACCCTTTGTAAGGTACCGTTGCGATTTTATAGCAAAAACAATTTTATCTCAAGCAACAACCTTCATATAAAATTTTTATGAAATAAAATAAAAAAAACCTTCTGTAAAATTTTGTTTTTGTCGTTTAAGCTTTTTTCCGGCTATGGCTCGATATGTTTGTATTCATAAATATATTTTTAATTTTATAAAGGTTTACAAGACAAATTTTCTATGAAAATTTTCCTTAATAAACGTTTGTTACATTTTATAATAGTTTATGAATACGGGGAATAGATTTCAAGTCTGTGTTTTTAAATGTCTATAGTTCTTTCATGACTTTTTTAGTATTTCTTAAATATTTAATTAATAAAAATAAAACTTTTATTTTATTGTAATAAGCTTCGTTCACAATGGCAGCAAGTTTTTCACTTGGTGTTTTAAATAAAGCAACAACGTTTTTGACAAGCACACATGTTTTCAAATAAGAAAACGCTTGCAAATTTTGTCCAAAAGAATATTACGTACCCAGTGGAAAAAATATTCAGTAAAGAAGCCTTATTAAGCAGGCAGAATCACTTGCCGCATTCCATGATTATTTATTTAAACACTAGTTGTCATTGGGAGCAAGCCCTTCCACACTTCCTGCTTCTTACTGGAACTCTAAAAGGCTTTTAAATGAAGGACTTCTTAAAAAAAATATAAAGAATGTTGCGGTCCACTTCAATGGTTGGTAGTTACCAAAAATACGAAACAGAAAATTTGTCAAAATTTATTGTGTATGTAATTTTAGGTTTTTGTGCGTTTTGTATAAAAAAAAAAAAATAAAAACGTCATGTAAGTCGATGGAATGTTCGCTTTATCAATAAAACGGAGAAAATTTTTTATATTATCAGGTTCATTCGCAGCACAACATCACGTTTACATAATGCTGAAGGTCGACACCATGCATTCTACGCTTTCTAGCTGCCTACGCAGCTGTCAAACAAGTTAAGTCTGTGTTGTTTTTTCGTAGCAAGTAACATGCACAAAGCGAAGGATGCCTTTCTACTTTTGTAAGCGTCACAAGCAGCGTTCGAATAAATCAGCAGATTTTGACAATTTAAATTTTTTTTTAATTGTGGTGATGTCACATAAAACGTAGACAACAATTCAAACATGCAATGCATGAAGGCGAAAACGCGTGGTGTGGAACTCCAGCTTAAGAGTACCTATTTATACATAGGCTTGATAAGGAATATAGAACAGCTGATCCGCAACGTAGTCGGTTACGTAAGAGTAGCTAGAACAAAAAAAAAAAAAAAAAATAGAACAACTTCTTTCCCTTCCCAAAGAAGGGGGGCATCGATCGTCACTAAGAACAAAAATAAATTTAAAACTGAACAACTCTCTCTCTTCCTTCTTAAAGATGGGAGTAGAACATGTGTAATGTGTATGCCTTTCAGAAGGCATATTTTTGAAGGCATAATATCTAAAGATACGAATTTTTTAGAAAGGACAACTATTTCGCACAAATAATTATCTATGTAGTTGTTGTAATGTTTTTGCACTTTTGCTTTTTCGCAAGGATGCAACTTGTGACGTGAACAACCTTAATTTTAATAATAATACATAATCTCTTATGCGTAAATAAAAATAAGTTGTATTGTGTTCTCGGTAATGCGTGCAACTCTTTGTTTCTAGAAATCTCCCATGAAAAGTGACGTCAGTGCTTCTATTTTTATGTTTATACAATCTTTTTATGTGCATTAGTTTATGAGTTTTAGGCTTTTTAAGGACATACCTTTTTTGTGCGTATTTGGTGTATATGGGGAAATATTTGGAATACCACGCCCAAACTGCTGAACCGGCAGCAAAATAGAATATTCTAGCGAACTTATTATAGGTCATATTTTTCCGGAACTTAAGGGTCAGGAAGAAATAAAATAACAAAAAAAAAAAAAAATGGCGAAACTAAAATCGATTTTTGTTTTAAATCAAATGGGTAGATTACGGATGGCAACACAACTGAAGATGAGTTGCCGGCCGCTAAATTAAGCAACGCCGCTCATGTTAAAATATACAAAATGTTTTTTTTTTATATTTTAACATGAGCGGCGTTGCCTGATTTGGTTGCTTGAAACTGAACTTCAGTTCAGTTGTCATTTGTAATCGACCTAAAAACTGTTTTTCTAAAAATTCTATTGCCACATGTCACAAAAAAAGTAAATTTTGAAAATCGGTCTTATAGAGAGTAAAAGTTGGTAAAACATGGAATTTTGAGTACATTTCATTTAACCCCATTTAGACTACAAAATTTCAAAAGTGTATTTATTTGTATACTTAAAATATCACCAAGATATAAATTTTTAAAAAAATTTTACTTAAAGGAGCAAAACAGGGTAACTGAGCCTACTTTTGATACTTTTTCAAAATACTTTGCGCAAAATTGAAACCTATGTTTTTTTTTTTTACATAAATAAAGTACCTTTGGGTATAGAAGCGTATTATGGGAAAGAGTGGGTAAAAAGGCAATTTTAGTATAAATATACTTAAGACTAAAATAAGCAATTTACAGACTCAACATTTTAAAAGTTTTACTATCAATAGAAGCACAGATTTGGAAAATTTTAAATTTGGTAGGACACAAAGGGTAAAATTTTGTAGTTTATGTACTGTTTGTTAAAAAGAGTTTTTTGAAAAATAATTTTAAAAATGGCGATGCATGTATAATCCCAATCCACAATAAGAGACAAGACATTATAAAATGGAGATGTAGATGAAATTTAAGTCCACTTCAACAAATCTTTGTCTGCGTTTCTAATTTCGATAAACATAAACTTTTGTGGTTAATTAAAAATGTTTAATTTACGTGTAAGTAAAAATATAATTTTAATATAAAATGAGCGTGGAAAGATTAGAGTATTTAAATTAAGATTCTATACAGATTTTAGTTCCAGTTCCAAAAAATTATGTTTGTAAGCCAAATTTTATTTTCTTCTTAGAAATCGGCAAGTATGATAACAAGAAAACTTTCTTGAAAGGATTTTAATAAGATCATCTTATCACTTTTACATGCTTGCCAAAAAAAATGTTAACATTACTTTTAACTATTTGAAAAAGGTAAAAAATTGAAGCACTGCCGCGAATAACGTTTAAAGTTACAAAATAATTATTTTTCAGGAAGTCAAAAAACGTTTTTAACAGGCAAGATTATTAATTTTTTATTTTTTTTTCTTTAGATTACTAAAAATAATGATAATAAAAACTTTTATGCAAAATATCAAGAAATTTTAAATTTAAATTACATGCAAATTTACAGTTCATAAATTTTTTTTTAGTGGAAAACTTGGAAAAACGTTTCATGTCCACAATCGCGATGTCATTTAAAACGTTATTCCACGTTTCAAAACCATTTACTTTGTATCAGTTTGTAAGTAACTTACAACGTTCTACCACTAGTTGACTCTTTGTATATCATTTTGAAGGCGTTAAGGTGCATAATTTTGGGTGATTGAAGGTGTAAACAGTGTAAGAGAGTAATGTTAACGGTTATTTGCAAAAAAAAAACAGTTTTTGCAAAAAGTGGCTTTTAAAACGTTAATCGCGGCTGGGCTTCACTTATAAAAATTAATAAAAACCAGTTTTTAAATGTTATTTGGAAAATCCCGGGTAGTGCCGGGATTAAACCGCTAGTAATATGTATATTAAATAATCATCTCATAAACTCCTCCCAGTCGAAAATTTTGCTCCTCTTTAAACATTTTATTTCTTGCAGTACACAATTATTTATTGAATAAAATTTGTATCTTAATGACTAATAATACTCAAAATTATTTTCATAGTCTAGCTTACAGGGTCGACGACGAGCACTATACAATAGCAAGATTTTTTGCGTACTCATACAGCCGTCTCAGTATCAGTCTCGTCTATGCGTCCCAAACGCCACGAATTTGGATCCCCTACTGTAAATAAAATATTGGAAAAGAAAAGTATTTATAAATTATTTGTCTTTAAATTAAAAAAAAGAAAAAAAATTTAATTTTTTTCTAAGTTTCTAAGAAAGAAAAAACTCAAAAAGAATCAGTCATGCATTTTTTCTTTAAAAAAAAGAAGGAAACCTAATGCTAAAATCTAATTGGACACTTAAATTTATAAACATTACAACAGACACACACATACACACAAGTTAATTTAATAAATATACTTAATGATATTTACAAAAAAGAAACAAGAAAAAACTAAAAATTATTATTTATTCACTTACAAAATAAAAAAGAAACATTTACTTACCACTTTCATAATATTTCGATATCCGTGGGAGTGCTATTTTTTTTTTGATGTTGTTGTCATTTGTTTGTTGTTGTTGTTATTGTAGTTGTTGTTTTTTTGAAAACAAAAAGAAAATCAAATTAAAATTTTTCCCAACAAAAACTATTTGAAAATGAATTAAAACATAAAATTAACACTTCGAAAAAACGGAAATAAAAATCTGATTTCTTGAATTATTTTTTTTTTTTTATTATTTTGTTTTTGTTGATGAATTAGCGGTAATAAAAAATTTTATGTGGAATAGTATTGTAAAATTCAAAATAATTATTGTGTAGATATTGAATGTGTTTTCAAAATAAATGTTCTCGTTCAAAATTACAAAAAGTAGTATAAAAAGTGGTAGTGACTGGAAAAAAAGTTATAGATTTTCACTTAAAATAAAAGAATAATTGTAAATTTCAAATTGATTTTTTTTTTTATTAATTTTCAAATATTTATATATTTTATATTTTTTTGTTGTTAAACTAAAAAAACACGTTTACATGGTAATTAACAAAGTTTTTTTATGTTAGTTTGTTTTTCTAATGCTAAAGCAAGAATAGGAAATTTTGTTGCCATTAAACAAATAGTTTTTTTTTTTTGGAAATAATTGTGTAACTTTCTATTCATTTATATTACTGCAATATTTAAAGACTAAAAAAAATTAAAATATTATTGTATAATTAATTAATCCGTTACACTTTTGTCATTTTACGTTTTAATTGTACATAATCACAAGACATTTGACGTCAGTAATCAAATTTAAATAAAAACTTTGAAATATTTAGGAAAAAAAACACTTGTTGTTTCGCAAGAATTATAATTAAAAGATTATAAAAAAATTAAGCATGCTTGCGAAACAGTTTTTATAATGTTCGAAATCAAATAAATAAATAAATACTGCACAAAACATAACATGTTTCTTTTTAGTTGCAAAACTCGTTCCTTACAAAATTAAAAATACGAGATGACAATTGATTCTAACAGTTCTTTTAGCGCTTGGGAAGACATGGAAGAGGATATGCTTTGATACAATTAGTATATTTCTTCTTATGTTATGTCCTGTGGTTCCTAGTAGGAATAAAGCACCAAAAGAACTTTTGGAATCAATTGTCATCTTATATTTTTAATTTTTTAATTAACGAGTTTTGCAACTCACCTACTCAAGTATTTTAAGAATATTCGAGACGAATTTCATCATGCTGCGTACAATCGCTATTGAGCAAAAAATCCTAATTTCAGGAGGGCATTTATTTGTATTTGGCCCAACGAAAAAATGGACCGATTTGGTTCATTACCATAAAAACCTTGTGCACAAATCATATTTTGACCAAACTTTATCCATCTGGTTTCGTGGTATAGGCGCTATTAAGCCTAATCCTTTATTTCGGGAGCAAAAAGAGAGTTATTTGTCTGTCAGCCATGTTCTGAAAATTGAATTCGAGTAAGCTTGTTATCAAATAAATATTGAAAACGATACTGTTTTGGAAGTTCATAAAACATTTTCCTTTTATAGTCTTCATACTTTGAGGTGTACTTCATTTCCCAAACTACTCTTAAATTTAGAAATAGCCATTTTTTAAAAACAAAATTTTAGTAGCTCCAATTTAAAGAAAGAATGACATAACATACCAAATCGGTTAAAAGATTTATTTTAACTGTAAGTGTTAAGTGGTCGGGTCAACCTAATTTTTATAAATAAAATAAAATGTAAAAGATTTTTTAAAGAATTTTTTTAAAAAATATTTAGGATGTGTAAAATCAGCTAATTTTAAAAAGAGGAAATTTGTTAGTATTGATTAAGATTTGAAACTCAAATCTAGAGTAGTTGGAATTTTTTCCGAATTTTTTTTTTTTTATTAATTAATTATTTTCATATTTTTTTTTTTCAATTACAGTTCAAGCAAATATAAAAATGATGAATGGGGCATTCCAAAATTGCCTACCGCAAAATGTCGCTTTAATCTTAGACAATATAAAAATAGAAAGAAGAAAAGGTCCAATGAGAAAAGCCAATGAAATTGAAACGATGCAAGAAATCCGAGGAGAAGAAAACTATCAGCAATATTTTAAAATTTGTGTACAAAACTTTAGAAAGGCACAATGTGAAAGTAAATAATTTTTATATACTATTATCCCCCTTATTCGTTAAAAATAAAACAGGTTTATTAAAGGTTTTTAAACAAATTTTCATAGAAAATTCGTTTCATAAACCTTTTTATAAGCCTGTTATATTTTTATACTCTTCACCACAGGTGGTGAATAGGGTATATATAAGTTTGTCATTCCGTTTGTAATTTCTATAATATTGATGTTAGACCCTATAAAGTATATATATTCTGGGTACTTATGAGGAGCGAAGTTGATTTAACGATGTCCGTCTGTCCGTTGAAATGGATTTCCCGAAGACCCCATATATGATGGGGCCAGGTTATTATACATTTATGTCACATATGGTCCGGAATTGTTTGCTATTGAAATTCAGCAAGATCGGTTCACAAATGGCTGAAATATGAGTAAAAAAACCACGACTGCCTCAAATTTTTCCTTTAAAGGTCCAATTAGACGTGGCATTACCATACCAACACTGTATTACCAAAACGACATAAACATACCATACAAACCAATTCAATTTTGGTTTCTACGGTCATACAGTGGCTATGGTAATACAGTGTTGACAATGTGGTTTTTTTTGTTGTTTTTTTTTATACCCTTCACTACAAGTGGTGGATTTAATTTGTAATGTGTTCAATTTTACGCATACACAGTAATGCATGTATATGATATGCCGCTAAAATAAAGAAACAAACTCATAGACTCAATATATTTTAATTTAACGCTTCTTCAGTAAAAGCATTCGTAGCCGAGTTGTTAAGTTCTCTCCTGATACTGATGATATTGCCAGTTCGAATCCCAAAAAGAATTATTTTTCATTTTTTTTATTTAATTTTTTTATGTTCTAAAAAACGATTTTAAGATTATAAAACGAATTTCAAACATCAACTTTGGCAAAAGAGGAAACGGGCTTAGGTACATATATAAATTTTTGGTTTTTTTATATTCTTCGGCATGGCGAAATGAATATTTATTTATACCTATCTAAAGAACGTTATTTATGTATATAACTTTTTGTTCTTATCTCATAATGGTGAAGGGTATATAAGATTCGGAATAGCCGAATATAGCACTCTTACTTGTTTTCGAATAAGGCCGTACGTTTAAGGTCTGCATACAATTAGAATTTTCAATAAAAAAAAAAAAATAAAACAATAAATAAATAAAATACAAATTTACTTGTATTTGATTTCTTGATTGAATTTCAAAAGGTTAATAAAATTGTAATAGAAAAAAATCCGTTTAATTTATAAAATTAAATAAAATTTTCTTCACACACGTTTTTAAATTAACAAAATGTTTCCTTAAAAAATACCCGGCGAACAGGGATTGTAACAAGTAATTTTGTCAAATACATTTTCAAATTACTAAAGCCTATATTTAGGCTGTGGTTTTTATTTGAGAAATTCTGGGGGAAAATAACGGAATTCGATATCGATCGAAATTTTTATTTGAATTGTATTGTAATTTCGATCGACCTGTATATCAACTTGGTTGTCAGTTGGAAAAAAGCGACGTATAACTCGTGACTCGGCCTTAAGTCTGCACTCAGGATCTTCTAAGTTCTTAAAAGAAGTTACACAATTATTTCCAAATAAAAGTAGTGTATCAGGCCTGTTTTGAAAATCACTTTAACACAAATCTCGTGATTTCACTAAAATCACACGTGTGATATTTTAGCGCCCCGTTTTTGTGTGTTTTGGTGTGATCTTCAATTGCCAAAAGCACACCGAAAAACACAAAAACGGTATGACTTTCAGAACCCCACAAAATCATACGTGTGATTTCAAAAGCACGCGATTTGAAATCACGTGATTTTCAGAACAGGCCCGTATATATATTTTTTTAAGAAAAGCCAAATAAAGTTTAAAAAAGGAAATACTAATAATTAAGAGTAAATAAATTAAAATTAACACGTTTTAAATTAAACTCCGAAAAACTACAAATTGTATTTCAATAATAATATACCATGGGCCTATTTCTCGATCTACAAGTAAAATATATTTGAAACAAAAATTTTGCTTTTTTAATGTATTTTACTTGTAGATATGTAACTTGTAGTTTTGAGAAACAGGGCCCAGTCTGTTTTACGCCGATGCAATTGGAAAAATTAAAAATAAATATATGTATGTATTTAGATATGTAATGAAAATCGATCGAATTCAAAATGAACACTGGCCCCTTTTATGGTTCACAACTCAACTCAGTTGAGTTGTAAATAAGAAAACTGGTTGTGTTGAGTTGTAATTTTTTGATGTTTTTGTTCGCCGCACTATAGCAAAGTTGTAAACCATAATACAAAAATTAAAAAATTACAACTCAACTGAGTTGAGTTGTGCACCGTAATAGGGGCCATTATTATAAGGTGTAATGCATTTCGAGCGATTTACAATCCATTTCTGAATTATATTATTACGGCCATGTTCTGGCAATAGCACGGTTTTAAATCGCAAATTGCCAGATTTTTTTGTGGTGTTCTGAAACTCGTGCATTTTACTTGCGATCTGCCATAGTTTTTTTTTTTTAAATATTCTAGTTCCCTTGAGCATATTTTGTAATTTTAAGTAGCCAAACTTATTGCGGTTGCGATTTACCGACCACTTTTTATGCAATTGCAAGTCATACAGGCCTGTTCTGAAAATCGCTTTAACTCAAATACCGTGATTTCAAAAATCACATGTGCCTTTTAAAATCACAGCTGTGATATTTTAATGTTCCGTTTTTGATTTTCAATTGCCGAAAGCACACAGAGAAACATAAAAATGGTATTAATTTCAGAACCCCACAAAATCAAACGTGTTATTTTCAGAACAGACCCGATAGTCGCAAATGTTAAGCATATTGCGACTGTCAGAACATGCCCGTTAATTTTTTTCTTTTTTTTTTTTTCAAAATAAATAGAAGTAAAGTAAAAGAAATGTGTATTAAAAATCAATTTCAAAAGCTACTATTAACGATATTTATGGTTTTAAATCGTTTCGTTCGATTTTAGAAACCTGATTAGAAGTATGTAATATTGAAATACAATTTGCTGTTTCAAAAAATTAAATGAATGGTGTAACTTTTAGATGTAATTCTATATATGTTGTAGTTTGATCATTTTTAAGTTCAGATTATATTAATTCAAATAGTATTATGGATTTTGTTCGAAATACACTTAAGTTGATAAAAGTTAGTTAGTATTTAGTAATGTTATACATTAATATTTGGTTTTGTATTTTTTTTTTTTTTTTTTCAATATTTTCTAGATTTACAATTAATTCTAACGCAATTAATTTAGATTCAAGTTTAGTAAAATTTTTGTTTAGTTACTTGTTGGTTGCTTTTTGTTTGTTTTTCATTCTAAACGCCTGCTTTTCATTTATAAAAAATTTAATTTTTCCTATAAAGTGGATTAAATAAAGTAATTAAAATTAAAAAAAAAAAACAATAAAATAAAAGAAATTATTCTTTTATAATCAGGCACGGTGGTATGTCTGAGGTGGTATATTCAGCTGCTGAGCAGGATTCATCGTCGCTGTTAAGGCCGAGGCCTGTGTTAGGCTTGTACAACTGAAATGTTTTAGTAGTGTATGTACGGCCCAAAAGAGGCACATGCTCTTCTAGAATAGAATTATAAACACAAATAGTATATTGTAACATAAAACCAAAAACACAAAAGGAACAAAAAATAAAATAAAGTTAATCTATACTAAAACAAAAAATAAATAATTAATTGTTTTCTGTTAACAGAAAAATTTCTAGATAAAACTTTTTTAACTTTCCCATGCAACAACATACAAAAAGTAGTTAAAAAAAAAAAAGTTCAACATTTTGTTAGTAATGAAGGCATTTTCTTGTTATGTTTTTACTATTTTTTTTTTTTTTATATGTATATTATTAGTGTAAGATTTAATAAAAACAAGAATTTTTAAAATTTAATCACATCTCGACAACAAGCACTAGTACAATAAGAAAAAGCCAATGATTTTATGTCTGGTATTTTTTTTTTTTTTTTTTTTTTTTTTTATTTAAAAGAAAAACTGAAATGTCGTGTGTAGAATAGAATATAAAAGAAAATGATCAGAACACAAAAATAAAAGATAAACCCAAGAAAAATATGCTATACATGTAGTTATAATTGTGAGAATATTTTAAATGGTTATTGGCGGTAAGTGATTTGTACCTTGCAATTGTCGATTTATTAAAGCTGTTAAACTGTGTCCCTCCACACTTTTTTTCATAATGAGCATCGGTTTGTCTTCTGCATCATCGTAACTACCTGATGGTAAAAATCCATTGCTGGCAATTGACTCGCTTACCTGTAAAGAATATAAAGGAAAATATAAATAAATAAATAAAAATATATAAAATTTTTACAAGTTATTCTAAGTCGTTTTAGCCATGTTCGTCTGTTAAAACCACGCTAACTTTCGAACGATTCCACAGAAAAGAACAATATGGGTGTCAAATTGTTTATAGCAGTATGAGATTGAAATCCAGGAGAATCGGTGCAACAGAAAAAGAGTTATGAAATAAAATGTGGAATAATTTGGCAAAAACTAACCTAAAATGTTGGCGAATGCACAGATTGTCATTCAATTTCCAAAAATTTGTTATATCGTCAGCTCATTATTTGTTTGGCACATTTGCCAAAAAAAAATCGTAGTGGAGAAAAACGACAAGGAAGGTTAACATGAAGTTTTCTGAAAACATACCCGATTGAATTTGTTTGTATTTTCACCACTGCTTCTGGCATATGTTTTAAAGAAAAAAATATAAATTTTTGTGAAATTTCATGAACGAACTTAGAAGTTAATAGTATTTTATTGAAAGCGAAAATTGTTGTTTTGTGCCGCATACGCCACTTTTCTAAATTGATTTTTGTAAAGTAGCTTTTTGTGTATTTGTGTATACTTAATGATGTTTATTGAGTTGTTGGCATTTTATTTTGCTTTTAATGCTGTTTTTCTTACGGCAATGAAGCGAAGCAAGATTCAAATTATTTTCTTGCTGTCATTTTATTTTGATTTCACTTTAAATATACGTTTTTCTTACGGCAATGAAGTAACAAGACAGTTGCAATACATGCAAACTTTTTCACTAATACATGCACACTTTTCCAACTGTCTTGTCTACTGTCTAGAAAATTTTGCAGACAGTAAAATTGAACAGTGATTTGACATTTGCTACCAGTAATTTAAAGTTTTGTTCGCAAAAAAGAAAAAATATATATTCTGGTTATATTTAAGTTAAGTGTTATATTTGTTCACACAATATATGTAGTTATTTTAAGCTATTTTTAAATTTGTTAGTTCATATAAAACACGGTTAGCTGGACTTGCACTGCAACATTCACGCTTGACATAGTCAAACGTAAACGTTGTGTAAAGTAAGATTGAAATTTTTTTGTATTAGGAATTGGCTGCAATCGCCAAACTTTAAAATATTTGATATGAAGTAAAATTAATGCTTAATATCTCAGATACCATAAAGAAATTGCGTGAAACTGGTTTTAGATTAAGAAAGGGGTATTCAAAATATATATACTCCATACCCAACTAAATTTTTTTTTATTTTAAATGGTCAATAGTTCAAATCAATAATGAGCTGACGATATATGGGCATTTCCAGCGAAAAGTCTACCCTTTTGTAACGGAACGCCAGCAAGCAAATAAGCTTGAATTTTGGTCCCATGTTAAATAAAATGTTAGATGATGAATTCGCGCAGTTACATCTCCAAAACCTGTGAGGATTCAGTGCAACTCAAACCCTTAAAAAAGTAAACTCCAGTCCGAGGGTTTTGACTTTTTCAAATTTTGTCGCACTGAGTTAAATACCGATTTCCAGTCTTATCAAACTTAAATGCGCTAAATTTACAACAATATTTTTTACGGCTGAAGGCGTACTAATAAAGTGTTGTATGTTGGGCCTATGTTAAATTATGACTCGATCTATATATCTCGAAAAAGTGATGCGATGATTGTCTATGTGGTTGTTGTTATGTTTTTGCATTTTTGCTTTTTCGCTAGAGTGCAACTTTTGACTTGAATACCTTTATTGTTTGTTTTTATTATATTGGCGATTTTTAATTTTCCAAGTCTTTTGAAAACCGCTTGTTACATTTTGTAAACATATCGGGCATGTTCGTAAATGCATCACTGCGCTGCATTAGTGATTTCAAATGTTTATATAAATATCAGTGAAGTAGATGTTGACCAAAAAATTGTCAAATACTACACAAAAATAATACACAATAAAACAGATTATATTAATAATTTTTTTTATCGGCATTAAAAAAAGTTTGCTTTTCTGATGCAGCGCAGTGATGCATTTACGAACATGCCCATCAACTTTGATAAAATTTTCAATAAATACCTGTGTAACTTGCATTAGCTTTTTGACCACATCTCGTCCCAGTATGTGATCAAAAACTGTTTGCAAAAATGGTTCTGACATAATTGATAATTTTAATTTATCCCGATGCCATATTAGAACTCTCGATTCTTCCATAGCCATTATAGAGACCTGCAATAAATTGTACATTTTGAAACATTGATTGTTTTATAGCAAAAAAAAAATATATGAAGTAAGAATATTTACCTGAAAATAATCGTCCGTTGATACACCAAACCATTCTGGTGAATCTAGGAACTGATGTGGAAATACTATATGTAATGCTCTTTGATTTTGTGATACCACCAGCCTAAAGAGAAAAACAGATATAAAAATAAGGACTTAATATGTTGGAAAATGTTAAAGCCATAAAGAATTTTAAACAAGTTCTGTCAAGTCAACGAAATTACAAGAAAAAAAATGTAAAATACTAAAATTGCATGAAAAAGTCGGGATAGTGTCAAAGTCCCTAATTTCAAAATACTGAAATGTCAAATTCCCGATTTTTTTTCTGAATTTTGAAATCCTTAATTAAAAAATCCTGATATTAAACCCCAAATTTAAAAGCTTTAGTTAGCGAAGCCGGTGTTTGTTATTTCGTAGAGGAGAAAATTGTAGCGCCCGGCAAAAGGCCGCCTTTACAGAGTAACTTAAGTTAGCGAAGCCGGTTTTTGTTATACGAAGGAGGAGAAAAACTTTGCGTCAGGCCGAAGTTCGGGAATGCAGAGGCGCTTTAGTTAGCGAAGTCGGTGTTTTTTCTTAAACATAAAGAAAAAATCACTATTTGGGATATTAAAATTCAGAATTTAAAAAATTGGGTGTTTGAAATTCGGGATTTTAAGTTTCAGGTATAAGACCCCAAATCGAAAAAAGTTGTTTATATCATACTGTGCTCACAATGCCACAAAACACTCAAATAACAAGACAAAACCAAACAATTAAGATTTCTTAGCCAAATCTTATATACCCTTTACCATTGGGGGTCTTTCAAAATCGGATTGTAACGGTCGTATTTATATTCAGTGTTCAACAATAAATACTATTACTGTTCTGTTCGGTAGATAAGTGGTAAACGTAAACGTTTCGCTGTTTGTAATTTTCGAACACAAAAATAATTCTGTACTTATCCAACTCAACAAAAAGGTGAGAGCATTTTATTGAGTTCGAACGAGTTTCGTTGTTTTCGGTTCAGCACATTAATGTTCGTTCGTTTCATTTGTGCTTAGCGCTTATTTGGCTGGTGCAGAAAAAAACCAGCAACTAATTTTTCCACAAACAAAACATGTACAAAATACACATAGAAGCTATTCGTGCTGTCGTCACAAAAATTCCCAAGCAACAACAACAATACTGTTGAGAAACGTTGCTAGAATTTTTTTTTTGCTCATTCCTTTATCAATGTAAAAAACTATAGAACATTAAAATATAATGCATGTCTACAGAACCAACTACAATTGCTTTGTTTTATAATTAAGAACAGAACACTAAATAATGTTCGACACTTTCTTTGTATTGAAAGGTATTAAGGGTTGTGTATTAATACACAAAGATTTAGCCGTACGCTAAATAATGTTCTGTTTATTTTAGAACACTGTATATAACAAAAAGTTAGCCCCCGTGTGTACACCAGGTATAACGAGCTGCTAACTAAAATGCCGATGAAGGTTAGCTGCTTGTGAGTATCATGGAGTTGATTTATAACAAACTTTTATCCGTTTGCTAACTTTTTATAAATCAACTCTTTTAACGATGCCACATTATATTGCTCAAAAATCCAACTTGTTTTGCAATAATCATCGCTGGTTTTGACACTTCTTTTTTTTCCTTTAATATACAGAAATATTTTAAAAAGTTTTTAAAACTTAAAGTAAATTAAAAAACGTTTTATATAATTTATTATATAATTATACAATAGGAATCATAGGAATAGCTTATCCCATCAACAATAAATTTCAGTGTTTTTATCAAGAATAAAAATTGGGAATTAAGCACGAATAACAAAATCTTTAAAATACAATTTTACACAAAAACTATATTAAAAAATTAAAACAGCTGTTTTTCACAAGTTGGCAAACGTTTGTCATCTCGTTAACAACAGTTTGGCAAATCGTAGCCAGAGTTTTGTAAAGGGCATAATAAACCACACAAATTGCTTGGCAAACATGTCAAAATTTTACGTTTGTACAAATATTTTGTGTTGCTAATTGGGACAAATATAGAAACATTGCTTCGTTTATAGAAATATTAAAAATTTTTAATATTTGGCAGACATGATGGCTATTTGTCAAAATTTTTGTGGCGTCTAATGCTAAATGTATTCATTTCAGCGAAAACTTTGTAGGGTGAAGACGTTGAAAAAAACTTAAAAATAATTTTCAATAGTAAATTCAATTTTTTTTAGCAGTACAAAACAACTCGTTGTTAAAATCACTTTTTTCTAAAAATTCTATGTTTTTATTTTATTTTTCTTCTTCGTTTTAAGCAAAAAGCCAGAAAATTGCCGCAACACTATCGGCGTCTGCATTCATTGAAAACAAAAATGAAAAATTAATGTCTGTACGAAGCATGGTGAAATACTTTATTTCATCATTGTACGAAGTATATTTGTGTTGTTTATTGGCAAACACAAACCGGAAACAATGTGTGTGTTTACCAAGCATTTTGTGTGTTTTATTTTGCCCTTAAGTGTGTTATAAATAAACTTTGTGCTAACTTCATGCCAACTTTAAGGTAAGCATTTTCTGTAAAGCTTCAGTACTTAAGCTTCGTACAGACGGTGGTCAGATCTTACAATGTTGTCATTTGCATTAATTTAACATCTGCCAAATAAAAATGAGCTTACAATGTTTACACAGTTGCAAGACTGTTTTAGTCAATTTTAATGATAATGTACGAAGCTTCAGTTGGTCGACTTCGCTCATTTTCAATACTAAACAAAGTTTACGTATAAAGACTATTCAAGCCGAATTTCACCATCTTAGGTTTTTTCGTACGCAAAAATCCCAATAACAGTATGATATTTTTGTAAAGGACCAATTCGGTTTATTTTAGTCATCAACTTTTTTTTCTACTGATGTCAGATGGTTTGTCAGGAAAAATAGAGCTCGCTCTAATTGAAATTTTGTCAGATGACTTTGCATCTGACTTTAACAGAAGTAATGTTAAAAATGTAACACAAGACATGCATGTGTTTTGCAATTGGAAATTTGACAAGTCAGATGTAAGAAACATGTCGTGTACATGCAGCATTACACTATGTGTAATTTTTTAAGTCATGGCAAAATAACTATATACGGACACCACTACGTGATAAAAGACCAACAAAAAAAGACTCGTGTCTCCCGGTTTTGCCCAAAGTCATGCAATTTTTTTTATGGGCCCCCAAAGATTTGGGGCCTCGGTTAAAAAAGTGATCATTTTCTCAGGCTCATATCTTGCAAAATGTTCGGAATAGCAAAACACATATTTGTCGTGTGTTACCTTTTTAACATTGCTTCTGTAAAAGTCAGATGCAAAGTCATCTGACAAAATTTCAATTAGAGCGAGCTCTATTTTTCCTGACAAACAATCTGACATCAGCACTGTGTTACTAAACGTCAGAGTGCGTACAAAACAAACTTGATCGTCAGTTGGTCCTAAAATGTAACAAATGTTTGCACAACTTGATCAACTTGTACAAGTCGTTTTTTCGTTGGTATAAACGCCAGTTTGCGCTACAAACTATGCTGAAAGTCATGCGATGTTGGTATGTACTGGCTTCAAAAATGTCATAGATTAATAGATACAAATCTTCATTAATACTTTGGTTTTGTTAGAATGTACAATATTTGTAGTTTTTGAAGCAAAATTTTGAGCAGATATTTAAATTAGTGAAATGTTTTCCAGTTTCCCAGATTCACATGCTATCATGGTATTAAGCAACGGTTCATAAATTGGGAACCTCTTGGGCCCGTATCAGTATTTTTGCTTAAGGCTAATTTACACTATCGCACAAGTCTTACGTTTTCCATAATAATTTGTGAAATAGAAATCTAATGAGTTTTGTTGAGATTGTCAAAAATCGAATGTAACATTACAGTTTGTAGCAGTAGCTACTACACTGCAGTGTTGCAAAATTGAAATTTTGAAGTGGTACTGAACTTCAACTAAAAGAGTATTTTTCCCGCCAAATGGTACTTTTTGTTAAAAAAAAAAAACAAAATAATAATTGATGAAAATAAAATAAACAAAAAATATTTTATTGGAATTCATTTATCTAAGTATTTAATAGCAAACAGTATTTATATTTGAGGTACACATGTAAATAATATTTCTGTTATACATAAGCGTCAAGCGCCCCATCCATTTACAATATTATTGTATATGTTACCCTTTATTATTCAATAAGTGGCAAAATGGTTTTAATTAAAATTTGGCGCAACTCCATTTAAAAAAACCTAACCTTTAAAGCAGAGAATGACAACAAGTACCCATATACAGAGGTATTTACCCACGCTTTTCGTTATTGTGTTTACACATATTTATAACACAAATAATAACAACAGCTATGGTTGTACGTTGCAAAAAGTATGGTTATTACCCTGGTGAAATAAAAAGGTGGCAGCACTACGCCAGATGATTATTACTGCAACAGCCACTACCAGTTGATTTTAATTGATCTTTAGTTTTTGTCAAACTTAAAAAAGTTTCTAAGTGTAAACGACTTCTTCCTTTGCTTTTGACATCATTTTGCATTTGAAAATGTGCGTTCAATTGATGCTCTGAAATGTGGTATCGATAAAATACCAAAAGCAATATGTGACATGTCAGCAAACATTAGTTTCGTTCTTAATATTGGTTATATTTTTTCAAGAAATTTAAATATATTCAGTTCTGAAATGCTTTATTTCTGAGAGATCCTCTAGAACACGGAATTGAGAATTGATATTATTATAGTTTTCTTTTTAGTTTGTAAATAACATTAATAACAACAGTATTATGCTATTGGTTTTTCGGAAACAATATTTTCTGGAGTGAAACTGATTATCCCTTTTAAGGTTTAATTTCAAAACAAAATTTAGTTCTTAATGTTTCGCAAATTGTCAAATAAAATGATTTCGCAGTTTCTTTTACTTTTTAACCCATTTCCTTAACATTGCATGTTTCTATAAATACGGGTTTCATTTAAATTTTTCACTTACATATTATCCAATGCATCCCTTAAAAAAAAAAAACAACATAAATTTTGCAACAAACACATGATGACCAAAGCCTGCTCTCAAAATGATCACATCACAGTTAAAAAGCTCAAAGGATAAAAAAGTACTGAATACAACGCGGGGGTTCTTTGCATTCACACTTTCTCATATTATTTGAATTTTTGACATGTATTAGTACAAAGTATAAAAGTGTAAACTAGCATTTACCCATATTGATCAAATAGATATCGATCGAAAGAAGAAGTTACATTTATTCTGACTAACATTTCTACAATTTTCGGACACAAAAACACTTTTTGGAGGACAGCAGACATATTTTATACCAGAAGAACGCCTGTATTTAAGGGGAGTTTTTTAAGAGTTATAGAACTTTTTTTTAAAACAAAAAAATTCAATGGAATTACCAAACTTTTGGCTTTGGTAGCATGCATGGCCCAATTAGTAGGTCTGCTCGAAACGCCTGCTGATTTTTTGCAGAGTAGTGTTTTTTACGTGCAATTGTTTTTGTCGGAATTGTTTTTGACATTTCTACCAATTTTTACAGAAACAATTGTTTTTATTCTCGACACCTTTATCATTTTTTACACAAACAAAATGCGTGTTGTTTTTTTTTTATTGCTGGATTGTTGTAGTTGCGCGCAGCAGACCTACTAATTGGGCCATGGTACCATGCAAGTTTTATGACATTCAGAGCCACTTTTTGGGTTTGAGATTAAAGTTCATTTAATTCTATGTATCTAATCTAAGAATTAAGTTAATCTTGTATCAATTTTTTTTAATTTCCTAAGCTAAACTTGTATAAAAGTGCTTAGCAATATGTATATCATTTTTTAAAAATGATTTTTTGTTTATATTTTGGCAACAGTTGTTTATGTTAAACATGTTAATGTTGACAGTTAAAATTTAGGTTTAACCAACACCATTGGCCGCTTAAACTAGCAAAAAAAAAAAGTTAAAAAATGCAACTCAAAAAGTAAACACGGAGATTAATGGTACTTTAATCGTTAATCTCTAACCCAAAAAGTGGCTCTTAAGGCCATTATTACAACTTACAAATAGTTATTTTTAGGATGCTATCTGACAGATAAATAGTTTTTGGCTATTACAAGTAAACATTAACCTAAAAAGTGACTGATAAGCTAACATCAGCTTTGTCCTCATGGTAACTTTAAAAGTGAACATTAGGAATTTTAAAGCTGCCATATTTTCTGCTGAAGATATGGTAACTTCAATGATAGTCTTAAATTACTCAACTTTTTCAAAAAACACAATTTAACACAAAAAACAAAACAATTTACCATTAAAACCAAAAATAAAGCACAAAAATTTACTTTTGTTTTTAATTAATAAATAAAACAAAACTAAGTCGTTGCCACTACGTATTTTAAACAACCAAAAGTAGTCGGTATATACTGCAATGTTGCCACAGTATATAAATTACATATTTTATTTTATCGGACAGTTGTAATAATGGAAAAAACTTATTGGTCACTTTATCGTTCAAGATAGCTATTGTTCACGTTAACTATCAGCAACTTTATCATTAGGTTGTAATAATGGCCCTAAATGTTTATAAATAATTTCTGGCATATGGCCTCCTCAACTGCGCCTTGTGAACGCTATCCTATCGGTTCAATTTTGCTCCACTTTTTCGAGCGTACCCGGTTCTTATTTTGTTAAAAGTGCGTCGAATGTTGGCTTCTTAAGATAAATCTTTGCTGGTTTATTAGCAGAGACCACAGATTTGACGTACCCCCAGAAAAAGCAGTCTAAAAGTGTCAAATAACACGAACGAGCTGGCCAATTCACGGGTCCATTTCTTGAGATCATTCGGTCACTCAACGTATGGCCCAACAAATTGCTGGTTTCGCGTGATGTATGGCCTGTTGCGCCGTCTAATTGAAACCGTTTTTCCTCCAAATGATTTGCAATGACATGAGAAATAAAAAAATTACAAATCATTTGCCTGTAGCGTTTGCCATTCACGCTTATGTTAGTACCGGTTTTCGATTTAAAGGCAAATGGGCAGATGACACCTTTGGCATTTAAACGGCACCAAACAGTAATTTTTGAGGTGTAGTGGAGTCCCATGTAGATTATGCTCTCTCCAAAAACGACACTTCTGCTTGTTTACATAGCCGTTAAGCCAGATATTAGCCAAATCGTATACTTAACAAAGTGCTCTTATAAGTTTGGCGAACAGAGCGCGAATTTTGGAAAATTTGGATTTGTAAACGTTGTTCTGGTGTAAGTCTTGGCATGGTGATTTGCCAGAGTATACTGACAAAAAGCCAAACACACTTCGTTAGTATGAAAGCTAGATTTACAGTTTTTCCAATCGGAAGTTTTTTATACATCTACAAAAACACCCCTTATAAGTTATCGACACAATTTCTCCGCTTGATCCCCTTACCAAACCTCTTATAAATGATAATAGCTAATGATTAAAAATTTTCCTTAATCCATATCATCAAGTAGTTGAAATTTGAACAATGAAATTATAATTTTTTTTTAAGTAAACATTGTACTTACTTTCCCGATAATACCAACGATAGACTATCGACTTTGGTTACTTTTTCTTGTGCATACACCTCCTGATATTTAAGGGCACGTATCAGTTTCATGCAGTTTAAAACTTTTTTAAATTGATGCCGTGTTACGTGCAATGGTTTAAATAGAGCCTCATAAACCTGTAATAATAAAATTAAATATTTTTTATTAGATGTTGTTACTGTCTGCTGGAAATATTATTAAAAACAACAATAATGACTAACAGATAAACACATTATTCTTACGTTATTTTATAATAGTTTTGTGTAAGAATTAAAATACAAAACAAGCTCAAAGTACATTTAAATAACTTTTAAATTTTGTTTTTTTTTTTTTTTTGTTACATTTAGCGATTCAACAAACAAACAAAATTTAATTTTCTAAGTAAAATCTAAAAAATATAAATTTCGAAAAGGTTCATTGAACACTCTGAATGCCGTAAGGAATGTTAAAACATTTTTTTACAATTAATTTTGATGTCAGAAAAAATTATTCACGTAGTAAAAACGTCCACACACGACGCACAGTGCAGTGCGTTGTTCCCATATGACGATGGGGCAAAAAAAGAAGAAGTTAACGCAGACTTATAAAATTTCGTGCAGTAGTTGCTTTTCCTTAGTTAAGAAAAATGCAAGTTTTAAAAAAATCCTAGCAAGGACACGCCTACCGTTTAAGTCTATATTTGTTATACAAATCAATATCGCACTTTGTAAGTTGGTTTTTACCGTAATTGTGAAAAAAACTTTTGGTCCTTTCAAGTGTCCTTTTAAGAAAATATGCAATAACTTTTACAAAAGTTATCCGAATTTAATGAAAACTGACATATTTGTAAAAAGCTAATAATAATATATTTACTCATTCATGTCCGCGTGGCTGTTTTTAACTCACTGTCACGAAAACTTTCGATGATAACATATTAACTCTCGCATAATACCGCGCAATTAATTTAAATGTTCCAGTTTTGTACACCTTTACGCTTGACAAACATGCATTTTAGTTTTAACTCACTCGCACGTGAAAATAAATAATGCACTTTGTGTATATTTCATAAAAAATTTTTTAAATAACATAAAAGTTAGTGAAATAAGATTTTAAATGAAAAAATCCAAAAGCCTTCAATAAATATTGTTTCCAAACTCACAGACCTCTTCTAATTAACAGTTTTTTTTTTTTTATTTTCAGGTCATGATCAAGCTCTAAACATCAGTATCATCACTTTCCACAGTAGAATCCCGATAATTCTTAATCGAAGAGCCCAACTGCTTTTTAAGAATTAGAGGAGTTTCGAAATGAAGAGATTGCGATGAATTATAGGGGTTTTAATTTAATAAGGTTTAGATGAAAAAAATAATTATTTAAAAATGTTACAATTTATTTAAACCAAACAATAAATAGGTAATAAACAACAAAAATAACTTGTTTTATATACGATATTGTAAAAATAATGTGATTTTTTATTTTTGGATATATTGGTTTTTATTAAGAATTATAAGATGTTGTTCACGAGTAAGTACGATTTAGAGGGGTCTCCACAGATTTCGAATTACAAAAAAATACGAATTAACGAGGGAGCCAAAATGTATGGGATTTTTGCTAATTTAAGAGTTTTCCTAAAGGGACCAGCCGTTTCCTTCGAATTGTTGAGGTTTTTGAATTAACTTGGAGGCCAAACGATCAAGTTTTGCCTTCAATTCCTTTCAATCTGCAATACACTATCACTTTTTTTACTAACACACTCACACTTTTTAAATTGACCACGATTTAACGTTCAATTTAACAGCTGATAACAAGTTTGTCTTTATAAATTGTTTTCTTGGTGACATCTTGAAAGTAAATTGCTTAAAAATTGAGTGCAGCCTTCGTCACAGCTTTCAATTTGTGTAAATTTTGACAAACAGTATATGTAAAAGACTATCAAGAAAAACTTGAACGTGGTGGCTGCAGGGTAACAGAGTAGGAATTATCACCGTTTGACTGTTTTTGCATATACTTGGAAATATATCCTAAATCTATACATATTTTTTAAATCTTGATTCTTCTCCTTGAAGATAAATATGTAAGTGTCGAATCTTTATTTCCTTTCACTAAATTATTAAAAATCTAACCAAAACCTACAATTCAGCAGAACACTTGGAAATAATAGACCGATTTCGTATATTTCCAATATTTATTACATTTTATATAATGGGTGTCCCAGTAAGAATGCACTTTTTCACTTTAAAATAAAATCGCGTATTTTTCACAATTATAAAGCGTTTTTGTACTTTCGTAAAGCGCGTCATTTTAAATATTCAGAATAAACAGTTGCCAAATTTCAAAATTGCAACTTGCGCAAAAAAATTGCACCTTATTTTAAAAGTACACTCTTACAAAAGGCTCAGTTAGCCGGGAGTAACAGTAACGTTGCAAATCAGCTGCATCATTTTGTTGTAAAGGGTGGTTAAATTGTAAGGGCCGATGTTGAATGTGAACCACACCTAAACGCCAATTTTTTTTCCGAATTTTATTTGACATTTCTCTATTTCAGACTTACTCAATTTGAACCATGGAGAGATACACAATCCAACAACGTGTTAAAGTTATCCAGACTTATTATGAAAATGGATGATAAATTTCGAAGAAAATCATCTTCAGTGATGAGGCACATATTCACCTCAGTGGATTTGTCGATAAGCAGAATTTCCGCATTTGGGCAAATAATAATCCAAGAGTGATTGTCGAAAAACCAATGCACCCACAAAGAGTGACTGTTTGGTGCGGTTTATGGGCTGGCGGCATCATCGGGCCGTATTTTTTCCAAAATGAGGCCGGTCAGGCAGTTACTGTGAATGGTGTTCGCTATCGTGAGATGATAACGAACTTTTTATGGCCCGAATTGGAAGATATGGATGTGGACGATATGTGGTTTCAGCAGGACGGTGCCACTTGCCACACAGCTAACGAAACAATGGCTCTTTTGCGCAACAAATTCAATGGCCGTGTTATCTCACGTAATGGCGATGTCAATTGGCCTCCAAGATCATGTGATTTGACACCGTTGGACTTTTTTCTTTTGGGTTATTTGAAAGAAAAGGTGTACGTCGATAAGCCAGGCACATTAACGGCATAGAACCTCCATTATGCCTCAGGGTCATCGAAAATTTGGACCATCGGATGGAGGTGTGCCGCCGTGGTCGCGGCGCCCATTTGGCCGATATTTTGTTCCATACATAATTGAGTAATACCAATATATCATAATAAAATAAAATTACAATAATTTCCTAAATAGTTTGTGTTTTATTCAAAATCAACATCGGCCCTTGAAATTTAACCACCCTTTATATAAAGCATTTAGAACGATTATAGTCAGCAGTAAGATAGATTGGTCTTACTTTTTTACGGTAAGGTAAAGTTACTGTTACTCTCGGCTAACTGAGCCTAAAGAATCTTGTTGCTTTAGTTTGAAAACAAAAAATTATGTAGAAACTTCTGTTCACTTCTATGCCTGATTTTTTAATTTGTAATTAAATTTAAGGTTGTCTCAATAAGAATGCACTTTTTCATTTTAACGTATTTTTTCACAATTATAACGCGTATTCTACTCAGTTTATTTAAGGTGAAAGTGAAAAAATGTGGTTCATAGATTATAAGAATACCTTAAAAATTAAGGTTAATAGGATAAAATTTGAAATTTATGGGCACAAATTAGAGGCAGTAATGGTATTTTGCTCATATCTCTGTCATTTATGGGCCGATCTGGCGGGTGGACAAACGGTCATCGTTAAATCAACTCGGCGACGCATAAGGATCCATAATATATCTTATACTTTTGGGGTCTAAGATCAATACCGCGGAAATTCAAACGAAATGACAAACTTATATCAAAAACGAACTTATACTATGTACCCATTCCACCTGTGGTGAAGGGTATAAAAAGGATCGGAGTTTCAAAAACCTTTTTTATTATTCCTACCCAGTAAAACTCATTATTTAGTAGCTTTTTACTATAACTACATCTTTAACAACTTCTACAACTACTTTTTTCTGGATGTGTGTAGGTAAAAAAAATAATGACTTACTTTTGAATGCGTTCATTTTGGGACATCCCATGTAAAATTCATTGGTTCTTTCAGCAGAATTGTAAGTAGTGCTCTTATGTTTTTCTGATTACTCAACACATTATTTTGTAGGCTAAGTTTTTACTGGGTAGTTAAATATATTAAGGGTAATCACGATGGTCATTGTGCAAATTTGCTATTTGTAAATATGCAGTGCATATTGAGCATACCACTTTTATTTTTTGTGCAAATATACTATTTTTCTAAAAATTTATTCTGGCAACACTAAAAATTTCTGGCAGCACTGTTAAAAATCTGTATTGTTTACAAATTAAACACAAGCAAATTAAAATAATTTTTTTCTTTTTAATTTACTTAAATTTAATTCTTTATTTTATATTGTTCGTGGGTTTCAAAATAAAATAAAGAATGTTAAATTTATAAGTTTCCTTAAAAACAATATGGCGCTTAATATGTGAAATGTTATTTTTGACATTTGTTTGCAACGAAGCAAATATGCACTACTAATTTTGCTCATGGTTTTTTTAACGAAGTAAATTAGAGCAAATTGCAAATATGTACGTTCATTTTGTTGTTGTGTAAATGTGTATTTTTGCACGCATTTGCATCGTTTGCACACTATGCACTACCCATCGTGATTTCCCTTTTTATACATAAATACAATAAAAAAATTTAAAACTTTTTGGTTCTATTACGCGTTGTTCTTTTGTAAAGAGCTCCATTTTTAGTAATCGGAAAAAAACATATGTGACAGCTGCCAAATTTCAAAGTTGCTATTAACACAAAAAAAAAAATATAAAACTAAATTTAAAAATTGCACTCTTACTGCGAATCTTGTTACTTTAGTTTTAAAATAACAAAAAAATTTTGTAGAAATTTGCCAAATTGCGACAGATGAGCCACTTAGATTTTTGGGTATGGGACAACGCACTGTGCGGCACTGGCAGTTTTTTTCATTTTTTTTTTTTTTTTGTCCATTGGGTTGCACCTACATGACAGGTAAATTTAGACCTTATGCGGTGAGGTTTTGTATTGAGATTTAAATTTTTGCTGAATTTATTTAATACATACATATGTATTTATGTATTACTTATTATGTTCTCACGAACAATTGTTATGAAAATCTTAAAACCGGAATATAAAGTTTATTTTTAAAACTTAATGTTTGAAAATGCTGTTATTGGATTTGGTCATAATTATTTAAACCTTTCACAAATTGACATTTGAGAAGAAGAACATATGATGCATACATACTTTGACTTAAAAGTAGGTTAAACAAGTAAAAGTGCCTTTAAGGACAGCGTCGAATCTTACATACCCTTTACCACAGTACATACTGAGAAGTAAATTGTTCCTTAGCTCATATGGGATGAGCGCTTTCGTGTCAAAATTCTTATACCGGAAGCATATTTGTATGGTCGTTAAGTGAAATAATTGATCGATTCGCTGATTTTTAAAACAATACAAATTTCATATATAAAGAATATTTTAGCTTGTTTTATATGGACACGTACCAAAAGCCTAAAATTAAGAGGATACTTGTATGGCAGACATGCGAAATAACGAACCGATTTGGAAAATTTTTTATATTTAATACTCTTTGTCAGATTTGGTCCTTCTAGCTATTATAGTTTGGGCGCTATTGTGTTGAAACCATTATTTTGTAAATGGTGTTTTTTCGAATGTCACAAATTGAGTCGCATTTGGAATAAGGAGAATCCACAAGCTTTTGTCAAAACACTATTATATCCACAGAAAATTACTGTTTGGTGCGCTTTATAGGCAGGCGGAGTCATTGGCTTATATGTAGGGTTGCCAGTCAGGCTGGATTCGACTGGATTGTCCAGCTTTTTTAGGACTTGTTCAGTTTCAAGCTAAAATTAAATTTGTCCAGCTAAACGATGAAGAATTGATATTTTGTTATAATCTTAAAATAAAACTACCTTTATGAAAAATAACGTAATAAGAACTTTTGCAAAAGTGTAGTTTTTCTTTTTTTACTAAGTAATAATTCATTGATTGCTTGATGAAGTTCATTTTGTAATAAAATTAGTCTCTATTTGTGTCATCATTGTGTCATCACTAATAACCTCGCTCAACACCAGAACAGCTGATTTCATAACAATAACAAGTCTTCTGAAGAGCGGTAAGTTTTTCTTTGCAAATTAAATTTTCGTTTACTGTTTAAAAAACTGTTTTTCAGTTTCCAGAGCAAAACGGAAATATGGATACTGAGAAAGCTGGTCCATCTTAACGGAGACTAACAGTTTTTAATGACACATGGGAAAAAAATCCAAATTATTTTAATTGGATACGAAAAATAGATATTTATACGGCACAATGTAAATTGTGTCAGACAGAAATCCTAATAAAATATGAAGGCTCTCGATCTCTTGATAAACATATGCAAACAAAAAAGCATGCCAATGAACTAAATGAAAAAACGAGTTTCTTCGTACTTTATAGTCAATGTTATGTTGTATTGTATTATTTTTTTAAAAAAAAGTTATACAAAGTAAACAAAAAATCTAGCAAGTTTTTTATTCTTAATATCCAGCTTATTTTTGGGTTGTCCAGCTTTTTCTTCCCTAATGTCCAGCTTTTTCCAGATTTGCGTCTGGCAACCCTACTCATATGCCTGAAAATTGTTGAAAATTGGTGTTCCAGATTGCGCCTTTAAAACAGCAAATTAAAGTTGAAACCCCTACTTGTAGCTGACATTTAAACAATTCATAAAATTTTATTTTCAAGAATTACCTTCAATATTTTTTTTTTTGCAAAAAATTTAGGTGTGAAAATTGTTTTAAATTAAATTAGAACATGATTTTTTGTTTACTCATATATCAAATTTTGAAATATCTTGATAATCTTGATAAAAGCCAATTAATTCAAATTTATTTAAATATAATGTGAATTTGAATTCCCATTTAATGAGATTTTAGAAATTAGTGACAATAAAACTTGCCGATAACCTATAGACTAAAAAAACTCTTTTTTTCATGTGGTAAGTAAATTTGTTTTTATTTAATTATATTTAAATGTGAAAAAATAATAAATTTTACTATAAAAGTAAATAAAATTAACCAAAACTATTTTTTTAAGGGCATTTATTAATAGATTCACAACAAAAATAATTTTATCATAGAATAAAATGGAATTTTGTTTATTTTAAGTTTTCAAAAAATTCGGCCATGCCGAATTTATGACACCCACCCACCACCATTTAGATCAAATAAAACGACGTACAATTATATAACATAGCTGTTTGGTCCCGGCGTTGCTCGGGGTTTTCCAAATAAAAATAAAAAATTAAATACTGGAGAATTTTGATAATAACTTGACCCCAGCGCTAGATAGCCGACTCAAAATTTTATAAGGAAATTTATTTTTGTTTAATAAATATTTTTTGTGAATTTCAGCCAAATCGTACCATAAATTAAAAAAAAAAATTTAAATATCCCGACAACAGCGCCACCTGTTGGGATTAAGCATAGGGCCTATTAAAACCTGGCTCCAAGTTTGGTGTCAATCAGTCCAGGGGTTCTTGAGTTTTAGGAGCACATACACTATACAAACGTTTTTATATATATGGATAAAAGAAATATTTAAAAAAGGGATGTCACGATACCCCTTTTTGACGAAACGATACCGATACTAAAAAAGAAATATCGGCGATATTGATACGCATATTGAATTTGAATGCAAGTTAAAATTAACAAAACTCAAACAGAGTAATTTTTTTATTATACAAAATTACAATGTAAGAGATTACACTGTTTTAGATGAAAAAGCTGACAAGCGGGGCACCCCCGGCGGGTTACCATAATTCAAGTACGCTGAATCCAATGGTGCTAACCGTTTTTAAGGTTAGCTCTTGTTTTCGAGATATACAGTTATCTCGAAAAAGAGGAGGTTACACAACATATATTCGCTGTTTAGTTTATTGAAAAAGTCCCATAACCGTCCCTAGGGGGATAAAATGTATGACCGCCCTCCATTAGTTTTTGGCCTCAACATTTTCTCAAAACATACTTCCCCATTATCACTATCCATTAGAGGGGCTTCCATACAAATATGGCAGTTTAATGAAATTCTTAAATTTGGCCCCTGCAGAGCGTAGCCCACTTTATTTTTGTATCCCCATCATTTGTTTCTAACATACCTTCCCGCTATCTCCATTTCTTAAGGGGGTTCCCATACAAAATTTTCAATACAGACTAGAAATATATTGAAGAAAACATCCCATAACATTCTAGGAGTCGCCCCGCCCCTAAAGGGATGAAATGTATGACCGGCCTCCATTAGTCTTTCGTCCTCAAACATTTTCTGAAAACCTACTTGCCATTTATTTCCATCTTTATTTTTCATCTTTTGTGAATAAAATCAAATGTTGCAGACCAGACAACGGCTTTGTGTGATTGCAAAAAATTCGCATTTTATGAACACCATAAAATACACTCTTTTGATCCAGCATATTAGTGATTTTTGCAGTACTCTGTTGTAGACAGATTTTAGCCATTTGTTGTTTGTTTTATTTGGAACTTTATTTTCTATACGTGAAGAAAAAATTTAAAGCATTGATGCAATTTCCAATTTTAATTGCCGTTTTAAAAAACAAAAATTTCGAAATTTTGCTAATTAATTATTTTTTTCCAAAAGAAGAAAAAAATTTACAAAAAAGTTTTGCCTTATTTAAAGGTAATTTCATTGCGGAATTTCGGTTTTTTTAGTTTATTCAATAAACTTAACCGAATATGCTGTGTTATTTTTACCACATTTCATTTTTCTAAATCTTTTACTCAGGGCTGTGGAGTCGGAGTCGGAGTTGAAGAGTCGGAGTTGAGGTTTTTGTACCGGAGTCGGAGTCGGAGTCGTAGTACCCACGAAAACTAGCGACTCCGACTCCGACTTTTTTGCATTAAAATTTTCCAATATTTTTCAAAATAAAAAATTTTAATTACCAATTTCTCCAATTCTTTTTACATATCAATTCATATTTAAATCATACATGTTAAGTAATGATTAGCTAATGCTAATGATTGCTAATTAACATTCTTTTGTGAAATTCTCTAATTGATCAAACAATTAGAATTAGTTCAACTAATTCCCATTAGCTAATTAAAATTTTTATTCTAATGGAAAACTAATTGCAATTAGTTGCCATTAGCAAAAAAAATTGGTTAACCTTTACAATTAGAAATCTAATTGACTTCTGATAATGCAATTAGATATTCAATTATTAAATTCAATTGATTCTAATTCGAGCTAATTGAATATCTAATTGCATTATCAGAAGTCAATTAGATTTCTAATTGTAAAGGTTAACCAATTTTTTTTTGCTAATGGCAACTAATTGCAATTAGTTTTCCATTAGAATAAAAATTTTAATTAGCTAATGGGAATTAGTTGAACTTATTCTAATTGTTTAATCAATTAGAAAATATAAACTAATTGCATCAATTGCTAATTCTAATTGGAATTTAACATGTATGATTTAAATATAGTTTTTCTTATAATTTTATTTTAATTTGACATACAAAAATAAATTTTAAACATAAATTGATATTTTAATAAATTAGTGGAATTGGCCATAAGAGGGTCTGGTTTTTGAAATTGTGAAGTCAGAAAATAAGGACCAGTATACTTTTCATATCAAAAATAAAAAAATTGAGATAACATCTTATTTTGACAATTTATAAGAATAGTTATATAGATTGTATCGAAGTCTTTTCTATGTTTTAATGTGACCTCAAATTTCTGCAACAAAAACCAGCGGGTTCACTATTTGAATTTCGCCAAGATATCGTTAATGAAATAGAGCCGAATTAAGGAATTTAAAAATTAAATTTGTAAAGATGTTGTTTTTATTTATCGTATATTAACAAATATTTTCGTAGCCATGTTCATGAATATGGCTTGAAATCAGCTGTAGCTCCTGTGGTGAAAGCATTAAGTGAACTACATTTTAAGTTTCAACCTTCAAGGTGAATTATAATAGAATAAAAGAAAAATGAACTCGGAAAAATACATGATATTGTTCCAGATATAATTCCCATCAATGTGGGGGTTAACCCGAAAAACGTTTTGAGAATACTTTTATCTACTCACTTTAGGGAAAATTGGAGAGATAATAAAGACTTGCAATTTCAAATTTCGGTCTTGGACAATAATAATATTGAATTAGGAACGGAAAAATGCAATGGCGAGTTCTTGATGCCTTTAACGTCTAAGCCAATTGGACTTGGTGTTGTTTTCAACTTTTCTATCTCGAAAGCTACATTAGATAGGACTTATGGAAATTCACACATCTATAAATTCCAACAGTATAAAAAACGTTTTTTGAAAAAGATGTGAATTGGTGTAGTTTATCTCTCCCCTACAGAACTATTTTTACATTTTTTAGCACTGTTTGCATAATTTTAATAAATTAATATAACTTTTAAAATATACTAAAGTTCAATGATCCCATACGGATTGAAGCAAAACTCGTTGAGTTATAAGTCAAGAATGTCATAACACTTTAGCATTCAAAAAGTTCAACTCATTTGGTCTATTGAATCGGGCGGTATATGTTTTTTACATTTTTTCCAAAATCCAAATAAAATATTTTGCAGCTTTCCTACTCATATGTTAGTAACTAGTAGGTTAAAGCTCAATGCGCGGCACGTTAGAATTAAAATATCAATTTGAAATTTTTACAGAATCATTTTCTTGCTATATTTAACCATTTAACAGGTACTAAATTAAAAAAGAGTTTAAAGTCAAATAAAAACTAGTCTCTTAAATAATGCTAGGTTAGAGTCGGAGTCGGAGTTGGAGTCGGAGTCGGAGTCGTACTTAAAAAATTTCAGCAAAAGGAGTCGGAGTCGGAGTTATAACTATTTCTTAACGACTCCACAGCCCTGCTTTTACTATGACCTTTATTCTGCATTAAAAGGACGGATATGTCTGGATCGTTTTAAAACTTCATAAGAATTCAGAAGATATATACATATATAAAGGGTCTTCGATGATTCGATCTATGTGTTACAAATAAAACGACCAAATTAATATACACACCCATCTTCTTGTTTGTGGGTTAAATAATTGGATCATAAACTATAGTGATCTCAGCGTCAAAGTGCTATTTATAATATAAAATGATTGATGCTTGATTTCACTAATAATTTCATAATTTGTCCTAAATGTTGCCCATACAAAATTAATGTTTATTTTTTTACCGGACGCATAAAAGAGGGGAAAAATGCGAAAAAAGGCGAAAAAAACAATATACAAAATATTGTAATTTGCAAGTGTCCAAATAATAATAATAACATAAATTAATATTAATAACAGCCTGATACTCTCGGTTTCTTTACTTTTTTCGTTTATTCATTGACACCAGTTGCATTAAGGAATGTATTTATAACTTGTTATTTATGATTATTGCTGAAATTTTTGTCACTAAATAAAATGAATGGAAGGAATTTCCTAAATTTACTCATTTTTTATTAAATTAATATCAAGTAAAAGCAGGGCTGCCAGATACATTTGTGAGGAAATCGTCAATTTCCTAAAAAAAAAAACATAATAACTTCATACCCAGCTAGCGTTTTCTATCGTGTAAGAACTACTGGGAGTCTCATTAAGAGCGTCTTTGATCGTCGATGACCGCATTTTTTAAAAGTAGAAGATTTCTCACACGGGAAAAACTGTAACACGAGTGAGATTCTTCAATAGCACAGCGAAATACGATTCTTCAATCATTGTGGTTAAGACGTGGGTAAAGATTATCTAACGAGTTTTCATGTCAAGAATCGTATAAGACTCATGTAGATATTATCTTACAAGTCGTGAAATGTTCGCGGTATAATTGTTGAAAATATTATTTGTACAGAGAGTCGTAAAAGGTTTATCGATGATGGTTTTACGAAAGATAAACAAAGTGTAACATTGTTATTTGTGTACTATGAAAAAAATCATTTAAAGACTTGCGTATTACAGCGGTACCTAAACAAAAGCGGCACGCGTTTTCTAGTTTTTTAATAGAGCGGCCTCAACGCTTTGCAATTGGAAAACACGATTTTCACAGCTCGTTTAATAGTGGAGTTTGACGCTATTGTTAATTAATAATGGCAATTAAGCTATTTTTCGGCCAATCTAGCGTTTTTTTCTCTATTTTTATTTATAATTTGTGGGTTTTAATAAACAAGAAAGCTATCACTTCTGTTCGTGACACAGCGTTGACGCTTTTGCTTAGGTATGACATATCAGCCTAAAAGCTAAGGGAAAGAAAACGTTCCGCCTTCCGCTCTTGTGAAGGTACGGCTGTTAAACATTCCAAGATAAAAAACAAACGTGTCAGAAAATGTAATGTTTTATTCAGACTTTGGAGACTGAAAGAAATCGTCACTTTTTAGAAAAAAATCATCAATTCGGCCCTTTGCTAATTTCGGCAGAAGAAATCGTCAAAATGATGATAAATCGTCAAATCTGGCAGCCCTGAGTAAAAGTTATTTCAATTGAGTGTACACTATGTTCGCATTGTGACTGAAACATAAGTATGTTTGCATGTATTTAAGTACTCATATCTTTCATAATAGCTCGTTTTTATTTAGGCTACTTTTACAAATGTATTTTGCAGTGGCTTTTTCTGAGGTATAATCCATATGTCATTGCCTATGTCCCTCAAAATTTGCAAATACAGAATATTTGCTTTCACACGTTCGTTCTTAGTTTCATCTGACAATAACCTATAATCGTTCACAACAGCAAATTATATACTGTTTATATTTCTATTCACTTTAAATTATATTTTAGTTGATTAAAAATTTTGGTTTTTTAAAGAATTTGTATTTACTTTATCTGTATTTATTTTAATGACCTATAAAGCAGTTGATGTCAGATGGTTTGTCAGTTCAAAATAGAACACGCTTTTATTGAAAAATTTTACACTGCAATTTCGAGCTGACATTTACAGAAGCAAATTTTTTTGCTTTTACACGACATGTATTTTTTGCCCAACAATTTTGACTCGTAAACTTGCGCTGTTCAATTGTGCATTTATACAAACAAATTTTTTTAACGCTTAGTGATGGTTCACACTCTTCAAGTTTTGGCCGTCAAGTCTTGAGTTTTTAGGAGAGAGAGGAAAAGAAATGGCATTCTCTTTGCCCTTCTTTCCCAAAAGCTAAAGACTTGACGGCTAAAACAGAGTGTGAACCAGCACTTACCGCCGTTTTCAATGAAAAATTCAAGTGTTAATAAATCACAAACAGTATTTTCTTGCAATAATTTCAGCAAATTAGTCTTTTGGCTTTCTTTATGCATGTTTAAAAACAAATTTCACTTTTTATTCACAAATTGTAACTTTTTTATATTTTTTATTATTTTTTTCATATATTTTTTTTATTGCCGTTTCAATTTGAAATTACATTAATTGTTTAAAATTACACAAAAATTAAAAAAGATCTTCATGGAACGAGTCTCGCAAGTTTTCCCATTTGCACAAATGGCAATTTTAAGCGATATCATGAAAACCCTTAATATATTTTATTTTGGAATAAACGAGTTTTGCTAATAATTTTCGAAAGAAGATTTATTTATTAATTGTTATGTGCTAAATTCCCAATTTTTATTTTTGGTATAGTGAAAATTGGTACAAGAGTTGGTCCAAGCTATATTCTGGTAGGTAAATTTACACCAAAACCTTCTCTTTCATTGCCTCCTGAAACCAAGTTATTAATGCCCATTTTTGGTGAAAGGTCATTCGATTGTGCGGATTCCTCTTTATATACATCTCCAGACAAGTAAATTTATTGTTGGGGGATAAGCTTGTTCATATACGCATTTCACTGGTTGCTGTGGCAAGATCATTAGGAAACCTCTTAATAAAAACTTTGGAAAAGCTAAGGATATTATAAAAATTAAACTGTAAAGCGAATGAGAGTTACAAACAATAAAGTCTTATTAGCAACGATATCAAAGCATAGACAAAACACCAACAATAAAAAGTGAGTTTTTGCTACAAACCATATGAGATCGAATTGATTTTGCAACATACTAGAGTCTATAGCCCACCAGAAAAATTAATCGTTCAACTTCATTATACCGCTTCTTTATTGCAACATAGTCATATGTATCTCAAAAAAATCAAACATGGCAAAATGCGATTAAAGTTTTCAAAATGTCAAAAAGTACTCAGGGGTGTCATAGAATCCAAGTCGGTTTTGCTCATTGTCGGTTTTGCAAACCAATATTGGTTTAATTTGGTGTCATAAAAACAAGTCGGATTTGTTATTTTCGAATACAAATAAAACCGACATTCGAATCAGCTGTTTAATGTTTTGGGCTCATGTGTTTACATCTTTTAATGCAATTTTTGTTTGACAATTTTGTAAATTATGATTTTTGCGCTAAAATATTGTTAAAACCTGAGTTTTTAATTAAAGGAAAATTATAGAAAAGAAATTTAAAGTGCCATCGTTCTATTACTTGCATTGCATTTGTTGTTTTATTGGTGTAATTTTATTGTTTTGTAAAAATATGTAGGTATAAAGCGAATTTATTAAAAATATAAAACAAAATAAGTAAATTGACCTCTGCTGTTGTTGCATATTTGCTGTTAGCAGAAAAAGTGAGAAAGAAGACTTTTGCGAATTTGCAGCAGTCCGCTGCCGGAGACTACTGAAAACATGCAAAAATTACTATTTTATCAATTTTTCAATTTTATTTACTTCAATCTGTGGAAAAAATCTTACTGTTGAAAAAAATAAGATAAGAAAAATTAAGCTTTTAGCAACTATACTTATTTCCAATAAAAAAACAAGAGCTGTGAGCTGCTTGGTTAATTTTCAATAAAAAACCGATGTCAATGGTTTCTGTGACACCTTAAACCGACAATAATCTAAGTTCGAACAAAAAACCGGCAACATTGGATTTCATGACACCAACGTATTTTTTTTGTCGGTTTCAAATCCAATACCGATAAGATTGGTTTCTATAACACCTCTGACTGATATTTGTTTTACATATGGAGAAGGTATGAAGGAGCAGTTTTTCATTTCCCGGGAAAGCGGGATTTATTTTTAAATTTCCCGGGATGCCGGGAATTCCCGCTCAATTCAAATCGAAGCAAAATATTTTTTAATTTAATTTTTTTTGAACAAACAACATTTCCTGAGATCAATTAAATAAGTATATAAATGCATTCAACTTTTTTATTTCTGTGGCAAGATAAGATCTTCATCTTCAAAAGTACACATGGGCAAAATTTTATTATTTTGTAGGATATTTGAGGAAGTTATAGCAAAATGACTTTATTGTTATCTTTTTTCAATGTGCAATAACATTTGGAATAATAAAAACTTTTGATCTGTGACATTAGGAGTGTTTAGAAATAAAAACTTAAAAAACCAAACCGCAGAGAACTGATGGTTATATTAAATTCGAAGTAAATTTCCAAAAGCCACATTTAATATTATAAATATTATAAATCATTAGGACCATGTTTCCTGGCCGCTGGCGATTATAACGCTAAACATACCTACTGGGGGTCACGACTTATAACACCAAAAGGTCGTGTTTTGTTTAACACAATCTCTAAAATGGGTTTAAATGTGGTCGCGAGCGGGCAACCAACATATTGGCCTACTGATCAGCAAAAATTCCAGATGTTTTCGACTTTGGCGTGGTTAAAAACATGCCCACAGAAACGATTCATGTTGAAGCTTCCTTAGAATTATCATCCGACCACACACCTACAATTGTTACTATATCGAACCCAAATAGAATTGTATCTCCGTCATGTTACTTAGCGACGTCAGCCACACAAATAAATTGGTTAAAATACAAAAAATTTCTCAGTGCCCATTGCACAGAAAATATTCCGCTTAGTACACCGGAGAATGTGGATCTCTCTATTGTTAACTTTGAGAGTTATCTTAAACTAGCTGTTCAACATTCCAGCGTTACCCCCAAAGAAATCAAAAATAATAAAATATATTCTTCAGATGTCGAGCCGCTCTTGATTGAAAAAAGGAGAGTTCGAAGAGAGTGGCAATTGTACAAATCCCCGCAACTCAAGAATTTATTAAAAGAGTACACAAAAAGGCTAAGAAAGTTACTGCAGACTCAGAAAACGGCTTTTCTAGAAAAATATCTTAAGGAACTTGATGCAACTCCACAATCTGACTACTCATTATGGCGTGCAGCTAGAAATCTAAAAAGGCCAGTTATATCCAAGCCACCATTAAGAAACTTGAATGGTAGTTGGGCAAGAAACGATATTGAAAAAGGAAATCTGTTTGTTAGTCACTTGAAAAACGTATTTACACCAAATATATCTCAATTGCTGTTAGAGCAGCTATTCCCCTCAGATTTGAGATAAGAGAAATCGAAAAGGCTATTTGCGACTTAAACACTAAGAAGGCACCTGGTATTGATAAAATCAGTAATAAAGTGCCTTTAGAGCTACCTCGCATAGCAAAGAAAATTATTCTTTTTATTTTTAGTGCTATTTTACGCCTTGAATACTATCCTCAAAAATGGAAGGTTTCCTTAGTTACCATGATACCAAAGCCAGGTAAAGATCATACAAAAGTTGAGTGATATAGGCCTATTAGCTTATTATCAAATATGTGAAAGCTGTTTGAGAAATTATTAGTTTCAAAATTAACACCGATTTTAAGTGAAAAAAGATGTATTCCAAACCATCAATTCGGATTTAGAAGAAAACACAGCACAGTTGAACAAACTCATCGAATAGTAAATGTCATAAGAAAAGCATTTGAAGAAAAAAATATTGCTCAGCACTCTTCATCGATGTTTCGCAAGCTTTTTATAAAGTCTGGCATGAAAGCTTAGTACATAAATTGAAACAAAATTTACCAGCAAACACACACAAGCTGTTAGGTCGTCAATTTATTATTAAAGAAAGAAATTTTTTAAGTTCACCTCAGCCAATTGGCGCTGGAGTCCCACAAGGCAGCATCCTGGGTCCTCTATTATACTTAATTTATACTTCGGACATGCCAAAAAGCAACTACACCCAAACTTCAACATTTGCAGACGATACAGCTTTTCTAAGCGTCCATGAAAACTGTTATGAAACATCTCGTTACTTACAGCATGATATATTTCAACTAGAAATATGGTTAAGAAAATAGAGGATAATGGTCAATGCAAAAATGCGCCGGGAATCTTGCCCCCATATTACAATCAATAATCAAGTAATTCCTCAACATTCGCATATAAAATATCTCGGTATACATCTGGATCGGCGATTAACGTGGAAATGTCATATAGAGGCAATTAACTCAAATGAAACTAAAAGCCATTCAAATTCATTGGCTTGTTGGTAGAAATTCTGTCCTTAGTCTCGATTGCAAGCTTCTACTTTAAAACTCTATTTTAAAGCATATCGTATTCAACTATGGGGCACTGCATCGGCCTCTAATATCAACACAATTCATAGGCGCCAAAATAAACTTCTTCGAATAATCACAGCCGCACCCTGGTATGTTAAAAACTCAAACATTCATAACTTATGTGCCATTAGTAAAAACTATAATTACAAAATATGCAGTAAAATATTTAAAAAGGCTTGAACAACACCCAAATCCACTAGCTCGAAATATTTTAAATCAAGGCGGCCACACTCGCTTAAGAAGAAGAGACACTGCAGCACTCACCCAATCAGAAGCGCGATAAACACCTACATATGTGAACAGAAACCGTGATGACGAAATTTGTTGTCTGGCACTGGCAGGACACAAAACAAAGTATTAGGATAAGATTTGATTAATTGTTGTTAGTTCATATTTAGTATATCGTTACTTTAATATATAAAAGCCCTAACTAACATTTTCCGTACTTTACAGGAGAAGGAAAAAACTTAATAAAAATTATATTCTTGCAGTCGCGATTTTTTTTAAACGCAGTTTTTTATTAAACTCTCTAAACAATTTAATAAAAAACTGCGTTTAAAAAAAATCGCAACTACGATACTATAATTTTTATTAAGTCTTTTCCTTCTCCTGTAAAGTAAGGAAAATGTTAGTTAGGGCTTTTCTATATTAAAGTAACGATATGAAGATTCAATAAATAAATATTGGAAAAAAAAAAAATTGTTCTCCTATAAAACTCAACAAATAGACTTAAGCAATTGTTGCCACAGAATTAATTAAAAGCCAACACCATAACATATAAAACCAAAAAAAATTAGATTATTTAAACAAATTATTACAAAAAATTTTTTTTTAAATAAGATTTTAGTTCATATTAAGCATTTATAGAATCGTTTGAAAGCCATTTCTTTATTCTCTGTCCAATTTTTTCTCAAAGGGATTAGGTGAAAGGATTCCAACAACTTTTTTCTTTTTTCCCCACATTGATGGGAAGTAGTTCTAAAACAATATCATCCATTTTTTTCTGCGTTTCAAAAATGCTCTAGAGCTGCAAGAATTGCTTCTTTAATTAATCTGTCCTTGCAGAGTCAACCTTCCTTTTACTGTTTTTTTCTAATATAAGTCGCTTTCAAGATTGTAATTTAAAATGTTGTTGATTTTGGGCTTTCTCCACAGCAGATTTTAAATTTTTTATTTTTTCAATACTCCCGAACATGCTACCGGGGGAAGGAATGAGTGCCCTACTACAGGATGGGTTATAAGAATTTTTTGCAACATCGTGATTGAAATTTCAAAAAATATCGATATTTTTATTTTGCCTGGGGAGCATGTTTTAATTTTTAGAAAATAGAAGCGATTTCATTGGATACTTTATATCGTCGTACACTTATATACTAACGTTAAATGCATTGATAAACTTATTTAATAGATCTCGTTGATTTTTTTTTTTTTTTGTTCAAATTAATTAAATCAAATTGTATTTTGCACCGTTTAATATTAAGCGGGAATTCCCAAGAAATTGAAAAATAAATCCCGATTTCCCGGGAAAGAAAAACTCACCAATTTCATAAAGAAAAAAGAACTTGCCAGAGACGGGATTTATATTAAGGCTACCACAAATAACGGCTTACTTCTTTGTTAAAAATAGGAAACACTACAGTCATTTTGTAAATAATTAAGATCGAAATCTAGTTTGATTTCAATTCCACTTCATTTCGATTTCTAGAACATGGCCGATTGTGTACTTTTTGGTAATGAAACGGTTGGTTGAAAAAAGGAATTGCTTTGCTTCTACTGAAAACTTTTTAATTTCGAGTTAATACAGTATTGTTGAACAAATGCGATATCATCTTAAAAATTGAAAACATACTTTGAAAATTCTGATTTACACCAAGAGAAAAAAAACTATACCTATGTATATCATAAATGCAAAAAAAAAAATCCAACACCCCATAAAATAAAACATTTAAGAAGACACTTTAACAAATACGAACAAATAAACGAATCAAGCCAAACGTTGGCTTCGGACGAGACGAACTGAATCTACCGATATTAAATCCACACAGAGTAAAGCTCAGACATCACTGAAATCAACCCAGTCACGTAGGCCAAAATTCACCTTTGTTCTCTCTTCTGATATTCGTATTTGTGCACATTGAAGAAAAGAAGAAACTGAAAAAAAAACATTCTCATGCTCAGTCACTATATTATTGCAATAAAATTAATTGCAAGCGTAAACAATCGTGTAAGCCCGATTCTGCTATTATTTTATTGTTGTTTTTATAGTTTTTGCAATTTAATCCAATTAAACCGTACAATTGTAAACACAGATACAAACACAGAAATGAGCAAGATCATTTGAAACCGGCGCTCCAATTAGAAATATAAATAAACCAACGGCCAAGTAAGAGTTGCAAATGTAAAAAGATTCCTCTCCAGACTCAAAACGGAATTAAAACATAAACATAAATAGCGGAGTGTAAAGATTTTTAAGCTCTGAAGATTTGAAATTCAGCCATTGCAAGTTGCAGCAAAGCGATCTGTAATAAATAGAGAATAAGGAGGTGTGTCGTCTTTATGTGTTAGTGTTGTACTGTTTATAAATTATAGCATTTTCAGCAATTACTATATTGCATGCTCTTTTCTTTCTTTAAACAAGAAGGCGTTAATGTTTATTCTGGGTTACACGCTTTTTATTACCAAGTGTGATAAATTGCCTTACATCAATAATTTAAAAATTTGTTTTCTTTTACTTAATATTAATTTCTGCTTTTAAGCACAAGTGTCTTAATTATTACAACAAAGTCACGATCGTTTAAAAACAAACATCACTTTTGCACAAACATGGGAAATTTTTAACATTTTTTCTACAGTTTTTTTTCACGGTAACTAATTTGAATTTGGGTTTTAGGGAATTCTACTAACTTCTGACTCATTTTTTTGTTTATATATAATATATAATATATACATATTATGTACATTAGCGTGGCCGTTAGTTGTATGGAGAACTTTTTTTTTTTGATTTCTTATACTCTCCCCCTCCAAATCGGTTCAGTTTTATGTATAAAAAATACAAAAAAATTTCGTAGCGATAAGTTGTGTTTTAGGGAGGGCGTCCGCCCCTCAAAGTTTGCCATCAAGCCATTTATTAAAATGTAATTTGTTTGCGTATGACTATCTTCTAAAAACAACATTTTACAAGAAAATGATATATGGCTATATTTTAGCTCTTCTAGTCAACAACATAAGCCTCCAAGAAAGTTTTTTGCTAAGACTAATATCTTAGAAAGTAATTAAGAAAATAACAACAAAATACCAAACATTTTATATACGTTTTATATATGGGGGATTTCATGTCAAGTGACCCAATTTTGAAATCGATGTCTTCCGATTTGGATGAAATTTGCACCAAGGTTAGTCCTATTGGATAGTAGTTTAGACACAAATTTTCAACAAGATCGGTCTAAAAGTTTCTGAGTTAGTGGGGGTCAAATTTTGACATTTTGGCCATACAGGTGTTCTTTCTTATCCATGTAACTTATTACCTATTGGTGTTAGCAAAATTTGTTCCAAGTAGCTTCGATAGCTATTTGATCCATCTTTTGAAAAAAATTTTTTTTGTTTTTTTTTAAAATTTTTTTTATTTTTTTTTTTTAAATTTAAAACTTTTTTTAATTTTTTTTTTAGCGGGTATGTTTTTTTTTTTTTTTTTTTTGTTAAAAAGAAAGCTTATGTCTTTTCCTTTAAGGTAGTTTTGGTCCCTTTTTGGGATGCGAGCGGCTTATGTATAAAAAAAAATAATTTCTAACTCTAGACAAGGGTTTTTCAATTTTTAGCATATGCAGTGTTCTTTCTCATCCATTTAACTTATTACCTATTAGTGTTAGCAGAATTTGTCCCAAGTAGCTTCGATAGCTATTTGATCAATATTCTGAAAATTTTTTTTTTTGTTTTTTTAAAACTTTTTTTTTTTAATTTTAAATTTTTTTTTTAAATGTAAAAATTTTTTTTTTTATATTTTTTTTTATCCGGAATGTTTTTTTTTTTTTTTTTTTTTGTTCAAAAGAAAGCTTATGTCTTTTCCTTTAAGGTAGTTTTGGTCGCTTTTTGGGATGCGAGTGGCTTATGTATAAAAAAAAATAATTTCTAACTCTAGACAAGGGTTTTTCAATTTTTAGCATATGCAGTGTTCTTTCTCATCCATTTAACTTATTACCTTTTAGTGTTAGCAGAATTTGTCCCAAGTAGCTTCGATAGCTATTTGATTAATATTTTGGAAAATTTTTTTTTTGTTTTTTTAAAACTTTTTTTTTATATTTAAAATTTTTTTTTTAAATGTAAAATTTTTTTTTTTATATTTTTTTTTATCCGGAATGTTTTTTTTTTTTTTTTTTTTGTTCAAAAGAAAGCTTTTGTCTTACCCTTTAAGGTAGTTTTGGTCGCTTTTTGGGATGCGAGTGGCTTATGTATAAAAAAAATTATTTCTAACTCTAGACGAGGGTTTTTAAATTTTTAGCATATGCACTATTTTGAATTTTTTCCTATTTGTGTTTAAGTGTTTCTAAAGCCTTAAAAATAAAACGTTTGCAAAGAAACTAGACAAATTAACCTTTCCGACGGTATGTTACAAACCCAATTACTATTTTATACCTTCGATACTATAATGCCCACAATATGGTAATCCCAGGAATAAAATCACTTTTTTCTGTAGAAATGTTGACAAATAATTCTTTTTTTAATTTTTCCTACATAAATTTTATTAAATTATTTATCTTTATCTTTTTATTATTATTATTAGAAATTATTATTATTATAATTATATATTAATTTAATTATTATTACAAATTAATAAAAAGAATTTAATTTGTCAACATTTCTACAGAAAAAAAGTGGTTTTATTCCTGGGATTAACATATTGTGGGCATTATAGTATCGAAGGTATAAAATAGTAATTGGGTTTGTAACATACCGTCGGAAAGGTTAATTTGTCTAGTTTCTTTGCAAACGTTTTATTTTTAAGGCTTTAGAAACACTTAAACACAAATAGGAAAAAATTCAAAATAGTGCATATGCTAAAAATTTAAAAACCCTCGTCTAGAGTTAGAAATAATTTTTTTTATACATAAGCCACTCGCATCCCAAAAAGCGACCAAAACTACCTTAAAGGGTAAGACAAAAGCTTTCTTTTGAACAAAAAAAAAAAAAAAAAAAACATTCCGGATAAAAAAAAATATAAAAAAAAAAATTTTACATTTAAAAAAAAAATTTTAAATATAAAAAAAAAGTTTTAAAAAAACAAAAAAAAAATTTTCCAAAATATTAATCAAATAGCTATCGAAGCTACTTGGGACAAATTCTGCTAACACTAAAAGGTAATAAGTTAAATGGATGAGAAAGAACACTGCATATGCTAAAAATTGAAAAACCCTTGTCTAGAGTTAGAAATTATTTTTTTTTATACATAAGCCACTCGCATCCCAAAAAGCGACCAAAACTACCTTAAAGGAAAAGACATAAGCTTTCTTTTGAACAAAAAAAAAAAAAAAAAAAAACATTCCGGATAAAAAAAAATATAAAAAAAAAAATTTTTACATTTAAAAAAAAAATTTAAAATTAAAAAAAAAAAGTTTTAAAAAAACAAAAAAAAAAATTTTCAGAATATTGATCAAATAGCTATCGAAGCTACTTGGGACAAATTCTGCTAACACTAATAGGTAATAAGTTAAATGGATGAGAAAGAACACTGCATATGCTAAAAATTGAAAAACCCTTGTCTAGAGTTAGAAATTATTTTTTTTTATACATAAGCCGCTCGCATCCCAAAAAGGGACCAAAACTACCTTAAAGGAAAAGACATAAGCTTTCTTTTTAACAAAAAAAAAAAAAAAAAAAACATACCCGCTAAAAAAAAAATAAAAAAAAGTTTTAAATTTAAAAAAAAAAAATAAAAAAAATTTTTAAAAAAAACAAAAAAAATTTTTTTCAAAAGATGGATCAAATAGCTATCGAAGCTACTTGGGACAAATTTTGCTAACACCAATAGGTAATAAGTTACATGGATAAGAAAGAACACCTGTATGGCCAAAATGTCAAAATTTGACCCCCACTAACTCAGAAACTTTTAGACCGATCTTGTTGAAAATTTGTGTCTAAACTACTATCCAATAGGACTAACCTTGGTGCAAATTTCATCCAAATCGGAAGACATCGATTTCAAAATTGGGTCACTTGACATGAAATCCCCCATATATAAAAAGGCGATTTAATGTCAAGTAACACAATTTTGAAATCGATGTCTTCCGATTTGGATGAAATTTACACCAAGGTTAGTCCTATTAGATAGTAGTTTACACACAAATTTTCAACAAGATCGGTCAAAATGTTTCAGAGGTAGAGGGGGTCAAAGTTTGCCATACAGGTGTTCTTTCTCATCCATGTAATTTATTACCTATTGGTGTTAGCAAAATTTGTCCCAAGTAGCTTAGATAGCTATTTAATCAATCTTTTTTAAAAATATTTTTTTGTTTGTTTTAAAAAATTTTTTAATTTTTTTTTTTAAATTTAAAACTTTTTTTTTTATTTTTTTTAGCCAAGTGTTAAATTTAAAAAAAAAAATTTTAAAAATTTTTAAAAAAAAAAAAAATTTTTTTTAAAAAGTTTGATCAAAAAGCTATCTAAGCTACTTGGGACAAATTTTGCTTACACCAATAGGTAATAAGTAACATGGATGAGAAAGAACACCTGTATGGCCAAAATGACAAACTTTGACCCCCTCTAACTCAGAAACTTTTAGACCGATCTTGTTGAAAATTTGTGTCTAAGCTACTATCTAACAGTACTAAAATTGGTGTAAATTTCATTTAAATCGAAAGACATCTATTTCAAAATTGGGTCACTTGACATTAAATCCCCCTTTTATATATATAAAACGTATATAAAATGTTTGGTATTTTGTTTTTATTTTCTTAATTATTTTCTAAAATATTGATTTTAGCAAAAAACTTTCTTAGAGGCTTATGTTGTTGTCTAAAATATTGCCATATATCATATTCTTGTAAAATATTGTTTTTAGAAGATAGTCATACGCAAACAAATTACATTTAAATAAATGGCTTGATGGCAAACTTTGAGGGACGGACGCCCCCCCCTAAAACACAACGTATCGCTACGAAATTTTTTTGTATTTTTTTACATAAAACTGAACCGATGTAGGGGGGGAGAATATAAGAAATCAAAATAAAAAAATAACGGCCACCCTAATGTACATACATACATATATTTTTCATTATTCTTAAGTGACGCTTAAATGGTTTTTATTTTTTTTTGTTTTGGAAATTTTTAATTTTTTAAATTCAGATTTGTACTTTTGTTTACACTAATTATCTTGAATACGCTTTTGTTACCTACAACTTCCAAGATTTGTTAAATCGCATGAAGGTCTAAATGTTAATTTAAACTTTGCGGAAGAGTAAAAGTGCTATGTATTTTACAAAAAAAAAAATAAATTTGTCATTTTAAAAACATTTTATAAGTTGTTTGCTTTAATTTTATTTACAAAGTTTTTAAAAAGTAATATTAAGAAAAAAAACATCTTAAAAAATTTTCCAAAAAAAAAAAGGAAGAAAGTGTATTCGGGCAAGTCCGACCCAACACTATAGAATTAAGAAAGTTTTCGGGAGTGTTCCCTATTTGGGACCCATGGACAATAATGGATCCGCCAGCATAAAGTTATGTTATAAGGTTAAGATTAATGTAAAAGTTCTTTGTGCCAAATATTATTAAGATATCTTCATTTATGAGATTTCGTTGTCATAAAGTGATTTGAGGAAGGGGGTTTATACAGAACCTTTGTTCAATTCTGAACCTACCAGCACAACATTTTGTCATGACATAGTAAGCTATCGTCAAAGTTAGATACGTCGCCAAATGTTATGCCAATCAATACCAACATTTATACGAAAATTATGCCATAAAAAGCTATTCTTACGAGTGGTATTTGTATTGGAGATATGGTAAAATAAGGACCGACTATAATAATATTTCGCAAGATTATTTAGATTGCAATAAAATATGTTTGGACAAAACTTAATCTAAATACCAGCATAAAAAGTTGGTTTATGATCACAAAGACTTTATTCGGGAAGGAAGCTTGTATTGGAGCTATGAGAAATTATGGATCTATTGTCACCATTTACGATAGGATTGGTATTTGTGGCAATTATAATCTATGTACCAAATTTCGTCAAATTATTTCCAAAATTGCGACCTGTACTTTACGTACAAGATTTACATGGACAGACAGCCTGGCGGACGGTCATCGTTAGATAGATTATTTATTATTTTTAGTTATTACAAACACCAGCACAAGCGCATAATACCCTCTCCACTATGATGGTGTGGGTATAATTATACTAAAATAAAAAGAAAGCCCTAAATGTTTGTATTAATATTGTTACGAAAGTAACTTTAGTTAAGAATTAGTTGTAATTATTAGTTAATAATTAGTTGAATTTATTAGTTATCTTGTATTTATTAGTAATTTTATTAGTTTACATTGTTATCAAAAATTGTTATAATTTAGTACACTTCAATCCCAATGTGCAGAAAGCCCTAGAAATTACCGTTAAAAAAGATTCAGTATAAGAGGTAAAATTATGTAAACATAAGTGCTGCCATAAATCAAATTAAAGTGTGGTGAATAGTAAAGCCTCGAACCTTCGAAAAACATTTCGAATGTTCTAGACAACCAAATTGCAGTATAAATACTAGCGGCGACTAGCGTAATAAAATCATTCTAACTTCAGACTTTGTCAATAGCGTATAACGTGGAGAAAATTATAGTTGGTTGTGAATAAAAGCTATAAATTACGGTTGTTAAAAAGACTTTGTACTAAATAAAGTTGTGTAAATTGTAAACAGTGTTAAAAGTGTTTGTGTTTTATTTATTTTATTAAAGTTGCAATAACGAACTCGAAACGGTTTATTATAAAGGAAATAAACCAAAACGTTATTGAAAGGCAGTAACGTAACAATATTTTCCCAATTCACAAGCTCTGTCTTATGGCTTGTCGTTTAAAAAAAAAATTCGATTTTCGTTTATGCACTTGTGAATAGACAAATTTGTTGTATCGTTCCTTTCCCGTATTGCTAAATGTCGAAAATGGAAAATATCAATTCAATGTACAATGTCAATTCACTTTGAGTAAACCATTTAAGAAGATTAACAAATTTTTTTTACCAAATAATAAAAAAATATGAAAAATAAAACTGAAAAAAGTAAATTATTTAATTTAAGTTATAATTTTTTATTTCACCCTTTGTTTTTATTTATTTTTTCTTCCTCTTAAATAAAATTTGCCATTCACCTTGGTTGATAACATGAAATTTAACCAGATATAGGAGTTTTATTTTGAGATAAAATGGTAACAAATTTTAATTAATAAGCAATTTTAATAAAAAAAAGTTAAAAAAAATAAATTGAAATGAATCAAATATATATTAATTATTCAGAAAATTTTCGCACTCCAAAAAATTTTTTTACAAATTCACCAAACAAATCGAACGTAAATACAAAATTTTTCAAAACAAGGTACATTAAAGTCAATCGTATAAGAAGACAACAAAGTTGTATGAAAATTACCAACAACAAATATACAATAATGCATAATTAGTCGATTTTAATCGTTGTAAAAATATACAACGAATATGACGATACTACGAGTTTGTAAATTGGACAATTGATATTGTTGTATCAGCGAGACGTATTAAGTGGGTGTTGCTGAATTGATAATTCTTGTTCGTTGTACGTTAAACTCCAAGCCGTTGCGGTCCTTAAATAATTAGACTTTTCCGCAGTAGAAATCTTAATTGTGAGGGGTTGCTCACAGCAGTCATGTTTTTTCATGTTATTATTTTAACACATATAACTTTATGACTAATGTTAAATTCTCCCAATTATTTTATTATTACAATTTTTAACATAAAAAGTTTATTTCGATGTTGTTTGATTTTAAAACTAAATAAATTTTGAGAAAGATAATTTTACTTCCAATAAAAAAGTTTTTTATCAAATAAAATTAGCTCAAAAAATTATGCATTTAGCATATTTCTTAAAAACCTTAAAGCACTTTCGACAAGAAAAATGCTATCAAAACAAACAAAACTCTTCAAAAAGTTTTGTATGTAAAGATTCCTTTCGAAAAATGGTCAATAAAAAAATATTTTAAAACTTCCAATGAAAAAAATTCTTCTGAAAGTTTTTTGAAAAATGTTTTCTTCAGAAATCATTGTGTTCTTATTAATATATAGATTATTAAATCACTGTGAAAAAGAAATTCTGACTAAAATATATAAAATGCAAATATGGCTTACATGGAAAAACAGGAAATGTTTGTAAAAAGTTTTGATATTTTTAGTTTCCCACGAAAATAAAAATGCCACGATAATCACCATGTTACATAAGCAATACAAAAAAAAAAATAAAGAACATTAAAAAATATATGCATAAGATACTAATTTGATTTATTAAGTCGTAAAATTTAAAATTTTTGCCACATAAATTTCAATCCAGAACAAAACACCCTTTATTAGAAAAGTTTGCAATGTGGCAAAGTAAATTTTGATGAATAAAATTTCACAGTCATTTAAAAAAACATCAAAGCATTTATATATTTACAAAATTGTTAACTCACCAAAAAATTTTAGTGTATGCATGGATGTGTGTGAAACGGTAGTAAAGTTCTATGGTGAATTAAAATTGTCAAGAATTTATACGCTAATGTAAAAATGTATATGTACTAGCCCCTAGCGCTAGTGAAATTTTATTCACCTCAACAGTGTCAAAATTTTACTTACATGAGTACTTTGCTACCGTTTCACACACACCCTATGTATATAAAAATTAGTAGATCAAGAATAAATAAATTATAAGTGAAATTCAAATAAAGTTAGACATATGGCCACTCTAAAGCGAAGTGTTGCCAGAAGCAGAAAATAATTCTTATATGATGAATTTCATGTAAAAATCGAGATGCATTGAACCCGACCCCCTCAGATATCGATGAAATTTTGTTCATAGCTAAATTTGATCAATACAAACAAACTCTCATTTTTAGAAATGACTGTTTTGCGATTTTTTGGGCGTGACACAGTGGGAACGTTTTCGAAAAAACGCGAAAATGGTCGAAAAGAGCTCCATTTAAACTACAATAACTCAGAATCGGCTAAACCGATTTCCATGATCTTGGTATCATTAAAAAAAATACACTGTAAAAAAAATTATAACAAAAAAAAATTTTAACTGACGAAAAAACCAAAAAGATCAAGGGTTTTTTTACAGTGTATTACTTTTTTAGAAAGGTATTTCCTTCACCTATAACATATCAAAAAATAAAAATGGGTTCTTTTTTAGTTTTTTTTATATAATTTTTTAAGTAGTGTCACTTCTAGTAATTGCCCTTATATTTTATTACAAAAAAAAATTTTAGGTTACGAAAAACCAAAAAAGATCAAGGATTTTTTACAGTGTATTACTTTTTTAGAAAGGTATTTCCTTCACCTATAACATATCCAAAAAGTAAAATGGGTTCTTTTTTATTTTTTTTTTAAATAATTTTTTAAGTAGTGTCACTTCTAGTAATTGCCCTTATATTTTATAAAAAAAAATGTAGGTAACGAAAAACCAAAAAAGATCAAGGATTTTTTACAGTGTATTACTTTTTTAGACAGGTATTTCCTTCACCTATAACATATCCAATAAGTAAAATGGGTTCTTTTTTATTTTTTTTTAAATAATTTTTTAAGTAGTGTCACTTCTAGTAATTCCGCAAAATTCTGAATAAAAAAATCAATTTATTCTTCATAATAATTTTCTATTTTGTCATAAACATTTATTACTTTACCCATAATAAAGAGAAATATATATAGAACAAAAAATTCATAATTCATAATTATAAACAGTTTCGAGAAGCCAAGATATCCCATTACAATTTTTACGCGTATATTTTAAAAATTTGAGTGAATATGAATTCAAACAATAAGTACAGATGCATAAAAATATCTAATAAGTGTTGCGCTTCGCTTCGTAAAATAAGTGAAAACGAGGCTGCAAATATAATTGAATATTTTCCAGCTGTCGCCAACATTCATTGTAGCCGTATTTGCGAAACTTGCCGGAATACACTGAGAAAAGCGCGCAGTCGTAATGAATCCAACGTGGAGCAGAATGAAGTCTCAAATTATTTACCAACAACGCCCAGCGATGAAGTTAGCGAAGAATTGAATGAACTTCCAACTTGTAATGCAAACATCGAAAGGACGGAAGTCATTGAAAATATAAATGATCATATTATTCCTCATCTACCAAACCAAATGTCGCCTCTTAAAAGGAAATATATGAAACAAGATGCATACAGAAATAGAAAATCACTGCAAATTTTCGAAAATATAGCAGATTCACTTGGAGCTGATCCATTATCTGATTTGTCAGCGCAACTTGAAAACGTCAAAGCCATTTACGAAGAAATTTTGGAAAACATCAAATATCAAATAGAGAACAGCTCAAATCTTTTGGAAAAGCAAAAACTTTTATCTCTCTTACCAATCAATATGAGTCACGCAGAAATTAAAGATCGTTTTGGGGATGATATATCTCACGATTGTATCAAAAAAAGTAAAGATATCCAAAGGAATAAAACGAAGTTTGCAGATATCAATCTTTTTAAAATGAGCAGACGTAGTTTACCAACCGAAACTCTAAGCACAGTCAAGTTATTTTATGAAGATGATGAAATTAGCCGAATGATTCCTGGATCGCAAGATTCAATTACTGTTAAACAAGGAAACTTACGTGAAAAAGTTCAAAAAAGACTTTCGGTACTACTAGAAGTGACACTACTTAAAAAATTATTTAAAAAAAAATAAAAAAGAACCCATTTTACTTTTTGGATATGTTATAGGTGAAGGAAATACCTTTCTAAAAAAGTAATACACTGTAAAAAATCCTTGATCTTTTTTGGTTTTTCGTTACCTAAATTTTTTTATTTTTTATAAAATATAAGGGCAATTACTAGAAGTGACACTACTTAAAAAATTATTTAAAAAAAAAATAAAAAAGAACCCATTTTACTTTTTGGATATGTTATAGGTAAAGGAAATACCTTTCTAAAAAAGTAATACACTGTAAAAAACCCTTGATCTTTTTGGTTTTTTCGTCAGTTAAAATTTTTTTTTGTTATAAATTTTTTTACAGTGTATTTCTTTTTTTTTTTTAACGTGTCATAAAGCCTGTTAAAATATCTTTTTAATGATACCAAGATCATGGAAATCGGTTTAGCCGATTCTGAGTTATTGTAGTTTAAATGGAGCTCTTTTCGACCATTTTCGCGTTTTTTCGAAAACGTTCCCACTGTGTCACGCCCAAAAAATCGCAAAACAGTCATTTCTAAAAATGAGAGTTTGTTTGTATTGATCAAATTTAGCTATGAACAAAATTTCATCGATATCTGAGGGGGTCGGGTTCAAAATTTCAGTTTTATCTCGATTTTTAAATGAAATTCATCATATGTAGCTTTGTTTAACTTGTTGAGTTAAGCTACTATTTTGACTTGTTTCTTCGTCGGGGGCAATTTTACAATGAAATTGATTATCAAATTAAGTGCAGCCTGTGCCATAGCTGTAAATTCAACCAAGTTTTGACACTCAGTTTGTGTGAAAAACTTGAAAGTGGTTTATTGAACGTGTGGATGCAGGGTAAGGGAAAACTGTTAATTAAAAAATAGGAAATAACAAGGTTTACATGTACAGACAACCAGCTAGCCAGACACCCGTACAGGTAGGCTTGCCAGACGTACTGTTTTCAACAGTACGCGTACTTTTTTTACTCTTTGTACTGATTTCTGCATAAACATTTAAGAAGTACGCAATTGCACTTTTTTCAAGCTTTTGAACTTCTTTTTGTACTTTTTTTTGCACAAAAATAAAATACGTTTTCTTCATTCATATAAATAAAGTACAACAAAATTTTGGATGGTATAAGCTGCTGTGTCACGTACATACTCGATGGCTTACTCTTACGCCTGCAGTTGAAAGATTTTACAAAAGCTACCCAGCTGTAAAAGCTTTAAACGAAGTGCAAAAAATTTATAAACATTTTTAATATTTTAAATTTACAATAACTGAAGTGTTAAATTAGAATAATTAAATTGTTTAACTAACGCTACAATATGTACACTAGGGCTATAACCAAATTTTTGGCATAGTACCACGGAGTGGCCAAGAATGTTTAAGTAACAAAAACACCTGTCTCCCGTCGTTTTGCGAAAAAAAACCTCACGCAGGAAAGCAAATTTCTAAAACCTTCCAAGAAAAATTATTAAATCTAAAGCAGTGGATAAATTCCAAAATAGCATTTAAGTGATACATATATATATATAAATATCAGGTGTATATTTTTTAAAATTTAAAATTGTTGTTTTCAAACTTCAACCCGATCCCTGCGTAAACTTTTTTAACAATCCGAAAAAATTATCATGGTTTTTTATTTACAACTTTTAATGTTCTACACGACTATACTATGCCGTTTTTGATATTCGCAAAAAGTGTGAAAAAGTTATGGCCCTAATGTACACATTAGCTATACATTTTTTTTAAATAGGATCACGAGGGGAGGTAGGGGGAATATCTGCCTCTCCAAAACTATCTAACAGATTAGACTCAAATTTAAAGCATAGATAGATTCCTATTCAGATAGACACATAATATAAATGTTTTCCGCCGGGTATCCGCTAGTACTTAATATAAAAGATTTCTTATTTTGTGTTCTTTGTGAGTTGTAATACATGAAGTTTATATTTTTTGTTTTTAGTTACATTAATTTTTTATTTCTTTGCTCAATTTTAATTAATGAAATAAAAAAATTTACTTTTTTTACATAAATGTACTGCCTTTTTTTCTCAAAGTACTGATTTTATCTGGCAAGCCTACGTACGGGTAAACATTGTTAGATCAACTCAAAAAGTGATTCGAAAGCGATAGGTTTGGAAATGCCCTCTTCATAATTGTGATGCTGTTGGAATAAGATAAGATTCAATACAATATACAATCGATCGATCCATGAACGAGTAATCAAAAAAATGGGTTGACAAAATGTTTTTTAAAAAAATTATTTTATGTTAATAGCAAAGTCAAATCGACGTATAAGTATGTAAGTATCAGTGTGTGGTTTATTAGAAACTTTTGTAATACATACTATTAGTTTCTTGTTATTTTTACTATTAAATTCGTTTTTAATAAGAAATGAAATTTAACGAAAAAAAAAATATGGGGAAATGTTATAACCAGCACGTAAACCATTTTACTGATTAAAAAGAGGGTATTTTTAAAAAAAGATGTTAAAAAAAATTTAAATGTTCTTTAAGATTTGCTACGTTTTTATTTACATACAATATTAGAAAAATAAACAAACATACCTGCTTTCGGTAGATAAACTTAGGTTTAACATACAGCTCATGTTTATTATACCTTAATTAATTTCTTTTTTTATTAATTTTACTAAAATTTATTTTCAATGAGGGAAAGCACTTGGTGTACTTCTTAAGGATTAACTTAACTTTATTTAACAATTTGTAACATTGGCATTACTCTCTAACCAGACCAAAGGGATTTTGTTACAAGCTAAAGTTTAGTCAATTTGCTGGATACGCTTTTTTTGGATTTTTTCGTTAAACGCCAAACAGTAATCTGTGGATGTAATGGTGCTTCGACAAAAGCTTGTGGATTCTCCTCACTCCAAATCCGGCAATTCTGCTTATTTACGTACCCATTCAACCAGAAATGGGCTTCATCGGAAAATAAAATTTTGAATGGAAATTTAAAATCAATATCAATTTGTGCTTCAGCCCATTCTCCGAATTATTTTGATTAAAAATTTCAACAATTCAACAAAACAAGCACGCGTTGCTCTGGTGTAAGTCGATTCATAATGAAATCTCAAAGCAAACTAAACAACAGTTGTGACACTCTCAAAAACACCCTTTAAAAACGAATAATAAAGAAAAGAAAAACGAATTTCTAAAAATTGCTGAAAAAAAGACTTACAAGAAAAATACAAAATCTTCACTATTTTTTTTGGTTATGGTGTTGCCAGATATTTAAACTTTTTGCATGATCATAAACTCATTTTTCAGCACAGGATTTTAATTCCTTTTCTTACCCAATAATTTGCAATTTATCTTTTCTTTCAATTGTCTCCCACTTTGCACAACAAAGGGAACATTATATTCGTTTCAACCCACAACGCATTTAATGTTATTTGCTTGTCTATGAAATAATTTGTAATTTTTGTAAGTAACATTTGATAAATAGATAATCTTTACTTAATAGCCTACGCGTGTACACACATCTATAGAATAAATGTAAACCTAAATATTTTTAATTTTTATAACATTTTAGTTCCTAAATGGTCAAGAATTCAAATATTGCAAGTGCAAAAAAAACGTTATAATGAAAAAAATGTCCACTCATTTCCGCTGAAATTAAGATTTTATTTATTTTTTTTTTTTACTTTTGTTCATCTTGCCTACATACATAGTATTATTATCCAGCCAGTCCATCGTTGTCTATTAAAAATTAAAATATTTATATTTTTCACATTTGTCTAGTACATGATGAACATGAATGAATTTTTATTACTCCATTACAGATCTCAATCTACAAAGAACAAATTTACACGGTTATTCTATTCTTTGGCAAACAAAACAATATACAATATTCCTGATAAGGAACCAACGCTAATGGCAAATAGTGAAATTGATAAGCTGAGTGAATGCAATTTAAAATTTTATTAACATCAGGCCAAATTGCAATAAAAACGCGTGATCGCAATAAAACGAAGACGCTGCAATACAATTTAGTTGACATAAATTTCGTTTTAGGAAAGATAATTGTGTCTGTGTGTGTGTGTGTGTGTGTGTGTGCAGTGCTCCTTCGGCCAGTGTGACCAGATTTTTGTACAGCTAAATCGATTAGGTGTGGAGATAGGTAAAAATAACATTTTATTTAAAATTTAAAAATGCTTGATAATTGATTTTAACCCTAAAAAGATAATCATATCATGACGAACGTTAAAGATAATCATACGTAAAAATAACGCATTATTTTAACCTGCTATATGGTTGTATTAATTGATTAATTAAGAAAAAACTTATATAAATTTTATTTTTACATTTTTAAAAATACAAATACAAAATTTAAAATTTATATATGAAATGTCTGAAGTGCACAGCAACTTATTCAATCTTAATAAAAAAATGTAGCAATATTTCGAAAGTGCGTGCGTAAAATTTACGCAGATTATCTTTCTAGGGATAAAATAACCATATTATTTATAAAAAATAAAACAGGTTCTAAAAGGGTATAATTAGTGTTTTTTTTACGGGATTTCCCGGGATCCCGCAAATTTTTTGAGAAAAAAATCTTGGGAAATTCAGGGATTGTTATTTAATTATGGCAACTTTACTGCTATATTGTAAATAAGTTGTGTAATGAAATATATCTAAGCCGTTAGGCAAAAAGGGGTTAAGTCAAAAAAATACATTTTTAGTCTTTGATTGGCTTTAATTCAATATTTTTTCTCTTTTGTTTGGTTTAAATCACTTTAGTCTAGCACAACTGCTTCTAACCGTTATCATCAAAAAGTCTATGAAATACACCAAATAAATAGTTTTCAATTTAACATAACGAAAAACTACAGTTTCTGACTTAAGACAGTTTTGCCAAACGCCAAAGATATGTCAATTCATATCCGATAAGTAACGCAATGTTTAAGGCTCTGAAATTTCGAAAGAAGAAGAGAAAAATGTACGAAATATATAATTTGTTTAAAGACCCACATTTATTTTTTAAAAACAAAAAAATGTTGTACCCCCTTGCTTCAAAAAATTTTATGATTTTATATGCAGAGGATCTGCATAAAAGATTTTTCGGATTAGATTCTGTAAGAAATGATGACAAAAGTAATTAATAAAAAAACACTTATTCGATTCGAAGAAAATATTTATATCCACACCACAATAGTGGAGAGGGTATAATGCATTTGTGCTGATGTGTGTAACACCTTAAAAAATTGGTCCCAGACCCACCTTAAAGTATACCGATCGACTTAGAATCACTTTCTGAGTCAAACTATCGATGTCCGTCCGGCTGGCAGGCTGGCTGTCCATGTAACCTTGATCGCAAAGTACAGGCCGCAATTTTTAAGATAATTTGATAAAATTTGGGACATAGGTTCTTATTGGCACAAGGAAAATGGGCCGAATCATAGGACCACGAGGGAAGATAGGGGGAAATTTCTGCCTCCCAGAAACTATCAAATCGATTTTAATGAAATTTAAATCATAGATAGAAATTTATTTATATGGACAGATAAAAAAAAAAAAAAAATATGGGCGAGCTTGACCGACTATAGTTTCTCACTTGTTTTTTTTTTTAAGGAATTACAAGTTTTGAAGGAAGTTAAGCGAAAGAATTCTTCGTTCGAAAATTAATATTAATCTAAGTCGATATAGCCATGTCCTTCTGTCCGTCTATTGAAAACACGCTTTTATATGACTAGAAATCATAATACTAAATTTAGTGAAGTTCGGTCTATAATAATATTAAGTTCACTTTCGGAAAACAGTTTTGTACACGTAAAACCGTAACAAACAACGCGTTTGTGGTGATATTTAGTTCAGTTTCATAAGAAATCACGCTGCTAAATTTGGTAAAGATCGGTTCATAATTCACCCCATATAAGCCCCACTATCGGAAAACAATTTCGTACGCCTAAAATAGTAACAAGTAATAAGAAAAAATTATAGAAACCACACTACCGAATTTCGTGAAGATCGGCCGGTTTATATAAATCGTAATTTTGGAATAGCCTTAAAACTGCAACGAATTATAAGACTCTAAAGTCAGATTGGTTTATAATTTATAAAGCCCATTTATGAAATTTTCTTGGGTATTTAAGAGTCGACACAGCCAAAAATAGAAATTTAACTAACTAAATTTGTTTACGAAGTTCTCGAATCTCTGCAATAACAAAAGTAACAATGATAAGCACGTAAAATATTTTTGTTTGTTTTTTTTTTTTTTTTGACAAATCGTGGGAAACTTTTTAAACGAACAAATTATGCACCTTTTAATATCACATGTATAATAGGAACATATAAATCATCAAGTTGCTAGATAAATTAATGTTAAGTTACTGAAAATATTAAAAAAAAAGTACATAAGAAAAAAAAATTCCAAAATTAATTCATTTTACTACTTTAAACCGACTAATTATAGTACGTGCTATAAAATTTATATTTGCCAAAAAAAAAGCGCACAAAAAATATCTGTTCTTGTGATGTTTTTAAATATTGACGTAGGTTTTCTTGGGGGAGTAGTTAGTCATGTTTGCGTATGAGAGGGCACGTCTCCTAATCACGAGTCATTAGAAATCAGAACAACAAAAACGATCGCAACGATACGAAAGAAACAAAAAATATAGACTGGTGTACTGGCACAAAATAAACTCATCTGTTTAATGACCCCCAAATATACTTAAAAAATACTCTTAAAAAAATTATATATATACGAGGGAAGCATGAAAAGTGTTTGTAATTATTTTGCTCTACCCTCTTAAAATATATTTACTATTCTAGGATTATCGTATAAATGTTTCCTCTCTTTCAGTAAAAAAAAGTAAACACATACGATACAAATGTATCTTTGGAATCAATTTAAAATGCTTGGTGGACTAACGTGACAAAAAGAAGATTTTTCTGTGGAAATGCTCATATTCAACTAATGGGGATGTCAGCAAAATCATAGGGTTACCACTTAAAAAAGTTGATAGAGTAAAAATATAAATAATTATTTAAAATCAAAGTCAAATATTAGAGAACCTGATGGTTCAGTTTTCAAAATTAGATGCAAAAGTATATTATTTTAATAGAAAGACCGAAGAATTCGACATACTTTTTATTCTATGGTGAAAAATCAGCTTTTTTTAAATCGTTTAAAATTTTTAAATTTGTATTAAGCAAACGGACATCGTTAAACTCTTTATAATTAGAATTTTGTTAATAAAATAATAATAATAAGTCTGATTTTTGTTGAAAAAAATGTGCTCTCCCGTTTTATCAGGTAAATTCATACATTCAGCTTAACTTTTAGGAGTTTAGTTCAGTTTAACCTTCTGCGGTAAAATATTTAAATTTTAATAGACTTAGTGGATGCATTTTTTATCACCTGTCATGATATGATGCAAAAAATACTTCTAGTGCTTCTTCGTGTTAAGCTTGGAAACAGTTTAAATTCCTCTTATTCATTATCCTCGAATTTTTTTGGCTGACGTGTACGGTCTTTGAATTTCTTGTTGAAATCACCACTTTTGAACCACCCAAACCATCTTTCACACATTTAAATCGATGAAACATATTCAGGCTAAGCTTCAGTGCGCCATGGTTGGGTTTCAGCTCCACATCTTTTAAATTTAAGACATGAGGCAAAACTTCCCAAAACTGATACTGTGTTAGCACAACATTTAACATTTTTGAAGCAAAAAAAACTTAATGTTAAACAAAGTGTAAAGGAGTTTGTTTCTTTATGTCCTTAATGTATATTCTAAAAGCACTTGTAAAAATATTCATTCAGCATTAAAGTGTTCTGTTAATTTGTTAAAGTGCTCTGGGTAGGGAAGAAGCTCTCGTTATCGGTTAAAGGCAATAAGCCCGTTCTTCTTTGGCAGTCTTTCTTGCATTTTACGTCTCACCTTTGCATTGTTTGATGGTTTAGCGACGTAACTGTACATTGTTACGGGTTTCTTCCCTTGTTCTATTGATCATGTGCGCTTTTAATTGTGATAATTTTACTTTTACTGTGGCAACATTGCAGTTAAAACAGACTACTTTTGGTTGTTTAAAATACGTAGTGGCAATGACTTACGTTTGTTTATTTAATTAATTCCTTCAAAAAAAAGTCATTGAAGTTAAAATATGGCAGCTGCAACTTCTTCAAGTTCCCTTGTATAGTAACCATGATGATAAACCTGCTGTTAGCTTATCAGTAACTTTTCCTTACTTTTTTGGTCGTGCTAATTATTGTTGAAGGTGCATTGTGGAGCCCTGAAAAATATCCCCTCACAAATTCACTTTGAAGAAGATTTGTTAGAATTCAATGGCATATTCTTAAGACTACCCAGGAACTAAAATAATATGTCAAAAAGAGAGAGTTTGGAAACTAAATTTTCAAATAAATATCTTTTCAGCTATCCCTCGTAATTAATTTATTATGTAGCACAGAAAGAAAATGAGGAGGTTCAGATTCGCCAGTAACACAAAATGATTCAGCAAAATAATCACTCTCAGTGAGTGACAGTGAGAAGAGCGAACATACATCCATGAGAAAATGATAAAAATTTTAACAAGCAAAAACAAATTCAGCATGAATGAATAAAAGACATACACGTAAATAAACAAATACTGAGTGTAAATTTTATTGGGATTTTTGCTGAACACAACAAAAAAAATAATTGTGGACGAAAAATATAAACACTGCACACATTTGATAGAAGAATCACTTTTGCTTTACAACTCAAAGTGTAAACGTCGCGTAGTTGATTATTCTCTGCGAAATCAACAGAGAATTTTCAATATACAACAAAATTATTTTAAAAATAAATTTTTTTTAAATTACATAAATATAATAAAAAAGTGACAAAATTAAATAACCATACAATAATAAATAAATTAATTGCATTTAATCAATACCAAATAATTTAAAAAAAAATAATAGCAATACAAAACCCCACCGTTAATTTGAAAATAAAAAATAATTAAGGATAAACGTAAAAATTAAAAAAATCCTTTTAGATTTTTTTTAAAAAAAGTGTTTTAATGTTTTTTAATTGTAATTGTTAAATATAAAAAAAAATTTCAAAATGTGCCATAACTCTGTATTAGAAAATGAACAAATCGAAAAGTGCATTGAAAATGGTATGCCAACAAAAATTATAAAAACGATTAAATATACCATGAGAAAACGTGCTGCTAATAACGAAATTAAACAAGAGAAACAAAAACAACAACAAATCACCTCTTATGAAAACTCTTCTAAAAACATGGATAAAATTAAACAAACTAATTCCCAAGAGTCTTTAAACAGCTCCGCCCCAGCAATTATATCCAAGTGTCCTTTTGGTCATGGGAAATTTACTACACCAGCAGCAACAATTTTCTCTATACCTCTAACACCACCCACAACAACAACAGCAGTATCCACTCTAATGGCTGATGATTTAAAACTTTTGACCAATAACAACAACAACTTGTATGAAAGATTTCCTCAAATTTCACAATTAAACACAGGAATTACGACAACACCAAAAATCAAATTACCAGCAACAGACAATGGCAACACCATCAGCAATTTGAGTGGCCACTTTGAAGACGATCATCAAAAATTGTTGTTGGATACAGGAAAAATATATAACGATGACATTTTGGCTAAAAGTACTCAGCTTACAAGAGAATTTGCATACACAATGCAACAGGCGATAAGAAGGTTACAAAGCAGCAAGATTTACACGTGAGTTTATGTCATTCTATTAAATTTTAATTTAAAAATTTTTTTTCTTTCGTTTAACTTCCATTTACATGAACATACGTACATACATATGAATATATGTAAGCGAGTTTGTGTCTGTGTCAGCAGTTTGCTCTCTATATGTACATACATATTTGTATACATTGTAAAGTTTATGAAAATACAGTGGATGGCTAGCAAAAGTTCGTGCTAAATTAAATTTCTTATGTAATTGAACAATTTAAATATTTTTCTAAGAAGAGGATTGTTACAAAATTTTCAAATTTACACTTTTCCCAAGAAAACGATATACAGTCTACCCCATGTAAAATTTTTAAATAATTTTCTCTACTTTTTCGCAAAAAAACAAATATGTACAGTTCCCCTTTGTGGTGTAAGAGGACAATTAAAAAAATGTTTTTTTGTCTCTACGAAAAATTTAAAAATGTATGCCGCTGATTCACTATTCTATTCAGTTATACGATTTGTCAAAAAATCGTGTTTGCTCATAAAGTGTGACCTAAAAATTAAATTGAGTGACAGATTTTTTTCACAAGTCTGATCGACTTGCAAATGTTTATGAAATAATAGATTCCATGCGATCAGAGTTGCATTTTCTTGCAAAATAGCTGAGTCATATGGTTTTGCTTCTTTAATGTGTGATAGTGTGGCATTGACAACAGATTTAGTGGATATTATTTTTGAATGGATAGAATTCTGTTAGATTTGCGTGTGAATGAATCGCACGAATATGTATGATGGAACAGTTGCGATATGTGCATACATATTTGTTAATAATAAAAAACAAAGTGAGACTTATGGCGTATTTTAAAAGTGTAAAGCGTTCTTTTCTAATGATGTTTTCTTTAAAAAAAAAAAAAAAATCGACATGTTTAACACTCATTTTAATTAAAGGGGCATGAGTGCAGCACTAGATCAAGGCGAATTCGGTACAAGGTGGTGGCAAGTTTCGAGCCGTAAACACTAACAATGCAATACAAAAACATCTGTTGTTTCTGTTGGCTTTGGATTGTTGTAGTCTTGCCACACCCTGTAATTAAATTTACCTTGCGCTTATTGTACTTTATTGTTTAATGCCGAAATTTGTGTTCTTTTGTAAACGTAAAATATGAAACACTTCTTAAAAATTAGGGGTGTATTTAAGAATGTTGCTAAGTGACATGTAACACTTATGCAACACTTTTTTTTCGAAAAGAAAACACCATTAAAATATTTAAGCTTTTTGAATATTTTATAACTGTTTGCATATTTTTTTTTCCTTTAATAAATACACACATACAGTGTCGAAAAAAAAGTGGCATAGAAAAATTTTCATTGAACTTGAATTGATTAAACTTGCTGTAAAATTCGTGCATAGAGCACCTCCGTGAGACAATAAGCAATAAGATTCTGATAATTAATCGGCAAATAACTAGGCAAGTGACAAAAGGTTCAAGAAGCTTAGTACTCAATTTTCCCGGAACATGAATTTTATAAAGCGGAGGTGCAAAGAAATAATCAAAAAAAAAAAAAAATGGAGCTTCGACCAAATATTAAAATAATATTTAGGTTTAATACAAAAAAGTACCAAAATTGAATGTCCCTATTATTTTTAATTAATTATGTAGGTTCATACATTTTTGGACTGGACTGTAACTTTTTTTTTCTGATAAAGAAAAATTGAAGAGGTTTAGTTTAATATATATATATATAAATATATACTTATACATATATATTTTAACTTATTTATGATAAACAAAATAAAAATTTAAAAAACTATTAAACATTTTATTTGTCCCTATTATTTTTCCGACACTGTATCTACTGGCATATATATAGATACATACATCTAAAATTAAAATGTTTTTAATAAAATTTCCCTTTTTTTTATAAAAAGAAGATATATTTAATAACTATCCATCACCCCCAGAATTTTTCTTAACTACCCAATTTTTTTTTTTTTTTTTTTGATGTTCTATTATTAACTTATGCCAAACGCATGAACTTGAAACAATTAATTTTATTTAAAATAAATAAAATTTTTAGCAACAAATTCATTGTTGCTAACACAATACATAAATAAATATTACTCACATAAAAGTATAAACTATCAGTTGACAGAAAATTATCTCACACTAGCGTAAAATAAGTAAATTGTTTAAAGGTGTAAATTTTATTTGTTTTTATTGATAAGAGATTTTTACCACAAAATTTAAATCAAAATAAAAAACATGTTTCCATTTTCAAAGTCTATATTTCAGATAAATAATATTGAGTTAAATAAAAATATTTACTAAAGAAATAGAAAAGTTGTGAAATTGTATTTGTCATAGTAGTGGGAGAAACTTTTCTTTTTTACAAAATTGTACCTATTAAAATACATATATGGGCGCTTCCACAGAGATCCTATCTTTTGTCACGTTACGCCACCAAGCAATAAGGTTTGTCTTCCCTTTCACTACATGTAAAGCTTGTTGCGCTTTACTCCAAAATATAAAAAATTATATAAATTTTTCTTTGGAAACAAGATTTTCTTTTTTCATAATGTTTTCTTTAATTTTCAGTTTGTCAAATTGTGTGTGTGTAGATATGTAATGTAATATGTATGTTGTATGTTTTATTAAATATTGAGCATTTCTTAGTTACACTAACGCCATATTATAAAGCAATTTTAAAATAAAGTGGAGCAACCAAAACGCACGATGTTAATTGCAAATAAAACAAAAAGTTTTCAGGGAATTATCTTAATATTTTTTGTTATGATAGAAGGATCTATGGAAATTATGTTTGAAACAAAATATCGGCCAAATTCTTGTCACGGCTTCAGTGACATGACTCTAATTAAGGTTAAACAGAAAAAATAAGACCCAGTAAAATTAATTTATAGGGTTAATTTTTCTAAAAAAACAGCCATAAGATTTTTTTTGTATAAATCCTAATATGTATGTTTAATTATGGCTTATATTGGCCACAATTAAAACCAACAGAGGAAGGTAATTGACGTTAGTTTAATTAAATTAAAAAGTACACAATCGAGACAAGAAGGGAAGACTCGTTCGGGCTAATGGTACCTTGCACCATTAGGGATGGACGAACCAGTATGTGACTGGTTTGAAGGAGATGGGCAGGAGGGATTCCTGATTGGGTTGGTGATTGTGGGCAGGAGGGGGTTCCTGTTCTCTGGGGATTTTTAAATAACAAAAAAGCCAAGACCATTAACTTTACTTCAGGTTACTTACATTTATTCTTATTTGGGTTTTTACAATGGTGGAGAAAAACAGTTGCTGGTGATGTTGATATCGGAGCCGAAGGATGCCTGGTTGGTTTGGTCGCTCAAGAGGAACTGAACTGCATACAAAAAAGCGACGAATTAACTTTTCTCAAACGCGGCGAATATTAATAAATAGGAAATAAGTCACAATAGTTTAACCCAGAGCTGGAGACGTTAATACAGCCCTGTTTTGCTTTAAACAATGTATGTATACCATTCAGCTCAGAAATACTTTACACGTTTTTGGTTTAAAGTCCACTGCTTTTATGATAAATAAAAATGTATGCTACTTTTAAATTTTCCTTTATTAAGCATTTAACACATATTGCACGAATTTTTGGCTTTAGAGGACGCGTAGAGAAATTTGATGCAGAAAATATTCGTAGAACCATTTAACACTCTAAAGTGCCGTTTTAGTATACTTTTGTGTAAAAGTTGAAAAAATAAACAACAATGGCCCCTTAAATGAGAGTTAGAGGGTTAATATATTCTAAGAAAAGAATCGCCATTTAGTTCTACTACAGACATCTGAAATATGTTTATAGCTCAGAAGTAAATTTAGTATTTTTTATATATATTATTTTAAACGCCTTTTCAAAAAATTCAAAATCTTCAAGGGCCGAAATTTCTAAAACCTGAGCTTAATTTTCAAAACCCTTTGACAGAATTGCTCTTATGAGGCTGGTTTATTTTTTTATTCCACATGTATTTTACATATTAGGCCGTTTATAAGGTCCATTCTCGAAAATCAGCCTTAAGCCGCAGCAAATATTGATATTGGTTTGATAAAACAGCTAAAGACATATGTGACATGTCCCACACAGACTTCATAAAGTTTAAAAAAGTTTTTGTTCAAAATTTCCCAGGAATCCTGCAATTAGTTCCAGGAAAAGTGGGAATTTAAAAGAATGGAGTTTCCCGTACCAGGAATTCCCGGGAAAAAACTCTGCTCGTAATACACTTTAAAAACGAAAAAATATATAAAAATGGCGGCATTGTATTAAAATAATTAAAATTTTTACTTTTTTTTTGTTATTTACAAGTATAAAGTTTTTTTTGTTTATGGGAAAAATTAGCAAAAAAATAAATGGCGGTTTAAATAAAAGAAACTTTATTTGGGGTTATCTTAATATTTATGTACATAATTATTTTGCCGTCTGCCAGCCACCATTTTTAATAACCATGGCGTTGTTGAGTTTTAAGATAAGTACCTACATACATACCTAGAAGTAGAAAGATAATGTAAACTTATCGTAAAATTTGCACTAGAAATTTTTAAAATAAATATGTACTTGTGCATCTAAGTAGTTCACAACCTTACTAGTACTGAACTAGTTATTTGGCATTAAACTATTTTTTTGCTACTCAGTGTATAAAACAATACCAAGAGAAAATGTATTTCTTTAAGTTTTTCCGCTTCTTTTTATCAAAAGAAAGATGTTAACTTAGAGATGTGTGCATATCTTTTAATTTTTTATTGCTTACAAAATATCTGATAACCTTTTTTAAAGTCTCATACCTGTCCTTACTTTTTGATTAATTTTAAAAACACCATACTGTTAGTAAATTTTTTTTTTTTTGTGCATTAGTTAAATGAGGTGTGACGTATAATAGATATCAAATTAAAATATGACTTAAATGACGTCTAGAACTGATAAGCATGCAGTTTTTACAATTTTACCACACATACACTGCATTTTTTCTTTACTACAACGGAAAGTTTCGGTGTTAACATGGATTATATTACTTTTTGCTTGTGACTTGCTTTTTTTGTAGTCGTGCAGTATTCGTGATTTTTTTTTTTAAATTATAAACTACATGGACTTGATCATTGTTCTGTTTTTAATGTGTTTTTTGTTTTGCACTTTTAATGTTCTCTTTAAATATGCCCCTTTGCATTTTATAGTCCTAAAAGTGAACAGACAATAAAAAGACACAAAAAAATCTGTTACTTTGAAATTGAAATAAAGCAATTTTTTAGTCAGAGCTTTGGTAATGTCAACTTTGCGTTTTTTTTTTTTTTGTTCGCTTAATTCTAACCTGTTTGCATTCAAGAATGAAATTAAAAAGGCAAACAAGTTTAAAAAAAACTAAATAATTTTTAAATTAATCTAAATAAAAAATTTCAATTACAATTTTTGTTTTTTTTTTGCATAAGCAAATTATTAAATAAGTTGGCAGCACTTTATTATGCATAATGATTTTTTTTTCATTTCTTTTTTTTTGCACATTTATGCTAGACCTGTGTGTGCATTTGCTTGTGGAGAGCACTATACAGCAACATACTTCGTTATTCAACGTTAAACGACGTTAGAAGATGATGGCTTGGTGAGGCGGCATAACGATACATTTAGCGGTATGGGGTGCGGGAAAGATTGGCCGTTGTAGTTCATTGAATACAGAAATTGCATGCGTTTTCGCACGTACACCAGTTGCTTTACGTTTTTCAAACAAACTGGGTGTAGTGCAAGAGCGAGCTAAATGCAGAAGCTTGGTTAGAATTTAAATTGAAATTCATGCTTCATTTACAACTAAGAATAACAACTTCGTGTTTTTTTGTTGTTTTTTTTTTTTGTCTCTAATACTTTCTTAGTTTCCTATAAATAATGCATAGTAATTGAATATATTAATTTATTTATTTATTTCTTCTCACATTTTTAGATTGCTGACCAAAACAACACAACCTGCTCATTTAATGGCAGTTAGTATTGTTACAATTGTATTGCTAACCGTTTGGCCGGAACTTTTTGATGGCAATAACATCTTTAGTGGTCAACAATCAACAAAGCAACATCCGCACTTCCATCAGCAACAACATTCTGCGCATGAGCATATTTTGGAAACATCAATGTCTTCAGATCATAGACAAGAAATGTCAATTAAGAGGAATGATATGTTAGCTGTAATGGCTTACTTGGGTGCATTTTCTACACATTTCGGAGCACAAATATGGATGACTTTTGTGTCGGGTAAGAAACATCTTTTTTCTATTGTTTTTATTTCTAATTTTATCTAACTCATTAATTTATAGATCTTAAAGATTTTATAGCGAGCTTTCTGAAGTAGAATCCGATATTTTTTTTCAGGGACCGAAAATAACAGTTATTTTGAAATTATAAAACATAAAAGGCACATAGAAGAAATTGCGGAAAACTGATTTAGGTCTACCATATTGATCCTTCTGATTAAATATTTTGCTTTTAAGCAGTTATTTTTTGATTTTTATTTTTCGAGCAAAAATAAAAGTTATTTTTTGCTTATTAAAATTTTGATTTTTTCCGAGCAAGAATAAGATATTTTTGATTTTTTTTTTTCGAGCAAACACAAAATTTTTTTTTGATTATTATTTTTTCAAGCAAAACTAGTTATTTTTTTCAAGCAAAAAAAAAGTTAGTTTTGCTTTTTATTTTTTCGAGCAAAAACAAAAATTAATTTTTTTATTTTTTCAAGCAAAAATAACAGTTATATTTTGATTTTAATTTTTTCAAGCGAAAAAAAGTTATTTTTGATTTTTATTTTTTCAAGCAAAAGTAACAGTTACATATTTTTGGATTTTTATTTTTTCAAGCGAAAATAAATTTTATTTACTGTTTTTTCATGCAAAAACACAAGTTAATTTTTGTTATTTTTATTTTTTAGAGCAAAAAGAACAGTTATTTTTTGATTTAAATTTTTTTAAGCGAAAAATAATTATTTTTTTAATTTTTATTTTTTCAAGCAAAAAAAGTTATTTTTGCTTTTTATTTTTTCAAGCGAAAAAAAGTTATTTCTGCTTTATATTTTTCGAGGAAAAACAAAAATTATTTTTTTATTTTTTCGAGCAAAAATAACAGTTATTTTCTGACTTTAATTTTTTGAAGCGAAAAAAAGTTATTTTTTGATTTTTATTTTTTCAAGCAAAAGTAACAGTTACATATTAACTACTTTTCATTTTTTCAAGCATAAACAAAAATTAATTTGTTCGAGCAAAAATAACAGTTATTTTTTGATTATAATTTTTTCAAGCGAAAAAAAGTAATTTTTTAATTTTTATTTTTTAAGCAAAAAACTTATTTTTCCTTTTTTTTTTTTTTGAAGCGAAAATCAGTTATTTTTGCTTTTTATTTTCGAGCGAAAATAACAGTTATTTTTTGATTTTTTTTTTTTTTTTTTTGATAAAAAATGAACGCGAGTGCAAAAGTGACTCGTTTAACTAAGATTTAAAACAAAAACAAATTTTGAAATTTAGTTTTAAATGTTATGAAATGAAACGTAGACTTTTGAAAAACTAATTTTTCTTTGTATTGTTGTTGACTGTTTAACTTTGTTCTTTTATGTTGGATGACACTGAGGTAAAAAAAAGTAAGCCGAAAGTTGTTCAGTCAAACCGCGATTATTCGTATCACGTTAGTTAAAAAATTTTAATAAATTAAATTCGAAATAAACGGCTGTTACCTTGAGAAAAACTCTTTAATTCGCAAAAATCATATACATTTTGGTCCATTCTTAAAATAGTAATTTTTTTATAATTTAAAGTCCGAACCCGTTTAAAGCGTACGTACGCGTAAAGAACCTCTTAAATTCCATAATTTTTATAAATATATATATATATAAATGAAATTTTTACGGCAATTTCCTAATTACCCGGCGCTTTACAAAGGCAATAAATATTTTGAAATTTTTATGTGGGCGCGGCACCTTCCATACAATGACAATATGAATTACCTTATATCTGGAGAACGGCAACAGTAAAGCTTCGTACAGACGATGGTCAGATCTTACAATATTGGTAAGAAGCGTTGCTTAAATTGCATTTAAATTGGCTAAAATATCTTACAACTGTGTCAACATTGTAAGCTCATTTGTATTTGCAGAAGTGCAAAATTAATGCATCTGACAATCGCACCATTGTCAGAAAAATATTGCTGTTGGCAACGCCTGCTTACAATATTGTTAGATCTGACCATCGTCTGTACGAAGCTTAAGAGTTTTCGAATGTGAAACAAATAAATTCGTTATCAATACACGATATCTGCAAAAATGTTGGCTGCATTGTACAAGTGGGCTTGCTTTTCACCTCCCATATAAAGACAATACAGTTTTTAGAATTTACAGAAAGTCGCTAATTCGCTTCAAACACAAATTTTACAAAAGTTTCATTGAAGTTTAAGTGAGAAAACAAGTAAAATTAGGAAACCAATAAGTCGCTTCTAACGTTTTTAGTTGTTATTAAATTCCGTAAAATCTACTGTATAACTACCAAATGTGACGAAGTAGTTCAAATTTGAAAATGAATAATTTTTTAAATTTAAATTTAATTTTAAATTTTAAATTTATGTAATTTTTCTTAAATTAAAAATAAAAAAATATATTTGTTATTAATTTTTTGCTCTAAAAATGACTTTTTCAAAAATAAGTAAAACCAAATTTTTCTTATCACTGAACATTGAGTGACCTCTTTAGAAAACACTTACATTTGCATATACTTTTCAAATCCAATGCATTAAAATAAGTACAATTACAAGGTGGCGCAAATATCAGCATCCGATCGGAAAATGCTATAACTTTTGCAAATGGCGGTAAATGGCATTTGTACTTTACAAATGTCAAAGCACAACCGAAAGAAAATACACGTTACCAAGAAATGGAATAATATATGTACACTTCCAGAACGCGGAATAATTGTTAAATTTTCTGAGGGCTGCATTTCCGGGTCGCCTAATCTCTCGTTTTAGTGCTTCGTACTCGCCGGCAAAAATTTTTTTGAAGTCACGAGTCTGTATCTACAACTCAAAGATTTTTAAAGTCCTCAAAGAGAATATATCGTTACCTTAATATAAAAAGGCCCCGACTCATCAAAAACACTTTTTACAGGAGAAGGAAAAAACTTAATAAAAGCTGAAATAATATAGCTACACAAACATTGTCAAAAAACATCTTTATTAAAATTAAACGAGGAATTCAGATTGAAATACAGATTCGAAAAATTGTGTGTATGAGTTAGGGCTTTTTTTCTTTAGAAAAATTGTGTGTATGAGTTAGGGCTTTTTGTGTTCTGCTTATAACTTCTTTATTTTTAATCTAATTTGCTTGAAATTTTAATAGAATGTGTTTTAGCAACCATTCTACAAGAATTAATAAAAAAACGAATTTCCAAAAATAATGAGTTGGGGCCTTTTTATATTTAGGTAACGATATGTACATTAGCGTGGCCGTTAGTTGTATGGAGAACTTTTTTTTTTTTGATTTCTTATACTCTCCCCCTCCAAATCGGTTCAGTTTTATGTAAAAAAAAATACAAAAAAATTTCGTAGCGATAAGTTGTGTTTTAGGGAGGGCGTCCGCCCCTCAAAGTTTGCCATCAAGCCATTTATTCAAATGTTATTTGTTTGCGTATGACTATCTTCTAAAAACAACATTTTACAAGAATATGATATATGGCAATATTTTAGCTCTTCTAGTCAACAACATAAGCCTCCAAGAAAGTTTTTTGCTAAAATCAATATTTAAGAAAATAATTAAGAAAAAAAAAAACAAAATACCAAACATTTTATATACGTTTTATATATATAAAAGGGGGATTTAATGTCAAGTGACCCAATTTTGAAATAGATGTCTTTCGATTTAAATGAAATTTACACCAATTTTAGTACTGTTAGATAGTAGCTTAGACACAACAAGATCGGTCAAAAAGTTTCTGAGTTAGAGGGGGTCAAAGTTTGACATTTTGGCCATACAGGTGTTCTTTCTCATCCATGTAACTTATTACCTATTGGTGTAAGCAAAATTTGTCCCAAGTAGCTTAGATAGCTTTTTGATCAAACTTTTTAAAAAAATTGTTTTTGTTTTTTTAAAAAATTTAAAAATTTTTTTTTTTTAAATTTAACACTTGGCTAAAAAAAATAAAAAAAAAGTTTGAAATTTAAAAAAAAAAATTAAAAAATTTTTAAAAAAAAAACAAAAAAATATTTTTAAAAAAGATTGATTAAACAGCTATCTTAGCTACTTGGGACAAATTTTGCTAACACCAATAGGTAATAAATTACATGGATGAGAAAGAACACTTGTATGGCAAACTTTGACCCCCTCTACCTCTGAAACATTTTGACTGATCTTGTTGAAAATTTGTGTGTAAACTACTATCTAATAGGACTAACCTTGGTATAAATTTCATCCAAATCGGAAGACATCGATTTCAAAATTGTGTCACTTGACATTAAATCGCCTTTTTATATATATAAAACGTATATAAAATGTTTGGTATTTTGTTGTTATTTTCTTAATTATTTTCTAAGATATTAGTCTTAGCAAAAAACTTTCTTGGAGGCTTATGTTGTTGACTAGAAGAGCTAAAATATTGCCATATATCATATTCTTGTAAAATGTTGTTTTTAGAAGATAGTCATACGCAAACAAATTACATTTGAATAAATGGCTTGATGGCAAACTTTGAGGGACGGACGCCCCCCCTAAAACACAACTTATCGCTACGAAATTTTTTTGTATTTTTTTTTTACATAAAACTGAACCGATTTAGAGGGGGAGAATATAAGAAATTAAAATAAAAAAATAACGGCCACCCTAATGTACATACATCGTCAGGAATGCGAAAACCTGTCACCGAAAGTTGTGTCAAGACTTATGGAAGATGCCATAAATCGGGACTGTATGGCCATCAATTCAGGCGGCAGCCACTTGGCCGATATTATTTTGTCGACTTTAATGCAAGAAAAAAGCTTTAGCATCAAATCAACACATCATTTCTGAAAATAAATTACAGCCAAAGAACAACTTGTGACAACTTTTGCGCCACCTTGTATATCATAAAAATCTTGAAACAACCCAGTTGCTCTGATCTATAACATATGTGTACGTACATATTAATTGTAAATTAATATGAAATTGTGGTTTAAAATAATAATTTTTGTTTTTACCTTCATTTTCTTTCATTGCAGGGCTTTCTTTATATTTTTCATTGCCTCGCCATATGTTTGGCCAATGTCAACAGATATTATTTCCAAAATATTTCGCTATTAATGCAGTGCTCAGTATTACAATGCTTATACTTTATGTTAAATTTTTCCTCAACACATGGACTTTAGCAAAATGTATACAATTGGGTTCATTGGCTCTAACGGGAGCTATTGAGTTATTGGTAAGATTGTATTTGGCGCCACCACTACTACGTTTGATGCATGAAAAATATAAAATTGAAGATACCATTGGCAGTGGCAAGGAGATTGGCAGTCTAGTACAGGGTGACTTAATAAAATGTCCACATTATCAGCGTATACACAAGGCCTTCCGACGCGTACATATGACAGTGGCCATTGGCAATATGATAACAATGGCAGGAAGCTGTTTACAATTATATTACATTGCTAGTCAATTACAAATTTCAATAGTTTTTTAATCGGTTAACTTAAATAGTAATATGTGTATGTTAAAAATAACAAAGTTTAGCAGAGTTTAAAAGCTCGCTCGATTCAACCATTCGTTCCGAAAAATATTTTTGTCGGGAGAAAACGTTTTCATATTGATTTTGACGGCTTATTTTAAAGATAGAGAGAGAGAGAGAAATTGTTTTGTTCGGCAACTTTTTACTTGAATTGGTTTAATTCATGGAAGAATAAAACTATGGTTTAATTTAAATTTAAAAAAAGTTGAACTAAATTGCCACTTTTTTCAATTTGTACATAAAAATTGAATTAAGTTGCCACATCATAAAGTGTTATTACATTTATAATTTACAATTGTTGTAAATTGTTTTTGCTGAGTAATTAAATAAAAAAATGCATTTCAATTAAAAATAATATAATCACTTTACATTTTCTTTAAAATACTTTTATAAAACAATTCAAAACATTTAGTTTGCTAGCGGTGCTGCCGTTTTACATTGCTTTTTACATATGTAAACCATATGGTTGCTTTGTTTTTCAGAACAAATTTTTTGAAATAGGTGAATCGTATCAGTAAAAAAATTATTCTCCGGACAAAAATTTTGTTCTGAACACATGGGTGAATCCAGCTTAAATTTAAATCATGGTTGAAAAAATGTTTATTTAAAATGTTTTATGATTTAACAACATTATTTTAAGTTCATTAACTTAAAAAAAAAAATTAAAAATTTCGGCATTTTTCTAAAATTGTACCTAAAACTTAAAAAAAATATTCAATCCTTTTACATAAAATATCATATACCAAAAACATTCTGCATTTTTAGATAAGTATTTTATTTATATATGTATGTATATTTTTTAAATTCAAAAACAAATTTGTTTTATATAAATCCTAAATTATTAGCCGTAGTTAGTAAAATTTATCAAATTTCGTAAACATTATTCATGAAAATATAATTTTTACCTCTTTTACACAGAAAAAAATTCTCCGAAATTTTTTACCAATTAAAGGCATTAATCAAAAATAAAATCAGTTTTAATTAAAAATTCAATCAAGTGAATAAAACTTTAATTGATACTATTAATTTGTTTACTAATGCAAATTTAATTAATTTTTTAAATTAATATCACAAACTTTTTAATTAAATCAATTTTTATTTTTTCTGTGTAAGTCCTTAGTATTTCGAAAATACCTACATGGTGGCCCAAAATTACCGGAGGGATTTGAGTTCATTATAACCTTTTATTTAAGACATAATTATAAAATTTTTATATTTTAAATACGGTATATTAATGGAGAATATTTTTAATTTAATTATGAAAAATGATATCTCGCAAGTGGTGACCATTTTCTGCTTCGCACATACGTGCTATTTTTAACATATTTTCCACAACTATTTTCAAATTGTCGAGTGTAATTATTTTTGTTCGATTATAAATTATTCCTACTTAATTCCCCAAGTCTTCTTCACAAAATGCTGAAAAAACCAAGAAAAAATAAAAATTAAAAAAGTTATAAGGAATTCAAACTCCTTCGGTAATTTTGGGCCACCCTGTATAATTTATATTACACTCTAAGTAGTTTTTCGTGTTGTATTCCCAAAAAGTATTATTTATAAAGAAAACAATTATTGTCATTGATAACTAACTAACTTTTATTTTCTTTTCGAATTTCACGAAATTTTTTTTGCATTATTCAATCAGCAATACTTAGTTCGTAGATCTGTGATAACTCAAATTGTTATTGTAAAATTAAAATCAAACGATATAAACGACATAAAGGCATATCATTTTCAAATTATACCTTTATATATAATTTATCAGAAATATGAATCTTTATATGTTTACACATGCACATATCCATAAATAGATACGTAGTTTATAGTAGATATTTAAAACAATTTAACGAATTTTTTAGTTAGTAGTTTAGTAAGCTATATAAAGAATTTTTTTTAATGGAAAATTAACGATTTATATTTTAGAATGTTTTTTTGTGTAATTTTTGTGTTTTCATGTTTAAATAAAACCAAATATATACATACAAATTAAAAATTATGAAAACAAAAATTAAAATATGTGGAGTTTTTAATTAATGGATTTGGTTTAAAGTTATTAAATGAACCAAGAATAAACAATATAATATGGTAACACTGCCCAAATATTTTAATTAAAAGAAAAGTAATGTAAATCTAACATTTTTCAATACCACCAACAGTGATGCGAACTAATTGCATTAATAAAACAATTCTGTGGCATTTTGAGAAAACATCTTAAGTAAAATTTAAAAAGTAGAAAACAATGTTGTTAATCATACGAATTTTCATTAAAAAAACACTTTTGTTCTCGTTTTTATACCCTCCACCACAATTAGTTGTGAAGAGGGTATACTAAGTTTGTCATTCCGTGTGAAACTTTTTTATTATTCATCTCAGACCCCATAAAGTATATATATTCTGGCTGCTTGAGTAATTCTAAGTCGATTTAGCCATGTCCGTCTGTCCGTCTGTCCGTCTGTTGAAAACACGCTCACTTTCGGAAAACTCAAAAGAAATAAACAAACTAGGTGTCAAATTGCTTGTAGTTATCCTAAGCAGTTTGGGATTGAATTTCAGCAAAATCGGTTCAGTAGGACCAGAGCTATGAATCATGTGGAACCACCACCTTCAAAAACTTGATAATTTTGTTACAAAAACTAACATAAATAATGCAAAAATGCACGGAATGACATAAGATTTTGCACAAGTCCGTTTTATTCGACTAGAAATTACACTGTAAAATTTCGCGAAGGTCGGTCCATAATTTACCCTAAGCCCCATACATATAAACACTACTCCCGGAAAACAGTTTAGTACGCCTAAAACCGTAAAAAATAATGCAATCATAACAAATTTTGGCTCGTCACAATTTTATAGGACTATAAATGATACTGTGAAATTTCGTGAAGATCGGTACATAATTTACCCTAGGCCCCATATATGCCCTACTCCCGGAAAACAGTTTAGTCTCCTAAAACCATAATTAATAACAAATCGTCACAGTTTAAGATAATAATAATAAAAAGACATCATACAGATATTACTCCTTAAACATTCGAACTGTCGGTGGAGGGTATCAAAGATTCGGCACAGCCGAATATAGCACTCTAACTTGTTTTCTTTAATTTTGGTTTTTTTATTATTAAATAAAAATGATTTTTTCAGCAAGTTTATAAAAACTTTTTTTCTATCTTATCACGACTTAAGGAGCATATAGACGACATGTTTTTGTCATCTGACATGTCAAATTTTCAAGTCACATGTAATTGTGCATGTCTGTCAAAATCGCTGTTTTACATAAGCTTTATAATATTCGGTCACAAACGTACATGTAATTTGCTTCTGACATTGTCTCTGTTTTTTTCGCATTGTTATTGCAGAAACCAAAGTAGTGCTCGGTTTCAAAATAGCTTGCTGCCGCCATGAAAAGTTTTATTTGCGCCGTAAAATAGTTTAGCCATCTTAACATTTTTTTTCTTTTAATTCAAAGATACCAATTTAGGATTTTATAATAAAACGGTTTTTATATATATATTCACATAAATTCTATTCAATGGTAAGATGATCAAACATATCTCGGTATTGTAAAAAATTAACTTCAGCCGGCTAATAATTCCGTCAATAGTGGACGCCGCTGCCGGTTTCTTCCCGGCATAGCTTTCTGATGTCAGATGGTTTGTCAGAAGAAAATAGAGCACGCTCTAATTGAAATTTTGTCAGATGACTTTGCGTCTGACTTTTACAGAAGTAAAGTTAAAAAGGTAACACACGTCATGTATGTATTTTGCAGTGGGAAATTTGACATGTCAGATGACAAAAACATGTCGTGTACGGTCGCCTTTAAGATGTGTTGACAAAATGCCACAAAATTATAATTAATCAAGTTTGTGATGGAAGTCAATTTAGAAAACAAAACGAATAAAAAACGATAATATCGTTTTCAGTATCTTAAACAATTGATTTATCAGGGGTGTGCTGGAAAACGTAGAACGCAAAAATTTTAAAAGTCGTTTTTTAATAAGATTTCAGTAATAAAGGAATTTTATGACAAATATTTCTCTATTAAACCGAAGTTTATAAAAAAAAAAAAAAATTAGATTAAAAGAGTATTAAAAACAACTTCCAAATTCTTGCGTTTTACGCTTTCGATTTCCAGCACACCCCTGTATAATACTTTATTTTGCTAATTTCATGTTTATATTCTTCAATATTTTCTTTTAATTAGAAATAGATTTTGAAAACGAAACGATGAATTTCCATCACATCTTTTAAAAACGATCGATTTTCATCACATACCTGACTGAATACTTTCGTTTTAAAAACGAAATAATTTTAATTGACTTTTGTTTTGTAAACAAAAAAAAAAAAACAAATCGTTAAACGCCTTTAAGAAGACTCCAAACTTCTCAAAATTTAAAAATTCCTCAAAACGTAAAAAAAATTTAAAAAAATATATTTTTGGCGCGAAAAAATGTGGTGTGTGTCTCTGCTAGTTAAATTCGAATTTATCTTCACACCTATTAAATATTTTGTGTAAAAATTTCACAGCATGGTGGTGTCAACTCGTCAAAACCATGTCAGTTAATACCTAAGGATTTGTTTTTGTGACATTATATTTTTGCCAATACGATATCGATACGGATATTAAAAAAGAAATATCGGCGATACCGATACTCAAAAAGAGATATCGGCGATAAAACAGGGCCAGTATGAACACCTTAATAAAAGTAAGTCTCAGCTTTTTTTGAAATTCGTGTTAGTTCGCGTTTTGACAAAAATGTAATGGGGTGGTTACCCTTCGTTTTAAATAGAGTAATATGGGTATCAAATTTGTTCATTTGCCAAGTACTTCATCTTTGTATGTAAATAGCTTAGATTTTTGCAAATCAGATGCATTTTACACGTTGCTCTGGAATATATATATATGCAAATTTGTGGTAACTCTAATATGAAAGCGGATTTAGTTTATAGATCATGTATGGGATGAAAATAGGACTAAGGAAAGAAAAAAAGAAATGATCCACGACTTAAATTTTTTTTAATTTGCGAAAAAAAATATGCCGCCAAAAAGTCGTGGATCATTTCTTTTTTTCTTTCTTTAGTCCTATTTTCATCCTTACATAATCTAGAAACTAAATCCGCTATCATATTAGAGTTACTACAAAATTGCAAAATTGGTGAGTCGCTCTAATATACACTCTTACTTGTTTTTTTTCAAATTATTGTTTTATGATAAACTTTTATGGTTTAACAACTTGGCTGTTTTCCTAAACTTGTGTTCACAATGTATCAATACCGTGTTGATGCATTGTATACTTAAATTTTTACCTACGTTGTATTGTATATGAATATGGTTTGCATCTAGATTATTTTAACTGCTTTATTTGCTTTTCTCTGCGCAGTAACAACTACAAAGTTGCATTTCGGAACTAAATGCACTGTCAACATTTTCATGGTTGCATTTAAGAACATTTTGCCATGTATTACTACAATGCAACAGGAGTTTAGGAATATATTTTATATATATTTTATTCAAATTAATAATCGGGTATGTGATGGAAAACGATTTTGAAAACAAAACGATTTATCAAAGTTATAAAGTTATTTTTTGGGAATACAAAATTTATTATTATCAAGATTTCCGTATGACATGCTAAATTCCCAATTTTTACATATTTGATAAATATGTACACTGAAATTTATTGTTGAGCGAAAGCTAGCTTCTATGCGCATTTCACTGGTTGCTTAGGCCAGATCGTCAGGAAACCTTTTCCAACGATTTTAGAAAAGCTTAAAATATTATACAAATAAAACCTTAAAGCGAATAAGAATTTTAAGCACTCAAAGTCTTACTTGTAACTATATCAAAGCTTAAACAAAACACCAACAATAAACAGTGAGTTTTTCTTTTCTTACATTCCCCTACAATTGGTTGGCTTTTTGCCGACTAGAATTGTAGTTGTAAGTGGGTAAAAAGTAAAAACAAAATTAAAAACAAATTGCTTCATTTTATTGTTTTCGTAAGTCTAAATTTACACGTTTCATCTTTTGATGCTCAACTTTTTTTCAATTTCCTTTTAAAGATGCCAATATAATCACACGCAGCAATCGGTTTCAACTTTTTTCGGTTCAAAACAACAACAATTTTATTTACAGCGAATCAAAGAGAGAAAAAAAGAAAAAAATTACATGCAGCCATTGTTGTGCATATATCAACGAATAAAAACACAAAGCGTACTGTCCGAGTACAGGCATCTCCGTACTAACCCCCTTTCTTCTTTCTTCTCTCACCTAAAAACATAAGAGTTGAGCATCAAAAGATGAAACGTGTGAAAGCAGACTAAGAAAACAACAACAAAAAAAATTGCCAGTTCAGTTTTTTGCACGGGCACATGCAAGTATATTATCAAAGTTATTTTTTGGGAATACAAAATTTATTATTATCAACACGATTTGAAATCGATACTGTCGTTTAAAGACAGCCCAAATATGAATAAAAATTCCCCGGGAGTTTTCTCCCATCTTCCATTTTTCCTATGTTAATTCAATTGTAAAAATAGGAAAAGGGAAAAAACTCCCGGTGAATTTTTGTGCATAATTGGGCTGACTGGAAACGGCTGACTTCATAAATAATATTTTATATAGATAAAAAGTATATTAAACAAATTTTTATTAACCGCTCATATTATTTTCATACAAAATTTGTTTTTTAGTGCGTCTATTTTTAGTTAAAATTAATTTAAAAAAAAAAAAATTTTTGTTTAAACAATAAAACTATTCCACCAAATTTTTAAAAAAGAGCTATCAAAAGCTAAAATATTTTTTTTAAAAATTATAAATAAATTGCGAAATGCTTAATGAATATTTTAGCTGCAAAAATGTCACAATGGTCGCACTGATACTGACATTTATTTTTCTTTTTTTATCTCTTTAAATTAAAAATAGAAAACACTAAAAAGCTACAAAATTTTAAACAGCATTAAAAGTATAAATTTTCAAGGAAGGAGAATAAAATAGCGAAGTGTTCAAACCCAAGAATACCAAAATGAGAGCACAATGCCCAACTATTTAAACCCAATGTCGCGTTAAACGAGAGTTCTGTGTTTTTACAATTTAAATTTATACAAAATGATGGCATACTTTCAGGATCATACACTGCGTAACAGTTAAAATGTTTCTACAAAAATAGAAGAGCATTTAAACACAAAAAAAAAAAACTATTATAACATTGAGTCAGTAACGTTTAGGTGTTAATAAAATGATTACGCGTTTAACTCCCACACAATATGACATAAACTATTTATTTAAGACATTAGAAAGGTTGAATTGTGAAAATAAATTAATCTATCATGGGAATATTCTAGTTGACTTTGTATTTGGACAGTTGCTACTAAATGCTTATTAAACTAACTTAAACATTTGAATATTACATTAATTGAAATAAAAAAACGCATATATACATAGAAGAAAATTATAAATAAAATATTTATAAACTTACTGCGTCAATTTCTCTATCGAAGCGCACTGGTCGCAGGCGACATAAAGCTGCTATAAGGTATATCGTGTTAACTCCAAAGAATAGAGATGACCACAGCACAACATCTTGGGCACAATCAATCAAGTAGCCATACATGGCAAGTAGAATGGCTCCAATTACGAGCATTGCACGCAACCACAGTATACCGAACGGTCGATGTGGTGCCAGAAATGCTAAAAGTAAAAAGGCATTTCCTAATTGAAAATACATGTGGTGGGGTCGCTGCCATATAATACACTGTTCAATTGACCAGTCGCCCGTAGTGGCGGAACGTATTGTGGCATTGTTGTCCCAGGATAAGGCACCGCCAGCATTAGAACTTGCTACAATCATACTACCAACACTGCCACTTCCTCCACTGCTTCCCTGGCCAGTTACTGCATTCATAGTCGGTTGGGAAAATATTGAAACGGCCGAAGAGACACCTTCGCTAGACGACCCACTATTGTCACCAACACCTGCTGCTGCAGCTGCTGCTGTTTCGATCACAGAGTTGAGGGCACCATCACCGCCACCTATGCCACCTCCACTTACACTAACTTCAACACCGCCACTACTACTACTGGCCACTGTACTGTAGGTTAAACTATTAATGCCTAAATTTGAATTTGTAGACTCGACTAAACCCAATGCTAGGGCACCAATCAGCAGCATTGCAAGCAAATCAACTAAATGCAATATTTTATTTTATTTCGTGTTTAGTGACTTTTTTCTTTATTGTGTGGTGAAGTTGAATAGGGTGTGATGACTGTTACTGTTATTTTATAGTTGTTTCTCTCTCTCTCGCTCTCTCTCTCTCTGCTTACATCATTTATAGTAAGATTTAAGTTTAGTAAACACTATGCGTTTATAACTGAGTAAACGTTTTATTTTTTGCAGTAATTATTTAATAATTAAAGTTTTTATATTTAATTTTATTTCGTTTAATTTTAAAATTTTGTTGAACACTATAATTTTCTTTTGCTTTGAATTGTGCTATTAAATGTATTGTTTTTGTAATTTTTAAATATTTTTCCTATATATTCATTTTGATTCTCAAACTTACTAGTTAATTGGTAGTTATTATTGTTATTGTTGTAGTTTTTAAAATTCATTACAATATTGTTACTACCCAATTGTCTTCCATACAACATGTTGTTAAAGTTGTTGTAGGAGATCAGATTGTATGGGTATTTTTGAAAGAACTATACCACGAATTTGGTATTGAGTATATTTAACTAAATTGAGATTTACTTTAGATTAGTCGATTTTAGGAAAATTTACTTCTAAGTATGCACACACACATTCATATTAAGAGTATTTAACTAAGGGCTAGTTTTTGCGATCTAGATTAATTTATTATATAGTTAAACGCAGCTCAAAATCAGATTTTAATTAATTGTTTTATTGTAAACTATGTTAAACCTGCACTGTAAAATTAAACAAGCGTTTCCATATATTTTAATTTTTTAAACTTCTTATTTGTGAAAAAAAACTTTTTCCAAAAAAATTCTTTTTTTTACAAAAGTGTCAAAATTTAATAAGTTAATACAAAAATGAATTGATAATTTTAAGATATTGAAAAAATTAATTAAAAAAGATTTTTTTTTTTCTTTTAACCGAAAAAATTAGATCACAAGAAAATACTTATTTATGGAAAAAAAAAATAAAATTTATATAAATTTAAGGCCATTTCTTTTGGTTGCTTAAAGTTTGTACAATTGAGGTTTTTTTTCAAAAAGTCGGTTGTTCTTAAAATACGACATAAAGTTTTTTATGTTTCTTATGTTATTTTTGAAAAATACGTTCTATATTTAATGTAGATTACGTAACGGCAAAATTTTATTAATCTTTTTTTTGAAATATAAAAAAAATTCGGACTCATCACAACTTGTTACTTGAAATAATACTTCCCAAAAATGTTCAATATTTTGCTCTTTAACTTTAATATCAGTTAAACTTACTAAATTTACACATAATTTAGTAATATGTACTTAGCTGGTTAGCTTTTATTACACGAAATTACAAAGTCCATTTTATCATATTCAGATAACTTTAATGAATCTGGTGCTTAAGATACTTCAGCACCTTCAAAAATATATTTTGGGTTTTAAAGGTACGTTAAAGAAAACACAATAATAAAGCACATAGAAAATATAAGATCGTTTAATCGCACAAAAACACCACTTAATATTGTCATTTAATATGTATGCTGCAAATTTTAAATTATATATTTTTAAAAAAACTTTATATAAATTAAAAACTTTTATACATTTCAAAAAACTTGCAAAAGGGAAAACTTGACAAATGGCAACGCTGATTGAAACACAAGATTGAAATTTTAAAAATATGACTGTATTTGTGAATAAGAGTGCTCTATTCGGCTATGCCGAATCTTATATACCCGTCACCATGGTGCAATTACAACAAAAACTTATATAAATACCGTTCTTAAGAAATAAATAAATCTATTTTGTGGTACGCCCACCTCTTAAATCCAGCCCACATTTTGTCGGATTGATAGCCAAGATGTTTGTACGTAATTTGAAAACTTTGGCTCTTGCCGTTCTCCAGATATACACAAATCTATTGTGTCTTTGTATGGGAAGTGCCACTCAAACTTCTTCAATCCCGCCCACATTTTCTCGAATGTTGTGTATTTATAGTCAAGATGTTTGTACCTATTTTGGAAACTTTAGTTCTTGCCGTTCTCCAGACATACATAAAAAACCACAAGAAATTTATAGGTAAAATTTATTAGGTAAATGTTTAATGGCTCATATTTCACCCATTTTTGGACGGATCTGTCTAAATTTCAATTGCATAATTATAAGAAGCAGATGTGACAGAAATATTCCATCATATCTGAGGTCTTTCAACAGAAAGACGGATACGTTTATTTAACTTAACTACTGATAATGACTCAGAATAATATACATACCTTACAGGGTAGGGTCTAAGATCAATATTGTAAAAATTACAAACGGAATGGCAACCTAATATATACCCATTTCCACCTGTGATGCAGAGTGTAAAAAGTGTAATTGAAACAAAATGTGAAGCAAAACTTGATATTGTAACCCCTAAGTTACATACGCACAACAATGAAGCAAACTTTGAAGGAATAAAAACGTTAAATTGTGCAAACTCACGAGATAGGCAATACATATTGATTTATGTCAAATTTTTCGTATGAAAAAATTAATGTTGCTCAACATTTTTTCACAAAGTTAAGCTACGGTCACACTTATTAAATATTTGATCAAATAAGCGTAACCCCTACTTTTGTTAATAGTTAGTGAGATTTAAAATGGTCTTAATATTACAAAATAAACTAATTACTATAAAGAGCAAAAAACAGTTTTTTGTAAGATGTTTTATTTTAATCAAAATAAATATTGATATTAAGCGAAATGATTTTTTAGTTTGGTTGCTGGTCCCGTTTTTTTCGTCAAATATTTGATAAGTCTGACCGTAGCTTTAATAACAAAGAAAAAACATTTCCGTTCTCTTGCCGCCCTTATTTTCAATTAATTTAAGCAAAAAATATGTTATATCTTTTTACTACCTACCCTAATGAAGAGTTTATTGTAATTTTTTTTTTTTTTTTTTTTGCATCTAAATGTGAATGGCCAAGAACAATATGCAAGCAACTAATTTGTTAAACAACTACAATAAACATTTTTAAACGAACAGAATTGAGCATAAAAAATATTAGTTTACTAGCAGTTAGACTAATTAAATTGGTGTCATAAAAGTCGTGTTTGGTCATACTAGTCAAACCGACAACACATGTTATATAATCGGAATAAACAAAAAGCTTTTCAACACGCAACAACCAGACCAGACAAAAAATAAAAAATTCAAAATTTTAAAAGAAATAGAAGAAACACTGTCAAACTATCTAAACAACGACATTCTACCAGTTAGTGTTTATGTAGTAAACTAAGTTAAGTCAGTTATTCAGCGATGAGCACGAGGTCGGGTAGAAAAGAACTTTTAAGTTTTAATTAATAAACTATTTATTTTTTCTGAACTTATAAGATTTTAATAATTCATAATTATTTTCAGAAACAAATGTTTTTTTAAGTAAATTATATCAATTTAATTTGCATGTCCAAAAAAAAAAAGATCCAATATTTATAACTCTATAAGAACAAAAGTGCGGCATCTACAAAGCATGTGCCATTAATCAAAACAAATTTTTAAACGAAGGGGAATGGTTAGAAAATACGCCAAAAAAAAGTTGGTAGGACTTCACCAACAAGCATTGGCATCAGCAAATTTGCATGAGCATCGCGAACTTATCACTGAGGCGCATCAGCTGCAGCGCAGTGATGTATATCCGAACAGGCCCAATGTTTTAAATTTAATTAAAATCTAAAAGATTTTGTTATTCGTGCTTAATTCCCAATTTTTATTCTTGATAAAAACACTGAAGTTTATTGTTGATGGGATAAGCTGTTCCTATGCGCATTTTACTGGTTGCTTAGTCTGCTTTCACACGTTTCATCTTTTGATGCTTAACTCTTATGTTTTTAGGTGAGGGAAGAAAGAAGAAAGGGGGTTGGTACGGAGATGCCCGTACTCGGTCAGTACACTTTGTGTTTTTATTCGTTGGCATATGCACAAGGATGGCTGTATGTAATTTTTTTCTTTTCTTTTTCTCTTTGATTCGCTGTTAATAAAATTGTTTTTGTTTTGAACCGAAAATAGTTGAAACCGATTGCTACGTGTGAATATATTGGCATCTTTAAAAGGGAATTGAAAAGAAGTTGAGCATCAAAAGATGAAACGTGTAAATTTAGACTTAGGCCAGATCATCAGGAAACTTCATACATAAAGATTTTAGAAAAACTAAAGATATTAAACCAAATAAAACTGTTAAGCATATAAGAATCATAAGCAACAGTTCTACTTGTAACAATATCAAAGTTTAAACAAAAACATCATTGCAGTTGTAAGTAGGTTAAGAAAAAACAAAATGCAAAAAAAAACAACTTGCAAAAAAAAAACAACTTGCAAAAAAAACTTAACTGGCAACATGCTTTTACAAGTTGTTTTTTGCATTTTTTTTTTCTTAACCTACTGACAACTAAAATTAATGTTGGAAGAATTCCAATCAATTGTAGTGGGGAATGTAAGGAGAGATAAACTCACTGTTTATTGTTGATGTTTTTGTTTAAACTTTGATATTGTTACAAGTAGAACTGTTGCTTATGATTCTTATACGCTTAACAGTTTTATTTGGTTTAATATCTTTAGTTTTACTAAAATCTTTATGGATGAAGTTTCCTGATGATCTGGCCTAAGCAACCAGTGAAATGCGCATAGGAATAGCTTATCCCATCAACAATAAATTTCAGTGTTTTTATCAAGAATAAAAATTGGGAATAAAGCACGAATAACAAAATCTTTTAAATTAAAATTGTGTATTCCCAAAAATTACTTTTGATAATTAATTAAAATCTGTTAAATAGTTTCGCGGTAGAAGAAATTACCCCCTGCCACCACTTTAGAAAATAGTTTAAAAAATACGGAAAATATCAAAATTGCCGCATTCCTAGAAAAGTCAGTCACGATGGTTTCTCTTTTTTTCTTATTACTTTAATGCAAAAGCACTCGGTTTATTTCTTTTTAATGTTAAAGATGATGATGCAGCTAACATACGCAGTGAAAAAATGTGATACATACATTGAATTTAAAAAAAAAACGTAACTTTAAGGACAAATATCTTCAAAATTAATGTAAATTTGGCAAAATGCCGAAGCACAACAGTGCTTAAAGCAAAAATGGTTGTATGTATTCTTTAAAAAAAAGTATGTACCATTAAAATTTTTGATACAAGCAAAACTATAAAAGTAAATTAAAAGGCTTTTTTAAAAAAATAAGAAAAATGAAATTAATTCATCTGATTCTGAAACGATTCTGGAATGTATATTTATTCTTATACTAGATTTTTTCCAGAGTGGCAGAAGTTGCTTATATGTATGTATGTATTTTGGTATTCCGGCTACTTCGGTTGGTTCGGATGGTTTCACACGCATAAAGACGAATTTCTTTAAAATCGCTAGTAATTTAAGGTTTTAGCGTTGCCACACTTCTAATCCTATGACATTTTAGATCTGACAACTGTAACTATAATGCTTCCCTGATCTAATTATTGTTTGAAAATTTTCAAAAAGCAATAACAACTTATCACGTCAGGCTGCTATTTTTTCTCAAAATTCTTAAGACTTGTATTATAGTGTGAAACTGCCTTATATGTATATGTATAACCTGTTCCAAAGTCACAAGTTACTGAGTAGTTTAGGAAGAGTTTACAAAAATAGCTTCAGTGAAGTCTAAAATCGGCGTTATTTAATCCAGCAATACAAAATATCAATCCATAAAATAAATAATAATGATTTGCGAAAAAAAAAATAAAAAGATGCAAAAGACAAATGCGCAAAAAAACGTATTAGAGAGTTCCAATCACAAGATTTGGTACCATTTTCTTTCGAATCGCAATAAAGAGTAGCTCCCTGTTTTGATTTGATGCTCTGCTTTTTTATTTGCTCTTGCTTTATAATTGTTTGCTTAGAAAAACTCTAAAAAAAAGTAACGTCGCATCGACAGTAGAATAACCCGGATACCGAATTATCGGCAAGCCTGAAGTAACGCCAATATGTTGGCATGGGTAACATCCTTCATATATATGTATAACTTAATATGCAGAAAGAAGCAAATATATAAAATTCTTAGAGAACTCGAAACTCATTTATTTTATTTTACAAAACATTTATAGCCTGCCCTCGCACATTGCCCCTATAAAAATGTCTGTATGAACTACAAAATATATACATAAACAGAAAAATAAAAAAGAATGTAGGTGGCATGGTAAAAGTCATCAATGTCTACAGTCTATGTATTTTGTTTTTATGTTGATGAAGTCATCGTTTGCAAGCGTGGTATATGTTTTATGTGCAAATTCACGCATTCAACTCAACGGTGGCAGCAGAAAAAAAAAACACCAACAAGAACTAAATGGGGAAATAAACTACCCGTGACCCTCCATCACGGATTGTTCAATTTTATTAAACCAGTTTTAGATTTATAGTTTATTGTAGGGGAAATTATGAAAAAATGTTATTTTCTAATCCAAATTTTAATATTTTTAATCAGGCTGATAAGATAAAAATTTTAGAAGTTTTAACTTTAACTAATAAAAATTAGTAGAAGCATTAAACAATTTACAAAAAATTAATCAGTTGATATAGATATACACACAGCCTCCAAAATGAGCCAACATCGGGAACTTTATATTTCCCTTTGTTTCAGTAAACCTGATACCACTAGAATAATTATTAATTTTGGCGCTCATAATGAAAGTTTTATTTATTTTATATAAAAATGTTAAATAACTTAGATGGCTACATTCAGCAATTGCTGATTCCGGAACTTAACAAATGCTAAAAACAGCAATGGGCGATTGGTGTTGAGAAGGTATAAAAGCTGCGCGAGGTATATGTTAAATGGTTTTTATTTCTTAAAAAACTTTAAAAACATTGCTTGTAAGGTTTAATTTAAATTGAGCTTACACAAGAAAGTGTCAACGAAGTTAAATCGCAGATATTTCAAGATCACGGCAGAAGAGAGGCTACATGACAAGGGAAGTAGTTTCTCTAGGACCTGACTTCGGGATTTCGTAGTGGTTGAGGTAATGACAAATATCGCGGGGAGGAAGATGTTTAATATGCCGGGTTAGGAGCTGCTGCTACTAAGCAACAGGTAAGTGAATTTTTACGGTGATCTCCCCCCGAGGAGATCTTAGGGGGCGTAGTTAAAGCACCTTGAGGAGTACATACCTCTTGGTGTTACATCTCCTGGGGTATATTAGGTTTGGTTAACGCCGTAAATTGACTAGGGTTGGCATCAGGTAGCGCATCATCTTTTAGAACAATGGTAGCGGGCTAGAGCTGCATGACAGTTTCTGCTGTGTCGATATTCTCTTCTCAGACGTTAAAAATCTATGAGGTTAAAAAAGGTGAATGTAACCTGGGATGCACCATACAATCAAATGAGAGGGCCTCTCCGGGTCCAATGGACTTCAGTTAAATAAACAAATTTAAAAACAAAAACGATGTTCAAAATTTACCCCGTTCCGACGCGAAACGCAAAACAACTCTAAGTGAAGATCGAATCATCTTAATTTAATTTAAAACAGACGTTCAGTTAAAACCTAAAGATGTCGCAAATGAATGGAACAAGTCATCCAGTACTTCAAATAGTGAGCGGACGATTCGGCGCCGCTTGAGAGAAGCATGTTTTAAGACTTACATAGCAAGAGATATTCCATACAAATTAAAACAAACTCAAGCGTTTAGCTTTTGCTAATGCACATGTCCAAAAGCCAGTTGATTTTTGGAGAAAAGTTCTTTGGCCTGAAGAAAGCTAATTCGAATACACTCATAAAATTATTACTGCAACTGATTGTGGGTTATTAAATTCGTGTTCCGTACTGTAAAAATTGAATAAAAATATAGTTATTTTACGAATAATTTTATTTTTTAACATTTATGTTTGTTATTCAAAAAACAATCTACCAAAAAAATAACGTTTTTTCGTATTTATTTTGTTATGTAGTTTGATTTTTGTCGGTTAAAATATATTTTTTAAAAGTAAAAACAATTTAATTTTAAGGAATATGCTGTTTAATAAATAAAAAATTTAAAAATTAATGTAAAAATCATTTTTTTTTAATGAAATGTTAACGATCGGTTTTTTAAATAAATTTTAAGTTGTTTAAAATGAATTTTCGTTTGAATTTAACTACATACATAATATTTTGAGTGTACAATTCATCGAAAAAGAAAATTTTTGTAAGACTTCCACAACTTCAAAAACAAAAAACTGCGCCAGAAATAAGTTATTCTTTTTTCTTGTCAAAATAATTGTGCCGACGACTGTAACTTCAAGTTCATTGGTTGTTTTTTTTTTTTAAATAAAAAAAAAACACTTTTTCACTACTCATTGCAGATCTCTGGTAGTTACCAATAAACTTAGAAATAAAGTTTATACCACATTCGAAACTTATCAAAAAAATACGAGTATAAATTTGGTACTTTTTCGAAATTCGAACGTTTAAGGGGTGAAAATCGTAACTATTTTTAATACTTTTTTAAAAAAAAAAATTTTCTCCATTCATTGCCATATTCGTACTAAATTATAGGCCCCCACTACAATACTGCAATTTTTGATACTTTGATGGAGGGAAAAAATACATAGTACCAAAATAGGAAATACGGGAAACCTAATATCTATATTCAGCCTTTTGGTTCTACAACTGGTATTTTTTTGATTATCGTTAATATTGGACCTTAAAACATAAAATTCAACATGCAATGTCTTGAGTGAATACGAATCTATGAGGGAACCTTTTGGTACTTTTTTATTCTATAACTGGTGCCTTTTGAATTTCCGTAAGTATTGGACCTAGAAACTTAAAATTCAAGATGCAATGTCCTGAATGAATAAGAATCTAAATATAAGAGGAAAGTTTTTGGTACTTTTTGTATATTAACTGGTTATTTTTGAATTTCCGGAATTTAAACAAGTTAAAACCTAGAAAAATAAACAGATATGTCCACGAAGAAAAAGGAGACGCTAACGAAGTAGCGGGTTAAATTTTAGTATTTGATATTTTTATAAGGAACATAGATAAAAAAATTTTCTTTCATAATTTAATAAAAAAGATTGAAAATACAAAGAAAAATTTACACTCAAAAAATAGTTTTCAGTATTTATAAAATAACTTTTTCTTGTTTCGATAAACAATTTTTATTTTATAATGCAAATAAAAACAATAAAAGTGTTTTCACTCAAACAATATTTCAGTAATGTTTTTGCAATTATAGAAAACTAAGAAAACTTCACTTATTGGTTACATGTTAATTTTTTTTAAGTCTTTTTTACTCTCCATTTTAGGTACTTTGGCACGACTTTCTATAGTTACTGCCAGAACATCATCTCTATTCTTTTCTGTGACACGTCGGGACACATAAGTTAACAAAAAAAGTTATTTTATAAATATATTATGAAAGAAAATGTTTTTTTCTCTATGTTCTTTATAAAAATATTAAATACAAAATTGTATACAAACTTTTTTACTTGGGTGAATATTTTTTTAATGTAAAAAAATTTTAAAAGTAGAAAAATATAAAGTGCAAAAGAACTAACTACCTTACTAAACAATTGTATTCAGAAAATTCGATTTCTTTTCTTTTTTGCCAAAGGCTGGCACATAAATTTTCAAGTCGAGAGGCGCGGATTAGGATTTTATTTTATACCCATGGTTTCTTCACAGAATTTTTTTAGAATTTTATTTAGATTACGTTTTTGCTATACGATTTAAAAAAAAAATCGACCCGCCCTAATGTATACATATGTATTTTAAGAATCCTATTATTAGAAAATTATAGGAAAAATTTTGGGCAAGTGAAAAAAGTTGCTAGGAAATATATACATACGCAACTTTCGATCCGTCTTTGCTCATAGATATATATGTAAAGGGTGTTTTTAAAGCCTGATAGAAATTGTTATCAAAACATTTATTTTTATTTCAAGAATCAAGCAATGGCATTAACAATTAAAAATTATTTCGGGCATATGGGCACTACGGCTGTTTTTGATAAAGCGCCTTCTGGACTTCCAATTTTAGGCCACTTTTTCGAGCATTTCTGACTGTATGTCACGAATAACACGAACAATATTGGCCTTCTAGGCGTCAGTTGCTGTTTGTTGTTCGTATAAACCAGTGACTTTGCGTAGCCCAACATAAAATAATCGAGAGATGGATGTAATGGAGTCTGAACAATTTGGTAGCCTTGTTCAAGGTTGCATGTACTTATGATGATTTGCCTGTCGTTAGTTCTATCGGGCTTAAAAAACACCCTTAACATAAACAACTATTAAGTTCTTTAACACTCCCCATTTTAAAGTTGAACTATAGCAAACTCATGCTAGTATATACATATGTTGTTGGTAGGTACATACAAATTTATCTTTCTAAAACTTAAATTTAAAGTTCATAAAAAAGAAAAAGTCTACAAATTTATCAATTTCCGGTTGCCAAAATATAAATTTCAAACTCACAAGGAGGGAGACCTTTAAAATGTATCTTGCATTCAAAGAAAAACAATTACAACACTGTTTGTTTTCTTTTTTGTCTGTTTAATGTTCAGTTAATAATTGCTGTTGTTATTGCTATTTTCTTATTTTTTTTTTTTTTGCTACCCGTGAAATATAACACTATATTGGCGACATCCAAAGGACAATTTACTTACTCCAAGTACATTCATATAAAAAATTCATTGCTAGTATCCCATACACATCTACACACATTTAAATACCACATGTATGTACAGAGATGGGCAATACTTGCATTTGAAATACAAATACATATTTTGTATTTATATTTCTAGTACATTCTAAAAATGTTTCTTAAATTTCTATCGCTCACTTTTTACAGTTGACAACACTAAAATCAAATGTCAAGTGCAAATCGAATTGATTAACCAGTTGATTTGATGTAGCTAACAAAGTGTTTTTCAAGTTGCGCTATTAGAACAGCAATCACTTGATAATACAGTAATTTTGACTTAGCAAAAATGCAGTTATCTTAAATGTATTTAGCTGCCTTAATGTGCAGATACACAATTGTGGTTACCTGCATAAAAGTGCAGCTAAAGTAAAGTGTTTGAAAAAAGAACAATGCCGTTCAAACAGCCTGTAGTCATTTTTTATGCATTTTTATAAACGAGATAGCCAAATTGGAAACAATAAAGTGGGGAACAGTATAGTCGCTTTAGTACAACGTTAAGAATAGCGCTGCAAGCTGTCAAAAGTTAAAAACGGGAGTTTCAAAGTAGTGTCAACAAAATTCGTAGTTGTAGTAGTCATTGCAGCTGAAGCGCAAAATTTAAAATTTTGACCTTTGTTGCTCTACTCAGCATTCGTCAGCTTGAAATACTACTAAAACTACTTTATTCTGTTCCAGGCCTAAGATTTGCTATTTCTTTCATATAATCATGGTAATGTTGCTTTACCTACAAACAATATGAATGAATGTAGGTACGTGCAAACAAAATAAATGAATTATAAAGATAACAACTTGACTTGTTTGCGATTAAATTAAATATCTATGAGAAAAAGTGGCCACCATATTTTTTTTATGTGTGCAGCTAACTTTGATTTTTTATATGAAAATATTTTAAAGCTGTCCACAATATGATAAAAATGCAGGTATGGAAAATGCACGTCAGCAAGGATTTTGAAGAATAAGTACAGAAAATATGTATTTTGGGCAGTTAAGTCAAAGTGCAGCTAACTTGAATTTTTTGTATGAAAATAATTTTAAAATGCCTAAAATTTTGTGCATTTATCTTAAATGTGCAGGTATAGAAAGTGCACTTTAAAAAGGAATTTGTATGGGATTCTAAACAATAATGACAAAAAATATTAATTTTGTGCAGTTAAGTCAAAAGTGCACTTAAACAAAAGGCAGTTAAGTCAAAAAAGCACTTAAACAAAAGGAAGTTAAGTCAAAACTACTCCACAAGCTAGCTCCCGCCGCACTGTGGCGCCTTTTCCCAAAAACCGTGGCAAAAATACAAAATTTAATGACAAAATTTTGTAAAATAAATGAACACATCGTATAAAGACCATTTAACTGATCAGAATTCAAAAACGTTTTTCTTAATTGGATAAGAATTATATCTGGTGGAGCTGCTTAAAGTCGACAGTTTTTTAGAAAGTCCAAAAAAAGGTGATTTTGAGAAAAAAAAAAGACATTTTAGAATTGAAGTGTCAGAAATATTGCCATGTGATCACTACTTTTTTGGTATTGTTTTAAAGGTATATCTATTGTTTATTAAAATAAGTAAGAAAATGTCCACCAGATACCCTACTTTTTTGGCAGTTGCCGTTTTTCAGACACCCTATATTTAGGTACTTTTTACAAATAAAATAGAGAATATCTAAAAATGGGCAAAAATGGTCACGCCCATATTTTTTTTAGCACTTTTACTACACAGTACTTTAAAAAATTTCGCTAAATTGGGCCAAAAAAATTACAGGTTTTCTTGAAATTTGAAGAAAGATGTTAAAATCTTATAGCCAGCGTTGCCGCAGCCAAGATATTTTTGCAACCAAAATTAAAAAAAAAAAATGCCAAATAAGGAAAAAAGCTACCAAAATTTTAATATTTTTTATATTTTATGTTATCTTACAGCACAAAAATGTAAATATAAGTGGAACTGACTGACATATTTCTGTTAATGTATGCATATGTGCCTACTATAAATATGAATGTAGCCTTATTTATAAACAATATTTTCTTGTGTCAATCAGGAAGGCATAATTATTAGAATTTGTTTATTTATTTAAATTTAAGAACACATTATGAAAATAGGCAGGTAGTTTTAAAACTTGGTTTTTATACTAAGTAAAATAAAAACTGCAGTTGTCCAGTTAATTGTGGCCTAGATTTATGTTTCGGAAATCAGGTAACTTGAACCTTTTTATTTTTGGGTATAAATTATTCTGAAATTGTGTAATGCAATCAGTTAAAGTTTTACTTTGCAAAAGTAGTGATCAGTACCAGAACTCTTAATGTAATTTCAAAATTCGAAATTGTTCGAGTTATTTAGAAAATCACATAATGAAAATGTATTTAATTTGGCTATTGTGGAAAAATTGCACGGTTTACCAGGAAAAGGATGTTAAAAACAAAATTCACTTCGTTTTCTTGCATATTCGTAGAAAATGGCTTGCCTCAAACAGTACGACAAAAACCTTTATGGAAAAGTACTCAGACTGGCTAAATGGAGTAACAACTTTTGAAAACATCGAAGAACCGCATACATCTTTGGACAGCAGAAAAGGAAGACCTGCTAAACTATAAACGAGTGTTCGGAGTACACAAAAAAACGTAAACTTCAAAATGCTACAAAAGATATATCTACATCGAATCTGTCAGAAGCATTATGTCTTAAGTACGTAAAAGATAAAGATAAATCAAGGTCTGATATTACAAAAGCTGTGGAGCTTGCTAGCCCAGATCGACTGCGAAGGATTAAAAAAAGTATTCCAAATCCTCCGAATGCATTACCCACAAAGTATAGCATAGAAGAAGCCTTAACGTTATTTATGGACTTGGGATTGTCAAAGGAGAAATATAATATTTTACGAAGCTCTTTAAAAAATCATAATGTGAATGTTCTTCCTGGATATAAAAAGGTTACCTCTGCCAAAAAAGAAGCAGTACCATCTAATATAAAATAATATTATAAATTAACATTAGTATTAAAAATATTTCAATAATTTTTATCTGTAATATAAATAAAAAGAGTTATATTAATATAACATGTTATATTAGAGTAGCATTTTTTCTAGAATTCCCTATGAGAATGTCATTTAAAGCACAAAAAGTTGTGTTTTAAATGTCTGAGAAATTTTAAAAATATCATTACTTCAAAATATATGATTTTTGCGACAAGAAAGGTCAAAGGTGTCATCGTGTCCAATGCCTATCACAATAAGGGAGCACTTATTTTGATCCCAAAAGATTTAAAAATCCAGTGTTTTTCCCCATTACAAATTTCTTGGTAACTTCAAAAATTATGATGTTTTCAACAAAAAAACCACTGTGCACAGTGCCTCCAATAATGATACTCATTTTTATTAAAATATCTTTCTTACCTCAAAAGTTATGATGTTTGTAATAAAAACAGTCGAAAGCAGACACTGTGCACAGTGCCGCGCCTTACATATGACCTTGCAAATCATGTATATTAAAGCTAAATAAGTTTCCTTTCAAATGCTTTTAAATATCTTTATCAGTTCAAAAGTTATGATTTTTGCAACGAAAAAAGTCAAAAGGCCCCACTGTGCGCCGTCGGGATTGGATTGAACAACGCACGAGAATTAAATTTATGGTCTTGTTCAAGTGAGTTCATTCCACAAATTAAGGAAGCATAGCTGAATGCTACCGGACGCGTCCACAGATTGCGGATAGTGGAAAGTTTCGTAGATAATCGGAGCAGCTGCCATGGCAGTTGCGGACAATCACCGTTTCCGAGTGAAGAGTCTCAAAGGCTTTCCGGATGGGACGGGACTCCTAACAAGTTCTAAGTGCCTACGATACTCGGAACGTCAAGGCAAGTGATTCGTGGCGCCTTCAAATAACCCATATCCCGCAACTACCAGCGACTATTCATGTTAAAGGCGGCTGGAAGTCGGATCTCGTAACAAGCGGCTCGCTATATAAAAGTGATGTAAGGCTTCTACTCCAGCCCGCCTAGAAGCCATACTGGCAGTCATAGTTCCATGATCGGATGTATAAGCCCAATCAGCTACTCATCTTAAACCAAATTTTTAACGAAATCTCAAGCAATTAAAATAGAGGCCCTTATAGGAACTAAAGGAATTAGCCTAAGCTGCTGTCAAAAAATAACAAAAAGCCCCTCAAAATAATTTAGAAAAATAAAATCTAAAACATCTTATCGGGATATGCGATTAGTTTCGCACTTTAGCAAATGACAGGCAGAGACATATAATTTATTGGAAAAAACGCATACATAGCTGTCTAATTACCGGTTGTCAAAGTTTTTTTTTTTTTGTGGGATTTTTGCTTTTTTCGTTTTTTTGACTTTTCTAATTGGTGTGGGTAGTCTCATAAGTACCAATGTTTTGTCGCAGTATTAGCCAAAAAAAAAAAAAGTTTTGTCTTTTGTTGGTGTAGGTTTTAGCCTTAGGTCACATTCAGGGCAAAAATGTCTGTTATGAATGTCAGTAAGAACCAAATTAGATCGGCGTTTTACTTGTAGTTTGTGTTACACTACAAGTAAAAGGGAAATGGAGGATCCTGCCTGTGTGGAAACAGTCAAACCACCAATAGGCTTTTGTTTGTGGAAGATTAAAGAATAGGTTATAAACGGGACTAATCGGTCATGGAAAAATATAATTAATTTTAGATTATATTTCACTACTAGGATAGAACAAGGTCTGCGTTAGAACTGCGTTATCACGCGCCGCTGCTTGATTTGTGTTGGTTTTGCGAGGATACAAAGGAGATAGAGACAACTGTGCACATTTTACAAAACAGCAGGATGTGACGGCTAAGTATTAAGTTCATAGGCGAATTGGGAAATGTCTCTGGCGGTGGAATCGAGGATCTGAGAGGATTCGTAATGGGCAAGAACTGACTTGATAACTGCATCTAACGAGTAGGCTTAGCCTACGTTTCCACATGCATGTAATTACTTGCAAGTAGTGTATAAGTATTATCAACGAAAAATCGAGGAAACAGCCGCTGGGCTAAAAGTACAAAAACTGTGTGAATGTTAGTGAAAAAAATGTGAGTGTATTGAGTTTTTTGAACTTGCACTTGCATGTGGGAACGGGGGGTTATATATGGGACTATTTTGTTAGGGGCTATTAATATAACTAGGCGTTAGCTGTTATCCGGCAGATAACAGACGCTTTTTGACAGATAACACATTAATATCTGTCAACATAATCTTAACTTTAGCTAACTTCAAGTTGTAATAGTGTAATTGCATAGTGACGAGTGTGACCACGGAATGTAAAAAGCCTCATGCGCATGTGGTTCTGACGTAATTTTTATGTCATCATACAACACGCAATGGGCATTGTGGCTTTTAAGTGATGTCAAAATTACGTCAGAACATGCGCATGTGGCTTTTTACATTCCGTGCACTACAGGCTTTATGCTTTCACTCTTTACTTTCTTTTTAATATCGTTTTTACCTAGAGCGGCGTTACCATTGACAAATTTTTTAGCGTCATGCGACCGAAAGTCTAGTGTTCATGAAAGATAATACCCGTTTTGCTGAATAAGTATTTTGTATTTCTTGTTTTAAATACAGAACTTAAATGTATTTTGTATTTCAAGCACATGACTTAAATGTATTTGGTATTTTGTATACACCAGTGCATGAATTTTGCCCAACCCGGACTATGTACATATGTATGTATGTATGTATGTATGTATGTATGTATGTAAGTATGTAATTATAAATGAATGTATTTTTTGTTTTGTTTTTGTCCAATGTTATTTTGCTTGTTGTTGCTGGCTGTCAAAATTATGGTCTTCAGCCAAAAATAATTTAACTCTCATTTTTTACTCTTGAAGAAACAAACAAATTTTAAATTCGATTTTTCACTATAATCTTATTGTCATGGAGATAAATAATCAATTTAAGTTTTTTTTGTAATTTTTTCAAATGCAATTTTGTTTGTTTTTTTTTTTTGTTGTTGTTTATTGTTGAACAATATTCTTATAGTTCTATGGTGCTAATAATGACGATGACGACGTTATCGACGTTATCGACATAATGGACAACGATAATGTGTGAGAAAATTAAAAGTGCAATGCAATTTGCTTATAGTATATGTACCTATGCATTTTACCTGCTAGTGTTTATGTGTGTGTATGAGAATGGTTTGTAAGTTATTGTTGTATTTTAGAAGTTTACAGTTGGTGAAACTTTATTAAAGGAAAAAGTTTTAATAAAATACCGGGTTTTAAAAAAACAGTGTCAACAAAGTATTTGACACATGAATGTTTAAATTTAAAATCTCATTAAGGAAACATAAATAATTTAAATTAACATCAATAAGTTGCTTCACATCGATTTTACTTAAAAAACATAAAAACACCCACAACAATTTAAAATTTGTTTGGGTCTTTATTTACGCATTTTATTAGTTGTGTAATATTAAATCAAATAAATGACCGGTTTTGGACAACGTTTAGAGTTGACAGATTGGAGGTTATATTCAATAAGTTATTTAAAAGTTTCGTAATTTATCTTGACTATAAACTAGCGAATATCAATTTAATTAGTTATTATCATGCTTTTCCCTGGTTTGAAGTTTTTCTTATTTTTATACCCTTCACTACAAGTGGTGAATGAAGGTACTTATGTATATGTACTCAGTTTGTCATTCCGTGTGAAACTTCTTTACTATTAATTTAAGACCCATTAAGAATATTTATATTCTGGGTCCTTGAGTAATTTTCAGTCGTTGTCGACATATCCTTCTTTTGAAAACATGCATACTTTTCAAAATATTTATAGTGTTCATAAGCAGTTTGGTATTAAAATCCAGTAGCAAAATTTTTTTATTTTTGTTACAAAAACTAACATAAACAAGTGACAGAGTTCACAGATTCTCATTAAATTCTGTACAATTTCTTTTTATATGGCTAGAAATTAACTATAAAATTTTGTTAAGATCGGTTCATAATTTACCATAGGCCCCAAATAAAGCCCATTCTCGGAAAATATTTTAGTACCCGAAAACATTAACAATTAAAAAAGCTTATGCAGTAAAATTCGGCCCATCATAGTATCATAAGATTAGAAAGTAATCTGCCGAATTTCGTGAAAATCGATCCATAATTTACCATAGAACCCATTTAACGCCTAATATCGGAAAACACTTTTGCAAGATTTAAAATCGCAGTGCCAAATTTCGTAAAGATCGGTTTATAATTTACCATAGGCCCAATATAAATTCCACCCTTGGAGAGTTTAATAAGATTAAAAGGCACCAGAGACCTGCGCCGAAGCGGCTAACAGTCGGCTAAGCCATCCGCCGATAAAAATATTTGCCGACTTCGAGCCGCCGTCGAGTATTTTTTTGCGCAGGTCTCTGGAATGCACTCTGCCAAATTTCGTGTAGATCGAACCATGATTTACCATAGAACCCATATAACCCACTATGCCATTTAAGTAAAATTAAGTCCATAATTTACCATAGGCCCCATTAAATCCCACTTTTGGAAAAATTTTAGTACGCCTTCCACTGTAATTATAATGCAGTAAAATTTGTCTGATATAGTTTTTTATGGAAAGAAATGATTTTGCCAAATTTCGTTAAGATCATTCTATGATTTACCATATGCCCCATATGAAGCCCAGCCTCGGAAAACACTTTAGTAGGCTTAAAACCGTAACGAATAATGATATTGGAGTAACATTTATTCTGTCATTGTTTCATAAGATTAGAAATCACTCTGCATGATTTCGTGAATATCGTTCCATAATTTACAATAGGCCCCATAAAATGCCCACTCTGGGAAATCATTAAAATATGACTAGCAAATATAGATATTTTGGTAAAATGTGGTCCAATTAAGCAATATACGGCTAGAAATAATACCATGAATTTTTTTTATGAATGGTTCATAATTTACCACAGGCCCCATATAGAGCGGCCTTCCGAAAAGCAATTTAAGAGCATTAAATTCTAAAAAAAAAATTTGTATTACTGAATTGAAATTTTGTCTAATTAAGTTTTTCTAATACAAGAAATCACTCTAACGAATGTTGTAATAGGTCCAATCTCTTGAAAATCACTTAAATATGCCTAATAATATTTCAGAAACAAATCATTTTTTTTTAAATAAGGGAAAGAATAATAATGCTTTGATTTTAGGTTTCATAAAGATTGGTTTATGGTTTATATGTATATCCCATATAAAGACCACTCCTGAAATATTTAAACTCTTGGTGGAAGATTTTAAGATTTGGCATAGCCGAATATAGCACTTTAACTTGGTTTTTGTAAAAATTGTATGTGGAAAGTATAAATGGAATTTCAAATTTAAATATGTATGACAATTGTTTAAAAATGCTTGACTTTTTTTAATGCTTTAGAGAATAATTAATTAAACACTAGGAAAAGATCACAGCAAAAAGCAAATGATGTTTTTTTTACATACAATTTTGTATCATACAATTTGTTCGTGGTTATATCGGGTGATTTTTTAGCTATTATCTTTTTGGCAACACTGGTTTAAACAGCTGACGCACGTTTCGTGTTTTGTTTCACTGTCACACATCTTCAGTTTGGTCTATAATTTAACCATGAAGTCTTACAAACGAACAACGCTTGCAAATTATTGAATTTTATTATCAAAAATTATCAAAAAATTTATCGAAAAATTGTGTTCAGCGACGAAGCTCACTTTTGGCTCAATGGGTACGTTAATAAGCAGAATTGTCGATTTTGGAGTGAAGATTAGCCAGAAGCATTGCAAGAGCTACCAATGCATCCAGAAAAAGTCACAGTTTGGTGCGGTTTATGGGCTGGTGGCATCATTGGACCGTACTTCTTGAAAGATGATGCGAATCGTAACGTAACTGTGAATGGTGAGCGCTACCGTGAAATTATATCCAACTTTTTTTTGCCCAAAATGCAAGAGCTTGACTTGCATGACATGTGGTTTCAACAAGACGGTGCCACATGCCACACAGCACGCTTAACAATGGACTTACTGAGAAGCGAGTTCGGTGAACATTTTATTTCACGTGCGGGACCGGTCAATTGGCCGCCTAGATCGTGCGATTTAACGCCTTTAGACTTTTTTTGTGAGGCTAAATTAAAGCGCATGTCTATACACACATGCCCGCTTCAATTGACGCATTGGATGACAACATTGAAGAATTTATTCATGAGATACCGGTAGAAATGTTGGAAAGAGTATGCCAAAATTGGACTAAGCGGATGGACCATTTGAGGCGCAGTCACGGTCAACATTTGCATGAAATAATCTTTAAACATTAAATTATATGGACCGTACTATCGATTTAAATAAAGATTTCATGCATTTTTCTGAATTTTATGTGTTTTTTTTTAAATTTTCCTATAGCTCTTAAAAAATCACCCATTACATATTTAACTAAAGCGCATTTATTTATTTATTTATTTATTTATTTTTACATTACCAATAACCTAGTCTTAAAGGCCATAATCGGTTACAAATTTCTACTAATAATTGTAAACAAAAATTAATATATAAAATCTTCTGCTGTCGAACATTTATAGAAGCACACGGTGATTTCGCAGTCAAAAATAAGAAATAATAACACAATATTGAAAGTGTGCGGAAATTTCTGCTTAACTAATACAGAAGTGACTTAGCACATAAAATTTGCATAAAATAAAATAGTTATAATAAAACTCAGAATACATACCCTTAAGGAAAATATAAAATCCTCTAAGCTATCTACAACTTAAGCGACAGTCCAACTTAAGCGACAGTCCAAAACTTCGTCAGTCAAAAGCCAAATTTTTTGAACAAAGAAAATTAACAGCATTAACATAAAAACTATGTATCAAAACTGTCACTAAAACAGCACTTGAATCTTAAATTGAACATCGGAAATAAAAAAAATCTTAACGCTGGAGAAAGCATTAACTTAAATCTATTAAAATGAGTGAAATAAAACTTTTGATTATAAGATTATGGATTTGAGTAGTTTTAGACGGAATTTAACAAATACATATACAAATTATGTACCTATTAGTTTTTCTTTACTGCGAAGTTATTAGTTTGGCTTTTTCTTAAAATAGAACATTCACACCCATTGAAATCTAATAAGAACTCAGCAAGGATATGTATAGTATATACATGAAAGGAATATATGGTCATATACGGTGGATTCCCGATTAAACATGCAACTGATTGTCATCATTGTTTGTAAAATAAAAAATTCGTTAAATCCAGTACTAAGCAAAAATTATTTATTCATGTAACTACAAAAAAAGGACAATTTATATCAAATCGTATTACCTACTAGTAATAGGATTTTATAAATAAAACTAGCTGGCCGCCCCGGCTTCGGTCATGTTTTTGGATGTTTTTTTTTTTAACTTTTTTCAATTGAAACTCTAATGTAAATGGTAGCAAATACATATAGGTATGTAGATACTGTAGTAAAATTTGGTCCAATTAAGCTTTTTATAGCGAGAAGTAGTACCATGCATGCAGAATGCCACAGATCTTATATGGTCTTGAAGTTTTTTCTTGTTCAATAAATTATGTAACCTCTAAGTTAGGTCGTATCGCAAACAAAGGTGTTCGTAGAAATGATCACATAGCTGAATATTTTAAACGCTTCATGGGCTGTTCTTTTGGTAATGTAATAACTTTACGTAACTTGTTGTTTTTCTATAAAATTTTTAAAAAGCGGGTTTCCCACGCAACTTTGTTCCAAATTCCTTTTTTCCCATTCAACAAGAAACCTTAAATTATATTGCCTAGAATTAACAATGCTTTATTTGAAAGGTCTGTTTTTGTAAGAATTGCACGTCCTTGGAACACATTACCCATTGAGCTTCGCGTGTTTTCACACTCAAATAACGCCTTTCGTGTGAAAATTTTGGCTGTTGTACCGAACTTGTAGTGAACAATTAATTATATTTAATTTATAACGTGATGTTGTTGTTATATTTTGGGATCAGTTGTCTTTTAATACTTTCTATTTAATTCTACCTTTGTAGGTATATAGGTACATATATATATATATATATATATACATATTCTAAATTTAGATATTTTTAGTACTTATTCAGGTATATTTCTTTTTAATAAAGTTTATTGGCCTAATTAGGCTTTTATATTACCTGCAATAAATTGAAATTGAAATAAAAGCATAAAGCTTTTTTAATGTCATTCAGTAATTTAACATTAGTCTTAGCCGCAACCAATTTTAATACTGAAGTAGAGCCAACTCCTGAAATATTCTAGCTGTCGGTAGAGGACATTAAAAATTTGTTACAACTGAATAGGTATAATATTTTAATTTGTTTAATATTATTTTTATTTGTTGGTTACATCGAGTACTAAATTGGGTTTCAATTCGTTATACACAGTAGCTTATGGTAAAATTTTGTATGTTCGTTAAACCCCGAATTCGCTAAATCGAGAATTTGTTAAATCGGGAAACCACTTTCTGACAATTTAACTCACAAATTTCTAACAAAAATAAAGTTTTTATAATTTCTTTTTGTTTTAAATGTAGTTGTGCGAAAGAAAGAGTTATTTCGCATTTAGTGAAATAGGCAGTAATTGTTTCTTTAAAAAACATAATTGTTATTGAAAAATAACACCTAAATAGTGAATGTGTATGCATGTTCTACGTAGTAAAATGCATTTAAGTAAATTTTGTATAGTGTATTGTGAGTTTTTATTACAAAACAACAAAACGAAGGCAAAGAAAATTCAATCGTTTTCAACTTAAAATACACCAAAAAATTACACACGCATTCATTTTCCTTCAAACTTAAAAAAAATATACAATTTTTTCATACATTATTTTATAATTTCGGTATGAATGTGTGTATGCACAAAGTTATTTATAATTTGTTGTTATTATTTTAACATTTAATACTCTATTTACTTTATATTTGTTATATTTATTACACATTTTAATTATTTTATTTTTTCACACATCTCTATTAAAGCTTTTTGTGATATTTCTTTTATTATTATGCAGATATTTACGACATACACACACTACTTTTCTTTCACTTTTTTCCTTTTAAATCATTAACACACTTTTAATTGATTTATTCATTAAATTTGCATTTAATATCGGCATTTTTTCATAATAATACTTCTATTTTTTGACACAAATATCATACAGCTTTTAACTTAAAAACAAAAATAATACAAATAGAAAAAGTGTGCGGCGATACCGTGAGTACAACGTTAGCGAATCGTAAAAAAAAATTAACTGCTCTTACCATAGAGCAGGGATGTAAAATGAGAATTTCCAAATAGTACCAAGATGTTATTAAAATTGTACTTTTCGGAGCCTTAAGGCCATGTCAGATAAAACTTCATCGCTTTGCGTGACACATCTAAATGATGTTGCAGATGGCTTCCTTCAAGTCAAATCAAACGCAATCGGTCTGGATGATATTAACCCAAGGTTCATAAAGCTTATACTACCAGGGATAATACACCCTATCAAACATCTCTATAACACAATTATAACCACAAGTACCTTTCCGACGGAATGGAAGTATGCCAAAATCATTCCAGTACCAAAAACAAACAATGAATACCGCCCGATATCCATATTACCATACATTTCAAAAGTTTTTGAACGACTTATACATAAACAAATCGTTGAATATATAAATCAGTACAGTTTATTAACGGATCGTCAGTCAGGTTTTAGATCTCAGCATAGCTGTTTAACCGCCCTAACTGATGTAATCGAAGCCATAAGAAGCAACTTAGATGATGGGAGAATTTCATTTTTAGTCTTGCTCGATCATTCAAAGGCCTTTGATACGGTTCACCACTCTATACTGGGTTTCAAATTATCTAATATGTTCAATTTCTCCACAACTGCCGTTAGATTGATGTCAACATATTTAACTGATAGATGGCAATACGTCTCTAATAAAGGCCTTCTCTCTAATCCTCTTCGCGTGACTAGAGGTGTTCCGCAGGGTTCCATACTGGGACCATTACTGTACTCGATCTATGCTAATGATATACCAAAACAGTTAAAATATTCAAGAATGCAGATGTATGCTGATGATATACAGCTCTACCTGGATAGCTGCAAAGCATCCATCTTCACTAGTGTTAAAAATCTTAACACTGATCTAAATAATATTTTCCTCTGGGCGACTGCAAACGGTTTACGAATTAACCCGGAAAAGTCAAAATGTATTATAATTTGCAAAAACTCAGTCAAAATCGAGTCAAGAATTGATGTTTTCCTGGGTGGTAGCAAAATTGATATTGTTAAGTCTGCAAGAAATCTTGGTGTGGTTTTCAACAGCACACTCACTTGGTCAGATCACATCAACCAATCATGTGGAAGAGTGTATAGTATGTTAAGGTGTTTATGGGCAACACAGTATTGCACACCTTTAAAAATAAGACTACTCCTGGCTAAAACATACTTACTACCAGCTTTGATGTATTCATCAGAAATCTTTTGCGGTTGTAACTCAAAAGACACTGCTAAACTAAACACAACGTTCAACAACATTGTACGTTACATATTCTCCTTGAGGAGATTTGATCATGTTTCTCAATACTCCAGTCGAATATTTAATGTCACCTTTATGAACTACTTAAAGATAAAAAACCTTGTTTTCCTACATAAAATTGTAACAACGGAACAACCGAAATATCTTCATGATCGCTTAATATTTATGAGGTCTGCAAGGGGAAATGGTATCATGCAAATTCGACATCGAGACACGGCATCTGAAAGACACTTTTTTATATTAACTATCCGTCTCTGGAACCAACTTCCCTCAAACTTTCGTACTATTGGCAACGCAAATAAATTCAAACAATTACTTCAACATTTTTACCAAACTTAATCTGCTGCAAAACATTAGTAACTTCTATGAACATCTCACAGTATTTTTTCTTATGTTTCCTTTTCATCTATTTTTTATTTAATGTTTCTTTTTTTCCCTCTATCTTAAATTATTAAATTATTAAATTTCATATTATTATAATTTTTTATCAACATAATGTTTAAACCAACGATATTTTTTATTGATATAACTTCCGGATTCTGATACTGTAAATTATAAGATATTATATCTTGTTGTATCCGAAATTGCAAACTTAATAAATAAATAAAATAAATAAATAAATAAATAAATCTAACTTTGACAGAAAAGCGTAACGCAAAAGGTGTATGTCACAATAAAAACTTTGACAACACTCACACCAAGGCCCATTGAAAAGGTCTGCGCAAGAAGCCTGATGATCATTGTTTATGTTCTTTTTAGTTGTCAAAAGTTGTTTAGATTTTGCTTACATGTGCATGTATACGTTTGTGGTATGCCACACATACACGTTTTTTCCTTTTGCTTTGTATATGTGGTAGTAAATTTTTGACAACTAAAAAGAATCGTTTTTTGTTTTTGTACAAGTAAGCAGACCTAATAGATGGGCCTTGACTCACACATTGTGTGTTAAAAAGAATATAAATAAAAAAAATTATACTAGCAGATTTTCAAAGCGCGCAAAAAGATGAGAGTTGCCCAACTTTTCGCTTCGCTTTGCGTTAAAAGTTCTTTATGTGACCTGTTTCGTATAAGTATGAATATTTAATCTTAGATGTCAAAGCGAATCTCTAACGCAACGCGAAGCAAAAGTTTTATCTGACATGGCCTTAATTGTATTGAAATTTTTTTTTTTAATTTTTATATTAAAATTTAGAAATTATCATATAAAAATTCTCTTGTACGTCAAAAGAACATAAAAAACTAAAATATAAATATTTGTACACAAGTATTTTATACATTTTCAAATATTTCATATGTTAAAAACGTCTTATAATTGAGATCAACCGTGGAGTTGATAATACTCCACGTACAAATATATCTTCAAACATTACTTCCAAAATGTATTAATAATCTGCCAAGGCGAATTCATTTTTCAGGTGGCGTTGAAAACACAGCTGTGCTACTTTTTTTTCTTAATTAGAGAGAGAAATGTCAAAAGTTCCTTGTGATTTTGACATATGGATCAACGAAAGCAACAAAAAAATACATTGTTGTGTTTTTGGTGTTGTTACTTGTTGTAGTATCGACACCACCGTTTACATAAATTCGCCTTGTAATCTGCCTTCATGATAAATTGTACTAAATATCCAATTGTTGAACAATTAAACTTTTTAAAACTCGATTGTACCAAAAATGGTACAACTGTACCAACTTTTGCATCCCTGCTTTAGAGATGTGAAGCAGTGATGGAGTTTATGGCACAATTGGGCCATTTTTGGCACTATTAAATGTTGCTTGGCTCTTTTGCCTTTTTTTAGTCCGTTTTAAGTTCACATGAATTTTTGTCGATTAGTTTTGCCAAAAAAAAAAAAAATCGATCCAAAAACACTGCTAGCTGTCTTCTTGACGTATAAAATGACTACATATATTGGGTAAACGTGGATAGCACTCACTGCAACATAAAAAATCAAAGCAGCATATATTTTTTTTCGCTTTTGTTTTTATTTAATTTTGCGTGCAAAACTTCAAATAACTATCAGCAAATGTCAAATCACAATTTTACTGTCTTCGAAATTTACAAGACAATAGACAAAACAGTTGTGTTAAACCAAATTTTACTTTAAATATGTTCATCTATAAAACTTATCTTTCAAAGAAGGTTCCTTTTATCCTATAAGGAACATATGGGCAAATCCTAAAAATAGTCCACCAACAAAAAATTTTTCAAATTAATTTTTTCTAATGAAATATAAGACTAGATGTATAGTTTGATTTTTAAATTAAAAAATATGTATTTCGACGATCATTAATACAATATTTTTTACCAAATACTACCCCACCCCTGATCTCTTAACGTTATACATGAAGTTAACATTATTGTTTGATATTCATTCATACATTCATTAATAATCACAAAGTTAAGCTTCGTACAGACGATGGTCAGATCTTACAATGTTGTCATTTTTCTGACAATGGTGCCATTGTAAGATGCATTAATTTAACACATCTGCCAAATGAAAATAGCGTACAATATTCACACAGTTGCAAGACATTTTTAGTCCATTTTAATGACAACATTGTAAGATTTGACCACCGTCTATACGAAGCTTTAGTTTATTAATTTGTTTTGTTAAAATAAATAAAATTGGGTTTATTATATACTACTGAAAAACTGTAGCATGCGTTGTGAGGCGTGCGTCACAAAGGGTTCACGGCTTTTGTCAAAAAATCACTACTTTTTTAGCTGCAAATAAGTGGTTTAAGAATTCTCTTGTATTCATCTTTCTTTTATGAATAAGATTTTGGATAGCTTATGATGCAAAATTCGCTAAAAATTAGGAAAACACACCTCAACGTTTAAAGTTACTTCAACTTTTTGTAGCGTGCGTCAAATTAAAAAATTTTTTTTGCAAAAGATATGTCATATTCAAAATGTCATAATTTCGCCGAATTAGCCGAATGTGTTCATATTATTTCTTCAATATCTCGAAAACTACATACGAAGATGATTTTAATGTCATATTAACCTAATTGGGGCACGGTGAATCCAGTGGTGCTTACCGTTTTTTAGGTTAGCTCTTGTTTTCAAGATACACCGTTAGTTCGAAAATATAGGAGGTTGCGCTGCATATATTTGCGCTACTCAAAACCGGTTTACAGGGGTGTGCTGGAAATCGCAAATGCAAAACGCAAGAATTTTAGAAGTCGTTTTTTAGTAAGATTTCTGTAATAAATAAATTTTATGACAAATATTATACAAACATTTCTCTATTAAACAGAATTTTATAACAAAAATTATAAAAATAAGATTAAAAGTGTATTAAAAACAGCCTCCAAATTCTTGCGTTTTGCATTTGCGATTTCCAGCACACCCCCTTAGTTTATTAAAATTACTAAACAAAAACGAAATTCCGCAATAAATAATAAAGTGGGTTGGTCATACATTTGACCCATCTAGGAGCATCCAACGCACTGTACCATACAAATATGGTGGTTTAATAAAATACTTTGATTTGGACCCTGCTGCGCGTAGGATGCTCCTAGATGGGTCAAATGTATGATCAACCCCACTTTTTTATTTAGTGCAGAATTTCGGTTTTTTAGTTATTTCAATAAACTAAACCGTTTTTGAGTTAGGCGAATATGTATATGCAGTGCAACCTCCTACATTGTATGTATATGCAGTGCAACCACCTTCATTGTCGAAATAACGGTATATCTTGAAAACAAGAGCTAACCTAAACAAAAGAATTAGCACCACTGGATTCAGCGTGCCCCAATTAGGTTAAAATGCTAGGTGCCTGGCTTGTCTGTTTTTTGCAACTAGCACAGTGAACTTATTGCTAAAAATTACAATACATACTAAAATTCTATTTTAAAATTATTTTTTTAAAGGTTTGCGAAAGAAAAAAAATCATATCGTAAAAAAGAAAAAAAAAACACCTCCTACAAAGTTTCAGGATTTTTAAAGAACAGTTTGAGGTATTATATTTTTTCAATATATGGCTTGTAGCCCCAACTATTCTCTTTAAAATGACATTAAAATCATCTTCGTATGTAAAGTAGTTTTCGAGATATTGAAGAAATAATCTCAACACATTCGGCTAATTCGGCGAAATTATGACATTTTGAATATGACATAACTTAAAAAAAAAATGTTTTTAATTTTTTTCGTTCATATGTGTTCATATGGATAAAAGGAACCTTCTCACCAAATTTCATAAAAATCGGAAGCGGTCGGGTTCCACTATTGGTCGATTTGACATGGAACCACCCTTATAATTTTGGTACAACATTCAAATTTTCAAATCTCATCACTGATGCGAAGTTAGTGGTAATCTGTGTTACCATTTGTCAAGTATTCCTTTTTTTGTACGTTTTCTGAGGTGCAAATGAATTTAAAATTTATATAAAGGTTTTATTTAGTTTTCATTTTATATATATATATATATATATATATGTATATATATATATAAGCAATTAAACTATCTTATATATTTCTGTCCTTTATTATTGCAACCGTGTTTAAATTAATGATTACTGCTTCCAACTTTAAAGATATTTCTAAATTCATAATAGTTATCTGAAGATTATGAAATTGACATAAGAGTTAATGGTTAAAGTTAAATGTTGAGCTTTGCAATGGTCTGTTTGAAAAGTTCGATCCCTCAATTATGTGATATCGTGCCAAATTTAGTAGATTTAAGGCAGGGCTTTTGAGATCTCAGTAAAACTAAGCTTAGTTAATTTGAAATAAGATTTGTGCCGCCATTACCAAGTTTCTATACAAAATTTTGATGGAACGTAGGAAAAATACGAGTTTAAGACTACGTTAAACCAAGCTTTTATCCACATCTCGAAAGCCTGACCTAAGGGATATTCAAAAATCTTAAAATTTTTGGAACATAATTTATGGAAAGAACAAAATATTGAGAATTTATGGGAGGGAGTATTCAAAGTAAGACGTTGTGATGAGTCCGAAGTTATTCCATGTTTCAAAAAATAAGTTAATTTAATTATGTCGTTACATAATCTTTTGCAAATGTAGAGCGTATTTCTAAAAAAATTATGTAAGAAACAATGAACAGCAGACTTTCTGAAAAAATAACGGCGATTGTACAAATTTTAAGCAATTAAAAAAATGGCTCTTTTAAGATGTTTGCATTCTTGGGTTAGTTTTTGAAAAAAAAAAATTTTTCAGACAATGTAATGTTTTTAAAAACAATATATGGTAGCGCTGGTGGTAATAGTGTTGGCAAAACGAATTCATGTTAATGGTGGCAGGGTAAGGGTTGTTATTCTTTTTTCTTAAAAAAATCGTCAAAAGTTTTAACAAAATTCGTCGAAATTGTCACGAACATTTAACAAAATCGTCAAATATTTAAATTTTACAAATCAGAGGCAATTTATTACACTAATTTTTTTTGATTGGTACAAATCTAAAAATTTTTAGCAGGAAATTCTATTTATGATAAAAAAGTGATATGGCTAAGTTTTATTCTATTTATTTTAGCTAAATATAATAAATACATAAGAAAAAATATATTTTCATAACAACAACAAAAATTTATTAATTCCATTTATCCATTCAAAAATATTTTATAATTGTGTTGTTGCTTTATATAGAAATTCATACTTTGTTTTAAAATTTGCAATGCCACAATATATGAAGTGGTTGAAATTTAATAATTTAATATAAATTTCTGTAGGAATCAACAACCAAATTATAAAATATTTTTGAATTTATTTTAGCTTTCAACGAAATTTTAGGCGTTGCGTTGTGTTTTACGGACTAAGGCCCTAAGTAATAAAATGATTAATTTTTGGCGCTTTCTTTGTTGCAAATTGTTTTTCACCCTTTTCACCCGACTGGAAACGCCTTATTACGTCCAATTTTGGTTCCAAATCAATGCATTTTCTTTTCTTTGCACTCATTTTTCTACACAACTTCTTTTTAAGAACTAACTTCTTGTTTCCTTACACTCAACTATGCTTAGAATAACTTACCTAACAGAAATAAATGGGAATTCGACTTTTTACACGCAAATAGAATAATTCTTCACATGTGATTATGACTTCATCGAAAAAATCCAATAGTTTGTAGCGACGCAAATCAGAACCATAAAAACGCAAAGCTGATTTAACCAATTTAGCTCTAGTGTATATTGTTTGCAGTATCGATGGCATTTATATATGTAATTGTAGAATTCGAATTACTAATGCTTCTAATGAAAACCACCTGGTTTGAGATGGGGGAAGATTTTTTTAATAATTTTTGTAATTCAAAAAATTGATTGTTACGATTTGGACAGTTCCCAATATAATTGTAAATATTTCTTGTAAGTGTTTTATTGACGCCAGAAAATCGTCATAACACTATAACTTTTAGTAAAAAAATCATCAATCGTCATTTTACTTTGTCTGAGTTTATACGGCTCTTTTCTTATTGAAAAGATTCTTCCTTTTTCTTCTTTGAACATGAATTGGCGTTCAAATTATTCATGTCATGTTTACGCCATGTTTTTTATTTTGTATAGTCGTGCGTTTGCATGTGTGCTTTTTTGATAATGAAAACAATAACAAAATTAAACAACGAATGAAAAAGCAAAACGTAAAGACAGTACAGGCATTTGTGTACTCGTTTCTTTTCCCCTCGCCCCTCTCGCCTATAAAGTAGCAATCTTTTCAATAAGAAAAGAGCCGTATGAACACAGACTTTATTTTCTCAAAAAAATCGTCAAAATGACGAAAAATCGTCGCATCTAACAACCCTGGGCAGGGTTGTCAGATTTCATTTGATCCAAGGCGAATTCATTTACAGGTGGTGTCGGAACTACAACTATCCAAAAACAACAGAAACAACATACGGGATTTTGCATTGCATTGTAATGCATTAAACACATTCACCACAGCAGGCTACACGAACACAATACTACAAATGCTGCTGGCTGAAACTTTAGTCGTGTAGTTAGCTACTGAATTATGTTGAAGACGGCAGCTACAATTGAAAAAATACCAACAGCTGTTTTTGTTTACTATGTCTTTATATTTCAGTGGTGCCACTATCATTTTTTTTTCTTTTATAAAATGGAAAAACATTCATAATTGCCGACTCTTATTCAAACTTAATTTAAGATTATCAACAAATGAATTTATTTAAAAAAATTAAAATATTTTAATTTTGTTGTTTTTGTTGTTTTTGTAACTAATAAACAATATAATTTTAACGGCAGATTAAACAAAAAATACATATAAAATGCTTTTAAAATAAGAAAATTTGTTCCTTCAACACACGTGGTATAGTTCGTAAAAGTTTCAGAACATATTGGGTGCGTACGTAAATGCATAAAAACTATGTATCACTGCTGCAGTGATGCAAAATGTTGTTGCTGATGCGCGATTACCAGTTGCAGTTGTGTTGCTAATACTTTGCACAACAGCTGTACAAAGCTTAAATTTTTGAAATTTCAAAAGTTTCATAAACAAACATTAAATAATAATAAAAATGCTTTTTACAGTAAAGATGACAAATTTAATTGAAAATATTGAACCAAAAAGTAACAGTTTTCTTATAAATGACGATTACACGATTTCTGTTTTTGTCAAAAGTTATTGCTTCAGAAAATTAACTGAAGCAATAATTGCCAAAGTTTGCTGCAGAGCTGCGGCATTACTGCATAAAAACTTTTGACATATGAGAGTGATGCCAAGTTTCTTACAAGTGATGCTTTTACGAACATTAAACTTTACTTCTGCGCAAGTGATACCCAACAACTGCATTTACGAACGTACCCTTTATCAATAACTTTTTAGGTAAAAACTGGATCTAAGAAGTTGTGGTATTATTAGAAACTACTTCGAAATGGCTTTCACTTGATCTTTAAAAAATTCCGATTTATTAGCCCGTTAAGGGTCAATTTTAAAAATAAATATTTCTTGAAAGATTTTTCTACAAAACTTAAAATTTTGTCAATATACATATTTATTAAAACATAATATCTTTAGGGAAGAACACTTCAATCTTTTATATACCATATTATTAGTAACTTCATCATATAAAATTTTAAATTTATTAAGCTTTAAAAAATTTTATTTTGGAAAATTAGTCAATTTATTAAAAATATATATCTGGTTTTATTAAAAATATATATCTGGTAATAATTTATGTACTTCTTACATATTATTTATTTAAATTTTTAAAATTCGAACTGGGTTTCTAATTTGACAATTCAAATCTAGCAAAAAGAAATTTTAATTTATTCCAGGAACCTAAATGCAATTTAAACACCCAAATTCAAATTTAGTTCAAATACCCACAATCGAATTTGGTTTACGCATTTATATTTAATAACAACCTAAAGTCAAATCTAACATAAATTTTAAATACTTTAATTCAGATTTAGTTCCTATATTCAAATTCAAAATTTAATTCAAATATTTGCGTTCACAATTATTTCAAAATTACCACTTAAATTCAAATTTAATATCCAAGTTCAAATAAGGTGTTTAGGTTTAAAGTTATTTTTAAGTATGTATTCAAAATTTATATTTTGTTTCAAATATTTGAATTCAAATTTCGAAAAAAATTTAAATTTATTTCCGGTAAACTTATTCAATATCTGTATTAATATATATTTTTATTATATATATTTAGCTGGTGGGGCCTAACTCCATTTGTGAAAATAAAAATGCAAAAATTTTTTATTTCATTTTTCCCGACGTTTCGTGAATTTTATGTTCACTTCTTCAGGGGATTCATCTATTAATATAAAATAAAATCATCAACATTTGATAATACAATAAATATAAATGTAACGAACTTACAGTGAAAAGAAACAAATTTGTATTACATTAATATATTTTTAAAAACATCCCTACAAGAAGAGAATGAGCGAGTTGTCACTTTTTTCACGTTGGTGTTAAGAAAATGATAGAAAGAAATGACCGAAATCAAGTTCTCTGTCATTTCTTTCTATCATTTTCTTAAGACCAACGTGAAAAAAGTGACTACTCGCTCATTCACTTCTTGTAGGGATAAAAGCCAACACTAGTGGTGTCATCTACTGTTTTTCAAAACAACTCTATAACTGGCGCTTAAATTGTCAGTATCTTCTTTTTATACCCTTCACCGAAGGTAAAAGGGTATATATAAGTTTGTCATTCCGTTTGTAATTTCTACAATATTGATACTACACCCTATAAAGTATATATATTCTGGGTCCTTATGAAAAGCGAAGTTGATTTAACGATATCCGTCCGTCTGTCCGTCTGTCCGTCTGTCCGTCTGTCCGTCTGTCCGTCTGTCCGTCTTACGTTTGATATGTGTTTTCCGGAGACTCCAGACATGATAGCGGCTTGGTTGTTTCACACTTATGTCACATATAGTCCACCATTTCTTGCTATTGAAATTCAGCCACATCGGTCCAAAAATGGCTGAGATATGAGCAAAAAACCACGACTACCTCTAATTTTTTCCAAAAATCCCTTGTTGTTGTTGTATTTTTATTACTTTTTTGTGTATATCTGGAGAACGGAAACAGCCAAAGCTTCCAAATTAGGTACACACATTTTGGGTATCAATATACAGCATTCAACAAAATGTGGGCGGGATTGAACAAGTGGGCGTGGTACCTCCCGTGCAAAAAATATCAAAAATTGTATAAAAAACTGCTTTTTTGGACTGTCATATGACCTATGGTTACGCGTTATATATCAAAAGAACGGAAATCTTTAGTAGAAAATATTTTCTGAAAATTTCGGAAAAATCGGTTCAGATACAAAAAAGTTATGACCAAAATATAATTTTTTTTTGGAAAATACCCATTTTCGGACACAATAGATCTTCCCGAGTCCAAGGTTTATAACTCAAGTAAATGGTAAATTTCTTCTTTAACACGTCAGTATATAAATCTGTCAAATCGGTTAAAAAATGGCTGAGTTATAACCGAAATACTGAATTCCCAAAAATTACTCTTTTTATACCCTTCACCGAAGGTAAAAGGGTATATATAAGTTTGTCATTCCGTTTGTAATTTCTACAATATTGATACTACACCCTATAAAGTATATTCTGGGTCCTTATGAAAAGCGAAGTTGATTTAACGATATCCGTCCGTCTGTCCGTCTGTCCGTCTGTCCGTCTGTCCGTCTGTCCGTCTGTCCGTCTTACGTTTGATATGTGTTTTCCGGAGACTCCAGACATGATAGCGGCTTGGTTGTTTCACACTTATGTCACATATAGTCCACCATTTCTTGCTATTGAAATTCAGCCACATCGGTCCAAAAATGGCTGAGATATGAGCAAAAAACCACGACTACCTCTAATTTTTTCCAAAAATCCCTTGTTGTTGTTGTATTTTTATTACTTTTTTGTGTATATCTGGAGAACGGAAACAGCCAAAGCTTCCAAATTAGGTACACACATTTTGGGTATCAATATACAGCATTCAACAAAATGTGGGCGGGATTGAACAAGTGGGCGTGGTACCTCCCGTGCAAAAAATATCAAAAATTGTATAAAAAACTGCTTTTTTGGACTGTCATATGACCTATGGTTACGCGTTATATATCAAAAGAACGGAAATCTTTAGTAGAAAATATTTTCTGAAAATTTCGGAAAAATCGGTTCAGATACAAAAAAGTTATGACCAAAATATAATTTTTTTTTGGAAAATACCCATTTTCGGACACAATAGATCTTCCCGAGTCCAAGGTTTATAACTCAAGTAAATGGTAAATTTCTTCTTTAACACGTCAGTATATAAATCTGTCAAATCGGTTAAAAAATGGCTGAGTTATAACCGAAATACTGAATTCCCAAAAATTACTCTTTTTATACCCTTCACCGAAGGTAAAAGGGTATATATAAGTTTGTCATTCCGTTTGTAATTTCTACAATATTGATACTACACCCTATAAAGTATATTCTGGGTCCTTATGAAAAGCGAAGTTGATTTAACGATATCCGTCTCTTCCCCCCCCCCCCCCCCCCTCACATTTGTTTATATATACTAGCATAATGGTCAATATGATTTTCGTTATCAGCCTTCTTTATTATTTCATCTATTTAACGAAATTATTTTAACAAATAGAAACTAGGAATTTTTGTTTCTTTTTGCTTCTTAAAAACTCTCCAACAAAGATAAATCTACGCTATGACAACAGTGCCTATACAAAAGGAAACCAAACAAACACACATACATGGTACAAACTATTTTGGTGAATATAGGCCAGCTATTATGGTTCACAACTCAAATATGTGGTTGATTTATAATTTTGGTATTATGGTTTACAACTTTGCTTATTGTGATGAACTAAAACATCAAAAATAATTACAACTCAACTGTGGTGAGTTGTGAACTGTAAACTAATCATATTTACTTTTAATGATATTCGTAAAACGTTCCTTCATGGTCCAGTTGTCTAGGGGGTTTGCTTAGGTTAAAAACTGTGAGTCCCTGGTTCGAATCTTGTTTTTTGAAAAATAAAATTTTTTTTTAATTTTTTTGTGTTCTGAAACGATTTAAAAAAATATTTACCAGTTTTAACTATTTAAATTTAATTTATAATGAAGTTTTATGTATTGTTTATATGTACGTTTATGTCGAAATTATTTAGGTTTTGTCTAGTTGCTCTGTATTCTGCTCGCACAATGGTGAAGGGTATATAAGATTCGGCACAGCCGAATGTAGCACTCTTACTTGTTTATTCATTGTTCTATTTATTTTCTGTTGAATTCTTAAGCTTTCTGTTGTATATCTTTTCCTCACGTTATTTACCTTGTCAAGTATTCTTATGTTGTCAAAATCAAAAAAAAAAAAAAATGCTGTGATAATGCAGTGCTTTCTTTGTTTTTGTTTATGTCTGAATTGTGTTCTCCCATTCTTGTCTCCAAATTCCTTTTGGTCGTACCAATGTAAACTAAGTCACAGCTGTTGTTGTTGTCTCCCTTGCATGGTATTTCATACACTACATTATTTTGTTGTAGTTTGTGTATTGGAGTTTTTGTATTTGTAAATATTGCACCAAGGTATATTTACACAAGGTAAACTCGTTGGCCCATATGTTTGTCAGCTGTTTACCTCTAGTTGGAACCCAAACTTCAAATATCGTGTATATGAGACAAAATTTCTACATGTGTGCGTTTAATTGTTTTTGTTTTATATGAAGACAATTTTGACAACTCGGGTCTTTTTATAGAGCAACATGTATACACTCCCAAATGAGTCTACCTTGTGTAAATATACCTTGTATTGCACTTAATGTTTTGTTTGGTTTGTAAGCAAAGCTCATGTCATTTTTATCTATTGCACCTTTTATGTTTTTATTGTCCGTGAGGCCCGGTATGTATTTTACACTGATAAAATATTTTTCCTCCTTTTCAATGTTACCATTTGTGTTTGTTATTATAGGTTTATAGGCAGTTATTAAATTTTTAATTAAATTTGTAGGAAAAGCATTATCTTTAAGTAATTTCGTGATTACCAGTTTATTTTTGCTGTGGTGTTGTTTATCGCTAATATCAAGAACTCTACGTATAAAATTTTTTGCAGTATTTATTATTTGAGATTTAGGTTGAGTAGCGTTGAAATTGATAATTCTGCCAGACGATGTATTTTTTGCATACCAGTCAAACGTTATTTTATTGTCCTCTCTATGTAATTTTGTGTCGAGGTATGCTATTTCTCTGTTCGTCTCCACCTCAACGGTGAATTTAATCTTCGGGTGATACCCGTTGAGTGCTGTAAGTATATCGTCTTTGTCCTTAATGTCTATTACAGCCAGTATGTCATCTACGTACTTTGCCACGTATTTGATGTTGACGTTCTTGTTTTTCAATTCTGTCAAGGCTGCGTCTAGTAAATTATCCAAAACAATATCGGCAATAGTAGGGGAAAGGGGATTTCCCATTGGCATACCAAAAATCTGTTTGTATATTTTGTTATTGTATGTAAAATAGTTGTTGTCATTCAAACAGAATTTCAGAATTTCCAAGAATTTGGATTTTGGGATACTGGTTTTCGTCTCAATAGTGTGCCATTGGTTCATAATATTTTTTATCGCTGTGTAAACAGGAACATTGGTGAAAAGAGAAACTACGTCAAACGAAACCAGTGTGTCATTTTTATTAATGGTGATGTCCTTCAGCTGTTTTTTTAGTTCCATAGAGTTCTTAATGTTATATTTTTCTGAGATAATGTTCTTGAGTATGAGTCCTATGTGTTTGCTTAACTGATAGCACGGGACTTGAATAGATGATACTATGGGTCGTAAAGGTATCCCACATTTATGGATTTTAGGTAACCCGTAAATTCTAGGTGCCGTTGCAGCCGAACAAGTGAGCCTTTGTTTTTGCCAATTATCTATATATTTATCCCTGTATAATTGACTAATAATGCTGTTATTAGTTCTTACTAATTTGCTGGTAGGGTCCATGTTCATAACCTGGTAAGTATTTTTGTCTTCGAGTAAATTTTCCATTTTCTTTTCATATTCTTTCCTGTAGATTGCAACTGTTTTGTTTCCTTTGTCTGATTGGAGTATAATTATGTCCTTGTGTCTCTTCAAAAATGTGATAGTTTTTTCATATATGGCTAAAATTAATTTCTCTTTCGGTGTGTTACGTATGTTCCTCTTAAAAAGTGTAATTCTATTTGCCAATCTAGTTCTTGTCTCATCCTTTTCCCCATGGGTATTTTCTACCATTTTCTGAATGCACTGTTCTACATCTGCTATAATTTCCAGTGGTGAAAAACCTTGTCTATTAATTGGTAAAGCAAATTTTTTCCCTAACATTAGCAACCATTTGCATTCCCATGGTATATCAACTTCAGTTTTGTTTTCAAGCCATTGTTCGTTAAAAACTAATCCCAGCTTCATAAATAACTTTTCTTTCAGTGTATTAAGTTTACTCGTCTGTTTTTGTCTTGCATTCATGTTTATGAATCTATTTCTACAAGTCTGATTTTTCATGAAAGCTTCAAAATCATCTATCGTCAAAAAGTTTTGTATACCTGATTTTAAGTGGTATAGCCTTCCTTTTATTGCCCTCAAATCGGCGTTTGCCTGCGATATCTCCAGATTTAAAATTTTTCTATGAAAATTGTATTCGACTCTCTCCAAATGTTCTTTTATTGTCGCGCATTGAAAAAGTTTCGTTACCTGTGCTGTTGAAGCCATAGTGTGTTTTGGCACTATGCCAAACCTTCTGCATGATAATAAAAATTTTAGTCCCTGTTGTTTTTGAGCATATTTTTTTTTTACTTCATTGCAATATTCCTTCATGGCTCTGCATGTTTCCCTATCATATTTAAAAGTTATATGCTGAAAAAATCCTTTCATGTTACGTGCCGTCAATATCCGTTTACACATTCAAACTTGATTTCAAGTCAGGTATTTAGATTCATTTTCAGTGTTAAAATTCAAATCAAGTTTGAATATTTAAACTCAAATTAAGTATCCGACTAGATTCAGCCAATGTATTTAAATCGTAATCCAGTTTAAATAATAAAATTAAGTTCTTTAATTCAATTTAACTTTAAGTACTTAAATTTAATTTGAGTTAAGTTAAAAGCTTAGGATTTGAAAAAAAAGTTCCTAATTATTAATTTAAATATGAACTTGTTTGTAAGACTATTTACTGGACTAACAAATTCTTTTATTTTTTTCCGCCATTTTGTTAAAATTAGTTAATCTTTTACTTTTCCCTCCTTTGTTTCAAAAAAGGTTTTCTTTTCTCTTTTTTTTTTTTGCTAAAACCATTCGGTATTTATTTCCTTTTCATTTGATTGTTTAATCTTATTTAGTATAAAAAAAAAAATTGTCTTCTTCTACGTGCCGCTGCCTTAGCCACTTTGCTTGCCGTCTTGGTTATCGCCCCTTATCCTCCGCAGCTCGTTCCGAAGACATAAGACATGGTCATCGGGGCAACACATCCCTTCTCTACCTCTCCAAGGCAGGTTGACGACGCCACCGGCCCCATACTCTTTTGAGCAGTGTCCGGGTCGGCGGCGTGATCCACCTGCTTTCTCCAAGGATAGGGCCATCCAAGCACGGTACTGACAGGGTCGTAAATTCTTTCAAATTTAGCTACGCTTTGTCGGTGCCTTCTCACAAGGTGCCTATATCTCGCTGAAAACTTTGAAGGATCTCTCTTCGCCATCTTATCCAGATATGCTAGAGCTCTTCGTTCCGTTCTGCGCCTTCTCACCCTTCGTTCGGCTGGTGTTCTTAATGTCTCGTGAAGGGGCGCTTACCCCATCCTCCACGGCGCCCTGCCGAACAAGTTGTGGACAATCTTATCCCGAGTGTCCCCTCTGATGTCCCCTGGCCTCACAGATGGAAGAGGCAGGCTCCGTAGTCTGACTATGAGCAAATATACTCTCAATATCGTGCTCCGTGTCAGAGAGCAGAGTCGGCCTCTCCAACCCCTGAGTAGCCCCGGTTTTACGACAGGAGTCACTCGATAGTCCCAGAAGACCATCCACATAAAGGTCGGTCAGTACCTATCTCTCCTGCTTAATTATTCTCTTATGAACAGTCGAGAGGGTACTCTTCGACTCACTGACCGTGACGTCTGAATGACCCTGGTCAATCCCGTCCGTCGTGTCCTTGCTAGTTGTTTCGTTGTTTGTTTTTGTTTTTAAAGAAAAGGGTTTCGTACCACGCAATGACGGCGTGCGTGGACTAGACAACTAACATTCAACAGCGCTTTGCTGTAAGGGGAGCGGTTAACGACTAGTTTCTTTTCGCACTAACTAGCCACACAGGACCTCGGCACTGCTACCAACCACGTTGTCATTAAAAGTGCATATTTCGTGACCCAACCACTGGTAAAGCCCCCATCTTGCAAGCGGCGCGCGGGCTGGCACGCCGTGCTATATGTACTGATAATGGACCGGAAGTGCACATTCTACTACAGCCTCATTATCTTGACAAGATGAGTAACCTTTAGTCGCACACTCCTTCAGTATTCTCGAACTCCCGCGGAGACGTATTCATCGCATACATCATCCCAAGATATCAGAACCGTAGAGTGCACTTAAGCCCTCGCATCTCGACAAGATTGTTACCCAGGCGAAGGTTCAATGGAGGATCTATCAGATGTTAAGCTGATAAGAACAGATACTACACTTTGATCTTAGCCATAAGGCCGAAAAGCGATGTTAAGCTGAAATGTAAAATAAAACTATTTCTCCACACCCCTTTTTCTCTCAATATTCCGTAGTTCTAAAATCTTAGATCCGACCACTTCAGGCTATGTTCCATTGTTAGAACTATATACTATGCAGTTTTCAGCTTCTTATGTAATTAGGGGCTTTTATATAAGCTAAAATTAAAAAAATTTAGTTTTGCCACGCCCTTTTTTCTGGCTTTGTTAGAATTTGGCCTAGGTGTTTTACTATATGCATGCCAATGTTCAGTTTCATCATCAGTGAGCTTCACAAAGCTTTGGATAGACAAAAAAGAGGACCACAAAAATTAGGAAATTATTAGGGTATTAAATTAATTGATGTTTTGTATTAATCGATTAATCTCGCAAATAATTATTCGAGGTAAAAAGTTGATCGAATAATAACCGAACAATTTAATATTATTCGGTTAATCGAATAATTAAATTATGTCTAATATATGGCCAATTTTCAGGATTTCTCTTCTTCACTAAACACTTAAATAAAACTTAATTCACCGATGTGGTACAATTAAATTCAACTTAAGTTTCCATTGGAATAACTTTGCAAGGTGGCCTCAATATGACAGCAATACAACAACAAAGGCAAAGTATGGTAATAGTGCTACCATACTTTTATCTTAATCAAATAAAACTCAAAAAATCAATCTGTATTTAAATACGATTTAAGTTTATATGGAAATTAACTTAATACAAAGGGAATTTTTTTATAATGGGTGTTTTTTTAAGCTAGATAGAACTTTAAATTGTAAAAAGTAACACAAAAAAATTAAATTTTGATGAAATATTTTTTTTTATCGTTTCAGTATACTCTGACAAATCATCATGAATAGACTCACGCTTGAACAACGCTACGAAATTATCCAAATTTACTTTGAAAAATTTAAAAATTTAATCCAAATTTAAATCGCAAAATTGTGTTCAGCGATGAGGCGCATTTTTGGCTTAACGGGTTTGTTAATAAGCAAAATTGCCGCATATGGAGCGAGACCAATCCACAAGAGACCCTACAGACTCCATTACATCCAGAAAAATGCACCGTTTGGTGCGGTTTTCACGCTGGTGGCATCATCGGACCTTATTTCTTCAAAAATGAGGCCGGAGCTCGCGTTACGGTCAATGGAGATCGTTACCGCACCATGATCAATGATTTTTTGTTTGAAAATATGGATGACATTGATCCGGAGGAGATGTGGTTTCAACAGGATGGCGCTACGTGCCATACGGCGAACGCAACCATCGACTTATTGAAATCAAAATTTGGCGATAAGTTGATTTCGAGAAATGGACCTGTCAATTGGTCTCCAAGGTCGTGCGATTTGACACCTCTCGATTATTTCCTGCGGGGCTACGTGAAGTCACTGGTTTATGCTGATAAACCAGCAACAATTGACGCCTTGGAGGCCAGCATTGTTCGTGTTATTCGTGACATACGGCCAGCAGTGCTCGAAAAAGTGGTCCAAAATTGGACGTCCAGAATGCGCTTCGTCAAGAACAGCCGCGGTGCCCATATGCCCGAAATCATTTTCAAATGTTAATGGCACGTATTGATCTTTCGAATAAAAAAAAAATTTTGATTACAATTTAATTTTTTGTGTTATTTTTTACAATTTCAAGTTCTATTGGGCTTAAAAAAACACCCTTTAGAGTGATACAAGTTTAAATCATAATAATACATTTTTGATATCATTGGATGAGATAAATGTTTAAATATGATTTCGGCCATGTGGCCGCCACAAACTTTTCGCATTCTGACCATCATCTTTTTTGAAGACATATGGGCCAATGACTCCGCCAGCCCATAAAGCGCGCGAAACAGTAATTTTCTGCGGATGTAATGGTGTTTGACAAAAGCTTGTGGATTCTCCTTACTCCAAATGCGACAATTCTGCTTATTTACGTACCCACTCAACCAAAAATGAGTTTCATCGGAAAATTAAATTGTTAATGGAAATTCAAAATCATTAACAATTTGTGCTTCAGCCCATTCGCGGAATTAAAAATTTCCACAATTTGCACGCGTTGCTCTGGTGTAAGTCGATCCATAATGAAATGTCGAAGCAAACTAAACAAAAGGCAACTATCAGCTGTTAAATTAGTGGTCAAATAAAGCAGTGATGCCAACTCAAAGTTGTATCCCTCCAAAAAAAAAAAAACAGCCTTTAAGGCTCCTGGTCCGGACGGTTTAATTCCGGCCGACCTTAAAAAGAATGCGGGGCTTCTGATTCCTTGGCTGTCCGCTATTTATACGGAATGTATTAGATTTTCGTACGTTCCCAACCGATGGACTAGATGTAGGGTTGTTTTCGTTCCAAAGGTAGGTAAAGCATCCCACACCAGGCCCAAAGACTACAGGCCAATCAGCCTGTCGTCATTTCTTCTCATGACTCTTGAAAGGGACATTGATATTCATCTAAGGATGTCTATTCCTACACATATGCTCTCTTCATCGCAGCATGCCTACACCAAGGGCAAGTCTGTAGAGACGGCGCTTCACTCACTGGTCGGCTACATTGAGAAATCCCTTGAATTTCGGGAATACTCACTTGTGGCCTTTCTGGACATTGAGGGCGCTTTCAACAATGTCAGACCCAACTCCATCGATGTAATTTGTGGATTTAGTTCTCGATAGCAAACAATCATGGGAACTCAACGTTCGCACGAGGGTTGATAGGGCCATTGTGGCCTTATACACCTGCAAGATATCTTTGGGCAGAAGCTGGGGCCTTGGCCCCAGCGGCGTCGAATGGGTCTTTGAGGCGGTGGTAAAACCGATCCTCTTCTATGTGGTCATAGTGTGGTGGCCTGTCATGGAAAGGGGACGGTACTGCAGGATGCTTGAGATAGTATATATGGTGACTGCGCTGATGATCACGGGATCACTCCGCTCGGCACCGACGAAGGCGCTGTTTACTATGCTGAACTGGCTGCCGGATGACATCATGGCCGAACAACAGTCCCTGACTTCCGCTATTAGATTGGGGGCGGTGGGCCTATGGTCTACGCGGAACTATGGTCATGCCAGGGTCATGCTTAACGCATCATATGACGTGGCGGAGCTGGACTATTGCACTCCGGAACCCTTTTTCGGTGCTCTGTTCACAGTTCATCATGGTAATGATGACGAGCTGCTGGATAATACGCGATCTCTGGAACGGGTCTACACCGATGGTTCCAGGATGGGCAATAGAGTGGGTGGAGGTTTCTTCATCGAGGAATGGGACATTAGGGTCTGGCTGAAGTACTATCGTATATCGAGGGATATATGTATATTTATCGACAGCAAGGCTGCCATTGCAGCTCTGGCTGGTGTCTTTACGACATTTATGTTAACAGTGGAATGTCGGATGTCTCTAAATGAGATCGCGAAACATTCCAGTGTAACGCTGACATGGGTACCAGGGCACAGTGGATGCCTGGGTAACCAAACTGCGGACGGTCTGGTCAAACGGGGCTGTCTCTTGGACGACATGTTCGTCGACTACCTGATTGTCACTTCAATGGCCCGCTGCAAGACTCTCATCAGACGAGAGTCGTACAGAAGGGCTCAAAGGAGATGGCAGGGGGAGCATGCCTACTTGATGGCCAGGGCTCTATGGCCTGGCTATGACGCGTTGAGAACGCGCGTACTACTCGGTCTCGGCAGGGACCGGATGAGAACAGTGATATTGGTCATTACGGGTCACTGGGTGATAGGGACTCATGCTACGAGGATGGGTCTTCCGTATAATGACTACTGTAGGAGTTGTCATGATAAGGAGGAGGCGACGGTGTTTCACTTTCTCTGCCAATGCCCCGGTCTGGGAAGCATTAGGTTTAGGCATTTTGGGAGACCAGAATTGCCATGTCTGGACGATTTGTCCAATGTGGGACTGAAATCGATCTCCCTGTTCTGCAGGGAGTCGGGGTGGTTCGAGGCTGCAGTGACCTCTGGCGAATAGTCTGGTAGTTACCGGCTGAATCCTGTCACTGGCTAGGGGTATCACAAAGGGACCGCTATAAGGACCCAAGTGAGTCGTCGTCGTGACGGCTGCCCATTTAACCTAACCTAACCTTGCCGCTTTTGTTTAGCGAGCCCAGTAAAGCGTTATAAAGCATATCCAATTTTTCGGTTATTTTTCTTGTCTTTTCCAAAAATTGGTAGTCTTCTATTACAACACTTGAATTTTTTTTTTGATTTTTTAACAATTTTAATAGTCTTGTTAAGGTCTGGTAGAAGGTTGTCTTCATTCGTCTAAATCATTGTGGTAAAAGTCTGTACTAAACATTATAAGAAATAAATATTCAGTCTTTGTATTATATATTTTTAAAAATTGTTACCCGAAGGAAATGTTCCTAAGTTAAGAAACAATAAAGGGGTATTAAAAATGTACCGGCTTGTTTTTTTACATAAAAAACTAATACATACTGTGAAAAAACAAATTTTCGATTAATCGATTAATCAACATAAATTATTTGTTAATCGAAAATAAGCAATTTTAAGTTTTTCGAACAGTTAATTACCAAAAATTATTCGATTAATCGAACAAAGGTTAATCGTTTGAATACACTAGAAATTATGTATGTATACCTATATCCAAATTTAAAAAAAAATATACTTAAGAAAAAGCCAAGGTATATTTACACAAGGTAAACTCGTTGGCCCATATGTTTGACAGCTGATTACCCCTAGTTCGAACCTAAACGTCAAATTTCGTGTATATGAGCCAAAATTTGTACATGTTTGCGTTAAATTGTTTTTCTTTTATATGAAAACAGTTTTGACAACTCGGTTCTTTTTATAGAGCAGCATGTCTACACTCATAAATGAGTCTACCTTGTGTAAATATACCTTGCCTATATCCAAATTTAAAAAAAAATATGCTTAAGAAAAAGCTAAAACATTTTATAAAAATGCTAAATAAAATGCCAAGTGCTGAATAAAACATTTGCTGTTAAATTAAAAATGTTAATGGTAAATATGGCTGCAAAACGCTAAAACGTTCACACTGATGCTGACAATTCAATTAATTTATTTTAAAATTATTATATACCATGGTAATTTTAGAAAAAATATTGAATAATTTGTAGTTTTAATGAGAATAGGTACCTACATATAATAAATGCTGCGTAATTGTTTTTTCTTTTTACAAAAATTTTACTTTATTTCTATTAAATGCCCACTAAATATCCTGTTGCTAGGCCAACACTTGCCTAATTATACAATTGTAAACAAAATAACAAAATGGATACATGTATCCAACACTATCCTTAAGGAAACCAAAACAGATTGAAATGGTGGTTGGTTAATTGGTTGTGTTGTATAAAACAAAATATTATTAGAAAAATCAAGCAATCAGTGTTAAAATTGTATATAAAATCAGTTGAACGTCATCTACCTCATAATATTTCAAATATATTTTGTATTTTTTCTTAGAAGTGATTTAAAAAAAAAAAATAAACAAAAAAAACTATACACAAGAAATTTCGCGGCGTCGAAATTTAAACTTACAAAGCTAATTTCAAATATTTTGTGCTGTGTGAGTTAAGGCGTTTTAAATATATTGCACTGCATTTTAATCATTGCATATCCATGTGTTCAATAAACTTTTCAATTTAAATCTGTTTATATACAGCATAATACATACATACATATGTTTATTTTTTTCGATTAATTCATTAAGAAGATATTGAATAAAAAAACAACTAAAAAATAAATATATCTACATATGTACATACACACATATATTAAGAGTAAGTTATTATGTGTACATAGATATGTTTAATGAGATATCTAAAAGAACAAGCACGAATCTTTGTTTTGTCAAGTGCCTGTCATGCATGCGAATTCACTGGTGTACGTGTGCTGGAATATTCGTATGCAAATTGTTTGCAAAACAACATATTGAAGGGGTATTTATGTAAAAATGAATTCGCCTTGAGCATATTTATACTACGACACCATAGTGAAGAGGGTATAGAATCACTCAGAATTGATAAAACTAGATCAATTGCGCTTGTTTTTCATTCGAAGATCACGAGCAAATATTTCAATATAACTTTTTATATTTTTATTAAATCTTAAGTAAATTGTATGTCTACAGTCATAATTTTCTCTTAATACTGATTTCAGTCGAAAAAGTTTTTGAAAAAATAAACAATTCTTTTTATTAGTTAGTAATTGTTTTAATTGCAAGTTGAAAGACAAAGTAATGCCCTTTATATCCTTTTAAGATTTCATTCAAAAATAACTTGCTTAATGCAAATATATCTTTAATTGCTCTTTAGCTTTTATCAATATTTTTTATTTAAGAAAAGCAAAACGACCTTAAAGTCCCATTTTGTACATGGTACCAAATGTTAGAATGCATTATTTTTTTGAAGTAAACAATTCGGGTTTTCACATTCTCAATAAACAATTTAAATATTTCAATCAAAATAATATGCACTTGCCTAGATATTTATATTTGTAACAGCTATTATTGCAACTAGGTTGAAAAAAACGTTAAGTGTTTCTTTATCTTTTTCATCGATTTAACAATACATATATTCCATTAAAAACTGTCCTCAAACCTACATGCATTTTAAGAGCAGCGTGTTAAATTTTGAAACAAATAAAAAACATACAATATCACACAGTACGGTAACAGGTTACATTGGTTACTAATCTGTTGTTATATCCTTAATTAATCTACTGAAAATTATACACAAAAATATAAAGAAAAAAACAGACGCTATGACAACGAAAGCCCAGGAAAAGCATAAGATGTCCGAAATCGATGAAGGCATATCGAAAATATTTGACATTAAAAAGGTATTACGTTTAAAAATGTGTCGAAATTTTTTGTTTTTAATATTGATTAAAATTTGTTAGCGTTTAGGCAAAGGTGCCTATGGTATTGTATGGAAAGCTTTGGATAAACGAACGAATGAAACAATTGCGGTGAAAAAGATTTTTGACGCTTTTCGTGATGAAACTGATGCTCAGCGTACATTTCGTGAGATAATATTTCTAAAAGCCTTCCGTAATCATCCAAACATTGTCAAATTACACAACGTTTACAAGTAAGTTTTTTAAACATATATATCTTATATATAAATACGGGAACAATTTGTGGTTGATTTTTAAGTATCTTATCGTCCACCGATTTTAATTAAACATATATCGTTTTAAAGGTATTTTTGCGTAGATAGGCACAAGATAAATTTTTTTCTAAAAAGATAGGTGAATAGTGCATTTTGCCGATATCTTAAAATGTGTACGTTTTTATTGTATAACGCACAGGTTCTCTCGAAAATAAATGTCAAGTGGTCGAATTTCGGCCAGCGGGCGATTTTTGTGAAAATAAACATTTTATTATATGAACATTTCGATTCGAAAGTAACTTGTTTCAATTTGTATTCAAAAAGTCTTCCTTTTTTTTGGAAGAAAAAAAAAACTACTGTCAGAAAAAATTTAATACGTGATTCAAACCAATCGTGAATAAAAGTGAACAGTTTTATCCTCGTAATTTTGCTTTTCCTCTTACATTTTTCAGGAAAAAGGTAACAAAAGGAAAGAATTTATGATCGTACTTTCCCTAATTTTTAGAGTTGGTCTTGTAAAGATAATTGGTACTCAAAGTATGAAGAATTAAACGCTCGTTTTCAAAATTTGTTCGACTTAAACCCACTTCATATTGATTACTAGAACATGCATATCGTTAGCTAAAATTAAAAAGAGCGTAACTAACAAAAAATTCAAAATTGAGTTTTTGATTAATTATTATGAATGCCATTAAACTAGTACATGTCTTGACAAAATTGTACGCTTCTGCGGATAAAAATTACGGCTTTATTAACCAAAAACAAAAGGACGTAACTTTATGTGTTTGTTTGATAAATGCAAAACGAGGTATTAAAATTTTTTTTTTCTACCAGAATATGTATAATCAAATGGTTTTCTTTGAAGATTGTTTAAAAAATTACATGTTTATAGTTTTCATTTTACAAAGTTTTTTGTTTCTCCTGTAAAACTATGTTTTTGTTAGTTACGTCTTTTTGCATTTTAGCTAACAATACACGGGTTTCATTAAGAAACACCTTAACTCGATTTTTTGATTGAGTTTTTTTAGTGATTCCAATACATTTTACACAAATACACATCGTCACTATACTTAATTTTCGAAGGTGTTCAAACTAACCAAAATTCGTTTTAGCCAACAGTTACGAATATAATAAACTCAAAAATAAAAGTAAGGCGAATTCATTACAGGCAATCTCGGTACTACAACAAGCACAGCTCGTACAAAAACCACAAGCAATTTGTTTTTGTAAAATCATTCCACAATGTCAAAAAAAGAAACAAAACAAAAATAACGATTTTAAACAAAATTTTGACATCCAACAATGATAAAGCTTAAAAAAAATTATCAGCAGGGCTTTTAGGACCACCTGTAATGAATTCGACTTGAATAAAAGTAAAAAAAATAATCAAAATTTTCAAAAACCATAGACAAGTTCATAAAGATCAATTAGTATACTTGAATCAGATACCCGACTCTTCCTTCTATATGTTTTTTTTTCTTAAATTTTTTTTTAATTTTAAATATGGTCTTTTAATTTTTTTTTACTTTTTAAGTTCAATTTTTTTTTTTTAGTTTCGTTTAAAAAAATAAAAATCAATTAATTAATAATTGTAATTTCGTAACTTTCATTAAAAACGTTTAACACACTTATTTTATTCATTACAGAGCTTCAAATAATTTGGACATTTATCTAATATTTGAATATATGGAAAGTGATTTGCACAATATTATTAAGAGAGGCACTATTTTAAAAGATATACACAAACGTTATGTCATGTATCAATTGATCAATGCTATAAAGTACATACACTCGGGAAATGTTATACACAGAGATTTAAAGCCCAGTAACATTTTAATCGATAGTAAGTGCAGGTAATTTCTAAAGCTACATACATAAAGTCAAAAAGAAACCTACAAAAAAAAAAAAATTTTTTTTTAAGATGCAAATTAGCCGATTTTGGTTTAGCCCGTTCTGTAGCAAATCGTTCTTTAAGTGGTGAAAATAATAACATGGACACAGATAAACCGGCAGAGTTGTTGCTGACCGACTATGTTGCCACAAGATGGTATAGAGCACCAGAAATACTAGTGGCTAGTAAAAGGTAAATACATTTCAAACTTTCAAGAACAATTTAATTTGAAAGAAGGCATTTTTGAAGATACATATCGTTACTTTAATTTAGAAAAGTCTATCTAACATATAAAAAATTTTGAGAATCGTTCCCAGTTTTATTTTATACCTTATCCCCAATTTACGAATTTTTATCCTCAAAAATCCACAAAATATCTATTTTCTTATCCCCAAACATCTCCACAGATCCGAAAAAATAAAATAATGTTATGTTATTAAAACTAATTTTATTTGTACTTTGAGTAAATTAAAAAGACGCAAAAGAAAAATAATTACGCATGAATGTTTATCATTTCAAAAACTTCTGGGTTATCAGCCAATGCAATTTTGTTTTACATGTTGTTTGTATTAAAAAGTGTTAGCATTTCAGAGGATGGAATAAATTTGTCACAGCAAACTAAATTATTTTAAAGTTTGTATTTATTCTAAGAAGAGATTCTAATAACTCATTCTGCATTACATGTTGGTACATAAAGCATATTCAAAATTATTTCAGCAAGCTCTTGAAAAGGTATAGAACCGCCAGCGCCTTGGTATGACAAAAAAACTTCGGACCAAAAAAACTTTATTTTGTACTACCGTCTTGGCCAAACCGGTCTTGCACAAATGGCGTATATAAAAAATATATTACCACCATAAACCCCCATCGAAAGAAGTGCTTTTCCTCAAAAAATCACATGGGGATTTTCACGAAATTTGTATACCTATTTACAAAAAAAAATCCCCAATTTGGATAAACCCCAAAACTGAGAACGCTGAGTTTGAGACATAAAACTTAATTAAAAAGAAAATGTACATTTAAATGCTTATGCAAAGAAAAGGTCCTTCATGTCTTATAGTTCTAAAACTTTCCATAAAATTTTGTAAATATACTTTTTTTATCGAGTTTTATGTCTCAAACTTAAATTAAAGTAACGATGTAAACAAAATTGTTCGTACTTTTTTTTAAATGGTTTTTCTTTAGATTTTACGATTTTCTTTGAATTTGTTTTTTTTTTTTTGTAATTGAATCCTTTTGTTTTATTATAGATACACCAAAGGCATTGATATGTGGAGTTTAGGTTGTATATTAGCTGAAATGATAAGAGGCAAGCCGATATTTCAAGGAAGTAGCACTATAAACCAGGTAATGTTAAAATATATTATTCAATTTTTATCCTTTTATTTACATATGTAAAATTATTTATTTGGCCTATTAGGCCAAATATCAATATTACAAGTAACTAATGCTTAATGCTGCTTAAAAACATTTTTTTTTTAATTTGTAAATTAAAGATTGAAAAAATAGTTTATACCTTGCCCGATATAACGGAGCATGAAATTCGTTCAGTTGGTGCGGGGTTTGGTTCTGTGTTATTAAACAAACAAGTTTTAAAAGAAAAGTAAGTTATTTAATTTGTTTCTTAAATATTTCATTAGAATTAAACTATTCCTATAATTTTCTGTAAGAAAAATCACATTAAATGATATACTAAGTGGGGCCTCAGGTGATGCGTTAGATTTGGTAAAGTCGCTTCTTGTATTAGATCCAATGGGACGTTTAACGGCCAGTCAAGCATTAAATCATACTTATGTGGAAAAGTAAGTACATACATACATATTATTTAAAACAAAAACATTTTTAAATAAAAATAAATTCAACAGATTTCGTAACTCTATACCAGAATTAGAACTTAATGTAGATATATTGCCACCATTACGTGATGATGTGCGCCTAACTGTCCCCGAATACAGAACAAAATTATATGAAATTGTGCAAACACATGGAGAAAAAAACAAAGTGTTAGATAATAACAAAAATTCCATAAACACAACAAGGAACAGGTATTATTATAAAAAATATTATTTTTAAGCTATTTCAGATTATTCCTAATTTTTTGAATACAGAGAAAACAAGTATCTTCAAAATCTGCATGAAAAGTCTGAACAGAAAAAGGTAACAAGAATTAAGCAACATAACACCAATATTTTAGACGATAATCAGCAACTAAGTAACGTAAATCTTAGTAGCACTGTAAATAGGACCTTAAAAAAAACATCTTGTATTTTAAAAAAAAGTAAAAGTACCAAAAGTATTAATCATATAGGAGATGGCATATATAATGTACCAAAGCAAATTTTTAAAGAAGAAAGACATTTGCAGCGTAGTAAATCACATAGTCATCATCATTCCCCGCTGCACAGACAAGTTATAGGCGATCAATTATTAGATAATTTTACTAGCGAATTAAATGAAATAAACGCTAGAAGATTTTCCACAAATGAAGTGGACTTTACTAAACAACAAAATACCACAGACTCACTAAAAAGAAATAACTACACCAAGAGACTGCATAGAAGTGCAATAGCTTTGAATAAAAACCAAAATGATGTGAAAAGTAAAATGGATCATGTTAACAAGCATACACAACTACCCACTGTAAACAATTTTATACGTCATTCAAAATCCGAAGTAATACCTTTAAATAATACGCCCAGCAGCGAATCTTCTAAACTTCAAGAAAGACTTTGCTATGAAAGACGCCTCAAAAAGTTAGAAGAAGAAATCGAACGTTATAAAAATGAAGTTAAAAGTTTTTGTCGCGAAACGTTTAAAAATACCAAACAAAAACAACAGCAAGAGGAAATGACAAATACAAAAAATTACAAGTGCAAAAACACACCCAAGAAGCTGACCACAACCAATATCACAACAGGCAGTACACCGATTAAAAATATTTATTTTCAGCTTCTTACTAAGGGGCAACATCGTGATTATCATAAATCGGATTTAGATCTTTCTGGTAATAGTGGCAACGGCAGCTCTAGCAGTGATCTTTTCAGAAATTCTTACAATTCAAACTCGTGTTCGGGTCGTAGCAAAACGTCAGCAAACAGTCACTACAATAATAAAAACACTCACGGCCAACAAAATCATCAGCAGGATCAACAGTTGATTCAGCAATATCACATGGCACAAAAACATCAATCACAACATCGTTGTCGTCCTATATCAAAATTTGTTTAACATTATTTGAAACGCTAAACGTGAAATTTTAAAAAGGTTGCAAAAAAAAAAAGCGTAGATTCGTAACTTATATACATATTTTAGAAAAAATACTGCCCAATTTTATAATATTATTGTCAAAATACATAGAATAATAAACAATATACATTTATATTTTGTGCCAGTATGAATGCATTCTGAAGTACATATTTTTATAAAAAAAAGGAATTTTTTCAAAGTACGCAGCTACACAAAAATATTCGCTCATTGTTGGAATTGCAAAGGTATTTAGTTTGGTTCATAACGTATTTCAGTGGCATTTTAAGCTTATTCATTTTAGAAGACTTTTTTTTGAGTTTTCCTTAAAGCTAAAAGTTTTTGGCGAACTATCAGGCATGTCACAGAATTTGTACGAAAGTGAAAATTTTCACATTTTTTATTTCGTACCGTATTTGTTTTGCTTTTTGGAATAAAAAACAAAAATTTTTTATGTTTTAGGTTTTCGAGAGAAGGTAAAAAGGTTTTCATTTTCGCTTTCGTACGAATTTGGTTTCTGTGACACACCTGTGTGTTTCAGAGATATTGCCGAGTATCGCACGATTTTATTGGAGCCTCTTCCACAAGTACTCAGACAACCAAGACCTTTGTATAGGAAGGCAAAGGGCTTCCAGAATCCGCTCCAGAGTACATTAATCTCCACCAGAAAAACGGCTTGAGTTTTTTATGCAACAGTCACTCTTGAGTTTTTCCTTGGTTATCTAACAGGTAAAACAAGTTAAAATTTTTTGGGTATAAACGATTGCTTATGGTTAATGCTGAAAACGCAAGAACTGTAACTCGATACAGTTTCGACACGCCACTAGCTAAAGCGATGTAAAACGCAGGAAAAGCAAACAAACACGGCCTTTTTGCTTTTAAAACATAACGACAAAGACGCGCGAGCTGCTTCCCCTCCTGGAGCATTTTTACGAATGTTAGAAGACTCTACTGCTTTTAATGATTTTTACCCAATTGTTGATTTGTTTTCATTTTAATTTTTTTATGATAATATGTATGTATATAAATTGGCTGGTGACTTTGATTCGTTTTAGATTTTTATATTACATTTTCTTTTTTTAATTTGTACGCTTTTTTTTATTTTAAAGTATATTTGACATCTTGATCATGCATGTAGTTCCGTTATTTTTTATAACGTTTCCTCAACTTTTGTCAAGAGTCAGCATTTTTTTAACTTACTATTTTAAACGATACTTCAAAAAACAGTGTTTTATTCTTTTTAATACCATTTATTTGAATTTAGTTTTTTATTTTAATAAATTATAAAATTCGTGTACTGCATTTATTAGTATGGTATTATAATGTAGTTTATTTTCTTTGGTCACATTGAAAGCCAAATAATATAATTAACTTAAGAAAGAAGCTTATCATATTCACGTAGTAAATATATTATTAACTATTTTGATTGACAACATTGAATTTTTTCGCTTAATGGCAACGATTCTTAATATTTATTTATATTCGTTAAATTTACAACATGCATACATATTTTGAAAATGCACTTTTTCCATTTTATAAGACTAGATAGTTTTCATAATTAGGGCATACTGCATATGAATAATTTTGCACTAAAAATATTTTTTATTTTAGTATTTGATAATTATTATAGCAATAACATTGTAATTAAAAGCAAATTTAGGTAGAAATTAATTTAAATACTGCTGTATTCTATAAAGAAAATTTTTAAACCTAAGAATTTAAATAATGCCAGTGAACTATTGTTTCCAATCATATCCATTCTAAATTAAAATAAATCTACCTAAAAATTACATATTAATGTTATCTTTTAATAACACTATGCAAAATTTTCGAAGTCAACGAGTGCAAACTCCTCGTACATGAGGCCATAAAACCTGAACATGGGGAAAATTATGGCAGTCGTGATCGAATACTTTTCGATTCGAAAGCCATTTTATATCTAATGCTTTCTGTCCATACTGAACGGATCGAAATTATTTTTTTAGTGTTGCAAAGCATTTATTTGAGTTTTCACAACACTGAAAAAAGAATTACGATTCGTTCAGTATTGACTGAAATAAAATTTCTTTCGAATTAAAAAAGTATTCGATCATGACTGCCATAATTTGCCCCCAGCAGCTAAACTACCAAAATCCAAATGTAATTTTGTTAGTTTCGATTAGTACTTCGAAAAATTCTACACAAGAAGGAGTTTGCATTTTATGTGTTGCAAGGTGCAATTAACAAATAACTTGTTTTTTTTTAATTTTAATTTTTACCTTTTTGTTGTATATTTTGTTGGGGTAATTCTTGCTGTAATTCTAATATATGATCAACTGGTTCTGGTTTGCCTTCTTCATTGATGCGACACGGTTTAATTATACCACCTCGATGTAATTTATCTACCAATTGTGCCAATTTTTCAGCTTCATATTCTTTTTGTTCTTCAGACATATTATCCAATGGATTGGTGCTTGGTGGCATGTAACAACCTAGAACTGGATTAACCGAGTGTTTAATGCGTTTGTACTCTTCGGTATCACTGTCTTCGCTATCTGATGAATATTCACTTGTATTTGGTTTACGGCAATCTAAAATACCAGCATTTGCAAATAAACCCGCCATATTGCCATAACCAAAGTGTTTTATTAAACGGCTAGGATTTTTCTTGCAGCAAACAAGCAGCAGTTCATAGGATAAGTTGCGCACCACCATGTTGGGATTCATGAGTAAACGACACAAATAATTTCTCAATTCATTACCTTCCTCAGGACGTTTGTAGACATCTCTTAGGGGTGGCAAAACAATGCTACGAACATAGTGACGCATGGTAGAATTACTGCACACACATTTTACTAAAATGGTCAAAACTGGTTGCACAAGTTCTTTATTTGAAGTAGTATTTTTTTCCAAATCGTCGAGTGCGTAGAGAAGAAAGTTAAGTATAATATCTAAAGCTCTAACATTACGATTTTCAAAAATACGACAACTCTCGGTTGACAACGAAGAACTATCACACTTAAGCATAAGCTCACTGAGGCAGCTGCTTGAAATATTGGTTAGCAGATCAATAGAATGAGAAACAACTTGCCGTTCACGTTCGTTTCTCATGGCTCCAAAGCGAAGCAACAAATCGCGTATCACACTGGTCAAGTGAAGACTTTGAATTTCATTTTCACTGGGACTTTTATCGGTGCAAGAAGTTATATTAAACATAACTTTCAACATCTCAATTATTATATCTACTTGGCCGTCAGAGAATTCCTGAGAGTTATGTAGCTTTACATCCATTAGTTCGGTCATATAAGTTAAACCATTAAGTTCGAACAAAACACGACTACGCACTGACGTTTCTAAAGCTGTTATTAAAAACAATAGCTTCATATCAAATAATTCTATTTTTTCTGGCACCTGAAAAGACGCAGACAATCTGCGGAATATTTGATCGGCCACATTTTGTCTTACACAATCACGACGTATTTCAGGATTTTGAAAGACCAAGTTGCACAGGCATTTCAAAGCTTCCACTACTCGATCCATATTAAAATCCCCAAGAATATCTAACGAACTAATGGAAAGTGAAGATTCCTGTTCATGGGAAGGTTCACCAACTAAGGAACTGTTGCTTGTCAAATGAGCCATTTTCAGTAGACAGCCTATGTCATCAACTATGTTATTTTTAAGTAAACTCGCTTCATCGCGAGATAATATTCGTACAGTATTTAAGCACAATATGTGATGTTCCTCCAAAGTTTCATCATTCAGTATATTAAAAACCGATTTCCACAATGTCACCCACAAATCATTTTTTTGAAATTTGTCAAATTTGAAAAGATTTGTATTCTGAAAACATACATTATTACTTTACAATTTGTTTGTGGTTTTATGATCCAATTACATTTTTACAATAATAAAAAGTATGACTACTTCTCCCACTCCTAAAAAAACGAACTAATTTGTTGCTACTTACTTCCTTATTAAATTGTTCCAATATGTTTGGAAACTTTTCAATACTTTTTTCTTGTAATTGTTTTAATTCGTCAGCATCCATAATGGAACTAATGAATTTGTTATTAAAATAATATTGCAAATTTATTTAACAAATACCTCCGTTAATTGTAATTTAATGACTGATTAGTGTTGTAAAAGTATTGAGTACTAAGTACTTAATACCGAATGTTTTTCCCTGTACACAATACTCAAAAGTAGCCATGGTGAAATAATATTTTACTTTCATGGTTGTGTTTTGTCTTTAAGGGCAATGGTACACGTTCAATATATATTGTGATATTTGAATCGCGATCTATATTGATGGATCACATAAAATGAGGCTTTTCTGCAATATGGATCGCGATCCATCAATATTGCATGCTACACGTTCAATAAATATCGTGATACTAGAAATACACGATATTTGTTGAACGTGTAGCAGTGCCCTAAAATTTTATTACGCTCACACTTTTTTTACACAACATCAAGTCGCATTAACTACAGGTGGGGTCGAAACGCCTTCTGATTTTGTCAGTTCGGGCATATTTGTATTGATTTGTTAGTGTTTTGCTAAGAATGGTTGACATTTCGAGCCGTAAACACTAACAATGCAATGCAAAACCCCCTATGCTGTTGCTGTTTTTGGATTGTAGTTCCGGCATTACCTGTAGTTGAATTTGCCTTGCACAACATCTTTATGCGCTATCGATTTGAACAATATATGAACCACAGATTCTGTGATATGAACCAAGGTATATTTACACAAGGTAGACTCGTTGACCCATATGGTTGTCAGCTGCTTACCCCAGTTGTAACCCAAACTTCAAGCTTCGTGAATATGAGCCAATATTTGTACATGTACAAGGCGAATTAACTACAGGTGGTGTCGAAACGCCATCTGATTTTGACAGTTTGAGCTTATTTATTTTGATTTATTAGTGTTTTGCTAATAATGGTTGACATTTCGAGCTAATGGCACTAACAATGCAATGCAAAAACCCCTATGTTGTTTCTGTTGTTTTTTGATTGTGTAGTTCCGACACCACCTCTAGTTGAATTCGCCTTGTACATGTATGCGTTGCATGTCTACACTCCCAAATGAGTCTACCTTGTGTTAATGTACCTTGATATGAACATAATATGAATTCATTTGTTCATATTCTTGTATGTGGCGAATACGTGTTGATGTTCATGTTCTGATTTTCCACAATTTTTAGTTTATATAGGGTTTACTTTGCTTATTTGTTCGGTTGTGCTTTTGGTTGTAGACAGAAAATGAGATTGTTAGGCGAACATGGTTGCTAAGATAAATGTTTAGACAAGGATGCATCGCGATGGCAGCACATAAACGAAATATGAACAGTCTACACAAGCAGAACTTCATTTGTCCAGCAAAAAATGTCCACATTGTAAATTAGGACTAATGTTTTCCCTATGGTGTAGTTACCCTGCAAATGATATCGAACCACTTGATCCATTTTGATCAAATGCACTACTTACAACATTGTCCGATTTAATGCAATCATGGACCATGTCATTGTTAAAAAAGAGTTTGTAGTGAAATGACATGTCTTCGATTTTTAACGACGTTTTCGTTTTTAAACGATTTAAAAACTAATCCTCTGGAGTATACCATGGAGTAGTTTTAAGACTACTTATTTGTAATGTAAATCTGGGTGATATTGTCCTGCCTTAGGACATCATAATGTTAAATAGACCATGTTTTTTTCATACATAGGGGTTACCTTTAAACTAGTCCTAGTCCCTTATGGGTTACATTTTACATGCGTGTATGGACTAGTCGCATTATTTGCAATCAATATATTACCACATTTTAAATTTCTTGTATGACTGCTGGTTTAAATATAATACATAAAGCATCATGTGCATATTGTCAAACTTACTTTTAGCATTAATGGTGTCAGCCTGAAAATTCATGTTTATCCATTTTATATCGTTTATAAGCTTTTGAAGCTGTGTACATTTTAAATGTGGAGAATTAGGATTATACGGGTGTGTTCTAGAATCCGAATACGCTCGAAAGTGGATTACTTTAGCATTTTGGTGTTCTGCATTTCACATACCCATGGTAGGTAGGTAGGTAGAAAGGCCGGTGTGAAGTCTCCTTCACACCCTCACCCAGAGACCAATATGGTCCATTGTGATGCCTTATTCAGGGATAGCCCTAGAGAGAAAGTTAGTGAAATAAACAGAGAAAGCATAAGATAAATAAGAAAGAAAGAAAGAAAGAAGGTTCCTGACCAAACCCGAGCGAAATCCTACTCAACCAAATACGCCCTACGTGCGTCCAACACCCAGCCTATTCTCGCGCAGCCAGGCCATCCCCATTACGAATCCTATCAGATTCTCGAGTCCGCAACCCGAGACATCCCCTAATTCGCCCAGGAATCTACTGCCCAGCCACCTCTGCCTGCTGCCCTGCAACCTGGGACAGTGGCACAGAATGTGCTCCACCGTCTCCAACTCCTCAGGGTCCTCACACAACCTGCACATATCCGACAATCCGGATCCCATCCTCACCGCCATCCTGCCTATCATACAGTGGCCCGTGATCATTCCTATCATGGATCTAACGCAGACCCTACTCCTGCCCATCAGCAAAACCGAATCGGACCTATTGAGCACCGGCCACAGCGTCCGTGATACCCGACAGTCCGTTCGATTCCCCCAGGCCCGGTTGGTCGCGCCCACAATCCATTCCCTGATTCTTCCAAAATAGAATGCCATTGGAGGCCTAACCGCCTCTAAACAGTTAGGATCCTCCATCTCCGAGCCCTGTCTCGCCAACCCATCAGCAACCTCATTGCCGACTATGTCGCAGTGACCCGGCACCCAGCACAACCTTAGCAAATACTCCCCTAAGACTGCCCCAAGAGCCTTCCTACAATCATCAACCAGCTTGGATTTCACATAACAGCCCCTTACGGCCATAAGAGCCGCCTGGCTGTCCACATATATAGTGACCTCCGAGCCCCTATCAATGTTGTCCCTTATCAGTTCCACGGCCCTCATGACCCCCAGAACCTCCGCCTGAAAAACACTGCAGTCGTCAGGAAGCCTATATGACCTTCTGATGTTCAGATCCTCAATGTAGACCCCCGCACCCGTGCCCCTCATCTTCGAGCCATCAGTGAAAATAGCAAATCCACCAAATAATCTGCCCCTACCTGACCAGCTCTCCCTAGAAGGAACTATTACCTCCGGCAGCCGCCCAAAATCCACCCTAGTGCCCACATAATCTGTGGATCCGGGAGGTCCCAGGCAATAGCCACACGCCTCAATCTCACTCAGGATCCGTGAGTGACCCTGAGTGACATTCCCCATCAGTCCTGATTCCCTCAGTCTAAGAATACTCCTGGCCGCCATTCCCATCACATACTGCTCAATAGGCAGAAGATGTAGAATGACGTCCAGGGCCGCCTGAGGAGTACTCCTCATGGCACCTGTCATGCCCATTGAAGCACACCTCTGAGCCTTAGAAAGAAGGTTCCTACGACTAGCCAATCTCAATGACTCCCACCAAACACAGCATCCATACGTAAGAATGGGTCTAACCACCGAAGTGTACAGCCATCCCACCACTGACGGCCGGAGTCCCCAACTCCTACCTATACCCATGTTTTTATACGTTTTCAATTAGAGTAGTAAGGGCACAGACATAATTTGTGGTAAGGGTTTGGTAAAAGTAAATTTAAATTTCACCAAGTTCAGTTAAAACTAAATATTACTTTAACTTCCAGTTAACAATGTGTTTTGACAGCTATAACGCAAAAGGCCCTAACTAACCCAAAATTCACAATCGACTTTTCATTGATTTTGATGTAAGCTCATTTTTAACGTTTTAATGTTATTTTCCGACATTTTTTTTTTAACCGACTTAGTTTGTGGTTTTGTTTTAAATTTTGCAATTTTTCGCGAATTTTAGCCATGTTCGCGATAAAAGCGATTAGTTCCTGTAAGTTTAATGATTCTTTACAGCTTTAACAATTTATAATTAAAAGTAGACTTTGCTATCAGGCCGCTGTTAGCAAATTTTAGCGAACTTCCGCTAATTTAGCAATTTTGACCGCCTTTTTGGCATTCCTTATATTAGTTTAAGGGTCTTTTAATCAATTTTATGGCTTGTTTGAAATATTAAAAATTTTTGCGAATTTTCGCTATTTTTGCAAATTTTTTTTGTTATTTTCCGACATTTTGTTTTTTCTTTCACCCATTTGGCGAACTCAAATAAATTTTAGTGTTTGTTTAAAAGTTTGCAATTTTTCGCGAATTTAAGCCATGTTCGCGATGGAAGCTTCTTTCCTGTTTTTCCGATTTTTTCCTGTGATTCTTTACAGCTTTCACGATTTTTTATAAATATTTGACTTTGCTTACATGCTTCGGTCTTTTGTTCAACTAAAGTTTTTTCGAACAAAAACTTCGAAAACAAAAAAACATGCGGATTTGAGAACACCAATTTATGAATTATGCGGATTCAAAAAAGTTTTCGCTTTCAATTCGAGTCGAAACCTAGAACATACCTTATAATAACGACCCCACAAACACTTGCATTTAACGCGTGAAATATTAATTGGCTTGGCCATTGTTTTTGTGGATATAAGTATGTATGTTTAAAAGTAATTTTACTTAGAATATTAACAGGTCAACCTTATCCAAAGCGGCACACGTATTTTAGATAAGAAAAATTCTGCTGTTTATACATCAGTCAAATCATATTTTTCAGTCACCCGATATTGAATTAGCATTATAATTTGTTTGGCCTGTAAAAGAAACCAAACTGCAAAGACTTCCCCCATAAAGAAAAATATTTTTTTTACATCCTCAATATTTTTTTTTTTTTTTTATATAACATTAAAATTTTACTTTAGAACGTCCTAGTGGCTGGGGAGCAAAAATGTTTTTTTTTTATTTCTTTATTGTTGATTTAGGTTTAAGTTTTGAACTAGGGTCTGTATCTTAGGTTAATGTGGCCTGGAAGGCTTTGTATTACTTTATTAATTAAATCTATATAATAAAAATGAAATGTTGTCTGTTGCTGATCGCATAACTTGAGAACTGCTTGACCGATTTGTACGATTTTTCCTTTAAAATTATCGCCATGGTCCAACTTAGGTTTGTACGAAAAGAAAATTTTGCCCCGCCCACTTTTACGCCCACCTTTTTCGATTTACCTAAAATCAGAAAGCGGCTCCATCGATTTGACTAATTTTTTTTCAAATGTTCGTGTTAATCCACTTTAAGTTTTCATCGAAAGAAAAATTTACCACGCCTACTTTTACGCCCACTTTTTCTATTTATTTGACCGATTTGGACGATTTTTTCTTTAAAATGGTCGCCATGGTCCAACTTAGGTTTTTAAGGAAAGAAAATATTTCCCCGCCCACTTTTAAGCCCACTTTTTTCGATTTACCTAAAATCAGAAAACGGCTCCATCGATCATTAGTAATCAGCTACCGAGCGAAGCCGGGACGGCCAGCTAGTAAATAAATAAATATAAACCCGAATTGAATTTTTTGTGTCTAATTTAAAATTAGAACCCAAAACAAAATGTTGATTTACAAAAATAAATTTAATATTTTTTAATAGAAAAAGAGAAAAAAATTTAGTAGGAAAAAAACAGTGCTTTTCATATAAATTTGACTACACAAACATTCGCCTATCACTTGGAAACACCACATTAGTTTAATACAAGACAAAAAAGTTTTTATTAAAAAAAATTACAGTGTACAACAATTGTACATATACACTTTTCTTTAATCATATTCGCCGGTTTGTTGCAATGAAAATAAATTTTCAAAATCCTTTAAAGATAGATTATCAAATTCCCATCTGCGTTGTATACCGGTTGCACTACTTGAGCTAGATGAAGATGATATAATCAAACTATAGATATTTTCCTCAATCGATTCATTTACAATGAAACGATGTACAAAAGTTTTTCTAAAAATAATATATAAGTAAATATGTAAATTGTTTAAAAAAGAACTACTTATTTTTGTGTTCACCTGTGTTGTCCGAAACGATGTACACGTCCTATAGCCTGTAATTCTTCTCCAGGATTAAGTATGGGTTCCACGAGAAAAACATGAGTGGCTTCTATCAAGTTTAAGCCCTTTGAGCCTCTAATAAAAGGCATAAGCAGACAGGTGATACCAAGATTTGGGTTCTTAAAATAAAATAGTATGTTTGCCTTTAAAATCTTTTTACTAATCAGATAAACAATAGCCAATTTATTTAAAACAGTTCTATAAGCAATACATTTCGTCATATCAGAATTGGTTTGGCGCATATTATGGTTAAATTCTCATGATATGCGCCAAACCAATTCTGAGCTGACGATTTGTCAATTCCACAAAAAAGTTGCAAAATATTTATGCTTTTACTCTGATAATCTTGCACTTACTTAGACCCTGATAATATTGCATCGTTTGTGCGCAATAATTGTCTATGTGGTCGCTGTTATGTTTTTGCACTTTTGCTTTTTCGCAAGAGTACCACTTTTGACGTGGATACCTTTAATAAAAGGGCGTGGCCCGCCCATTTTTCTCAAGTCGCACCTTTTACAAATATTTCCTACAAACGATGCAAAATTGTCAGGGTCTTAGATATTCACGTCAATAGTTGCACTCTTGCGAAAAGGCATAATTGCAAAAACAAAGACATTTATTTCCCACAAATAATTGGCTATGGGCTATGGCAAAAGTGCATCTTTTGAATTGAATAGCTTTAATATGTACCTTAAATTCTTCTATTGTTTGAGGTGTACATTGTGCACGGTATTTTATATTATTTTCTTTGAGAGCTAGAGCAATTGCTTGTATTATTGGTTCCCATTGTGAAAATATTAATATTTTGACATTATTTTTTTTGGCATCCATGTCAAGAGACGATTCTGAGTCGAATTCTGGGTATTCTTCGTTCTGTTGCTTTTGGAGTTTTAAAATTAATCGTACTATATAAGTGATTTTCGAAGAAAAATTACCATTTATTTTCTCATTTTCGGCAGTTTTAATTTTTGTGCGACTTACGTAAAATATTCTAGAATTTAAGCAAAAGTTTTGTTATTAGAAATAAGAAAAACATAGTTGAAACTATAAAGCAATGAAATATCTACCCTTATTATAAGTAACGTTATCGCAGATAAAAGAGCAACTAAATCACAAGGGGACTGCTATAAGGACCCAAGTGAGAAACTGAGAGAAATACTGAGAAATACTAAATTAGCTGGTATGTATTAAAATATGTAACCGGAAAAAGACTTTCCGATTGGGTTCGTGCGGTGAACAATGTATTGGTGTGACTAACTCAAAAAATTGTGTGTTTCACGAAACACACGTTTACTGCATGAATAAAAAAAACAAGACTACGCACTCAGCCTTACAAAATTATTTTTTACTGCGCATCTACGTTAACAAACAGGTGTATATGCTGATGTGACGTCATATTGAAAAGTTTGTAAACATGCGCAATGCGTTATCTTCTTTTAATCATTATTGCACAAATTCTATTTCTTCGTCACGCATAAAAGTAACGTACCTGCACAATGCTTAATCTTGTTTTTTGATTCATAAGTTAACTGTGTAACAAGCTTAGTTGGAGGTAGGGCACTAAATATTGATTTAAAACAGTATGGCTGACTTTCAAAACGTACTAATACAAAGTTTGTACACAATTTTACTACTGTATTTCAACCATATATACGTGCAAAGTACCGAAACAATGCAACTATGTGTTTTATTTTTAAAAACGTTTTGAAATGTAAGTGATGCAATGCATAATACTTTTAAAATAAATCTGTATTGCTTGCAAATAAAATGTTAAATGTCACAAAGCATCAACTTTTAAACCGATGCTCTGATTGCTTTTTTGATGCGTTTCTGATACTTGGCAGTGACGTTTTGGAAGGGTTTGCATTGAATATATATTGTACTGCGGCGTTATGAAACATTATACTTTGTTCTAATACAAAGCAATTGACGTTTTGGAAGTCAGCCTATTGCATTATCACTAAATAAAACTGCAAAGAAATTAGTTTGCACTCTTTTTTACCAGCTTTAGTGATGATTGTTATTTTTTAACTACCACTAAAAAATTTCGAGTGATATTGCAAATATTTTCACTATCACTAAACGCAGATTTGAATGCAAAAATCTGCACTTAAATCAAATATGTAGTGCAAAATGTGGACACGCAATCAAAAAAGCTGCGTACAAATATTGTCTCACTAAAATTTGAAAAATGTAACTTTGTATGTGCAGGGTTTTTGATTTCTTTTGAGGATATGCATAAGTAAAAAAACATTAAACAAAATTAAATTTTGTCAATAACGGTATAATTATTGGCTTTAATCATGAAAAAAAAAGTTTTTAATTTTAAATTTAGTGCAGCAATTTTAGTTTGATTTGAGTCAGTGAAGAAAAAAAAGCTGCAATAAACTGAAGATTGCTTTTTTTTAAATCAAACTATTTTATTTTGAGTGCAAATTTTTTTAACATCACTATCACTCATGTTTAGTGAGGCTGCAAATTTTAAATTCATCACTCAACATCAACAAAATGATTGCAATATTTTTGCACTATCACTAAGTGTGAGTTGAAACTGCAAAATGAGTGCACTACCCCCATCTATGGTAACAAGCCACATATTTTCAATAGCGGAATTTACGCTTAGTAGTAAACTAGCATATCTTGGGAATATAGTACATATACCGCGGTTTACAAGATCACAACAACAAAATGCATTAAACTGTAATCTACCATTTTGTTGTTAAAGTACATACTTTACCAAAAATTTGGTAAACTATGTACATTTGTTTACAAGCCTTTGGTTTTACAGCCTTTGGTTTTCTGTTTTGTAAAAAAATTTAATTAACACATAAAAAAATTAATACAGCTTACCAATAACAAGCAAAATTTGGTAAAAAAAATATCTAAAATTTGTTTTAGGTATTTTTTTAGCTGTAAACTGTTTTTTTTTCATGTAATACAAATAAGCAAAAAAATCAGTTTGCTGTTATTAAATTATTTGGTGAAAAAAACAAAACATCTACTTTTTCGATTTGTTTACAATTCCCACAAGAAAGACGCTCACACTATGTGGTTTAAAACCCTAGTACATACTGTGAGCGTCAAAATAAAGTAAACAGCTTGTTTTCCAACACAAAAAGTGTCATGGAAGTTATAAAAAGTTAAATTTCTACTTTGCCAAATTTGATAAGACTTCATGCTTGCTGTCATCTGCGAAAAATACGTTGCTCAAAAAATTGTCTACTGAGCTAACTTTAAAATGCTTGGAATCGGTGCCAAAGAGACTAGAAGTCGTCCTAAAAGCAAAAAGAAATCAAACAAAGTATTAGCCACTTGACTTTTCTTAGTACTTTTGAACTGTACACTTTTTTTTGCTGCGGTAAAAAGGGAGTAAATTTGTATAGCACTGTTCTTGTTGTTTTTGAAGTATTTCAAATTTTTAATTTTATATTGTAATAACATTGTCCAAAGTTTTGATAAATGATAATAAACTTCTAAAAATTTTAATACTTTTTTACTAAAATAACACTTTTTATATTGTAAAACAAGCTGTTTACTTTCTTTGACGCTCACTGTATAACTAAAGTTATTTAAATGTTACTAAGCGTGAGTTCCCCTAAGGTAAATTTACCTCTTTTAGTGGTAGAGATAACAGCTCATATTTTGACGATTTTAAACAGAGGAATTGAAATCAGCAAGATATTTAAAAGAAACACTGACCCATATGAATATTCCAAACTGATTTGACTAGGTATGTATATGGTTAAAAGATATTGTCGTCATCATCACAAAATCGATTGCAAGCGATGCCCAGATATATGACGTTTTACAATTAAAAAAAAAAAACGTCAAACGACAGTGACTTTTTATACTTCTAATACAATTCCACGAATTAAGATTGTAAAAACTGAATAAGGAAAGACTGCTCTCAGTTTCCCATCTAGTTGTCTTCTATATAATATGATATAATTAAATAATAAAAAAATATTTACTTTTGATTTTGTTGTATATTACGACATATCGAACATTTTAAATGATTGCCTTTAATATATAAACGTATCGATTTTAAACAAGGAAAACATATATGATGACCACATTCCAAAACAGCATACTAAAAATAAATGTATGTATGTATATGTACATAAATAAATACGTGCACAAACATTATTTAGCTCCAATAATATTAGGAAAACTTTTTTACTTACTCTATCATCCTCATTTATTCGACAGATAGGGCATGGACCTGGATCGTCGTCCCCTTCTAAATGTTTTATATATCTTAGCCTAGCCAATTTAACAGTGAATTGTTTTTGGGCACTCATTAGTTCACTCTGTTGTTCCAGTATACGACCTTCAATTTCATTTTGCATTATTTTAAAAACGGATTTATCATTGGGATCTTCAGTTAAAGCGATGCGCAATTTGCACATATTAAGTTCATCGTAAGCTTTGATTGTATATTCCATTTCGATCCAAAGTTTGATTAAACGTTTGCAAACCAATTGCAGTTTTTCCAAATGAGACCAATTATTTTCTATTAAAGAAGTTGAATGGTGGTGCTTATTTTTGATAAAGTGGAATGTTACTGAAAAATAGAACTTCTAAAATCTATCCCTTAATTAACGGAAAATAAAACTCACTTTTACATATATACATTTCAAAGGAGGGATTTTCTAAACCTTCAGTGTAATTTGTATCCGTATCAATAATTTTATCAAATACAAGACACTCAAATACATTTATAGAATCTCGTAAGCGGCACATTTCGCAAAATTGTTTCTTCTCTGAAGACGCTTTTTGATTTTCTTTTTTGGACTTTTGCGCTTCCTAAGCAACGTTAATTATCAATATATAAATAAATAAACAAAATTGCAGTTAAAACTTACTCTTATCTCACTTAAATGACAATCATAAACAGAATTCACCAATTTCATTATATCTCTCCAGATGGCAGGACTTACTTGATTACGTGATCGTACATTTTCGCAAAAATAATTTAATTTCTGTACGTCACTTTTTAATGTTTTTAAAATATCACTAAGTTTATTAAACCATAACTCTATTACAAATAGTAGTGTTCGTATAGACTGAATTTTTGCAAGTTTAATATTAGTTTTTCCAAATGGTGTCATATATTCTTCCTGTATTTTTTGTATTAGAGTTTCCTCATCATTTGCTGAAAGAGTTTCTAGAACATCTGCCATAGTGGTAATAAAATTCTCAGTCATTTCCGTGTCAATCTTTTCTATTACAGCCTCGTATGCACTTTTTACTGTTGCCAAATTACTGGCATAGGTACTTAAGTATTTCCATTCTAATTGATTGTACTGATTTTCATATGTTTCCAAATTTTGTATAGACATTTCGGATTGTATGATTTTAATTTGCTTTATATTGTGTAAAGCATGAATTTGCAATAAACTATCAACTCTGTATGGATATAAATTTATGATTTTTTAAAAGTTTTAAAAAGTTGTATTTATAATTTATTGCTTACGCTATATTCATATCACTGTAATTAGTGGCCAAATTTAATACGGCTTCATAATTTTTAATCGCTTCGTCAAATTTTTTTTGTAGAAAATATAATGCAGCTAAACCTAAAAAGTGTAACAATTACAGTTGATTATAAAGATAAAAACTTGAATTATATTTAATCGCCAATTTTTATCGGGTTTCCGTTTCTCAAATAACTCGCATTATTCAGAAACTTGGATGTAAAACAGACAATTCACTACAAAGAACTTACCATTATGAGATGAAGCCATAGCGCGTAATTCTGATTTACAAGAAATTTCATTTGTAGATTTCAAATAATCGTGCAACTCTTGTGGTTGCAAAAATTGTTTCTGTTGCTGTGAATTAAAATTATTGTTTGCGGTAGATGTTGCCACCACAACTGGAATCGTACAAGATTGGCGAATTTTTAAAAAGGGTTGTAAAATCTAAAATAAAATGTTATGAAAAATGAGAAGTACAAAAACAAAAGCCGATCTTACAATATTCATAACTTGTGGTGATATTGTTGACATTCTTTGAGTATACTTTAGTACATTTTCTAAAAACTTACTACGGCATTCAGCATGTTGTTCATTATAGAAAAGTTTTTCTAAATTGTCGAATTGTACGCGATGAACAATTTCTTGTTGTGGTGGTATTTCCAGTTCTGAAGCTATTTGCGTTTTACATGTGCGCCACATACATTTTTGTAAAATATTTATCATGTCAGGGCAGTTTGTAGTTGTATTATCTTTTTTAAAATTTTTCTCTTGCTCAAGTACAAATTCATTAACTATTTGATGCCAAACATAAGGTTCACTTACTGCCTCAAAACCAATAAATTGTAATAATGATTGTAAATCATTTAGGGACTTTTGTATTGGAGTACCAGTAACAGCCCAGCGATTAATAGCTAAGTCAAATTAAAAGTATTTAATAATGTTGTTTTAGTAAAGTTTATACCTACTAGCTGTTACTTACCTGGTATAGTACGTACTAATGCCGCTACTTTAGATGTATTTGATTCCACCATTTGTGCTTCATCTAGCAGTACTCTCCACCAGTCCAACATAAGAAGGGGTGTATTTGATCTCATAGAACGTGGTTTGTTGCGGGTTGTACGTAAACTTACATTATCAGCTGTAAAATATACTTCCCCCTTTAATATATTGTAATCCGTTAAGACAACATCATACTCAGCTAATTGACGTGGACTTATCCATTTTCCAGCTAGAACTCCTTCATAAAGAAAAACTCGCAATGTTGGTTGTATATGGCGTTTTATTTCAGAAACCCATTGCATTTTAATAGTATTGGGAGATACAATAAACGTAGCTTTAGTTTTCAACAAACCGCACTTTTGTATAACCAGCTGCCAGCAGTTGGGACATATGTATGGTGTATTGACCTCATCATTGCCCATTTCTGAATCAAAGGAAGCGACGCACTTATAATGTTGCCGCAGATAACAATTTTGACATTGTATGAGATTATGCTTTGATTTGGAATTGCAAATACAGAATACATCATTTTCTGCTCGTTTACGTTTAGCACGTATGTTTGAAAAAAACAACTCCAAAGCAGGGTTAAAGTTTACTTCGAGGCAAGAATTTAATAAAATTAATGCCAGCATTTCAACAGTTTTACCTAAACCCATTTCGTCAGCTAATATACCACCGGGAGGTAATGTTATGTCTTCTGGATATTCTGTTTGTATAAAACGAGAGTATAAATGTTTATACACTATAGTATCGTTGTCCTTGGCAATTAGTTTTTCAAAGAAATCTGGGAATGATTCTTGATCGACTTCCCTTTTTAGCAGCCATAAAACACTTTTTTTCTGATATTCACATAAAGTGGGTAGGAATTTGTGGGGCATTGATAATTTATGTTCCATATCATTTGTCAAGTCCTGCATACTTTCATTATGTTTAGATTGTAAGGCTTCAAAAAGTTTAGTGGTTACATAGGTATTTAACACTCTATTTTCAATTACTGCGGAGGATGTATAAATAGTTTTTTTCAAATTTGTAAACACTAAAGAAATAAGTTTATCAAATAAGTTGTTCTGATTAGTTATACGGACATGATTCCTATAGCGAATTACAAGATGTTGTCCATCGTCAGATAAATCAGTAGCAATATCTCTTCGCCTATTTTTTTCACCTAAAATTTACGTATGTACATATGTATATACATTAGTACATATAAATTTTGAAATTAAAAATTCATTTAAAATAACTATTGTGGTATTAGGTTTGCTTACATATTTCTAAAACCTGCAAAAGATTTTTAGCGTCTTCCTTAAAGTTGTCTAAAAGAATCCATGTTTTGTTTTTATATTGTAATTTTATATTATTGGCACTAACTATTTGCTGCTCATTTGCTAATTTAGCAATTTTTGTCAAAATAATTTCATCACTCATATTTTATATAAAATAATTGGGAATGTTGGCTTATTTAAAGGATAAACAAAAATTATTTGAAAACATACCGGAGACAGCATAGTTTTTGTACAGTACACTGAGAGAACAAATAAATATGACTTATAATCTGTGATGCCAGTAGAAATTTCGAAAAATCCCTACATAATAAAATTCCTTTTCCCCTACGCGTTTCCCTACGTTTTAAATTTATTGTTTTTAGCAAAAGGCAAACAAATACATATTTTGTCAACATTTTGAAAATCCCAGCTAGCATTTGGCTGATTATTTTTTGTAAAAATCACCCAAATGATTCTTTTCAGTTCAGTTTTAATGATTAAAAACTGATTTATCACTTGAGTGATTGAAAAAGGATTCATATATGATTCATTTATATGTTTAAATATTTTGAATTTTTGTTTTTACCAAATGAAAAAAATAAAAACAGTAACTTTCATGTTAGCCAAATATATTAGAAGCTTGGCTAAAAAAGAAACTTATTGACAATATATGAAAATAAATGTTAGTTAAATTGTTTCTTCTCTTCTATACGAAAACCCGATAACTTTTGTTTGGTTTAAAATAAAGCTGGATCGAATAATCAAAAGTCATAATTATCGGAGAAAATATAAAAAACATGACAAATAAAAAATTATATGAAATATAATCAAAAACTATATATTTTACGATTGAAAAATGAAACGAAAACGAATCAATAATGACTATAAAAAGTACCATTAAATTGATCAACAAGGAATCAGAAAAATTTAAATAATAAAGGTCGAATAAGAAAAAAGTTTTATTTATAAAAATAATATTTCTAATTTTATTTTATTGTTTATTCTTTCTTTAATTCTTTTACTACAATTATAAATTGCTACCATTTAACAAATTTAATTTCTTTCTCACACAATTTGCTTCCATATTGTTCTTTTTTGCTTCTTTTTTCTCAATTGACAACCAAATTTAAAGTGTATTTATCAAATATGAAAAATTGGGAATTAAGCACGTCATACAGAAATCGTATTAATGATAAATTTTGTATTCCCGTAAATAACTTTGATAATATACTTGCATGTGGCCGTGCAGAAAACTGAATTGGCAAATTGGTTTTTTTTTTGTTGTTTTCTTACGAAGACAATAGAATGAAACAATTTGTTTTTTAATTTTGTTTTTTCTTTTTACTGACTTACAACTACAATTCGAGTCGGAAAGAACCCAACCAATTGTAGGGGGATGTAAGAAAAGATAAACTCACTGTTTATTGTTGGTGTTTTGTTTAAGCTTTGATATTGTTACTTACAAGTAAGACTTTGAGGGCCATTATTACAACTTGAAGTTAGCTAAAGTTAGGATTAAGTTGACAGATAGTAATGTGTTATCTGTCAAAAAGCATCTGTTATCTGACGGATAGCAGCTAACACCAAGTTGTAATAATGACCCTGAGTGTTTAAAATTCTTATTCGCTTTAGGGTTTTATTCGTATAATATTTTTAGCTTTTCTAAATTCTTATGAAAAGGTTTCCTGATGAGCTGGCCTAAGCAACCAGTGAAATGCGCATGGAAGCTAGCTTTCCCTCAACAATAAATTTCAGTGTATTTATCAAATATGAAAAATTGGGAATTTAGCACGTCATGCAGAAATCGTATTAATGATAAATTTTGTATTCCCGTAAATAACTTTGATAATTAACGATTTTTGTTAGCAATAATTGTCAACGAAAATGGACTAACAATTATTGCAACATGAATTGCCGGCAATAAATATTTACAAAAAATTGTTGTCTACATTAAAGATAACATAATTTTGACATTTACTGCAATATATGTCGCAATAATTATCTCTGGTATAGACGGGCAGTTACATGATGAGTTTATACTTAACTCCCCGTCTACAACTGACATAATTTTCTGTTATAGCATGATGTTATAAAAGCGTTGTTAAAACACTTGCATAAACAACCGTGTTATAGCATGAGAAAACTTCTAACATGATGAGTCTATACTTAACACTAACTAATGTTAAGCAGTTTATGTCAGTTGTAGACTGTATGTAACACTTACTTCATATTAGTGTTAATTTTAAGCATTTCATGTCTGTTGTAAAGTGCACGTAAAAACCACTCTCTGGGGCAGTGATGTTATTCGTAGAGAAAATCTCTATTTGTAGGCCATAGGAAAAAGAAGAAAAGATTTTTTGAAATCATTAAAATGTAGGGAAAATTATAACATTACTGATCTGGGGTATCCTTTTCTCTACTCCTACCGAGGAAATAAAACCTGATATTGTACATTGATTTATAGTCTGTTGATTCTTCAAAAGTTTGCAAGCTCTAACTCATACAGTTTTGCAAATAGACGAAAATAAGTATTAGCTTTGTATGAGAGGTGCCAATTTCACAAAAAACTTCGAAAAATTATAAGGCCTCTTGTACTTTTCAGACCATATATATATATATATATATATAGATATTTGTTCCTCTTACTCCTTTGGGGAGCATAGGGCCGCAACAAGTTGATTCCAGTGATCTCCAATGACTTCGGTCCACTGTAGTCGTAGCTCGGACAATTCGGTTATGATTTGGCGTTTCCGATGTGTGATGGTCATCCGATTCGCCTGCTTTCCTGGGGGTTCCAGAGTGTGTCCAAGCCAATCCCATTTGCGTTTTCTTATTTTCATCTCATTTTGTTGCTGGTTGGTATCTGATCAGAGTTGGGCATTTGATATTAAGGAGGACTAGTAAACACGCAAGACTCTACGCCGGCATATGTTAACAAACACCTGAAAGGACTGGGTATCGCGCGGTGCCATATTCCACGTTTCACAACCGTACAGTAATGTGGATTTAACGCTGGAATTGAAAATTTTAATTTTGATGCGTCTCGAGATGTTAGGTGATTTCCAAACAGGGTTGAGTGGGGCAAATGCATTGCGTGCCTTATTTTAATGCGACATCTGCTGATGAACCACCGGATTTGTCGATTATACTGCCTAGATAGCAGAAGCACTAAACATTATCAATTTCCTTGCCGTATATTAGGAATTTTCGCGTTGCGTTAGCATTTATCCTAAGTGTTTTTGTTTTGGGGATTTTATCTTCAATTCAGCTAGCTTTGCTGTTTCGCTAACTAGATCTAGCTTTGATTGCATATTGGAAAAAGAATGACTTATGTTTATCATAGTCCAGGTCTTCTAATCTGTTGCTCAATATTCTTTCCGCAGCAGCATTTGAAAAGACTTAAACAAAAATAGCTACATATTTGAAATAATCTATCTCCCAAGGAATTTTTTATTTCAAAAACCTTTTTCCAATAATATTCTGTCTCCAAATTACTATAAAGCTAAAATTTATCAAAATGTAAGAGTGCATATTGTCACGAAAATATTCTTGAAGCTCCTTAAGTGTGCCGAGGATTACTAATAAAACAAGATCTAAGATTACGAAGTAGATTTTCAAAATATTTTGGAAGGTTCAGACAGGCCTTCGACGCTACCAAATGTATAAGGTGGCACGAGCATTTTATCAAAGCAATATCTGGCTCTTCGTCTTTTAACAACTTAACATCTGTTCTTGTCTGTGACTTTCAATTTATTTAAATTTTGACGAAGTATGTATATGTAAAAGACTATCAAGAACAACTTGATCGTGTGGCCGCAAGGTGATTGCTGAAAAATTTTGAAATTTGGTTTTTGTTTGAAATGTTAATTAAACGAGTCTCTTTTGCACTCTCGTTCTAAAAACAGGCTGTAATAAATATTGCTCTGTTATTCTTCCGACGTTATTGCCAAATAGCTGAGATATTTATCTTTGGTGTAGATCTGGTTCTATTAAAAATCATCTGGCACCCTGCAAACATCTGTATTTGTTTTGACAGCTCTTTTTTAACAAAACCACATGTGTTGATATTTCGTCGGTTTCTTTTATTAAATTTTTTAATACATTTTCAGAACAATTAACAACAAAAAATGGAGGTGGAAAATATTAAAGTTGATGATATTTTACCAACGCGTACTGCCAAAAAACGTTCGCTTAACAATGACACCGAAATGCAAGTAGACGAAAGAACTGGCATCGAAGGCGTACGCAAAAGTCTTCCACCTAGTACAAAACGAGTTAAAAGTGAAGTACGTAAAATTGCTGTACCTCCTCATAGGTAAAGAATAAAGTTTTTTACCGTAAATTTATAAAAATTGGATGATTATTTTCTAGATATTCTTCACTTAAAGAACATTGGATGAAAATCTTCACTCCCATTGTGGAACATATGCAATTACAGATCCGTTTTAACATGAAAGCTAAACAGGTATAACGTTTATAACAAACAGCTAAAGTTTCACATCTGAACAACTTAATTTTAAAAATTGAAATATGATCATTTATACATCAAAAGAAAAATTTACATTAGTGCCCTTAAAAGCCAACTTTTAACATTTATCTTTGCTTTCAACTCAGCCTTGAACTTTAAAAAATGTGTTCTTTAAAATTAAAAAAAAAAAACAATTTTAAATTGTCGCGCAGTCATTCTCAAATAGGCTTGCCAGTTTTGAAATCCATAAAAACAGTACATCGAGAAAAAAAATGCAGTTCATTTATGTAAAAAAAGTACATTTTTTAATTTTATTGACTTAACTTTGTAATATAGTTTATTGGCCTAATGAGGGTTTTATATTACCTGCAATAAATTGAAATTGAGCATATGTATTAATAAATAATAAATAAGGGCAATCCCGATGGGTAGTGCAAAGCAGAGAACGGCTTTGTGTGATTGCAAAAATTCGCATTCAATGAATAACATCAAATACACTCATTTGTGTTCATGCAATCAAACTTTATCAGCCACACACATTGGTGTTGTTTTAAAATTCATTCAAGTCATGCACAGCGTATTGGCTTTGCCATTCATACCATGTTTAGCTTCGTTCGTAAATTATTGCTTTGGTAAAAAGCACATACAAAGAAAAATACACAAAAATCATTGATATGATGCCTATTCAGCAGTTGCTATATAAGTAGAACGTATTAAAGTATTTTCATATGCTCGGGGTTACTGCGTATTTCGATTCGAAAGAAATCATTTATGAATTCGAACAATGTGTACTGTGTATTACGATTTTCGTAATATTTGTTTCGAATAAGCGGACGTTTTTTATACTTTATCGAAAACAAAAAATCCCTTTCTTAACAGCCGAACCAAAAGTTTTCATCAAATTTTCAATTTTTTTTTATTAAATACAACCTCTGCCAGTGTTTCGAACAATTGCGAAAATCTTAATACACAGTACAAATTGTTCGAACTCGTTCGTATACCTAGTAACCCCCTGGATTAAAAAGAAAGAAAAAATTGGAATGAAACTAAACGCACATAGGTACAAACAATTTCCATAGAAACAGAAGACTGTATTTATTTTTTATCATTTCTTAAAAAGTACAGTAGTTCTGTATGTACAATGTATTGTTGTTAATGTTGCTTGTTACGCTTTTAAAAAACTACAAACAAAAACAAATTGGACACAACAACTAATTTATTTGAACTTATGCCTACAACAATCATACCAACAAAGCGACTCGTACTCATACCAATTTACATTCGTCGTTGCCTCATCGAGTGGGCAATGACTGCAATTGTGCAATTGCGTGCGCATCAATGAATGCAAACAATAAAAAAAGCTCATGCATGCACAAATCAAATGTGTACGAAACGATGTCAAAATTACCAACGTTGAACTTTGTTTTGCAGGCATAGAGTGAATGTAAATTTAAGCGTATGAGTAAATCAAGAAAAATAGTGATTTTTGCAGTTCTCTGGTGCAAAGTGTGCAAATGCGTGCAAAAATATACACATTTCCACAAATCAACAAAATTAACGTATTTGCATTTCTTCTTTTTTACTTTCGCACTTAAAAAACCAAATTTTTTCATAATTTTTCGACTATATGGTCTCTTTATCTTGTAGAAATATAATCAATGTTTAGTTTTTACCATTATTTTCAAGCCACGCACAATATTTTTTTTAAGTTAAAATATGGCTACTTCACTATTTGTTAAAAATTAGTACTTTTGTAATTGAAAACACAACTTACTTTAGCGGCACATTTTGGCAAAACTGAAATATGACACAAGAATTTCGCAATAACTCAAGTTCAACTAGCGCAATTGGTGCATACCGGTTTATTTGACATTTGTCAAATAGAAGCGAAAATATTTAGACCGAAACCCACCTGCACAATCGATGCATCACGGTCTGAAAGGAGTATATACGATAGAAACTTATCTACACGGTTTTAAAAAGGAATTGAATTTCTTGCAAATACGTTCGGCTAAGAAACCATTACATTTTTCATACTGTGGTTTTTCAAATTTGTCGCAGTTTCTTTACTATTCGGAATATGCCAATTATTATTAGGTTTTCATTCTCTATGTTGTTTACAAAGTCAAGGTAGGCTTGAGCAAGTTCATTTACAAAAAATTGGCTTTAAACAGGAGAACAACAATTTTGGGACAACAAGTAAGTTTTTACGGCAGGGTAGCTTTTTAAAAATCTTTGAACTGCAGGCGTAAGAGTAAGCCATCGAGTATGCACGTGGCGCAGCAGTTTATACCATCCCAAAATTCAAACATTGTTGTGGATGTCGAAAATTCTTTGTTGAGAATTTTTGGTTGTACTTTATATATGTATAGAGAAATCGTTTTTTACTTTTGTGCAAAAAAAAAAGTACATAAGCTAAAAAGAAGTTCAATAGCGTACTTCTTTAATGGTAATGCAAAAAGCGTAAAAAAAGAGTAAAAAAAGTACGCGTACTGCTGAAAACAGTACGTCTGGCAAGCCTATTCTCAAATCTACTAACGATATAAAGATAGAAGTTATTCAGGTATGTGATGGAAATCGATTTTAAAAATGAAACGATTTAAAATGAATATCGTTCGTTTTTAGTTTCTTTAAAAATCAATTTCTAATGGGTTGTGTTGCTATCAGTAAAATCAGGCTATGCCGCTGACGTTAAAATATAAAAATTTATATTTTATTAAGACTACTTCAGAAAAGGATTTTAAAATCGCTCGAAATTCATCACACCTTTTAAAAATTGTCGGTTTGAAATCGATCAATTTTAATGAATACCTGACTATTATCCCTATTTATAATTTTTTTTTTTCAAAGGTGGAAATTCGTATTAGTCCAGAAACACCAGACATTTCAAATTTACAAAAAGGTGCCGACTTTGTTAAAGCTTTCCTCTGTGGTTTCGAAGTTGATGATGCTTTAGCCTTATTACGTTTGGATGACTTGTTCGTAGAATCGTTTGAAGTAAGTGACGTTAAGACTCTTAAAGGCGATCACATGAGTCGTGCTATTGGTCGTCTTGCAGGAAAAGGTGGTCGTACCAAATTTACCATTGAAAATGTTACAAAAACTCGTATAGTTTTGGCCGATAGCAAAATTCATATATTGGGATCGTACCAAAATATTCAATTAGCCCGTCGAGCAATTTGTAATTTGATTTTGGGATCCCCACCTAGCAAAGTATATGGTAATCTGCGCAGTGTAGCTTCACGCGTAAGCGAAAGAATGTAAACAAAAAAGAAAATTTAATTTTAGCTATAAGTTGTGAATTTTGAAGTTAAATTTAATATTTTTACAATAAGATAAATATGTACACATAATAAAACAAGATATGAAAAATATACTTATGTTAACCAGTTTCCGCAAATGGAATTACTTTATATTATTTATTCTAAAATTTTGTGAAAATAAGTAATATAAGCATGAATAGTGTTATGCCGGCTAAAACCAAAATTACACACATTTTACGATTCTTACGCTGATACATTTCAGCTCTTTGTAATTGTCGTAAGCCCTCTGATACCCTTGTTTGAGTCTGCTCAATGGAATAGTCAATGCGGTCTAGAATTGTACCTTGTTCTTGCACCATTTGACCGAGGTCCTTGAAAATATCGTTTAAATCGTAAATTGTCTTGACAACTTTAGAAACGTCTTCATCTCGACTCAGAGCTAATCGGGTGTTTTCTTCCTCGAATAACAGTAATTGTTGTTGTGTCAAACGGTTTCCCATGGGACGTTGAAAATTTTCATCTAATTCGTTTTGTTTCATTTCATCATCATCATAAAAATTGTATTTAGTAGCACCAGAATGTGTGGGCTGCAGAAAATTATCAAAGGTATCAACATAATTGTCCCTTTCAATACCGTTGGGGCTAGTAAAGTCGTCAAAAAATTTTTGAGAACGTTCTTCACGCGAGTTTAATTGCCTGAGGTAGGAATTTTGACTATAACGGAACTTTAAAGTCAACTCTTGTAAGCTTAGCATTAAATATGTGACCACATTAGCAGTCAGACGTTGTTCCCATTTGCCTCCTACACCTAAGCTAGAACGTATGCACTGTATATGCCTGTGTGTTGAAGTTATTAATTTGGCTATTTCTTGGCTTAATGATTCCATTTCAACCTCATCTGCTCTGCTTTCATCAAAAGCTGGACGTAATAAATGACGAGCATGAAGTGACCCAAGTTCGTCTAATTTCGGTTTGATTCTGAAAATAGCAATAAATAAAAAGTTTTCTAACATCTTTATTAGGTTCAATCATACTTTGACATAATATATTGAGCCTCTTCCAATTTGTCAATCCAGGTTGGTTGCGAACCATATTCGTCACGTAATTCTAAGCCCTCTTCCGCATTATGAACTGAACGTCTAAGCAGTAGCTCTGCGTCACCATCAACATTCTACACGTATTGTTTAGAATATTGACAAACTGAATAAATCAATACAACAAAAATAGTAACTTACTCTATCATCGGAATATAATGTTCGATTTTTTGAAGCATTATTTCGCATTATATTATAAACTTCGGTTAAATTCCTCGAACACATTTCGCTTAATTCTTTCAAGATGTTTACATTATTTTTAATTAAATCAAATAATACAGACATAAATATTGTCTATAATTTTTTCCAAGCAGTATGTTTAGCAACAAAAAAAAATAGTTTTCAATGTTGCCACTGCAAAGGAAATTTTGGTATGTTTGCTTAATTTGAGGGTTACACGATCAAGTTTTGCCTATCAAGTTTTAATACTCTCACACTTTTCTACCCATGCACTCATACTTTTAAAAATTAAAACGAACTTGCCAAGGTATATTTACACAAGGTAGACTCATTTGGGAGTGTAGACAATTTGCTCTATAAAAGGAACCATGTTGTCAAAATTGTCTTCATATAAAACAAAAACAATTTAACGCACACATGTACAAATTTTGGCTCATATACACGCAATTTGACGTTGTGGTTCCAACTATGGGTAAACAGCTGACAAACATATGGGCCAACGAGTTTACCTTGTGTAAATATACCTTGGAACTTGCCTTTAAAATTCTCTTTCCAGAGAGTGCTTCAATTTACGTTCAAGAAAACAGCTGATTTCAAGGTAAGTGAACAAATTTTTCGTTTGCCTTTATAAATTGTTTTCTTGATATCTTGAATGTAAATTGCTCAAAAATTGAGTGCAGCCTACGTCACAACTTTAAATCTTTTTAATTTTGACAAATAGTATATGTAAAAGACTATCAAGAAAATCTTGATCGTGTGGCTGCACTGTAACACTGCAGTTACTCGTTCAAGTTTTTCTTGATAGTAGGCCAGGCAACATTTGTCGAAACATATGTTACTACCTTTGTTTCAGTTTTTACCACAGACGATGACATTAAAAAAATTCTTATATTTAATAAAAGTATAATTAGTACCAGGGGGTCGATTCTGGATCTGTGAAACTGTGAAATGAAAAGTTTGAAACAAATATCAACTAACAATTATTTGAATAAATTTTAGTTTTTGCTTGTTTCCTTTTGAAAATTTTATTTCTTACTCCCTAGATATTCTTAGGGGAACACCAAATCTTGCAATCCATCCACGGTAAAAAGCTGCAGCTACAGACGTTGCCTTACAATCTTCTAGTGGGATTGCTTCCGTCCAACTGGTGAATCTATCAATACATGTTAATAAATATGTAAAACCTTTAGCAGATGGCAGTGGTCCCACCAGGTCAATATTTATATGACTGAATCGCTCCATTGTTTTGGGATATGAAAATACTCGCTGCGTGTATTTCTCGAGACTTTTGTGCGTTGACATGTAAGACATGTTTTCACCAAATATTTAATGCTTTTGCTCATATTTGGCCAAACGAATCGTTTTCGAGCCGCTTCATATGTTGCTGCATATCCACCATGAGATAGATCGTGAAATGTGTGAAAAACATTTTCACGATGATCTTTAGAAACAAAAAAGTGGTTTTGCGTCTGTAGCAAATTTAATTCCCTTGAAAATTAAAGAAGTGGATTCTGGATGTGACAAAAATTGTTGTAATTTGGGATCATTTTCTTGATCATCGGCCAACTTTTTGTAGTCTATGTTAGACGATCCAGAAATTTCTGTAATGAGGGAAAGCGTATCTGCTACTAAATTATCGGAACCTTTAATGTGACGTATATCAGTTGAAAATTGAGCCAAAAAATCTAATTGACGATATTGCCGCGGATTTGCGTTATCGAGGGTTGCCAACCATCTTGAGTTTTTTGTTGTAGCACACCACCCAAAGCTACGTCTGATGCATCGACCATAACGCATATCGGTAAGTTTTCACATGGATGAGCTAGAAGTGTGACACTAGATAAATCTGTTTTGCATTTTTCAAATGCGGCGATTGCTTCTGGTGTCCAGTTTATTGGGGTGTTATCATTTTTCTTATTTCCACTTTGATAAGCAAGAAGTGGTAATTGAGTAGTTGCAGCATTTGGAATAAACCTTCTGTAAAAATTAAACATTGCAACAAAGCTACGTAGTTCTTTAACGGTTTTAGGCATAGGGAACTGGACAATAGCGGAAACCTTTTCTGGCAGTGGCTTAATACCATTTTCGTTGACATGATGACCAAAAAACGCACTTTCAATGTTAATTACAACTCCATATTCTTGAAGACGTGTGAATACTTGATTGAGGTGTTAAAAATGCATTTTCTTATTTTCGGAAGCGATCAAAATATCATCAATGTAAGGAAAACAAAAATCAAGTCCTCGGAGCACTTCGTGAATGAAACGTTGGAAGGTTTGTCCTGCGTTGCAAATACCAAAAGTCATAAAACGTAACTCGAACAAACCAAATGGAGTTGTTATTGCTGTTTTTGGGACATCATTTTCAGCCACTGGTATTTGATTATATGCTCTTACCAGGTCAATAGTCGAAAAAATGCGTTTACCATAAAGACCATGAGTAAAGTCATGAACATGTGGTATAGGGTACTTGTCGGGGATTGATTGGGCATTTAGACGACGGTAATCTCCACAAGGGCGCCACTGACCATTCTTCTTGGGTTCTAAATGCAATGGACTTGACCAGCAACTTTTTGAAGTTCTGCATAGACCTTGCTCAATCATAAAGTTGAACTCTCGTTTTGCAATTTCAAGTTTGTCTGGAGGAAGACGTCGTGGTTTTGCTGTTACTGGACGACTTGTTGTCTCAATGGCGTGTTGAATGTTGTGAGATTTTTCCCCAACAGCAGTTGAAGGATTAGTTATTGCAGGGTATTTTAAAAGTAGATCATGATACTCATTAGCTTTTAGAACGGTTTTGATTTCGTAGTAATTAGAAATACAGTGCACTCGGGAAAACGTCAACTAATTAAAACCGCGGGTGTTGACGTTTAACAAATTGTTGACGTTTACGAATGTAAAATTTTTAAATAAAAAACATATCGATAATGTGCTTTTAAAGGTTTTTATTGATTATAAACTAAAACCAAACTTAAACAAATTCAAAAAGGAAACAAAAATGTCATTCAACCTGACTAGAACCATAGAAGACAATTAGAACCAAAAGAAAACATTTTAAATGAGATCATATTTTTAATTTTACATGCACACATATGAATTTTAAAAAAACTTATCTTGCTAATGGTTGACTTTGTTACACCATATTGCTTCGCTAAAGTTACCGCACTTGTACCCTTTTCTAATAAGTCCAAAATATTTGCCTTTTCTTGTAGATTAAGCAATTGCGGTTGTTTTGAGCTCATTTTGTTAATGTGATACTTACAAGAACAAAAAAGCAACTGAACATAAATAAAAAGACAATAGTACATACAGTTGCAAGTTCTTTTATACTCTACTTATAAGGGGAATCCCCAATTGCTGATATTATTTTATAAAATAAGTGTGTATGTGTACAAATGTGTGTATTTTAACTGCTGCTAAAATCAAAATTTTGTTTTATTCAGAGTTGACGTTTTAGAGCTTTGTGGTTGGGTTGACGTTTTAGAGTAGGCAATGTAAAAAAGAAAGGGTTGACGTTTTGGGATGTTGACATAAACGAGCATTGACGTTTTTCCGAGTGCACTGTATTACCAATTTTCCCTTTTGCAGACAAACCGGTCGTCGAATCTATTAGTTGGACATTTTTTATGTCAGCAATAAGACCAAAATTCCTTAAAAATCAGCTCCAACAATCGGATGAGAAACGACAGCAACCACAAATTTCCACTGAAAATTCCTTCTAAGACCAAATGATGGGAATAAAATTTGTTCTCCATACGTGTTGATAGGAGAGTTGTTTGCGGCAAAGAGTTTGTATTTTTGACATTTTTCTTTTGATGGATTACGCGCTGGCAAGGCGGATATATCGTCGCCTGTATCCACGAGAAAATATTTACCCTCAGTCTTATCGTATATAAAAAGGCGATTGGTTGCATTTTCCCGGTCACTATTGGCATCTAGTGACCGGGTTGTAAGTTTTCCGATTTTTTGAGATTATGTAGAGCATCGTTTATGCTAAGAATCTGTGCTTGAATTTCAGCAAGTTCACTAATAGGAGTAATTTCAGGCATGTATGTGTTTCGCGGAATTTGTATATCACCAATTTTATCGGCCATTTTTACGAGATTATCGGTAGGCTCTTTGTTACCACATACTTCGCAAAAAATCTTCAGTGACACCACCATTTGCAAGGTTTCTCATTTCTCGAAGCAGACACTTGGCTTCTTATCTCCAATTTCCACATTTGTCAGAAGTCTTGATGCGTTTTTCCTTGGAAACAGCGAAATGATCAATTAGGCGTTGCTTAATCTGCTTGTATGCATCGGTGGGAGGATTTATAACTATATCACTCACCTGGCTAAGTATTTCTGCATTCAAGTCAGCCAAGATGATAAAGTATTTTGTCCTCTCATTTGTAACATGATATAACACAAATTGAGCTTCAACTTGTGCAAACCACAGGAGCGGATTCTCTTTCCAGAAACAAGGAATTTTTATGGCATCAGATAAATTTGGGGTGCGTGCATCACCAGCTGCAGGATTCTAAACATCGGATGATGTTGAACTTTGTTCAGACGTAGAACGTGTTACAGGCATCTTGATCACGTCGCGGTCATCAATTGAAACAAATATCAACTAACAATTATTTGAGTTAATTTTAGTTTTTGCTTGTTTCCTGTTAAAGTATCTAGATTAAAAATTATTTTTAAGTTTAAAGTATTTATATTCTAAGTAAAAATTATGTGGCTCATCTGTTGTAGTGTTTCTGATTATCGTTTAATGAAAAAATGATAAGTAAGTTCCAATGTTTTCATATGAAAAGAACAAGTGGAATGAAACAAACTGTTTTCACAATTTCACGGTAATATGATTCTTGTTCTATGTAAAAGTGCAAAGAAGTGTCAAAAACTTTTCATTTGTGACATATTTTTACACTTTCATTTTAACGGTGACAAAATGGAGAACCCTGCAGGGGGCAAATTATGGCAGTCGTGATCGAATACTTTTTCGATTCCATAGCAATTTTATTTCTAATTCTTTCTGTCTATACTGAACGGATCGAAATAATTTTTTTAGTATTGTAAAGCATTTATTTGAGTTTTTAAAACACTTAAAAAATAATTACGATTCGTTCAGTATTGACTGAAATAAAATTGCTTTCGAACCGAAAAAATATTCGATCACGACTGCCATAATTTGGCCCCAGATAACGAGACTAGTCCATACATGCATGTAAAGATTAGTCCATAAAGGAGTAGGAGTACCCCAAATATATGGGAAAAAGGTGGTCCATTTAACATTACGATGTCCTAGGAGGGGACCATTTAACATAACCGAAGTAGTTCCTATACTACTCCATGGAGTACTAAAGTGGGTTAGTTTTAAAAGTACTCCATGCCACTACTGAATGGAGTGCACTAAAGGGGTAGTTTCAGACCTACTCCATGTCACTTCTCCATGGATTAACTAATAGGGTTAGTTTTAAAACTACTCCATGTCACTACGGAATGGAGTGGACAAAAGGGGTAGTTTGAAAACTACTTCATGCCACTACTGAATGAAAGACTTAAAATAACTTTACAATTAAGCTTTTTTTTTTTTGTTTATTAATAATAAAATAATAATGAAAACAATCCTTTTCTCACCCATATAATATATTTATATATGTATACGGTGAAGGACTTAAGTTTGCATGTAGTGTTATTTTGAAGAAAATGTTTATTTAATAAAAAAATTAGTGTTCCATTTTTTTTAAATTATCCTTATAAAAAACCTTAGTCGTTTTAGAAAAAACAAGTAAGAGTGCTATATTCGGCTGTGCCGAATCTTATATACCCTTCACCATTTTGCGAGCAGAATACAGAGCAACTAGACAAAAACAAAATAATTTTTACATATACATACATATTTACAATACTAAAAACTTCATTATAATTTAAATTTAAAAAGCGAAAACTGGTATATATGTATTTTTTTTAAATCTTTTTGAACATACAAATAAAAAAAAAAATTTGTTTTATTTTGATTATAACTCAGCCATTTTTTAACCGATTTGACAGATTTATATACCGACGTGTTTCAAGAAGAAATTTTCCAGTTAGTTGGGTTATAAATCTTGAACTTGGGAAGATCTATGGTTCCCGAAAGTGCAATTTAATTGTAAAATTTTTAATTTTATTGATTTCTATGATATTTTTTGTGTTATCAACATAAGGTTATGCTGAATTGTACTGTTTGTTATTCTTGTGTCACTAAAAAATGTTTTACTGTATGTATTTAAAATAGGTATTTTTGGTTTGCCGATTTTTTTAAATTAATGTGGCGATAATGCCGATTTTTTTTTTTTTAAATATGCCGATTTCTTACCAAAATCATCTGGCAACCCTGGTGAAGGCACGCATGACCAGAGCTGCCAGAAATTTTCAGCGTTCATACGACGATATTAACCACTCGTTTCGCTCTCTGAAACTAGTTTGCCAAACATACTGTTCATACGAGTCATTCTTGTTTCATTTTGACATTTTTTTTGTGTGTTGTTAGTGTGATTTTTTTTAAATAGATAAAAAAGTAAATAAAACTTAAAAATATATTATTTAATACTTTTATTAATATTATTATGTTATAATTATCACTTTATTTTATTAAACATGAATTTTTATTTTGTTTTTTTTTCTTTGTTTTGATTTTTTGAGAGCTAGTTTAGATAAAGTAACGATAAATGTTATCAAAATTGGAGATGATAGTACATTTTTCCTGTTTCGCAGCCTGTTTCAAAATAAAACGACCTTTTTCGTTCTCAAAATTTTGTATGGGGAAACAAGTCGTTTCAATCATGTTTGGGGCGCGAAACAGGAATAAGAGAGCGAAACACGAATATTGCTGTCCGTGTGAACATGGTATTAATTTCACCAAAAAAAATCTTTTTTTAAGAGTCGTTTTTCAATAAGATTTCTGTAATAAAAAAATTTTATGACAATAATTATACAAATTTTGCTCTATTAAACAGAATTTTTTAACAAAATTTGTAAAAATTAGATTAAAAGTTTAATAAAAAGAACTGCCAAATTCTTTCGTTTTACGTTTTCGATTTCCATGACACCCCTGATAAGCTCCTTTTTCAAACGTATTTCGATGCACTTAAAATTACCTTTTCGGATTAAATATTTTTATATTAAATGTCTGCTATTATTTAATTTTTGCGAACCTTAGTCTGACTTTCAATATTTTCTGTTTTTGCAAAATAAAAGCGCGCAAAACTTACACCTGATTAATCACCCTTGAACGCCAAACAGAGGTTGCTTTTTAAAGGCCCAACCATAATATGCATAGCGTTGCTTAACCTATTAACAAAAAGTCTATCAAATGTATTAAAAAAAAAATAAAAATAAAATGAAACATTTTTGGCGAGTAATTTCCTTACGTTACAGCTATTACACACCAAAAATGATACAGTAACAGTTTAGTGAGAAAAACATGTTTGTTTCAACTTATGGTATTTTTGTTTCAGTTCTCACATTTCAATCGAAAAGTTTTTCAACGCGGGAGTTACAGAACATTGGCACAAAACACCAAAGTTGTCAAAAACGGAGAAAATTTCGATCCGAATCGAAACGCAGAATAGGGGTCATTATAAATTTTCGCAAAGTTGCTTTACTATCTGGAACATGTCAATTAATTTTAGGTTGTCATTATCCTCTATTTTTTAAAAAGCAAATAAAGTATTTCCTTTGTTGTGTACAAAGCCAAGGTTTGCTTCAGCAATATAATAAACTTAAGGTATGTTCAGACCTAACAAATGTTTGACAAGAAAATCCAAAAAAAACGTGACCAGATAATTGATAAAAATTTTGCTTTATTTTTAGCAATTTCTATTGATTTACTCAACCTTATTTGTAAGTAAATAATTGAACAATGTAATTTAGAAACTGTTTAATGATGTTTGATATAGCCAAAAGTTTTGCAAAAGCAAATATGTTTTTAATAAAACTAGTGGTTACGTGTAGGACGTCAAATATTTAATAGGTGTGAACATAGCTTTACTTTCATCTAACTAATTTAACTAAGTGCTTTAAGCGGTAAAAAATTGCCAAAAATAGCGTAAATGTTATAAACCTTTTTGCGTTTGTAACCGATTATGGCCTTAAAAGTCTAGGTTATAGGTAATGTAAAAGTAAATAAATATTGGTATCAAATTGTTTCTAGATTCCCTAAGCAGTTTGGGATTGAAGTCCAGCAAAATTGGTTCAGTAGGAAAAAAGTTATGAATTAAAATGGGCAACAACCACACTTAAAAATTAGTGGCGGAATGCACATATTGAAATAAAAATTTTGCACAAATTCGTTCTATATGTCAAAAAACCATATTTATAAACATTAAGTACGCCTAAACCGTAATAACGCAATTGTAATAAATTTTGGTCGGTCGCAGTTTTATATTACTAGAAATAACACTGTCAGCTTTTGTGCAAATCGGTCCATAACTTACCATTGGTCCCATAAAGTCTACTCTCGGAAAAACTTTAGTATGCTTAAAACGCCCTATGTTCTTCGTGAACAATTTATTTAAGTATTTTATGTTGCATCGCTGTATCTATATTGTATTTAAATAAATAAAGGGCATACATATATATATATATATATATATATGCTTAAAACCGTAATGCTCTCAATCTGTGCTCTATTATAATAAAATTTGGTAGGCCATAGTTTTATAGGACTATTATAAATTACTTGTTCAAATTTCGTGAAGATCGGCTCATAGGTTAGGTTCCATTGGCAGCCGTGATCAAGCACAGCTCCCGTTGGGTCCTATGTTATCTGGATTCTAGTATTCCCACGCAGCCATCCGGTCGATTCAGTAAAGGAGTGGATCCTGTTTACATCAACATCAGAGAGACAAGTTTTGACCCCAAGGGCTCTTCGACCAAACATTTCGAGTCTTAGATCTCCGAATGCCGGGCAATTACAGAGAAGATGTTCCGTTGACTCTTCCTACTCCTCCTCGCCGCAACTTCTACATAAGTCATTGTAAGGGAGCCCCAACCTCTGGGCGTGCCTCCCAATGGGCCAGTGGTCAGTTATAACCTCATTCAGGTTTCTCAGAACTAATGTGCTAATGGCGCATGATTGCGAAGAGACACTAGACGACGACGAGTGATATTTTTAAAGCAAAACAAACACAACAAGAATTTGTTTTCTATACAATTTAATAATAAAACCAATTGCTGCATTTTATATGAAAACCAAAAACAATTTGTTTACAAAATTTACATACTTATTTAGGTATTGACACATGTAACAAAAAAGAAGTTGTATTAAATTTGTTTGTCTCTTTTCTAATCTACGTCGAAAGCTTAAAAATCAAGAACTCCTTTAAAATGGAAATAAAACGAAATTGTTAACGCTAATTTTATAATTTCTTATATAGGTATTTTCAAAAATGACGCTTACTACAAATTTAATTTTTTGTTTTTCTCAACTTAATTGCTCTTATTATTAGTAAGATTATTAGTTTTATCAACTATTTTATAAATTAAATTCATATTAGGACTATTGAAAGTTTCTTTCAACTGCTGTTGAATTTTATTTTCACTTGCGACAAAGGAAGAGAAATTTTTATACTGGGAATTTTCCATATTAAGAGAAGTCAGCATGATGGAATTCTAGTTATATTAAAATAATTTCAAGCATATTTTCTATATTCTTGGTACATACAAAAATAAACTTACCTCCAGAAAAGTTCTTTTTAACACATTTAGTTGTTTTTCTAAATCCTGTTCATTTTCTTCTGTGTATGATTTAACTTGATCAAAACATGACGGCAGTAGAACATGATCTGGTATTGTAAAATATTTTGCATCTAATTTATCGGCTGCTTCCATTTCTTCAGCCATGGAGATCCACATATTTTTAAAAACTTCCTCTTTAGCATTGCTTAAAAACTCAGAAGTCTTATCGTTGACGTTAAATTTATTTACCATAGAATCCAAAGCATTTCGTATTATCTTTTGCAAGAAATATTTCCCTTTGAAATAAAAATGTTCTAAAATTGAAATGCAAATATTTATGTAAAACCTACTTTCTAGGGATGATTGTTCCGCCGTGAAACCAAAATGTTCAATATCATATCCTCTATCCATTTTATAAAATAAAATCTAGTAAATTATAAATTTTATTTAGCCGCTTCGGTTGAATATATATTTTTAAGGGTATTGCCATGGTGAATTTCACCATGGGTATTGCCAAGCCAAAATTTAAAATAAACAGCTGCCCACAGACGATGCAATTATGTTGAAAGATGTGTTTAACCCTTTTACGGTCATAGCGATCGGAATAGGATAAATAAAATCTGGTTTTGATTTAGGGTTACTATTGATGACTAAAAATATAAAATAAAAAAAAAAATTTTTTTTTTAGTTTTTGATTGGTGGTAAATATATTCCCTCTGCCTCCACCGGGTAAAGTAATACCATGTCCACTTTTTATATATTGTTCAATTTCTTCCTCGTCCGATTCCTGAGTCTTCAGACTGCTCTGGATCTGATGGTAAACCGTATAACTCATTCAGCACCAACTCTATTTCATATTCTTTTAGTACTTTCTTGCTCATTTTCAGACAACCTATAGTATTAAAAAAAAACAAACATGGTTAGAGGGAATATTCTTCCCACCAAGAAAAATCCCACAAGGAAAGCAATGTGGAAGATAAGTAAAAGATATGTCTCTTTTCTAAGATATTAAATATAAATCTATAAAACGTAGAAGAACTTACCATATATCACCACGAGATTTCGAAGATATATACCGATTTCGTTCGCAGTTGCAAAAACACCTGTTTTCAATTTACAGAAGAACCGTCTCAAAAAAAATATTTATAATCTGTCACATACAATGTTAAGAAAACATACTTTATTCCTTTCAATTAATGTTGCCAAATCAAAAAAAAACAACTGCGACTGATCAGTTACCTTACCAATGAAGAAAAGTTGGTGGGAAAATTATTCCCTCTACATGTAAAAGGGTTAAGGTATATTTAATGCAGGTAGTCTCGGAAAGCCTGCTGATTATTTTATTTGCTTGTCTTGTGATACGAACTGTCAAATGTTGTATAGTAATCAAGTTTTTTGTCTCTTATCAACCCCTTTGCTGTTTGAAAGTTCGTATCACATAACAACAATAAAAAGCACTGTTGTTTTTTTATTGTACAATTGTTTTTCTCTCGCGGCAACCTGCTATAAATATACCTTGCACGAGTGAAATTTATTTTGTACGTTTTTCTATGAGAAATTGGATACGATCGCCAAGTAGTGGGGTGTAGAGCAAAACAATACGTAATAAACTTTAAAATTAGTGATATGGAGAAAAATTAATGCTTAATATCTCAGAAAATATAAAAATTTCGTGAAACAGGGTTTGGATTCAGAAAGGGGATATTCAATAAATATATATATATATATAACTTAATTTTTTTTTTAAATGGTCGCTAGGTCAAACCAATAACGAGCCGACGATGTGTAAACAGAAAAGCAAATGGCATGAGATTCGACTATTTAGTACATATTTCCGTCGATAATATGTATTCCACAGTTGCATGTTACTACTTGCTTGAGTAAAGGCAGTGTTAAGCTAAGTCGACACGATATGTTGAAACAGCAAATTTATGTTGAAAAATTAGCTTTCAGTGCCAACATATCGTGTAGACACCAAACTGTTACAACAAACGTATGCTTATCAACATAACAGACATTTGTTAACCAGACACCATATTTTTTACATTTCAACAAATTTTCTACGTACATATGTTATTTGTTGAAAGTTGTATGCAAGCTTTTCAGCATACGGCAAATTTTGTAACATATAATATATATAAAATAGGCCATTTTTCAATTACTTGTTTAATTTTATACATAACCCTGGAGCTTATCAAGATTTTTAGCTCATCGGCAAGCAAGGAATAAAAAATCGCATTAAGAAGTGCTTTGAAAATAAAAAAGTTTGCCAAAGAACTATGTTTTAGAGTTATAGACCATAAAAGTTGATACATTTTTAACCAATATCTCTTGAAGTATAAATTAGATCTTAGTGCCGATTCACACACGTCAAGTTTGACTCGTCAAGTCTTGAGTTTCTGGGAGAGAGGGGAAAAGAAATGGCATTCTCTTTTCCCTTCTCTCCTAAAAGCTCAAGACTTGACGAGTCAAACTTGACGTGTGTGAACCGGCACTAAATACTATGGGTGTCGCTAAAGGCTTTTTTACACTATCACACAAGTCTTATGCTGGGTACAATCTTCATTTTCATTCATTTTTCATTCATTCCAGATTGCATCAACATCAAAACGCTTTGATATTTTGAGAATGCATTGAAATAGATTGCATGTAGATTGCACTGTCTGTACCCAGCATAACGTATTTTGAGAATTTAAAACTATAATTAGATCAGGGAAGCATTTTCATGAAATACTTAAGACTTTGTGGGATAGTGTATAACGACCTTAAAGGGTGTTTTCAAATACCTTTCACATGGTATACAAAACATGCTGTATTATTAACCCATTAAGAACCAATTTTAAAAATATTTTTATTTGCTAATGTATTTTAAGAAAATGGCTCTTATCTCAAAATTTTGTAGGTATAAAGGTATTGTTGTATATATACGGGCATGTTCTGACAATCGCAAAACGCTTAACATTGGCAATTCTGATTTAAAATCGCATAATAGGAGATCTGTAAATAGCAATAGCAAGAAGTTTGGCGACTTCAAATTGCAAAATTATGTTCAAGGGAACTAGAATATTTGTAAGAAACTATTCCAGATCGCAAGCTAAACGCACGAGAATCAGAACACCATAAAATAAATCTGGCGTTTTGCCATTTCAAATCGAACGCTTCAAGCTTTCATATTATACAACCCATGGTACGATAGCGTATAAAATTCAAAAGTTTTTAAAGTTTAATCTTTTTGTTTGATATATAGGTTTGAGTATACATGTGGTAATAATTTATATACTTAATGATATGTCGAATACCTGCTTCGCTCAGCTGAGTTAAATTTCATATTGTAAACCGGAACACCTTCAACCCAAAACTGAATATTTATGTTAAAAACCCTGTGACGACCAAAAGTGGGAGCCTCGTTTTTGGGCCACATGCCCTAGACTGCACCCTAATGAATAATTATTATTTATGCTTATTATGAATTATATTCAATTTTTTATGTTCCCTTATGAAATATTATCTCTAGCCTTAGTGTTAAATATGAATGTATTATATAATTTAATTTTATTATATTATATTATTGTACTTGTATTATTATAGCTAATAAGTAAGATTGTATTTGAAATTAACGGACAAATATCGTCCGCCATCTGGTGGCGCGTAGGAAAGATTGGGACACGACAACATACACTTATGAGCAACCCTGATTAATGGTTATTGTGGTATGTGTGTGTAAATGTACGCCGGCAAACAGTATAAAAGCGGAGCACGTACCATTACACGAGTCAGTCAGTCGGCAGCTGGCAAACGGGTAAGGTCTTATTTAGCTGTGAGAGGTTACACCGCTACAGCCTCTTCATTTGATCCCACTCGTTGCTAGGAAAGATTGCAAGACAAGAGAAGTGCGGTGTAGACTAAATTCTCTTGGTTTGTTTTCTGACCTTTTTCCCTGACTATCGTGAGACAGCGCTAGAGAGCAGGGTGATACTGCATCTGGAGAGAACAGCGGTGTAGACTAAATTCTCTCGACATGTAGTAGACCGCCCGCAACGACTGCAAAGCAAGAGAACAGCGGTGTATACTAAATTCTCTTGGTTTGTCGTCTGCCTTTTCCTTGGCTACTTTGGCCTTTCTGCCGAAACCGTCGTGTGTGTCGCGTCGCTATCTCCGTGTGTGTTGTCGGTTCCGTTCCGAGAGTGTCGAGTCCGTCATTTGTGTTCTACGTTATATGTCATTTGTCGATTAATTGTAGAAGAATTTTAAGATTAAGAGAAATAAATGTATTAAATATACGGTTTATAACGTTTTGTGAAAAGAGCGAGTCCGGTGTTTCATTTCTCTGGTTGTTTAAATAAATTTTTGTAACGAACCCTGGGAGCCGCGAGCTCTACCCCAGCATAAGGTGGAAAACACGTCGTTACAACCCTAACCAAAATTAGTGAGATAATAAGCCGATTGATATCTTAATTTGCAAGAACTCGTTTTCTATGAATAAATATTCCTCTACGAAATTTCGTGATAATCGTTCCATAATTTACCATTGGCCCCATATAAAACCAATTCTCGGAAAATACTTTAGTATGCCTAATACGTACCGAATTACGCTATTATATTAAAATTTGGTCTGTCATAGTTATAATCTATATATATAAAAGAAAGTGGCGTTAGTTACTACGTTTATAACTAAAGAACGGCTGGACCGATTTCAATGATTCGTACCAATTCGAAATGGTCTCTGACCAAGTAAGAAGAATAGCAAAAAAATCTAAAATAGGTGGCGCCATTGAAAATTACTCAGTATAAATTAAATCGTAAACTCTGCATTTGACGATGCTATGATCTTTAGCAAAGTTGTTGAGCATAAGCCGGCGAAGGTTTATAAGTTGATATGACCAATTTCAGACAGGATTTCACCAGTATTTAATTTTTTATTATAATTTGGCAAATCCCGAGCAACGCCGGGACCAAACAACTAGTAGTTATATAAAACTATATATCACACAACTAAATTTGGAGAAGATTGGCTCACAATTTACCTTAGGCTCCATATAAAGCTCACTCTAGGAAATCATTTAAATACGCTTAAAACCGTAACAAGTTCCGATATTGTAGTGACATTAAGTCCAATTTAGCTTTAAATGGCTAGAACTAACACAATGCGACTTTGGGATAATCGGCATACAACTCACTATACTTAGGTCCCGTATAAAGCGGGACGAATTTTGTGATGATCGACCCAAAAATTCTTTTAATACGGCTAAACTGATACAAATCATGACAGTTTATGCCAATTTGGTCAAATTTAGTCAAGTCCGAATATTTAATAGCCTATACCACAGAATATACAGACAATTGTTTGAGACTTATTTGAGGCTCATGGCCAATCATAGGCCCGAATAAACAAAACAAGGTAATGAATCACTTAAGAGTTTTTTACGACAACTATTATCCAGAAGTTATGGTATTGGTAATATTTTTGGGAGTTGTATTTGAATGGGAACTAGTGATTTACGTTGTAGTATAATGTTTTTGACCTACATAAAAACATGGCTTATGTGCACCAAGACTCTCATCCGGAAACAAGTTTGTATTGGATCTTTGAGATGTTATGAATCTTTCCTCACCATTTTCAATTACAAGAAATAACTACAACCAATGAACCAAAATTCATCCAATAATTGCGATCTTAAGCTTCGTACAAACGATGCACATAGGGGTTTTTTGCCAATCTAGCCGGACATTAAGCAAAAAATTTTTTTTAAGAAATGGAAAAATTTAAGTACGCAGCTCGACAGACAACAAAGTTCTGCATCGTATAGTGAATTTTCAAGTCTTTTGCTTGAGATTTGTGGTTTTGGGACACTGTTAAAACCAGGAAAGTTGATTAAATTGCATGCGTGTTCATTGACTTTTTACGGTTTTGGGAGGTTTACAATATATTTTTTTGTAGATAAACGAATAAAGATTTTACATTGAATTTTTTTTTCTGTGAAAGACTATATAAACAGCTAATTATGAAAATTTTTAGAAAAATTTTATTTGAATTTTTTATGATAAAAAAATTAGTACGAAATTAAAAAAAACGATTTTTTTGTTCACTTTTTTGTAAAAAAAAAAATTTAAAAGGTTTTTGAAGGTGAGTTCCGCTGAGTTCTTAAAAATTTTATACATCACGATAAAATTTGAAATCTCTACTTTTAAATTCAAAAAAAAAACGTTGCGCGTTGTTGCGCCATTTTTTTTTATGATTTTTTGAAAATTTCACCTTTTTTCTGTTTTTGCTCATCTTGCATAGGTACATATGATAGAAACCCTTTCGTCAGTCATAAAATGTTTTGGTTGTACGTAGATGGTTTTTATTTAAATTATTACATCTAAGCCTAATATTACCTGTGTAAAAAAAGGGATGTGCGAAACAGTAAGTAACGGGTTTTAACCACCTGTGCGGCCGCTAAAGGACGTTATTTAATAGAGCAAAATAAATGTACCTGTTTTGCATAACTTTTAAAATCATTAACAACAAAAATAATATATAATAAAAAATCAAATCTGGGCTCTAGGTACTTAGTTTTTTTAAATATATATTGTGGTTTTTGCATAAAATTGTTATCAGAACCATTTTGAAGCTTCGAGAGTAAAATGGAAAAAGTGTATACGAATTTAGAGTTATTCCAAATTATACAAGAATGTAGTTCTAAACTCGTTGAAGAGAAATTACAATTTTTAGTTAGAAAATTGTGCGAAATTTCAAAATGTCAGGAAGATAGTGACATATCAGTAGTAAATCAATGCTTAAAGAAATTCAAATATTTTTTTAAAATATTTTGGCATTCAGCACAAAGAAAAAAGGATCGATTTGTAAGCATGCATGCCAAATGGCTGGAAGGAACAGTGACAATACCTTTTTTTGTGAGTTCGTCTTCAAAACGACTACAAAAGCCGTTTGTTGAATTGACCGAAAGAAGTAAGAGAAGAAAAACTGAAATCTTGCGAACTCAAACCGATGCTGATTTATTGATGCACGCTACCCAAACACAACTACAAACGTCTGGAAAAAAAGATGCCTCAGGTCTGCTTAAAGAAATTGTGTCTTCTCCGGCAAGAGCTACAAAAATAAAAAAAGCATACAAAGCTGCACAAGAGGATAAAATAAAACAGCTAACCCCTCTAAAGGCTCTTTCTATATTTGTTGTTGTTGTTGTTGTTGTTATTATTTTAAATAAAATTTGCTGTTACTATTATAAATAAGTTATTATTACGAATATATTAATTATTTTCAGATAAATTAAATACTATAAAATATATAAAAGTCACATAAAATCTTAAAAATTAATATGTTTTGGAAATTAGCAAAAAAAAAAAAAAATTTACAGGGTCGTTCCGGGGGGGGGGGTGTTTGGAGGGATATCTCCCCCTACCCATTAAAGTTCAAAAATTTAATTTTTATAGTATTAAGGCGTTAGTAATCTATTTCTTTTAATATTTACATTTTTTTTAAATATTATTTTATGTAACCGCCCTCAAAAGGGGGCGGGGGGCGAAAAGTGTAATTTTACGATCTCATGGGTCTTATTTTAGGTTTTTTAACTTTCGCCGACGTTAAAAGTTGCATTTGCCAAACAAAAGTATGGGAAAAGTTTAAAAAAAATTGCATTTTTCAGAGGTTGGATTAGTTCTTCTAGGGGGAACATTTTCCTCCTTGGTCCGATTTTATTTATTTTTTAGGTTTACCTGCCTATGACAATATCACATATTTCTGCCAAGTTTCATCGATCTAGGGGCACTCAATAACTTTTAAGAAGCAATATAAGCTAAAACAAAAAGTAATGTCCGGCTAGATTGGCAAAAAACCCCTATGTGCGATGGTCAGATCTTACAATATTGGTAATCAGCGTTGCTTAGATTGCATTAAAATTGGCTAAAATGTCTTACAACTGTGTGAACATTGTAAGCTCATTTGTATTTGCAGAAGTGCAAAGTTAATGCATCTGACAATCGCACCATTGTCAGAAAAATATTGCTGTTGGCAACGCCTGCTTACAATATTGTAAGATCTGACCATCGTCTGTACGAAGCTTAAGAACGAAACATCAGTATTGCGTTTTTATTCGAATATACTACCATAAAACATATACATACATATATACATATACCGTTTTTTGTTTTTATAACAATTAAATTAATGTATTTATCATGAACATACAATACCGCGGGAGTCTGGTGTAATCTCCAGTCGCCCATTCCCTACCATTGATCCCAACCATCCTCATTTTGACCTGAGATCCCCATTACCGTCATTCACCCTGTCACCACTTACCTCTTGTTAACCACCCTTATAAAATGATTACTCTTGATTCATTTTCTTTCTTCAAACAATATTACATTCTCTATTTATTTATTTGTTATTCTTAATTAAAAACTAACTGCATTTACTATGTAACGATTAAATACTCTACAACCAAATTTCTGATATATCATAACTTATAACAACAATATACATATACCGAACTAAAACTGATAAATTGCCTCAAAACCTTTATATTTATATCCCCTCATCAGCATACTTTGACGGTTTCTCACACCGAGCCAACCTCGCTATGTCCGCCTCTATTTAACTTATCTGCCTTAAAGAGCTCTCTTAAACGATGAAGGTTCAATATTATCAAAACAACACGATTGACGCACTAGATGAGCAAACATAAATTATATATGAGTATATATGTTTTAGTTGGGTATTTAAAAAACAAATAAATTTTATATTACCAACAATAAACATTAAACTTAAAATTTAACCTAAAGTGATTAACTCCTAATTATTTAATATTTTCTATGCTCTTTATTTCTGTTCAATATAATATACACTTCTTTTTCTTCTTAAATATTTTTTTTTCTTTCTTTATATTACGTAAATAAATGAACAAATAATAAAGTAAATAAATTCTTTGTTTCCCTTATTTTTTTTTTTTTAAAGAGTTCACGAAATGTTGTATTTTCTATAATCATTTAAATAGTATAATGTAACCAGGTCCCCAAAAGAGTTAAACCAATACCAACACCTGTGGCCTTACTCCGAGTTGGTGGTAACATCACCAAGAGACCAACACCACCCCTTAACATTGGAACATTTTCACCGAGCCTGGCTGCTTTTAGTGCATTTAGAAATGCTGGCAAAGTAATATACCCAGTACCACCTAGAGTGAGCCTCCTAAGAAGAGTATATTCTACAATTTATTGAATCTTCATATATTAAATATGAACTAACAATAATTAATCAAATCTTATTCTAATACTTTATTTATGTCCTGCCAGTGCCAGACAAAAATTTCTTTATCTTTCTTTCTTTGTTCAAGCCTTTTTAAATACTTTACTGCTACATAAGGTATTTTTTTCTATCTTTTTAACCTAGCAAGAAATATTATCCATAATTGTATATTTCTCATAATTCATTAAATAATTTAATATTTGCTGCAATACTTTTAGTAATAACTCAAACCTTGTAAATTATAATTATTTTTAATATTTTAATGTGTAATAATGATAGTTAAGTAAATAAAAAAAAAAAAAAAAAAAAAAAAAAAAAAATACTTTACTGCATTTTTTGTTATCATAGTTTTTGCTAATGGCACATTGAGATCCTTATGAATGTTTGAGTTTTTAACATACCAGGGAGCGGCTGTGATTATTCGAAGAAGTTTATTTTGGCGCCTTTGAAGTTTTTCGATATTAGAGGCCGAGGCAGTGCCCCATAGTTGACTACCGTAGCACCAGATAGGCTTTAAGATAGAGTTGTAAAGTAGAAGCTAGCAATCGAAACTTAGGACAAAATTTCTTCCAATAAGCCAATGAATTTGAATGGCTTTTAGTTTCATTTGAGTTAATTTTGCCTCTATATGGCATTTCCACGTTAATCGCCGATCCAAATGTATACCGAGATATTTTACATACGAGTGTTGAGGAATTGTTTGATTATTGATTTTAATAGGGGGGCATGAGTCCCGACGCAAGGCGAATGTGATATGAACGCATTTTTGTTCCTTGACCATTATCCTCCATTGCCTTAACCATATTTCTAGTTGAAATATATGTATGATGCTGTAAGTTACGAGATGCTTCATAACGGTTTGCGTGCACGCTTGGAAACGCTGTATCGTCTGCAAATGTTGAAGTTTGGGTGTGGTTGTTTGTTGGCATATCCGAAGTATAAATTAAGTATAATAGAGGGCCCAGGATGCTGCCTTGTTGGACTCCAGCGCCAATTGGCTGAGGTGAACTTAAAAAATTTCCTTCTTTAATAATAAATTGACGACCGACTAAGTAGCTTTCTAACAACTTGTGTGTGTTTGCTGGTAAATTTTGTTTCAATTTATGTACTAAGCTTTCATGCCAGACTTTATAAAAAGCTTGCGAAACATCGATGACGAGTGCTGAGCAATATTTTTTTCCTTCAAATGCTTTTCTTATGACATTTACTATTCGATGAGATTGTTCAACTGTGCTGTGTTTTCTTCTAAATCCGAATTGATGGTTTGGAATACATCTATTTTCACTTAAAATCCGTCTTAGTTTTGAAACTAGTAATTTCTCAAACAGCTTTAACATATTTGATAATAAGCTAATATGCCTATATGACTCAACTTTTGTGTGATCTTTACCTTAGGCTTAGGTATCATGGTAACTACGGAAACCTTCCATTTTTAAGGATAGTATTCAAGGCGTAAAATAGCATTAAAAATAACAAGAATAATTTTCTTTGCTATGCGAGGTAGCTCTAAAAGCATTTTATTACTGATCTTATCAATACCAGGTGCCTTCTTAGTGTTTAAGTCACAAATAGCCTTTTCGATTTCTCTTATCTCAAATCTTAGGGGAATAGCTGCTCTAGCCGCAACAGGTGGTAACTCGACCGCAATATCGTGAGATATATTTGGTGTAAATACGTTTTTCAAGTGGCTTACAAACAGATCTCCTTTTTCAATATCGTTTCTTGCCCAAATACCATTCAAGTTTCTTAATGGTGGCTTGGGTATAACTGGCCTTTTAAGATTTCTAGCTGCACGCCATAATGAGTAGTCTGATTGTGAAGTTGCATCAAGTTGCTTTAGATATTTTTCTAGAGAAGCCGTTTTTTGAGTCTGCAGTAACTTTCTTAGCCTTTTTGTGCACTCTTTTAATAAATTCTTAAGTTGCGGGGATCTGTACAGTTGCCACTCTCTTCGAACTCTCCTTTTTTCAGTCAGCAGCCGCTCGACATCTGTAGAAAATATTTTACAATTTTTTTGTTTTTTTGGGCCAATACTGGGATGTTGGACAGCTAGTTTAAGATAACTGTCAAAATTTACAATAGAGGGATCCACGTTCTTCGGTGTTCTAAGCGGAATATCCTTCGTGCAACGGGTACTGAGATATTTTTTATATTTTAACCAATTAATTTGTGTAGCAGACGTCGCTAAGTCCCAATTTACAATGTGGCAAGTGAAAGGCAGACATACGAAGTTTGCTGGTAAGGGGGCGACGCTGTATGCGTAACACACTTCACTTTTTTCCTCTCTCGCCTACAAACTTCGTCTGTCTGCCTTTCACTTGCCACATTGTAAATTGGGACTAAGTAACCAGTCGGAGATACAACTCTATTGGGGTTCATTATAGTAACAATTGTAGGTGTGTGGTCGGAAGATAAATCTAAGGAAGCTTCAACATGAATCGTTTCTACCACATTTAAATCCATTTTAGAAATTGTATTAATTAAAACACGACCCTTTGGTGTTATAAGTCGTGACCCTCAGAAGGTATGTTTTGCGTTGTAATCGCCAGCTGCCAGGAAACAGGGTCCTAGTCCCAATTTACACTAGGGACATTTGTTGTCGGACATTTTTTGAATTCTCTTTTAATCTTACCTGAAGCGTTTACATATGAAGTCAGACAGAAAAATAATATAAAGCAACAAGATGTAAACTACGAAAAGTTAGAAAGAGAAATGAAAAAATAAATAGATAGTCATGTACTACACACTCTACCTTTTCGACCCCTCGCCACCCAAGAAATGTCCCTAGTGTAAATTGCGACCTAGTGATTTATAATATTCACAATATTACCTTTCTGATATTGAAAATCTAGGTGGAGAGCAGTGTTCCCAGTGATTTTTTCAAAAAAATACTTACACATGCTAAAAAAAATCCGATTTTTCCCTACAAGTTGAAAAAATTTGACCTACAAAAATCCCTACGCATTATTGTCATTGAAAAAGAAGAAAAAACATTATTTATAAAAAAAAAAATTTATTCGAATATGTAACAGGTTATCCATTTTGCGGTTTCAAAAGTAAACGTAAATAAAACACATATAAAATGTTTTTTTCATTATATTTCTTTTTTATTATAAAGTTTGAACGTTGACATTATGTGTGAAAGACTACATCATTTAAATGACCACCACGCGAAGTGTTGCAAGCATTTATTCTTTTGAGGTAATTTTGGACCACTTTTTGACAAATATTGGGCGGTATCTCAGCCATAACTTGAATTTACAAAGTTCTGACAAAAGTTCGTTTTTGAATTCTGTTCCCATATCCGACATTATGGTGTTTACTTTCCCATAGACTAAAATGAAGTTTTCAAAAATCGCGCGGGCAACTGTTTGTGCTGACTTATTAGGTATAGCTATTGTAATCAAGTACTTAGTTAAGTCGCACATTAATGTTAATGCATATTTATTACCGTATGCAGATTGGGGTAACGGGCCTATTGTGTCTACAACTAGTATATCAAATGCTTTTGTTGGGGTTGGTGTTAAAACAAGTTGTTCTAAATTTTTTGGTCTGACTTTATTTAAAATGCATTTGGGACAATTCTTAACAAATTTTGCAATGTCTTTTGTCATTTTCTTCCAGTAAAACTTAGTACGAAGCTTTGCATATAATTTCTTTTGGCCGCAGTGTCCGCCTAGGATAGGATCACTGTGGTATATTTGCATTAGCTTTTGCTTCTTTTCATCTTCAATTATCGTCTCAATTGGTTCTGTTAATATAATCTCTAAGGTCTTGAAAATTTTGGTACCCTGCTCTTTTACTTCTTGTATTGTATAAATTGTGAAAAATAAATCATTTTTTGGCCATTCTGCCCTGTTAATTGTTTCGTTAACAAACTTAAATTCAACAGTAAGCAGTTTTTTAAATTTTCTAAAAAGGTTAATGCACAATATTTTATCGTTATCATTAGTGGTAATTATTTTTGTTCTTATTTTTGGAATATTTTTGTCAAAATCATGGGAAAATTTGTCGTAAATTTTCAATTGGGGATCACTTTGTTTTTCAATTGACTGTTTCAATTAGGTTTCCTTTTTCTTTGACATTAAACGAGTTATTGCAAAAATTTGATCACTTGCATTCTTCAATTCACTGATTGAAACTCTCGACAAAGCATCAACTCCCACATTGTCTTTACCTTTAATATATTCTACCGTAAAATTATACTCAGAAAGCTCCAGACGTATTCGCGTTAGCTTTGAAGAGGGGTCTTTGATATTAAAAAGATAGACTAAAGGTCTGTGATCTGATCGTACCGTAAACTTAGTACCATAGACGTATGGTCGAAATTGCGTTATCGCAAAATGAATCGCTAAAAGTTCAAGTTCTATTATTGGTTTTTTCTGTTCAGATTTTGAAAAGCTTTTCGAAGCGAAATAAATTGGTAAGTCATGGCCATTAAAATTTTGGCTTAGAATTGCTCCACAACCAAGCTTAGACGCGTCTACAGTTAATAGAAATGATTTTGAAAAATCTGGGTATTGCAAAATTTTTGGTGATAAAAGAGCAGATTTTAAGCTTTGAAAAGAGTTATGACATGTTTCATTTCAATCGAATTGGATATTCTTCCTTGTCATTCGGTTTAATGGTGCTGCTAAAGTTGCAAAATTGGGTATAAATCTTCTGTAATAATTGGCGAATGCCACAAAACGTCTGATTGAGTCCTTATCAATTGGAATCGGATAATCTTTAATTGCTTTAATTTTATTATCGTCTGGTAATAGACCATTTACTGTACATTTATGACCCAAGAATGTAACTTCATGTCTAAAAAAGTTGCATTTATGCGGGTTTATTTTCAAATTGTATTTTCTCAATATGTCAAAAACTTCCCTTAGATTACTTAAATGATGCTGTTTACTACAGCCAGTAATAATTATGTCATCGACATATAAAAAAGCTTTGTTAGGTGTGAGACCAGAAAATGCTATTGTCATCATTCGTGAAAAAGAGTTAGGCGCTACGTTTAATCCAAAAGGTAGGACTTTCCAACGGAAAGAACCGTTGTCAGTGCTAAAAGCAGTGATATCGCGAGAATCTGCATGCAACGGAATTTGATGGAAACCAGAAAATAAATCTATAATTGTGAAATATTTTGCCCGCCCCAAATTATCCAAAATGTCATCGATACGTGGCAACGGGAATTTATCAGCTATGAGTTTTTTGTTTACTGCACGATAATCAACGCACATGCGATATGATTTGTTACATCCAGTACTCTTTTTGGGAACCAAAATTAAAGGACTATTAAAATTTGAACTGCTTAGTTCAATTAAATCGTTCTCTAGCAAATTCTTTACTTGTCTGTTTATTTCCTCTCTCTGACTATAAGGAAGCCTATAGTTTTTAATATAAACTGGAGATGAATCAGTTAATCTGAGTTTTTGTTCATAAAAATTATTGATAGTCATTTTATCACTATCCAAAGAAAAAATATCTGCGTATTGTTCGCAAAGTGGAATTAAAATATTTTTTACGTCATCAGGTATTTGACTTTTTAATATATTTATTAATTTATAGTATGTTCACATTTGGCTTCTTAAACGCGTTTAAGCAGTTCGAACGTGATTAAGCTCTAATCACTTCTAAATCGAGATGATTACCCATACATTGAAGTGATTTGTTAATCACTTCAAATTGACATGATTACAACTAAATCACTTCATAAATCACATAGAATCCACTGAACATACCTCAAATGTAGAATCGCCAACATGATCGTGTACAACCGGCCAAGATTTCTGCTTAATGTTTTTATTTTTTTCCTTAAATAATTCATAAATTTTCACAATTTAATCATTAAAATGATTAAAATAATCTTCTGATAACTTTATAAAAGTGTTTTTATCCATTTTTAATACTTTAAAGAAATATAAATTTGTTTGTTGTTTTTTTGTGTGTTTTTTTTTTCTTTATCATCTGTCATCTCAAATGTAATGTGAACGGCTTTGATTAGCTAAATCAACATTTTACTTAAACGCGTTTAAAAACCTAAGTGTGAACTTGGCATTAGTTTTACGATCTTCGTCTATTTTATTCTCGTTTAATGAGTATACATAATAGTTTCTAAGTTTTTCTGCTATGATTTTATCATTTCTGATACATTTGAATTCATCAGTAGTATTAAGTATTCTTAAAACCGGGTTGCTCGAATCTATGATTCCTTTACTTATAAAAACGCCTTGGGAAATTTCCTGAGAGTTGATGAACATTGGTTCAGTTATGTTTTGCAAATTGAAAATACGAAATACCTCACTTCTAGGTGATATTATACACGTATGGTCACCTGATCCATGTAAAATTGGTATTTTTGATATTGTATTTTTAAAATTAATAGTTATCGTAAAATCCTCATAATCAATTTTGCAGCTATTGTTTTTAAGGAAATCTTTTCCCAAGATTCCATTTGCTGGGATATTAAAATCATCACTGACTACGTGAAAAACTTGTGGTATTAATTGGTCTGAGATTATCAAACTTGTGCAAACTGTGCCTAGAGTAAAAATTGGATTTTTGGTTATACCAGTAATGGTAATTATTTGGTTGTCATTAACGACAGAATCAGAGTTTATGCAAGAAATTTTAATTAAAGATATATCAGCTTGAGTGTCAACGAGATATGTACAAGACTGATGTGTGTCAATGCAATCTAATTTTATAAAATCGGCATAATTGAGATTTAATGTATAAACAGATTTTTGAAAATTTGAATCTATTGGCCCTGTTTTATTACTTGATTCTATTGTTGCTCTTCTACTACCCTCAACGATGATTGAGGGACTTCCTCGTTTAAAGTCCTAACATATGCTCCTGGGTTTCCATTATTACCACGGTAATTTGAATAATTTCTACTGTTTCCTCTATAGTTTGATTGAGTACTATTGTTACCATTATGATTATTTTGATTTCTATTGTTATATTCATTATTGTGATTATATTGATTTCTATTGTTATAAAAATTACGGCTATTTCCTCTGGGATAATAGCTTCCCCGAAAATTTCTGTACCCACGATGTGAAGTACCACGGAAGTTATTTCGAAAATGTAAATTGTTTCCTTGATAAAAATTATGATTTCTATTTTTGTGATGATTTTGTAATGCTAAAACCTGATGCTCTTTCGTTTCTGCTGTCTGCTCGACTATTAATTTCGCAACTACCTCTTTCGGATCCGTAAAAACTGATGAAGCCAAAATAGATTTTACCAAATCTGATCTTGCATTAAGACGACATACCGATACTGTCTGCTCAATCGCCATTTCGTGAGCTTTGCTCTTTGTGATACCTTCGATAGTTAATGATCGTTTTAGCGCATCCGCCAAATCCTCAGCCTGTTTTGCAAATTCTGTAAAATTATTGTTTCTAACAGTCAGTGCCGCAATTTTGCCTGCTATTATTTTAGAGTTATCCGGTTTAAGATTTCTCTTTAGTGCATTTTTTATGTCCTCTACGGTATTAACGTCTTCCGGTAGAGCCTCACGAGCTTTGCCCTCCAATTTCGACTTTAAAAATGTAACAAAAGTGTTCCTGAGATTTTCGTCCGTTAAATCCTCTATCAAGGCAATTTTATCTAAAAAAGATTCTAAAGCTAGCGGGTTTCCGTCATAATTATCCCTAATGATATTGGCACACATGCCAATATACGACCTTTTTTGTTCACTGGATGCCATGTTTGCTTCTAAATTGTTTGTAATACTGAGATGACCTTGAACTGCCCTATCGTTGGTTTCGCTTTCTACTATAATGTTTTTCCTATCAGTTTCTTCTATACTAGCCTTAATATCTTCCTCAGTTTCTCCAGCCTCTAAATCCGAATCAGAATCCGACAATATTTCCTCGTTAACTAGTTCAAATATGTCAATATCATGAGGTACCTTAATTTTGCAGTCTAGTTTACCAAAACATCTAACCAAAAGTTCTCTACAGTGCCAAATTTTCCTAAAAACATCTTCTCTAACAGTAGGTTGTAGGTCATGTATATGTAAAGTTGTATATGATAAAATTTCATTGTAGCCCTTGATTAATAAATGTATGTATTCTTTCCTCTTTAATTCTTTTGTTGACAATGGGCGATTTTGTAAAATTCTTTTCTTAATTTTATAAAATTTCTCAATAATTTCTTAAAATTTCTCTTTGTTAAATGTTGGCATTTATTACAGAACTGTATTTTATTATTTTGATAACATTATCTAAAATGTTATTTAAAAATGTAGTTAATAGAATGAAAGCATTGCATTATAAGAGCATAGTATTTATGAGTGTTCTCTTTATAAATATACAAAATTATTCTTTTCTCTTGTTTTCTTTATTTTAAATATTTTTTTTTTCATCAGTTTGTTAAAATCGTCTATTGTTTTGCTCAAAAAAAAAAAATACGCAAAAGAAAATATTCATTTTTACATTTGCAAAAAAAAGAGATTTATTTAAATAAAATTGTTTTGTTTTTTTTTTTTATTCAATATTGAAAATTACACATATAAATATGTAAGACTATAAAAAATGTTTTATATTTATAATTAGTATGTATTCATATGTTTAATATTTTTAATATTTAATATTGTAAATATATTCAAATACCTATGTATCGAAATATTTTTAGATTAATTCAATTAAGTTGTATGTACCTATAGTTAACATTATTCAATATTATTTAATTGAAGAATTTTTATAAGAATAATTTTATATGAGTAAGGATAGTTTTATGTGTATGTAAATAATTGTATACCTATATGTGGATATATAGAATAATTTTTAAAATAGTTAGTAAATAAAATTGTAGTAATAAGAAATAAGTTTTAAGTATATAAGTAGATATATAATATAAATATGGAATATAAGTTTTTAGTATATAACGTAAATATAGTTATTAGGTAAATAATACGTAAACAATATAAAATAGTATGTAAATGTATATGATACATATATAAATCTCGTCCCCCCTTTGCTCTAACTGGCTTTTGAAATAATCGTGGTTATTGATGTTGGTTTTTTGTTTTTTTAAGTTAGTATTATGATTCGAAAATAGTTACCGTTATAATTTTTTGGTAGGTATTTGCAAAAAAAATTTATTTTTTTTTTTTGTTCGTTTGGTTTTTTTTTTTTGATTCTTTTTCCCTTTTTTTTTCAGTCGTTTCTTTCCATATACATATTTTGTTTCATAACATGTTTCGACTGTTTCACTGTTTTTTTTTTGACTTGTTTGCTATGTTTTTATGTCACTTTCTGGTACAGTCATGTTGTAGTTTATGTTTAATTAAACAAAAAGTTTTTCCATTTTGTTCTGTATTTGGTTATTAAAAAAAAATGATATTTTCCACTGTTTAATTTCATTAATTCTTGTTTTAAAGTTTTGTCTTTCTTGTTTTATATTATATTTGGTATTTAAAAAAGTGGTTCATGTAACAGCTTTAAAATGTATTTACTTAAGTGGGAATTTTGTTTGTAATTTAGGTATATAACTACACACGTTTTTTTTTATTTAGAAATTTTTCCTTCACATATTGCAGTAACACACTATAAATATTTTATAAAAATTTTGCTGAAAAGCTTTTTGTACTTGTTAAATATATAGTATATTTTGGTTATTGTCATTTTATTTAAACTTTTCCTTGTTATTTATTCCATCTTTTTTTCCACCATTTTTCTACTTCTTTTGGTTTTGTCTGTTTTTATATTAAAATTTTGTATTTTACTGCTTTTGATCTGCGATTAAACATTCCCACATTGTTAAAAAAAATTTGTAATATTTTTATTTTTAACCACCAAATTTTGTTTTTTTTTTTTAACTTTATTCGTGTTTTTCTCACATTTTTAATTTCTTATTTCTTTTTTTCCTTTTAAACTCTTGTTAAAGAGGCTGTCACGGTCGCCATATAAAGTGTGATCTTTTTTAAATAAAACAACTCCGATCAAAGTTCAAAGAAGACTGACCCCAAGGTATATTTATAGCAGGTAGCCGCGAGATTACAACAATTGTACAATAAAACAAACAACAGGGCTTTTTATTGTTGTTATGTGGTACGAACTGTCAAAAGGCAAAGGGGTTGATAAGAGACAAAAAAGACAAAAGATTGAGACAAAAAACTTTTTTACTTGTTTTCTATACAACATTTGACAGTTCGTACCACAAAACAAGCAAATAAAAAATAAACAGCTGGCTTTCCGAGACTACCTGCTATAAATATACCTTGACTGACCCACTTGTCATTTATTTGTTCTATCTTATGTTAAATACTTAACGAATATAATTAATAAATGTAAATTACAGCTTTGTATGTTAAGGTAGTATTTATAATAAAGTATGTACTTAGACTAAAGGGATTCACTACACTCACATCTCGTGCAGGAATTAACTTGTCATGCAACCGTCTTCGAGGATGTCTTAAAGACGTGTCCAACTGGGAATATTTTAGAAAAAACAAATACCTACATACATCAAACAACTCTGGAAATATATTTTTGAGCGATTTTAGTAAAACGTAACTTTTTTCAACCGTTTAAGACAAAAAAAACTTTTACTTTACTAAAAAAACTTTTTTTCTGCATTTATTTTATAAATAATGCGATATGACGAAAAATCCCTACATTTTGGAGAATATAAAAAATCTGTCCGATTTTCCCTACGCTTCTATTTTAGTATCAAAAATACCTACATGTAAGGATTTTCCCCTACTTCTGGCAACACTGGTGAAGAGTATAAAGATGAAATTACTATGTTTCGATTTAGCTCTTCAACACAGATGTTCGTTGCTTGGAGATAATCTTCACGATGATCACACATTAGGTAGTGTTTAATTCGGTTTTTTATTAAAATGGCGGAACCTCCACAAGCTCTGTCTTGGGTCCTTGGCATAGGCTTGCCAGATATGAAATCCATAAAAACAGTACATCGAGAAAAAAACGGCAGTACATTAATGTAAAAAGAAGTACATTAAATTTTTTTATTTTATTTTCTTAAATGCATTGAGTAGCAATTCATAAAGAACCGAAATAAGATATTTTTTAATATTAAGTATTTAATATACTTAAGCACTGAAATCTTTTAATTAGCCAGTTGTTTCAAATTAATTGTTAAAAACAAAAAGCTTTGGTTATTTTAATTTTGTAAAATAATAACGTAAGTTTCAGTTCAATATCACGGTGTTAGTTTAACAATTTAATTATTCTAATTTAACAATTTCATTATTGTAATTTAACAAATTAATTATTGTTAATTTAAAGTATTGCAAATATTTATTACTTTTATTGTACTTCGCTAACAAGGCCATTTTTACCGTTTTCTGTTTTTAAAAAATTTAAAAACTCAAGGTGTGTAACAGGGATGTCTTTTATAGTAGTAATAGCAATTGCTACACGTTGGTTGTGAACACTTCACTTCATATTCACCCCTATTCTGCATTTCGATTACGTCTCCGCATTCAGTTCCGTTACGATCAAAAATTGGTATTCTGCAGAAAAACGGAATCGAAAGAATAAGAAGAAGATAACAATGTTTACAAAATCAATTGTATCAATGTGGAATGTGGAAATGAAACAGCAGAATAAGCAAGTCTGTTATCATTTTCATAAACAAATGTCAAATTTAATAAAACAAGTTCTGTGTATAATAAAGTAAATTGTTTATAAATTTAATAAAAGAAAAATATTGAAATAAAATAAAAAAATAAAAAGGTAAAAATAAGTTTTGCATAAATATATAAGTGTGTATAATCTAGTGAAGCTGAAATTAACTAAAAAAAGTAGAAAATAAAAGTGTTGTGGTTAAATATGTAAAGACAAAATGTTAATAAAAACTGTTTCTAAAGAAATAATTTAGTGAGTTGCATTTTTATTTAAAATTTAAGGACAAATGGAGTCTATTGCAGCTGCATTATTGTTGCTCGTATTGCTCCGGTGTTGTTGTTTTTGACCTGCATACATACATAACAAAACACTCATATTCCAGTACAAAAAATAACAATTTAAAACAAAAAAATTATATAATAATTTGTATTTAAATCGTTTTTGAATTTTTTAATTTTGTACTTACATTTTTTCATTTTTTACTTAAAAAAACAAAAATAGAAAAAACCTCCGTTAACAAAAAAACAACTGAGAGAAACGGAGCTCCGATCGTAATGCAGAATACATACAATCGAAAGAAACTGAGCGGAATCGAAACGCAGAATACCAAAATTGCCAGACGGAGAAAATTTCGATTCGAATCGAAACGCAGAATAGGGGTGATTGAGACGCTAAAGAGATCAAGACTAACAACTCTAAGGCTCTAGTTAATTAATATACAAGCATAAGAAATAAAACATAAAATTATCAAATAAACGCATTATAACGTGTACAAAATAACTTGTTTTATTAAAGAAATAAATCCTGACAAACCTGAATTGTTACATGGTGTCAGAAGTGGCCAGCAAAAGTATTAAGACATTTTGTTAGTGTCAAGTGCGAATAGAAGTTTACAAGCTACAAAATGGCGGATGAAGGCCAAAATCGTACACCACGTTTTTTGGATTGTTCAAACATTGCAACCGAATGGCCGAAATGGAAACAAAGTTTTTTGGTGTGGATGATCGCTACGGACAAAATGGAAAGCCCTGAGAAGTATAAAATTGCAACGTTTATATGGTTAATTGGAGAACAAGGTGCAGTCATATACAATACGTTATTTCCTAACGATGGAACGCAGAATTCGATGCTTGGTGAAACACGTGGTGCAAGCGCTCAGGTCACCCAGCGATCATTAGAGGATGTAATCAAGAAGTTTGACGATTACTGTTTACCGCAAAAGAACGTGGCAATGGAGTCATTTAAATTTAATATGATCATACAAAAGGAAAAGCAGACAATAAATGAGTTTGAAACAGAGTTACGAAAGCAATTGCCATTTTGCGAATTTAAATGTGGGTGTGGCGTGTCCTATGGAGAAAGAATGCTGCGGGATAGAATAATTATTGGTGTTAATGACAAGAAACTACAACTGAAATTACTAGATGGTCGAGATGAAACGTTAGTCAAAGTTTTAGAAACGTGCAAAATCTATGAAGCTGCAAATATTAATAAAAGTATATTGGACTCGAAGGCACCTGTAGTTGCAAGCATTGCAGCTGAAGAAAAGAAAGAGGCAGCAGGGGTAGACGCCATCAAAAGGTATTGTTACAATTGTGGCTTGTCCTGGTCACTAAAACATGTTAGTGAATGTCGGGCAAAAGATGTTAAATGCCACGTTTGTTCGAAAATTGGGCACTACGCTAGAATGTGCCGCCAAAAAGGGAAAATGCAACAGGGGAATCGGAAGAAGGACTACAATGGCGACAACAACAACAATGATCGTCATGGCAACAACAACGTCAACAATGATAGCCAGGGTAAAAGAAGTGTTGGTAGCATTGCTTGGGGTGACATTCAAGGTATGTTAAGTGATTTTTCAGGTGAAAGAGGGAACACAGTTGGTAATCAAATGTATTTTAGGATAAACTCAGTAGGAGGAACTCGGGCAGAATGGACGAAGGAATATCGTGTTGGAAGGGAAGTTGTGAGGTTTAAGATAGATACCGTGGCGGATGTGAATTGTATTCCTTTAAGTTTTGTTAGAAAGACCAATATTGATTTTAATAATGATGATAATAAAAATGAATTTCCTGTTTTCGATTACAGTAATAATCGGGTAAAAAATTTTGGTACGGTGAAACTTGATTGTGTTGATTTAAAATCAGGGTGCGAGAGTAAAATATTATTTCTGGTTGTTGATGATAGATTTGAGCCGATACTTGGGTTGAACAGTAGTATTGAATTGGGATTAGTTAGGCGGATGGATATAGGCAAAATTGCATTGCCTGATGCTGGGGAGTCGTTTGTTAACGAATACAAGGATGTGTTTCATGGATTTGGTAAGTTCCCGGGTGAAAACAAAATTTATTTGAAGGAAAATTCGAAGCCTGTACTCCACTATAGGAAGCGGATACCTCAGGCATTAATGGATAGGTTGAGAACGGAGTTAGATATAATGGTTCAGGATGGGATAATTTCGGCGGTTGATTACCCGACTGATTGGGTAAATAATTTGCAACTTGTTGAAAAGGCGAATGGGCGGTTGCGCATATGCCTAGATCCGAGGCCACTTAATGAATGCATTAGGCGGGAGCATTTTCTGATACCTACAATAGATGATCTGACATCAGGGTTGGCAGGGGCACGAATTTTTTCGGTTATTGACCTCACTAGTGGCTTTTGGCACATTTCATTGGAAAAGGCGGCGTCTGATTTGACGACATTCATGACTCCTTTTGGAAGTTTTAGATTTAATCGCTTACCTTTTGGTCTAAACTGTGCGCCGGAAATGTTTCAGAGGATTATGGTTCAGATATTTGGGGACATTCCTGGTGTTTATATATACTTTGATGATATTTTGGTCTGTGCGCCAAATTTGGCGGAGCATGATAGGATTTTGGATTTTGGATCTTGGTTATGGAGAGGCCAGCGGATAGGGCCGCGGTCTTGCGTTTTCTGGGGCTAGTAAAGTATTTGGCGCGGTTTATACCGAACTTGTCGAGGATAACGGCAGGGTTGCGAAATTTAACAAGACTCGATGTCAATTTTAGGTGGGATGAAGACCACGAGAGGGAATTTAGGAATTTATTGAACATTGTCACTTCTGAGCCAATTTTGGCAATTTATAACCCGAAGTTACCGGTGAGAATTCAAACTGATGCCTCCAAAGACGGTTTGGGATGTGTGCTGATCCAGGAGGGCCATCCAATTGCTGTTGCATCTCGAACACTCAATAAGAGTGAGCAAAAGTGGGCCCAGATCGAAAAGGAGCTCTTGGCAATAGTTTTTGCGTGCCAACGGTTTCATTATTTTGTATACGGTCGTGAGTTCACAGTTGAAAGTGATCATAGACCGTTGGAGACATTGGTTAAGCGTGACATTGATGATGTTACAATGCGGCTTCAACGCATGTTCATGTTTTTACTTAAATACCCTCAAATGACGGTTGTCTACAAACCGGGAAGGGAGATGTTGGTGGCTGACTGTTTATCGAGGGCTAAATTATTGGAGGAGGGAGAACTCGAGGGCCTGTCGGGGGTGATACATAGGGTGACTGAATTAGTTTGTCTTTCTAGGGAGAATTTTGAATATTATCGGGGTATTTTGAAGGAGGATGAGGACTATGGCCGAATTTGTAAATATGTTGAGACCGGATGGCCAAGGTTTCATCAATTGAACGACTTGGGACAACATTTCTATAAATTTAAGGCGGAGCTTCATGTTGAGAACGGATTGTTGCTATTGGATCACAAACTGGTCATACCAAGGAAATTGCAGGGAAAGTTAATTAAGTGGTTACATGGACCACATCTTGGGATTGAGAAGACGTTAGCGCGGGCGAGGGGGTTATACTACTGGCCTGGGATGAGTAGTCGGATCAGGGAAGTTGTTCAGGCATGCAATATTTGTGAGAAATTTCGTAGGAATAATCAGAGGGAGCCATTATTGCAGGGTGAGAAGCCGGAATATCCGTTTCATATAGTGGGAACGGATTTATTTGAATACGCAGGCCGCGATTTTGTTGTCGTTTTTGATGCATACTCGAATTATTTAACAGTGGCACCCTTGAACGACAAAACATCGAAACACATCATTAAACGTATAAATGGAGTATTTTATAAAATCGGGTTTCCGACTATAATTAGATGTGACAATAGTCCTTTTGGGTCCAGAGAATTTGATCTCTATGCCTCTGAGTTCAATATTCAATTTAGGTATTCAAGCCCGCGATATCCACAGAGCAATGGGTTGGCTGAGAAGGGTGTGGCTATCGCGAAGAACATATTGAAGCGATGCTATGAGACGGGTGATCTGGGTTCATACCAATATAGGATTTGTATTCTTCGGACGACTCATCAAGACGAAATTGCCCATATCTGGATCATTGTTAATCAGAAATAATATAGCGGAGGAAATTATTCAAGGTAAAATTGAAAGAAAGAAAGGGAGACAGAAATATTACTATGATCGGAACGGGAAATCATTACCGGTTTTGAGTTTAGGTGATAGGGTTATGTTCAGGAAGGATGGAAAGGGATGGCACTATGGGGTGGTGGAAGGAAGGCTTGGCGATCGCTCGTACATGATTAGGGACAGTTTTGGCAATATTTTCAGGCGAAATAGGAGACTTATTGCTAGTACCGGGAATAGTGATTTTGAGGCCAGCGATTGACTGTTTGAGGACGGGATTGCCGTCGGGCATGACACGGACGCTCAGCAAGTGGGTGTGAGGCCACGGGAGGATGAGCAGTGCCGTGTGGGAAATACGGATACTGTGGGAGGAGGGGGTACTGAGTTAAATCCTCAACCTATTAGTGATGGGGCAGCAGGGCAGGGGACGCAGGAAAGTATAGGTCAGGCGAGGGAGGGGGCTGAGTCTACTGTTCGTGATGGGGAGCCTAGGGAGGTAAGGACTAGGAGCGGGCGGGTGGTTAGGCCACCGAAAAGATTTTTAGAGTAGAAAAAAAAAAAAAAAAAAAAGCGTGTAACAGGGATGTCTTTTATAGTAGTAATAGTTAGAATGTTTAGCAAACTACACGCGCATATGTCAACCCTGCAATTGCTACACGTTGGTTGTGAACACTTCACTTGATATTGAGACGCTAAAGAGATCAAGACTAACAACTCTAAGGCTCTAGTTAATTAATATACAAGCATAAGAAATAAAACATAAAATTATCAAATAAACGCATTATAACGTGTACAAAATAACTTGTTTTATTAAAGAAATAAATCCTGACAAACCTGAATTGTTACAAGGTGTATTTAAAATTAGTTTTTATTATTAATTCACTCTCTTAATTTTCAATCGAAATTAAACTTCGGTCTTTTCTCCAAAACATTGAACTAAAAATTCTTTCAGTTGTTTCAATGAGGAAGTGAAAATACGAATATTTTCGGAATTGAGAAATAATCAACTTTGTAGAAATTCTTTTCATGTAATTTCTACGGGTTTTTCTTTTCAAATTTTTTTTCAGCAAAATCTTTCAATGATACGAACAAATTATTTATAGAAATTAATTGAAATGTTTGAATTGTGGCTAAAATTGGAAAGTTTATCAAATTTGTTGTGGTTTAGGCTGAAACGTTTTCGGAAATTAAATTCCTTTTTGGATAGAAACTTATCTACACGCTTTTTAAAAAGGCAATTCTCCTGTTCAATATCAAAGCTGTGGCTAATTTGCAAGTTCGGCTATGAAATCATTCATTTTTGATTCTTTTGTTGTTTTTATTTTTCGCAAAGTTGCTTTACTTTCTAGAAGATGTCAACTAATTTTAGGTTGCCATTATCCCTTATTTTTTTATGCATAATGTGTATACTATTCCCCAAGGTTTGCTTCATCAATTTAATTTAAAAAAAATTGGCTCAAAATAGGTGAACAACAGCTTTGGAACGACAAGTAAGTTTTTACGGCTGGAAAGTTTTTTTAAAAATCTTTAAACTTCAGGCGTCATTGAGTTGGTATATGACGCAACATTTCAAACCATTCAAAAACGCAAAATTCAAACATTACTTTCCGATTTGCAGTCTTTTAAGTGGATGTCGAAAATTTGTTGTACTTTATTTACAAACGTGTAAATAAACGTGTTTTATTTTTGTGCAAAAAAAAGTACAAAATAAAGTACAAAAGCTAAAATAAAGTACAAATGCGTACTTCTTTAATGGTTATGCAGAAAGCAGTACAGATAGTAAAAAAAAGTACGCGTACTGCTGAAAACAGTACGTCTGGCAAGCCTACCTTGGCATCATATAGTGTATTGATTTTAAACGTATTTCTTGAAGTCAAATGAGTTTCAGAAACCATCATGACGTCAATTTGTTTATTTTTAAGAAAGTATTCTAATTCATTTTTATGTTGGCGGATGCCGTTTGCGTTCCAAAAACAAATTTTTAAACAGAATTTCCTGTAACATATTACCCATTGTGTTCGTAAAATTATTTACTGTTTGAACTAATGTTTCCATGGTTTTTTCTAGACGACTTAAATTTGAAACTGGAGCTTCATCATTACTTGGCGCAGCACCTTGCATTGGTACATGGTTTGATTTTAGGACGTTAGCGTAAGAGGTTCTGTTATTACTAGGATGCGGAGCCTGAATGACATTAGTGTTTGCATGATTTGTTACCTGCATTTGAGGAGGATTAGTTTTCGGTCCAACCGACTGCTTGACGATAGTATATACAGGACATCCTCTATAATTTTCAGTGTGATTACCGCCACAGTTACTACATTCTTTTACGTTAGGGTCGGTTTTAGACTTATCGCAAAGAACTGTACCGTTTAGTTCACCACGGGACCATTTATTTTGTGTGGCTCTTCTATAGTTATTCTTCTATACAGAATATATTTTAGATTGTAAATAGGATGCGTTTCGTTTTTTTAAGCCTTACGTCGCCGGGTTCTAACTCCACTCGAAATAGTGGTTGAGGATTTTTTTCCCTATTTTTAAAATTCACGACATGTTTCACTTTGAAGCATTTTTCTTCCAAGAACGTTTTAATTTCTTCTGGGTCCACACATGAGTCAATTCCCTTAATCACTACCTGAAGAACTTTACTGCTCTTCAGTTGGTATGTAAAAAAACATTTTTTAGAAGCTTCAAATTGGTTAATTATTTTGCGAAAATCATTCTCATGATTTACTTGTAGTTTAGTCTCGTTTATACTACCACGCTTGATTGCAGCTACGTAAAACGAATTTTCACTTATCACCGAGATCAAACTCCTTATTAGCTCTTTGAGATTTTCTCCCTAAGATATATCGGGGGAGGCTTGGACGATTTTATCACGTTTGGTGCTTCTGAGGATTCACCCTCCAAAATTGCAAAACGATTTTGAGAGTTTATTTTATCAAAAGATGGTACTTTTGTGGCCGAAGCAACTGCTGCAGAGGTAGGGTAGGTAGGTAGGTAGGGCTACGACCCCTTTTAAGCACTGTTATATATCTATCAATGCCAACTTGTACTGGAGGCTTTTGAGAAATTTTTACTTGAGTTACTGAGTTTTCCATAGCGGCTGTTTTGGGGTTAACCGCATCACTGCGGCACTGCGGCAACACTTGCAGTTAATAGATTTGTTAATAGCTGCGTAACACAGAGTCTTCACCTGAGATAATATCTTTTTTTTTTTTTTTTTTTTTGGATTTTGCTTAAAACTAAAAATTTTTGGCGAAACTATTTAAGTTATAATGCCAGGGTATCACACAATTTTTTGGAGCTTCAAACACAAAAACCTCGTTCGACCTAAACCTTCGTATAGGAAGGCGAGAGCTTCCAGAATCCGCTCCAGAGTATTTTGGTCTCCACCAGTAATCTTCTGAGTTATTTCCTTGGTACTCCACCAGTAAAACGTCTGAGTTATATGGGCATTTCCGTCAAAAGGTCCACCGTGACCGAAAATTTAAAAGTTATTAAAAGCTTATTATTTTACGATATTGTTTTAGAAAAATATTAAGATTTTACTAATTTTGTAAATTCCCTCATAAATTCGTTCACTAAGACAAACAATCAGACTGCAAAGTTGTGCAAACTTAATTTCTTATTTGTGAGAATTTTTTATTGCATGTTTTCTTTAATATTATCTTCCTTAAAAGAGGTGATATTTGATGAAAATTATTACAAAAAAATTTTCTTACATGGTCTGTAATCTAAGGAAGAGTTCGAAGAGAAATATGTTATTCGGATTAACGGTAAATTTATATTTTTTTTAATCATTAATCAGTTTAATTATTGTGGAAAAAATGTCACGTTCAAAATGTCACGTATCGAACCAGATTTTGGCTTAAACCAAAAAAAATACAGAAGATTTTGAAATCAAACCAAACCAAATTAAATGTTACATTGCTACGTAAAATTCTGAAAGTAGTTTGACTAAAAAATTGTGCCAGGTTTCGCTGAATTACGCCTTTTTATACATGGCCACAAAAACTACTTCTATTTTTTTCACGTTCGAACCGCTACTTCTTTTGCCATTATATTTGACCTAGAATGGCGCCCCCCATAAACTTTAGCATAGATAATAGTGCTTTCTTAGTTCTATAATTTAAGAGTTAAAATAACGTAAAAATATTTGTTGTTTAAAATGTTATTGCATTTTTGATGCGTACGACTGTCACGTTCAACACTTTGGAATTACCCATATATGGTTCTCCACCAGTCACATTGAGTTAATTATGGTTCTCCACCAGACAACACATTTAAACATTGAGGTTAAAAACGAATGCATATAGTTAATGCAGAAACCGCAAAAACTGTAACTCGGTACAGTTATACGACGCCGAAACATTAACCAATGCGGGGTGACACCGCAAAACGCACGAAAAGCAGACAAACAAGAACGACCTGTTTGTCCTTAAAAAATAATGACAAAAAGCGCCAGCTGCTTCTCCACTCAGAGCAGTTTTACGAGTGTGGAGATAATATCTGATATAATATGTGAGAGAACGTCGGCAGAATGAGAGAACAAATTTCTTCATATTAATCTTTATCTTAAACAAGGGGAACACGTATCTTATAAGATTTCATAATTGAATGACTCTCGTACAGTAAACTTGTATCGTTTTTATTCTTTTTTTTTAGTTTTTTCTTTTGTTTTTGTTTAAAATATTGTTTTTTTAAACACATATCACAAGATTTTTACTAATTGCAGTAACAAATTTAACAATTTAAAGAATGCGTCTTATTATTGTTTTATATTTATGTATGTATGTGTATTTTTTACAGCTCATCTTATAAGATAGTTGTTATAAGATTTCTCATAACAACTGTCTCATAATATATATTATAATATTAATATTAACACTATTTGAGAGTCCACACGTAAGATAATACTCTCTGCGATTGAATTTGACGTTTGCTGATATAAAAATCTTATATCTTATCTCAGGTGGAGACCCTATGTTAGTTTACCTCAAAATTTGTACTGGATTTTACTGAAATGCGTTCGCATACACATAAATTTGTAAAATTTTCATATAACTCGCCTACTGGATTTTACTGAGATTTTACTGGAAAAGTAAACGAACGCACATATTGTATTATAGGCTTTTTACACTTGCTCTCATCTTACATCTTTCATCTTATCGCAAAGATGATAACATCTTCCCATAAGAATTGTACAGGGCTGAAAATCAACATCTTTCTTCATCTTTAAAAGATGTTCTTTTTTCATGTTGTTTCATTCATCATCTTTCGATTATTTTAGTGTCATCACTAGAAAAACCCAATAATTTGTTAAAAAAATATATACCATCACTAGAAAAAAATACAAAAGAGCAGGACAGCAATATCATTTATTTAGTTTTTATTCGCTCTTACACGCGAAAATAAATATTTTTATGATGAAAGATGAAAGATGTTGCAAATGTAAACAAGTTTTTTTCATTTTTAACATCTTCCATGCATTCCCTTAAGATGTGCTCAAGTGTAAAAAGGCTATTACGATCGACCGTATTTGTAACACGCAGTCTACAACTAACATAAAATGTTTAACATTAACACTAATATGATGTAAGTTACCCTAAGGCCACACGTGCAATTTGTGATGTCTTAACACAAGCAATAACGCCGGCAGAATAACTTCGTCAAATTGCCAATGTGTTTTAGGTGGAGAACACATAAATATCTTACAACATAAGTTTAAAAACAAGCTAAAGACAGGTTGTGTGTTATATTCATAGCGAAAAAAAAGTTTAGCGCTTAAACATAGTATACAAACAAGTTTTTTTCACCAATTTGCTTTTAAAATGAATTTATTTTCGGAAAACTTATTTTGCATTTATTTGGTTTAATATCTTTAGTTTTTCCAAAATCCTTATGGATGAAGTTTCCTGATGATGTGGCCTAAGCAACCAGCGAAATGCGCATAGGAATAGCTTATCCCATCAACAATAAATTTCAATTGTTTTTATCAAGAATAAAAACTGGGAATTAAGCACGAATAACAAAATCTTTTAAATTAAAATTGTGTGTTCCCAAAAATTACTTTTGATAACTTAAAAGTTAATTTTTACAAAAGCTTTGCAAATAAATCTCAACTAAATAAATTTGTGTTATGTATTGCGGCATAAAAGATGATGCAAAGAGAAATGCAAAAAGCGCAGCTTTCTTAAAAAGAGACAAATAAAACCCCCAAAATCTTCCGTCTCGTGACAGTTTTGTAGTATTTTGTGACGAAACTGAAAATGACTCAAATAACTCAGCTCCTTTACAAGAAAATACAACTCTGATCGCATAGAAACTATCTTTCTGCCGACGTTTTTATCATCTAAAATAGAGTTGGGCAAAATCGTTCCTTTTGTGGAATCGTTCCGACCGATCCGTAAGATCAAAGGAACTAGGTCGTTCCTTTCGTTCATCGTTCCTGTTTTTAACTTTGAACAATGAATGAACGAGGAACGATAAAACTTGTTTGTCGTTCGTAAAAACGTCAATAAACAAATATTTGTTATTGTTTGTTGTCATGTTGTGGCGTAACGACTACATTAATAATAATTATATAATTTCTTAAATGTTTGTAAAAAATAATAACTGTTTTAATCTGCGCGTAATGCCGTTGCTGGTGGAGAACGAGTGGTATATTGTTAAAATATATTGCTTTGAATCACATCAGTAATTGATTTAATTAGAAATTTTTTATGTGTCACGATCTAAATACGCAAAAGTCGGCAACACTGATCAATACACAAAAAATTAACCTACAGAAATACATGTGATGATTCAACGGATTGCAATTGCGGAACGAGGAACGATAAAAAAGGAACTATTGAAAAAGTCCGCACCGTTCCTTTTAGGGAATCGTTCAATTGAACTAGGTCGTTCCGGAACGACACAACTCTAATCTAAAAGAATCTCATATTTTTTCGATTTTAAACTGTTTAAAATTCAAAGAAAAAACTTTATCCGTACTTATAAAATGTTTCATATAAATAAGAAAAATATAAACTGCGTTTTAGAATCCGCCAAAATAATTGTTCAATATAGAATATTATAGTATTTAATATTAATTTAATACCAACCACAAAATTTTTTTGAGCTTTAAGTAAACTACTATTTTATAGTAAACATCCCTACCAGAACAGTGACAGTCATTTGACCTATCATATGACTGGCATTGCTGTCGCGAATATCCATCATTGCGTAGAACAAAGTTTCTATCATTTTCTTAAGGCCAACGTGAAAAAACTGATGGAAACTTTTGTATACGTGTGATTTTGCATCCCTCTTTAACCTTTGAAATTTGTGGTTGATAAAATATATAGCTGAGTTGTTTACTCTTATACTCTGTAAACATCAGTACTGATGTATAAACCGGGCACAGCTGCCTAGTCAGTACTGATGCATACAACGGGCACAGCTGACTAGTCAGTACTGATGGATACATTCGTCACTGTTGACGTATTTTTAGCTTAAATAAAACACAATTCATCTCATTCAATTCTCATACATATTTTTGTCTATATTTAAAATAATAAAAAATAATAAATAATAATAAATAATAATAATTAATTTTTAAAATTTTCGAAGTGTATTCGCCTCTAATCATAATATAACATCGGGATGAGCCTCTTCATTGAGAATACGTTCAGCACCCCCAGCAGGAGCCAAACTAATTAATTCCCAGTAATCTACATGCAATTCATGTCCACCTGGTTCCTAAAACAAAAAAAATTAGTTTCTGCAATATTGTTCACAAAACTTACTTACCGCTTTGCCTTCTGGCACAGGTTTTAGTGTACCAAACAATTGTACCAAACATTGTAAAAATCCGTAATGTTGTAAAAATTAAACCTTTGCCTTGACGTCTTAAACGATGTACCCAGCCTTAGATTTTAACGTTTCTGTCAATTTTCGACAACTTCAAATATGCGAATTTTCTTGGCAGCTGACCAACTGGGATCTTCGGATGTGACAATCTTTTTGGCTTCATCCAAATTTTGTTTACGTTTTTCCGCATCTTCAGCTTCGCGTTTTTCTTTATCGGCATTTTTATAACTTTGACGTAACCAAATCTTTTGGATTTTCTTTATTTGTGACTTACCTGCAACCTCATATTTTTCTGCAGCTCCCAGTTCTTTGCTGCCGACATAAATTAAGGGATAGGGCTCCTTTCCAGCATGTCTCATGGCTTGAAAAATTAATGAAATATTTTGCAGTATTAAATTTAAACAATTAACAAATATTAGCCAGTAAAGCGTATGACAAAAATTTATAAAAAAAAATTGGCATTTTTTGTCGTGTTTTTAGTTGTTCTACTCTAACATATGTGTTAGAGTGGTACAACTAATGTAAAATTGTTGCAAGTGTGTTAGTAAAAAATTTTTTTTTTTTAGTTTCGGTCATCCATTTCTTGTAGGGATTGTTCCTTTTTTGTGCTCACTAATCATTTTTATTTTTTTTTGAATAAAACTTAAACGAATTTTATCATTTTTTTGTGTCTTTAGCAGTTTTCTAAAATTTAAATACCTATGATACAATTTGCCTTAATTTTTTTTTCTAACAACAATTTTAGGCTTAAATCTAGTTTACCGACGCAGCTCCAAATAAAAATACAAGTAAAACAAGTTGTTTTCTTATATATCTGCGTTTATCCACTACATTTCTCAACGTATGTGGCCAATATTGGTATCATTTTAAAGCTCTTGAATATTTATACAAAATTTATTTAAAAATTCTTAACCCATTAAATTGAGTTTGCGAAAATACGAGTTTTAAGTAAGAAGAATAATTACTACGGAGAAAAGTTTTAGTTAGCGAAGCAAGTGTTTGTTATGCCATAGAGGAGAAAATCCTTGCGCCCGGTCAAAGGCCGGCTATCCAAATAAGCTTTAGTTAGCGAAGCTGATGTTTGTTATTTAATAAATTTTTATGTTTTACACTTTCGCTGAAACAACCTACACAAGTATTAATCTAGTGCACATCCGTAATATTTTGATCTAAAATTTTGTAAAAACTGCAATGTGAGTTAAACATTTTGATACAAATTTTGTATATTCAGAAAGATCTTTTCAAGAGCTTTAAAAAAATAACAATATTGGCCCTATACGTTCATAAATGTAGTGGAAAATCGCACATTTATGTGAAAACTTTAAATATGTTCCAAATTTTATCAAGAGTTTTGACATTCATGAGTACTTAAGAAACCGTGCGTGATTCTGAATTTTACGGAGTTTTTCTTTTTCATTCACGTTTACGCGTGATTTATATTCAAAGTAATTACGTTAACGCGTGAATCACGTGCGACACGACAAAATCACGTCACGTGCACACCTCTAGTCTTAACAGCTGGTTGTGTTTAATTTACCTGTTGTTGTATTGTAATATTGAGGCCACCTTGCTAATGCTAATACACAATGGACACTTAAGTTGATTTTAAATGTACCAGATTGTTGAATTGTTTCTTTAATGTATTTAGTGAACAGCGAAATTGGTATTTAAAGCGATTTTAAATATAAATGTCGTTTAAAACCGTACGTTAATATTAGGCATAAACATTTATAAAATTAATAATTTGAAATTATTTTTAATAAATACATACAGTACATAATAATTTTAGTTCTTAAAGTTAACTTCTACAAATGTTTCATAGGGGATTGATTCTTAAATCAATATAATCGTTGAGGGATAAGGTTTGTTTAATATGTATGCAAAAAAGTACCTACTTATGGATGTGTTGTGAAGTTTTTATACATCGATTAAATGTCTGTTGTTGTGTTAATAGTTAATTAGGTGTTTACCAACAACTATAATGATTTTAAGAAATTTTAAAAACATAACTAATCTTTCATCAAAAAGAAATTTATCCATATATGGATTTCAAAATGTTCTTGATATTCATCCAAAAGTTAGTCAAGCTTTGGATCTAAATCAGCCAGTAGTAGCTCTAGAGTCCACCATTATTACACATGGCATGCCTTATCCACAAAATTTAGAAACTGCTTTGGAGGTTGAGGATGTAGTTAAATCCGTAGGTGCTACTCCTGCTACTATTGCTTGTGTAAATGGTCGTCTTAAGGTTGGTCTATCTAAAGATGACATAGCCCAGTTGGCAAAAATGAAGAGAGACCATGCTATAAAAACTTCTCGAAGAGATCTTCCTTATGTAATAGCCAATGCGAAATGTGGTGGAACAACCGTAGCCGCAACTATGGTTGTGGCTCATATGGCTGGCATAAAAATATTTGCCACGGGAGGCGTGGGAGGAGTTCATCGTGATGGGCATTTAACTATGGATGTTTCGGCAGATTTGGTAGAGCTAGGAAGAACTCCGGTTACAGTAGTTAGCAGTGGCGTAAAATCTATCTTAGATATACCACGTACTTTGGAATATCTCGAGACAAAAGGCGTTTGTGTGGCCGCTTTTAAAAACGAAAATAAATTTCCCGATTTCTATACACGAGACAGTGGTTGTAAAGCTCCATACAATTTACAAAGTCCACAAGAAGCTGCAAAACTTATTAAAGCTTTGCATGAGCTACAGTTACAATCAGGTATATTAATTGGTGTACCCATACCTCACGAATATGAGGCCGATAAGGAATTAATTACTTCTGCTATAAATCAAGCGTATAAGAACGCAGCCGACAATGATGTAAAAGGAAAAGAAGTTACCCCATTTTTATTGGCCGCTATAGCAGAAATTACAAAAGGTTCTAGTCTAAAATCAAATATAGCTTTAATTAAAAACAATGCGAACGTAGCAGCTCAAATTGCTTGTGAATTAAGCAAAACTACTAATAGTTCTCATGGTCTTCCAAGATCTGTAAAATCTATGAAATATAGTTCAAAAATACCTTTAATAATTGGTGCTTCCATGTTGGATCTTTGTCTAACAATGATGGATGACATTCCCCTGACATTGGATGGTGCTACATACCATACTCATGCTAAAGAATCAGGCGGGGGAGTGGGACGAAACCTTGCCGAAGGCATATATAAACTTTATGGTGCAGCAAGTTTTGTTTCTGTTGTAGGTAAAGATCATATGGGCCAAAGTTTATTACAATTAATACCAGAAACTGTACGTAATGGGGTATTGGTAGACAAAGAAAAAACAACTTCTATTTGTTCTATACTATTTGATAAGCATGGAAATTGCAAAATGTGCTTGGCCAATATGGAAATACATAAATCTATAACGCCGCAGGTAATAAAACATCAAGAGGAAAAGTTTAAAAGTGCACCATTAGTGGTTATAGATGGGAATTTAAGGGTTGATACTATAGAATCAATATTGGCACTATCTTTGCAATATAATAAACCAGTGTTTTTTGAGCCAACAGATATGTTAATCGCCGGAAAACCATTTGTATTGAACACTACTCTCACGCAGCAAATTCGAATTATAACACCAAATATTTTTGAACTTAAAGCAATTGTTGAAACAATAACAGGTAAAAATATCAATTGGGAACCGAATAAATCACTTTTAGCACTGGATATTTTATTAGAGAAATGTAAGGATTTATTAAAAATGATTGAAAATAAATTTGATTGCATTGTTGTCACATTAGGAGCTCATGGAGTGTTGGTTAATTTACGTGGTGAAAGCTTTGAGCAACAAATGTTTGACCAAACAGGAGCATACAAAATTCAAACTGCAAACCAATTTGTTACACGTTTCTATGCAGCTCCCAGTGTTGAAAATATTGCAAATGTTTCAGGTGCCGGTGATAGTTTTTCAAGTGGATTTATAACTGGACTGTTACGTGGTTTAAATCTAAATGAAAGTATATCATTTGGTTTTCTAGCAGCTAAACGTTCCCTACAATCGAACTCTGCTGTACCTGAAAAATACTTTACCAGCAGCCGAGAAGAGAAAGACCTTTTGTTTAAAGAAATAAACGCATTGAAATATAAACAATTATAATTTTAAAACCCTATTTTTGAAATTTTATAACAAACTATTTTTCATTTGATTGTCTTTATTAATAAGCCCACCTGTGAAAAAAACAAAATAATAATAAAGATGGTAATTTTTATATAATTTTTGATTATTACTAACAATTTTACTACTTTATCCTTGCCACCAGATGCTACTTTAGAACCATCGGGAGCCCAGTCGACACCAAAGACTTCATCAGCATGTCCAGGCAATTCTTGAGCTAGTTTTTTTGTTTGAACGCTCCAAACTAAATACAATTTGAAAAAAAAAAAAACATTAAAATTTAAAGCAAAAGCACATAAATCAGCAGTTGTATAAAAATGTAATAAAATCATAAACAACTTTTAATTATGAAAATTTATCGGAATAAAAAAAATTTTTAAAAAACAATAGTGTCGAATCTGTGATACGACCATTAGTAAAAAAGAAAACACTAATAAATATTTCACTACTAGAAATTTAAGGTGCCGAGCATTTCTTGTGTAGAATGAGTACATACTTAATATTTTATTACTTTAGCTCATATTGTATGGCCGTTCTACTAGTGCTATAAGTCTTATCACAGAGGAACTTTGTTTCTTTCAAAAACCAGAAAGAATATTTTACCTTTATTTCCTTTCGTATATAAAGCAATGTTATTGTATTTAGTTTTTTTTTTTAATATTTTTTTAATTCCCTAAGCTAGTCCCCGGCGCTGATAGACTAGCTAGCCTACCGGGGTACTTTAGTTTAGTATTATTTACGATTTTTCTGTGTAATGCAAACTTATTGGCCTAATTAGACTTGTTATATAGCTTGTTGGGAACTAATAATTATTTATTTAAATTTTCCAATTTCATTTTTTTTTTACATATTTTGGCATTTCTTCATTTTCAAAAAATTTTGCGAAAGTGATAGAGTACCAAGTTTGCATTAAGCTTTCGCATCGCAATAGAGTAGCCCCCATAAAATAATAGCAACTACAATTTTTTTTACACATTATTACCTTTCAATGTAGAATCCTTGCTACCACTAACAATCAAGCGAGAGTCCGCCGACCAAGCTAAAGTATATACAGCTTGAACATGACCTCTAAATGTATTTAAAAACTGTCCATCTTTGGCACGCCATAAGCGGACCGATTTATCAAATGAAGCTGAGGCGATAAATTTTACGTCAGGTGAATATTTGACATCATTAACAACATTTTGGTGACCGGTCATGCGTTGAATACATTTATTTTGATTGGCCACCCACAGATACAAAGTGTAGTCATCCGAGCAGGATACCAATGATTCAATATCATCTGGGCATACTTGTTTATAACGTATCAAAGCCATTTCTTGTAATTTCTCCTCTAAAAAATACATGGGTAATTTTTTTAAATATTTAAAATAAGTTGTAATCGCAACTTACTGCTTAAATCCGCATACTTTTTATTTTTATCTTGTACTGGATGAAAAGGACCTGTGCGTAAGACATAATCAGTATTAAGAGCAATATTGTTAACCCAATGTGCATGACCCGTAAAAGTTCTACAGAGTATGCCATCCGATGCTCGCCATATTTTTACAGTACGATCTTTGGCAGAGGTAAAAATTAAGCCAGCACCACCCCATCTTACAGCAGTAACTGCTGCCGTATGACCTAAGCAAAATTAGTTGAAATATTAAATACAGAGTTTTAATTATTTTACTTACCCGCTATCACCATGATACATTGTCCTAATACAGTATCCCATACGCGACAATCCCCATCACTTCCAGCACTAGCAAGTTTACGGCACTCAGGATTTTTATGATATGGTTCCCAACTTATACCATTTACCCATTTCTTATGACCGCTTAAATTGCGTCCTAATTGCTTACCCGTTTCTGGATCCCACAAAATTATATTTCCCGCTTTGCAGGCACTGGCCAGTTTTTTACCGTCAGGCGACCAGGCTACACACATAACCCATTGTTTGTGTCCCGTGCAGGTAAAATGTGGAGTTTCTGTATTTAAATCCCAAAGTCTTACGGTTGTATCACCCGAACCACTTGCTAAATGGGCACCATCCGGACTAAAACAAATTGAAATAACGGCCTCAGCATGGCCAGGCATAGAACTGGTGCAACGGGTAACGGGACGCACTTTAAATACGGATTGCGGCTGATAAACAATATTTATAACATTTTCAGTGTCAATACTTTTAAGATCTAATGTTTGATCGAGAGTTTTTTTTATTTCATCATCGCCAACAAAGAATAAATAAGGCGTGGTCTCTTCATTTTTTAGCAGAGCGTTGCAGATTAGACCTAATTGTTCAACAGTTACTCCAGCTGGCAAATCGATTGGTGGACCTGCTTCTTCTCCCGCATCCGATATAAGACGCGCCTGTAATGTTTGTGTTGCAGAACTTTCCTCATTTTCAGTTTCTATACCATTATTTAATTTAAGACGTTTAGAACTCATGTTTGTAACATATAGTCCATAGGAAAAACTGTGGGAAAAACTTATGAATGCTAACACGTGCAGAAATAAAATTCAAAATATCAACAAACTAAAAGAGTTGCCAAATTAGAAATTTTCTTCAAATGGTTTTAGACGAAATCAAGGCGAATTCGCCGTGGACGAAATGTTTTGCAATGGCCAAGGCGAATTAACTTCAGGTAAGCTCAACTCGCAGCCGTTCATCAGCTGTATCCACGGCGAATTAAAAAAATGGTGAAACGTCAAAATATTTAATTCCCTACAAGAACAGTGACAGTCATATGACTGGCATTGCTGATACAAATATCCGTCATCGCGTAGAACTAAGTTTCTATCACTTTCTTAAGGCCAACGTGAAAAAAATGACCAAAATTTTTCGTACGTGTGATTTTGCATCCTTCTTTAACCTATGAATTTTGTGGTTGATAAAACATATATCTGAGCTGTTTACTCTAATACTCTTTACAAATCAGTACTGATGTAGAGACCGGACACAGCTGACTAGTCACTGCTGATGTATATACCGGACACAGCTGACTAGTCAGTACTGATGGATACATTCGTCACTGTTTACGTATTTTTAGCTTAAATAAAACACAATTCATCTCATCCAATTCTCATAGATATTTTTGTCTATATTTAAAATAAACACCAATATGTATATGTTCGTTTTACAAATGTCCTCCTGGTGCCTAAAACAAAAAAATTAGTTTCTGCAATATTGTTCACGAAACAAAACTTACCGCTTTGCCTTCTGGCACAGGTTTTAGTGTACCAAACAATTGTACCAAACATTGTAAAAATCCGTAATGTTGTAAAAATTAAACCTTTGCCTTGACGTCTTAAACGATGTACCCAGCCATAGATTTTACCGTTTCTGTCAATTTTCGACAACTTCAAATATGCGAATTTTCTTGGCAGCTGACCAACTGGGATCTTCGGATGTGACAATCTTTTTGGCTTCATCCAAATTTTGTTTACGCTTTTCCGCATCTTCAGCTTCGCGTTTTTCTTTATCGGCATTTTTATAACTTTGACGTAACCAAATCTTTTGGATTTTCTTTATTTGTGACTTACCTGCAACCTCATATTTTTCTGCAGCTTCAGGATCTTTGCTACCGACATAAATTACAGGAAAGGGCTCCTTTCCAGCATGTCCCATGGCTTGCAAAATTAATAAAATATTTTGCAGTATTAAATTTAAACAATTAACAAATATTAGCCAGTAAAGCGTATGACAAAAATTTATAAAAAACTGGCATTTTTTGTGGTGTTTTTAGTTGTTCTACTCTAACATATATGTTAGAGTGGTACAACTAATGTAAAATTGTTGCAAGTGTGTTAGTAAAAAAATTTTTTTTTTAGTTTCGGTCATCCATTTCTTGTAGGGAATTGTTTCTATACTGAAATTTGACAACAAGTCAGAAAATTTCATAAACAAAATACATGGGGCTTTTTGTAGTTGTATAGTTGCACTTACCTGTTATAAATTCGCCTTAGCAATGGCTTTGTCACATTGTCTATTACTTATTAGATACTTATACTACATTTACATTAGGCCGAAATCTTGTAGATTTGATTTAAAATCTTCTTCGAAATCTAGTGCGTTTACATTGTACTTTTTTGACATTAGCGAGATTTTGTTTTTATAACACAACAGCTGACTTAAAGTTTTTTCGTTACACACACAAACACAAAAAGAAATATACATTAAAACATTTGCATTACCTTTTTTTTAATAATCAACGATATTTATTTTATCAATATTATTCGTGTTTTTAATTTTTTTACAATTTTTATAAAAATTTTTAATAATTTTTTTAACAATTTTTGTTTTGTTTTTTTTTTAAATGTCATTTTTTCTTGTGCAGGGAAATATTTTTTAGTGCTATATTGTAAAAACCATAGTTGCATCATTAAGTACTACTAGATTTTGAGTAGATTTCGTCGAAATCTTGTCACGAAGTAGATTTTGTTTTGTATGGGAAATCTAGTCAAAAACAACTAGATTTGGCTCGAAATCTCGTAAGTACTAGATTTTGCGTAGGTGTAAATGTAGTATTATTAGATTTTTATATCAGCAAACGTCAAATTCAATCGCAGAGAGTATTATCTTACGTGTAGACTTTCAAAAAGTGTTAATATAAATATTATAATAAATCTTATAGGACAGTTGTTATGAGAAATCTTATAACGACTATCTTAAAAGATGAGGTTTTAAAAATACACATACATGCATACATAAAAAACAATAATAAGACGCATTCATTAAAATGTTAAATTTTTTTGTACAAATAGTGAAAATCTTGTGATAAGTGTTTAAAAAAACAGTATTTTTAACTAAAAACAAGAAAAAACTAAAAAAAAGAATAAAAACGACACAAGTTTACTGTGCGAGAATCATTCAATTATGAAATCTTATAAGATACGTGTTTCCCTTGTTTAAGATTAATATTAACATGAAGAAATTTGTTCTCTCATTCTGCTGACGTTCTCTCACATATTATATCAGACATTATCTCAGGTGAAGACTCAGTGTTACTCAAGCAGGTAGTAACATGCAATGGTTGAATACATATTATCAACGGAAATATGTTCTAAATAGTCGAATCTCATGCCATTTGCTTTTCTGTTTACACATCGTCGGCTCGTTATTGGTTTGACCTACCGACCATTTAAAAAAAAATTAAGTTAGGTATGGTATACAGTATAACCCGGTTAATTACCCCACGCTTAAATGCCTTTCTCGGTTATTTACCTTGAGTTTTAAATCCCCGTTTTTTTTCTTCCATTTTTGAAACAAAAATCCACGTTTAATTGCCTTACGCTTAATTACCCAATTCGGGTAATTGCCTTAAAAAATAAAATCCAAAAACAAAATTACACCTAAATTTCACTCGTTTAATTGCCTCAGTACTATTTGACAACAACACAGCAAGTAACACAATAGTAACAAAATATGGCTTATTTGAAAGCAAAATTTTCCACAATTTCATATTTGCATTAAAATAAAATGTATTCTGTGCTCACCAGAATAAAGTTACGTTATGAGGTGCTGACTAATATTTAGAAACACCAAATATGTGAGATATTTTGTCTTAAAGGGATAAAAGGAAAGGTCGCTAAATTTTGAATTACATAAACATTTAAAAGGATAAAATAGCTTGAATATTTTAGGGATTAAAATTTGAATGAAAGCTGTATGTTTAAATCTGCACCGATTCAACAATAGTTAATTTGCTGTAAGATATTTTGGGCCAAATTTAATCTTAATGCGAACATGATTAAATGGTTTATGGACAAAAAGAAAGAAGTTTGCATGGGGACTATGTGATATTATAGACCGATTCTCACAATTTACATAGGTTTCGTTCTTATGACAATTAAAACTTATTTACCAAATTTTATCAAATTATCTAATAACTGCTACTTTTACTTTCCGCACAAGGTTTACATGGACAGACGACCAGCCAGATGGACGGACGGACACGAAAAGATCACATTAAAAAGTGTTTCTGATTCGATCGGTTTACTATACGATGCGTTAAAATTTCAATGTATTAGCAAACATTTATATAATGGCTTTTTCTTAATTTTTGCATATAAATAAAAATTAAAAGTGTCGAAAAACATTTATGTTCACAAAAACTTTCTTTGACTTACAATTGTAGACTGAAAATTAAATGTAGATGGCAAAATTAAAGCAACAGAAAATTCATCTGTTAACCAGAATTTTAAGGAATTTTTTTTATTTGCTAACCATGTATAAAAATATGCTTTAAAAACGTGATATATGCAATAAAAATGCAGCAATAGCTAAAATATGCAAATTATTCACAAACAGATCAATACCAAAATTCATAACAAGCTCTAAACGGATAAATATATTGTTGCTGTCTTCATTGAAAAACCATGCAATTCCGTATTTACGGTTTCCCTGATCATAAGTTTGTAAATATGTATGAGTACGCTTTTGTTAGTAGGATATGACAAAACTTCTCAAAAAGCATTACAGTTAAAAATACAGCAATCCCATTGCTTTTTATTGTTATCTCTTTAGATTTAGCTGATACATGTAAAAATTCCTGTCAACTTTTTTTCATACATCAAAGTTAAGGTATCTTGTAAATAAATACGTTTAATTACCTCACTGTGGTATTTAAACGTATTCGCTTAATTACCTCAATGAGGTAGTTAAACGTATTCTTATAATTACCTCAACGAGGTATTTAAGCGTATTCGTTTAAATGCTTACCCCGCATAATTACCCAAAAATATTGGCATTTTTGGCGAGGTAATTATCCGTGGAATACTGTATAAGTATATTGAATATTCCTTTTCTGAATCCAAACCCTGTTTCACGAAATTTTTTTATATTTCCTGAGATATTAAGCATTAATTTCTCTCCATATCACCAATTTTAAAGTTTATTACGTATTGTTTTGCTCTACACCCCACTACTTGGCGATCGTATCCAATTTCTCATAGAAAAAACGTACAAAATAAATTTCACTCGTGCTTTGCTTCATTGCTGTAAGAGAAAAAAAGTAGTTTAAGCCAAGGTATATTTATAGCAGGTAGCCGCAAGATTACAGCAATTGTACAATAAAGCAAACAACAGGGCTTTTTATTGTTGTTATGTGATACGAACTGTCAAACAGCAAAGGGGTTGATAAGAGACAAAAAAGACAAAGGATAAACACAAAAAACTTGTTTACTTAGCAACATTTGACAGTTCGTATCACAAAACAAAGACAACCTCCCTACAGATAATATTGGACTACGTGGTCCATTGTGGCTTAAATAGACTACTTACAACATGGTCCAATCTACTGTAATATGGACCATGTTATAAGAAATTAACATGCAGTGCTGCCAACAAGTGGATGATGTATACGTTTCTACAGTTTACAGTATTACACATTGGTAGCCCTAATGGTGTCCATTATTAATTCTTTATTTAAAAGTCACTCGTAAAACTGCTCTGAGTGGAGAAGCAGCTCGCGCTTTTTGTCATTATTTTTTGTCTGCTTTTCGTGCGTTTTGCGGTGTCACCCCGCATTGGTTAATGTTTCGGCGTCGTATAACTGTACCGAGTTACAGTTTTTGCGGTTTCTGCATTAACTATATGCATTCGTTTTTAACCTCAATGTTTAAATGTGTTGTCTGGTGGAGAACCATAATTAACTCAATGTGACTGGTGGAGAACCATATATAACTCAGACGTTTTACTGGTGGAGTACCAAGGAAATAACTCAGAAGATTACTGGTGGAGACCAAAATAATCTGGAGCGGATTCTGGAAGCTCTCGAAGGTTTAGGTCGAACGAGGTTTTTGTGTTTGAAGCTCCAAAAAATTGTGTGATACCCTGGCATTATAACTTAAATAGTTTCGCCAAAAATTTTTAGTTTTAAGCAAAATCCAAAAAAAAAAAAAAAAAAAAAAAAAAAAAAAAAAAATTATTTAAAAGTGAAAGTTTGTGAAATTTGTGAAGAAAAGGTAAACAAATTAAAAATACCAAGTGAATATATTTAAAAATAGCAATAATAGACTACAGGGAACGCTATAAAAGGCGATTAGTAAAAAATTAAAAATGCGTAAACTACCGCTTTAGTGTACTCCATACTGTAATGACATGGAGTACTTTTAAAACTAACCCACTTTAGTACTCCATGGAGTAGTTTAGGGACTACTTCGGTGGGTTATATGGTCCCCTCCTAGGACATCGTAATGTCAAATGGAACACCTTTTACCCATATATTTGATGTAGTTTTGGAGTACTCCTACTCCTTTATGAACTATTCTTTACATGCATGCATGGACTAGTCTCGTTATCTGCTGGGCTGCTATAAATATACCTTGGATAGACCTTGCAATTGGTCGTTTTAAATACAGGCAAAGCTCGATATAACAAATACTCACTTTAACGGAAATCCGATATAACGAATGAGCAATTTTTTTCGTTAGCTACCTTATATTACGAACGATTAAGTTTTTTTTCTCCCGGTTTAACGAATGGTTAAGAAAAACAAAGCAAAACCAAAAATTTGTCACAATACCGTTTGTTTGGATTTGCTTTTTTTTTTTTTATTTGTTACAAAGTAAGAGAACTTGTAGATTAGTTTTAAGCATAATAAAAGAGTTTTGTTCGAAGTGTTGTTGAAGCAAAATAGTGAATAGAAAAAGAATATCATTCAGTGAAAAAAAAATTTTAGAAGAATGTAAAAAAGGTGTAAGTCTTTTTCTTATATCGCATATTGAATATGAATACGCTGATAGAGGCATTTGTTATTATTTTTAAGCATATGAGTGTAAGCATACATTTGCTGTTTCAACATATTGTCTTAACTAAGCTATATATTACAGATTTTTTAGACAAATAATTTGTCCCAATATGTAAACACGTATGTACTTACGTATTAAGTTTAACAAACATGAATATAATAACATAAACAGCTCGATTTAATGGTAAATGAAGCTAATTTTTTATTTAAAAAAAAGTTCGGTATTACGAATCTCTCTGTTTAACGAAAGGGGCTGACATTATATCATTCGTTATACCGGGCTTTGCCTGTACATAAATAAAGGCGAATTAGCTTATTTTGACAGTTTAATTACAACCAGTCAGAAATAAACAGGTGTCATCACAACACCAGATGGCAGTTTTTTGCTCTAGTATTGTTTTGGTCTTATGTCAAAGTTTTGTTTATACTTACAAAAAACCCACGTTTTGGGTGTGATTATTGTATTGTATTAAAGTTTTTAATTATTTGAATAAAAATTAAATAAGATAGTTACTATAGAGAAACATAAATTGGCTAAAAATTTATTTATTTCATCGCGTTCGGCGGCAAAATTTTATTTTAGTTTAAAATAATTTTTGACTACCCGACTTAGTTTTTATTTTTGTTGTAATGATGCACATATTTGTTGCCACCTGTATTATTTCACCATAAATACAATTTCTTATTTCCACCAACAAAATACGTCCTTTTTGTTTTCGTAGAACTGTGGTCACTAAGTTTATTCCGGGATGAGTGTTCCAAACAATCTACACGTAACTTTATCCGATTTGGTCGCCGAAGGCCTTGGTCATTTGGGAACAGTAATTCCGTTAGATATTACCAAAAAAATTATATCTAATAGTGTTAAATTAACTTTACATCCCGAAGCTAGTAAGTATATTACTTATAAATGTACATACTGTGAGCGCCAAATGAAAGTAAACACAGTATGTTGATTAAAAAAAATATGTATTATATTTAAACAAACAATGATATAAAAAAATAATTCAACATAATTCATTAGTAATAAAGATAAAATTAAATGCATAAAAACAAAATACTAAAATTAAGGCACGTAGGAAAAAAATTCAGTTTTTATTATTATTACACTAAATTTACGCGTCAAATGAAAGTAAACAGTGGCATCCACGTTAGAAAAAATATGCTGAAATACAAGAATAGTGGCAACTTTTTAAAATATTTTTTGTTTGTAAGTATAAACGGAAAGTACCGTTATAAATATTCTACACTTTTAAAGGTTATGTCAAATAAGAAACTATTTAGACACAAAATAAACGATGGGAAAGCAAACTTCAATTGATGTTCGTCAAATCATAATAGATTTGAGTAAAAAGGGAAAATCACTTCGTGAAATAAGTAAAATTGTGGGCAGGAACCATTGTACCATAAAAAAAATTATAGACAAATACGCAAAATACCAAAAACTGGAAAATTTACCTCGAGGAAGACCACCCAAGCGTCTTACGGATAAGCAAGTAAGAACTATAGTTAGGGAAGTGAAAACAAATCCGACTTCTAGTGCAGTTAAAATAGCTGAAAATATGTCACAAAATTCTGGAAAGTCAGTAAGTGCTAGCACAATTAGAAGATCGTTGCACCAAAATGGCTTACATGGTAGAGTACCACGTAAAAAGCCTTATATTTCGAAGGCAAATCAAATCAAACGAATGAATTTCGCAAAAAAATATAAAAATCAGCCATTAGCATTTTGGGAAAATATTCTTTTTACGGATGAGAGTAAGTATGAAATATTTGGTGTAAAAAAACCGCCAAAAATATGGCGAAGTGCGAATGAAGCGTTTAACGACAGGAACTTGATTAAAACCGTTAAACATGGTGGAGGCTCAGTAATGGTCTGGGGATGCCTGGCGGCATCCCTTGTATTTATAGAATCTACGATGAAGAAAGAGGATTACCTGCGCATTCTACAACAGAATGTTGCCCCCAGTGTAGAAAAATTAGGCTTACCAAGGAACTGGATATTTCAACAGGACAATGATCCAAAACATTCGTCCAAAATTGTAAAGGAATGGTTACTCTACCGTACGCCTAAAACACTTGACCATCCACCACAATCCCCAGACCTCAATCCTATTGAGCATTTGTGGGAATATGTGGACAAAAAAGTGAGAGAAAGGAATATTTCTTCCAAAAACGACCTTAAAGCGGCGCTGCAGGATGAATGGGGAAAATTCCACCTGAATATACAAAAAAATTAGTTGAATCAATGCCCAGACGGTTAGAAGCTGTAATTAAGTCAAAAGGACGCCAAACAAAGTATTAAAAATAATGTTTTATATAACGTAAACACTTTTGTTTACTTTCATTTGACGCGTCAAATAAGTGTAATATAAATAAAAACTGAATTTTTTCCTATGTGCCTTTATTTTAGTATATTGTTTTTATGCATTTAATTTTATTTTTATTACTAATGAATTATGTTAAATTATTTTTTTTAAATCATTGTTTGTTTAAATATAATACATATTTCTTTAAATCAAAATTTGGTGTTTACTTTCATTTGGCGCTCACAGTATGTATGTAGTACATATAAGTATGCACATATGTACATACATATAACTGCGAAATTCTTTGGTAGCTATTCCTCCTGTACCTGAAATATATGCTGCAAACAGTGCCAAAGCTAAACAAAGTGAATATGCTTTAGTTACACTCTACAGTCTGGCTATAAAACATAGTCTAGATGCCATGGCAGTCAGGCAACTTATGGAGGAGCAACATTTAAATCCGGGTGTTATTGAAGAATTGACACGAGCTTATGAGGAACAACGTAAGCAATTATTTTTACGCCAATTGCAAGTGGGTCACTCATTTTCTCACATAACCGATCTGCAATGGCGTATAGTGGCCGATGTTAAATCATCAACCTCGGATCAAAGTAGCAAAGAAGTTGGGTTTCACATTAATCTGGGCCGTTACAAACAAAAGGGAGGTGAAAGAAAAACTATTGTGGAATTTGTATGTAACACTGAAGAATTGCAATTGTTAATAAATAAACTTAAGGAAATAGAACGACATTGTAGCAAACAATCTTTGGAATAATAAAATACATTTACGGTCAATTTCACTATTACTTTAACTTCCAGTTAACAATATGCTTTTGACAGTTATAACTGATATGTAGTTAATTAAAACTGAGCATGGTGATATTGACCGTAAGTTGAATACAATTTTACATAATTATTTTTTTTTTCTAAGCCTACACGTGCGTTTTTCTTTAAATTAAAAAGATAAACAATTAATTTATTTGACTAAAACAACATCAACAAAAAATTATATAATAAGGAGGTAAATAATTTGGTAGTATGATTCTTAGTCCATTATAATAAGGAACTAATGTTAAACTTGTGTATCCAACAATGATTTCAGCTGCACAAAGTCTGATGGAGCATTGCTATAAATGGATCCAGAAAATGCATTTTCTGCATTAGCTTCAGCATCGGAACTTATCACAACACAATCATTGTGTTTATTCAATTTCATATTTAAACCTCGAAAGCGATTATCAATCTTATAAAGATTTTTACCACTAGCCCATGAATAAAATGGTTTACCACTAAATGGATTCATAAAATCAGCCCAGTAACCGTGGAGTCTTAGGCGGGCTGTGATTTCACGGGCGGCTAAAACGAACTAAAAGTAAAAAACGTAATAAAAATGTGTTAGTTATTTTTGTCATATTAATTTAAATTAAAACATTTTTGGCCATCAAATATTTTTGGTTGTAAAAACTAGAGGTCTGCTGTGAATAACTTACTTGTTTGCCTTTACTTAAAAGTGCATATAATTTATTAAAAAATGAAACACTCAAAGAGATAAGGAGAGAGACAAAAATAAAAGTGAATGAATTGAATGTAATACTTTTAGTGAATAGAGTGAATAGAATAGAGAGCAAGTTTACAGAAAACATTCAAATAACTTTTGAATTATTAAATGTCAAGTCTGCTTGCGAACTAATTTTTTCATATTTGGCTGGTAGATCTCAATATGTGGAACATAATGGTGCTACTTCTGCTTTGCTTATCTTAACTACGGGTATACCTCAGGGTTCCGTTTTAGGGCCACTAATTTTTACGTTATATATTAATAGCTAATCTGATTTTGTTGCTACATCGTTATGCGAACCATTCATTTTCGCTGATGATGTCTTCTTACTCTTTAAAAACGAAGTTGACTTTAGTGATGTTTTACAGAATAATATAAATTTTTGCTTAGATCGGGTACGTGAATGGACTTCTTTCAATTTGTTATCTATTAATCCTAGTAAGTCTAAAGCAATGATGTTTGGACCAAGTCGCTTTTATCCTGACATTAATATAGTTTTAACCCTAACTTGGGCACCAATTTTTAATACGAATTCGGGCAGTATTTACATTTGTAAATATGTATGTGTACTTTTATGTTTTTTGGTTATTTTATATGTAAATTTTATGTATCTTTTTTATTTTCTATTGTCAGGAAAAGCATGAAAAATTGGTCACTGAGTCTGAATCTTAGCCCCATAGGACCTTAAATGTAAAAATTATAGCTATTTTAAAACTTGAATATTTACAAATGTAAATACTGCCCAAGTTAGGGTTAAGCAATACTCATATTTCTTTGGTTGAACATATTAAGTGTCTAGGTGTGTATGTGGATAGTAAGTTTTCTTTTGATCCCCATATTAATATGGTTTATGGTAAAATTTATGGTATATTGCGTAAAATTAATTCTACTAATTTATACTTGCCTCTACGAATTAAGTATAACTTGGCACATGCTTTGATGTTTTCTAATATCTTATATGGCCTCGAGGTTTACTCAGGTACTGGTTCTATGCGTTTGAGGATGATCGGGCGTATTTTCAATCTAATAGTTCGTTTTGTTTATAATGTTATAGACGCTATGAACATATTTCTAATATTGCTTTTAGTTTTCTTGGATGTACTTTTAATAACTTTATTAAATATCGGAATATGATTTTGTTTTATAAAATTATCAAAAATGGTAAACCACTTGAATTATTAAACTCCTTTGAGTTTATGCGTTCTTCTAGGAATCCCTCAATTCGTATACCGAGAATCTCAACATCCTGTTTCGAAAAATCTTTTATTGTTCGTATTGCTAGGCTTTGGAACTCTTTACCATTTTCGTTACGAATTTTTTCATATTCAAATAATGTTTTCCGAGTAAAAATTCTAGACTTCCTAAATAATCTTGATTAGCTACTGATGGATGGATGATGGATCATAATTAATACCTATATTTTTAATGTGGCTGGGGAGCCTTAATCTAAAGTGATAGTATGTTTATTATTTTTAGTTTTCATTTTGTTATTTTAACCATGAATTATAATTATTGATTAATGAATATTTGGGGGATTCACAAGGTAGTCGTAAAGTTGTAAAGTCATATGTCTTAAAATAATTACAAGAAATATATATGACTGCTGTGGGCAACGGCTTAAAATTTTGATTTTGTTAAAAACACAACTGTATTTTTTTTAAAACAATTGTAAAATATTATATAAGACATTATGACGATATGACTTAATAACACACCTTGTGAATCCCCCAATTATATGTATATACATATATATGTAGCTTAAGCACTTATTACTTGTAATATTGTTTTTTGGCCTAAATAGCTTAATATTACGTAAATAAATGAATAAATAAATAATAGGCCTGCAGAGGAAAAGAGTAATTGTCTAAATGCCACTAGTACAATTACTAGAATAAGAAGTGCTAGTGCTAAAGGGGTTAGAGTTTTTATAAAAAAATAATAGTGCATATGAATACCAGTACTTGATGTAGTACAAGGGTACAACTTGTAGACTGATAAAATTTTTTGTAACAAAACTAAAATTCCAGTACATATTTCTATTTTGATGCTTTCTTTTGGCTGGTTCTCAAATTTAATTTCAAATCATTTATTTATGGTATTTTTTTTTTTTTTTTTTTTTTTTAAGTGTTAAAATGCAAAATGCTAATGCATAAAGCATCCAATGTGGTCCAAGTGTACTAGTAAACGGCGAATTTGGGCATTAAGATGGTATAGAAAAGTTTACAATTGAGAACTATAACTGGTTATTTTTGTACTAGTTTGGTACAAATAAGGTACTAATTCAATCCTCTGCAGGGGAGTTTAACTCACATATACATAATATGTGTGTACAGAAAAATTCAAATTATTTTACATTCAAAATATTTTTGAATATTCAACTCATTTGAAATGTACACAAATTTTGGTTTTTTGTTACGACAGTTTTTGGTTTCGACTACAGTTTTTTAAACCCTGGTTGAAATTGCTTTTTATTTATTCTTGCAGACCTCTGTAGGGGGAAAAATTAAATTATTTTTGGTACTTTTTCTTAACAAATCAACTTCAAAAGTAATACAAGTGTGAATTCAATTAAGTAAGACTTTGAGTGTTTGATAATTTTAGCTTTTCTAAAATCTTTGGAAAAAGGTTTCCTGATGATTTAAATTTCAAAACAATAATCAAAAACATATCAAACCCAATAAAAAAATATATTACAAGAGCAAAATCCTAAATATTATTAACGGATAAAACAAATATACAAAAATGTATGTATGTATGTAAGTATATACATTATAACTCAAAATATTCAATCACATGTGAGATTTTATTTAATTGTTACTACCTATGTAATATTATTATTTTTTAGACTTTGTTAAGCTTTATAATACTGCAAATATAAAAATAAAACTAGTGAGATTTACTTCTTCACTTTTTGAAGATATCCCACTACATACTGACTTTTAATCTGAATACCTGTAGTGAATGGTTATAAATAAATTATTATTAATTTATGAGGCTTGCAATTTCTTTACAAAACGTATAGGTATGTATGTACAAAAATCATATGAATATATATGTGATATAAAAAGGTTTCTGCCTTTTTTTTATGAACATATGTAACATGTTTATTTTTTTTTTTTTATCAAAAAATCAATAAAAACAAAAGAAAATGCTGCGCAAAATCTTATAATTTTTTTTGATCAAAAAATCAATAAAAACAAAAGAAAATGCAGCGCAAAATCTTATAAATAGATATGCAAAATGTTTTGTATACACTAATTCTGAAAAAAAAAATGATTTTGATGTGTTAGTGGGCTTGTGCGCGAACATTTTACAATTTTTCCATTTTAGTGTTCAACGAAACTTCAAATTGCAACTATTGTTGTGTATGTTAGGTGAGATTTCCCATGCCGTGCGTGTAAATGATTTGAATTGTGCTACGAACATCACAACGCACGTATAATTAGTTTTTTTTATATACGTATGTTGTGTACAACCAGTCGAAAAACCGTGTTATTTGATTATCAAGTTAAATTGTGCAGGCCTCTAGTCCATAACGTGAAAAATATTATAATTTGTTCTACAAACCTTTCTTGCTCCAATTTCAGTATCGCCCTTGAAGCGTAATGTCATTAAAGCTAACTTTTCACTAGATAAAACTTCTGGTGCTGGAAATAACTCATGTAGAGACTTTTTTATTAATGATGGGCACTCATTCACACTAAAATTTAACATGAGTTTTTCGTCCGGATTCTAAAAGATAAGTTGTAAAAGAAGCGAAATTACATAACTTATATATTCTACCTACTTTTCCTTCGAAATCTATCAGCGATTCTAACGGAACATCAAGTGTTATAGTAGTAGTAACACCTTGCCAAGCAGGTCCTACAGCATTAGGAAAATAAAAACGATTTCCTCGCGGCGACAATAATTCCCAGTTTGGTCCACATTCTCCGCCCAAAAAATCTGAATTGTCTTAAGAATATTAGTTTTTATTTGCATCATGCATAAACAAAAAACAAATATCAAACGCACACAATCAACGGAAACAAAAAAAAAGTTTGTCAAATCATATCAGGCGCGTTGTAATAATTGTCTAACGTTTTTTGTACCCTCCACCATCACTAGTGATGAATGAGGGTATACGAGATTTGTTATTTATCATGTGTGTGAATATCGTTTTGTATAAACCAATGTTAGCTATTTTTTGTGTGGTTGTATGTTTGCCCGTTTTTTTGCCTACCTTCGACACGAACTTTCGATTTAACAACCTTGAAAGCACTTTCGAGGTTTTTAGAATCGCTGCGTCTGGAATAATGTGCCACAATACAATAATTATTTGGTTGCACCGCCAATAGATAGAAGTTCAAAGGAGTATTTGTATTTAGAACATAAACAGTAGCATTGCGCAAATTTCCTGCACTAAGGCTTCGTAATATAGTATATGACATTTTTTTTAACAATTGATTCTTTATTAAATTCCCACTCGCTTTTGGATTTTAGCTTTTAATTTTATACTTGGGTATTATATTTTTTATTTTCCACTATAATTTTCACGTTTCAAAATAACAAATTTTAAGAATTTTGAAAATTTGCAACTTTTCCAGATGTTATGTATAATTTATTGCCCGCGAGAAAATAACAAACTTTTGCTGACAAACTTTTTTTTTTCACTCATTTCAAAGAGAGCAAGTTGTAAATCTCTGAGAAATTTTGCAGACATAATTGAGTGATTTTATTTTGCTTTGCAGACTGAAATTTGAAGTGCTACCAGATTAAATAAAACTACTCAGAGATGGAAAGTTAATTTTGAAAAGGAAAAATGATTATTTTTAATTATGAAAATATTTGTAAAAAATGTTTTTAAGAATTTGTTGCCTAGTTACATAAAAAACTATTAAACTAGTTAAGGATTCTAACATTTTTATATTTTGGCATTTTTTTAACTATTTTAATTTTGAAAAATTATAAAAGAATTTTTTTATTAATATTTGAGGAGCTCCATAGCAAAATGCAATTTTTCTTTGTCTAATATTTATTAAATACTACACATTAAAATCTATAAAGCAATTGTTATTATTATAAAACTAATTAAATGTCAAAAATATATTTGTGAAAAGTGAAGTTAATAATATATGTGTTTTGTATTTTCTATATATATAAAACTTACTAACTTCAAAACAAAATGGGAAATTACAATATTATTAAAATGGAAAATAAATTAAAATAAAAAATGACCTAGTTCATCTTAAAAGGCAATATTTCCATTGGGTTCATATCAAAACGAATTTATTACTATGAATCTGATCAAAACGCAACAATTCCATAACTTTAAAACTAACATGAGTACAAATTATTTTATGTGTAACTTTTATTAATAAAAAAAAAACTATTATTTCGCAACATATGTTTAATTCGCTTTTTTATTTAATATATTTTAAATTCTTTAAATATTCTGGCTGTATAAGCACGGCGCAATATATGTTCAATAAATCTCTTTCAAGTGGCACATGCTGCATACAAATTGATAGTCAATTTTTTTAATGATGAAGCAACAACTCAAAATAGTAGCCTTACTCCCCGTTTACAACTGACATGATTTGCTGTTATAACATGATGTTATAAAAGCGTTGTTAAAACATTTGCATTAAAATGTTAAATTTTTTTGTACAAATAGTGAAAATCTTGTTGAAGTTGAAGACGCTATGTAACATTAACATCATATTAGAGTTAAAGTTAAACATTTCATGTCAGGCACGTCTTCCTCACAAGGTAATGTAAACAGTGGAGTACCTCAAGGAAGTGTACTAGCGCCATTTTTGTTCAACATATTTCTTTACGATTTTCCTCATTTAACGCAAAACTCTAAAGCAATTTTATATGCAGATGATTGCTTAATTTATGCACACAGTGACTCGCCAAATCATGCACTAGACAACGCCAAAACACACCTCAAGTTGATAAATGAATTCTACAAAAAATGGGGAATTAAAATCAATGCAAGTAAATCTGAATTCATTTGCATCAGAAACCCGTCGGGTAAATGTCATCGTTCAGTGGTCCCACAAAGTAAATTATTAAACATCGCTCTTAATGGAGATGAGATTCCACTAAAATCCAACATAAAATATCTAGGCATCACCTTCAATAAGATGTTAAAATTCAATACTCATGCACGTTCTACATTACAAAAAGCAAAAAGAATATCCGGCATGTTTTCATTCTTATTTAACAACAAATATCTTCCACAATCAACTAAGCTGCTCCTTTACAAAGTAACTATAAGACCTGTTCTGCTATATGGGTATCCAATATGGTTCACCATTTCCCCAGTTGTGGCTAAGGAACTGGAAATTTTCGAACGAAGAATCCTCAGGAAGTGTATCAACAAACATTATGTAAGTGCCATAAAAAAATATTCCAACACTTACATATACGACACATCTAGAGTCATGCCTTTTTGTAAAAATGCGCTTCGTCTACAAAAGATATTTGTTGAAAAACTTGCTACACATGATAATAACCTGATGAACGAAATTTTTGATCTGGAAAGTAATTTAACATGGACGGACACAACATACCTCTCACCAGTGGGTATTATAAATGAGAACCTTGACGATCAGCTTGGAATGCCAAGAATTTATATGAGAGCTGTGCCAGGAATACACAGAGGCTAAAAGATACAATTTGTTCATTTTAACGTTCTAATGTATCTAAACTGTCTGTTTAGAATTAAAATTTTTAATCATACTTTACTTTAAATATATAATTTACTTAGTATTAATGATATTATCAATGGATATAAACGTATATTCGTCGTAATATATGTATTAAAAGAAGAAAAAAAAAAGAAGGAAAAAATTAAAATTAAAAATTAACTACTGTTAGTCATATTTTTAACAGTTTCGAGTTTGTTAACTTGTTATAAGTGTTTTATTGTTATTATTTATTTTATTTTATTTTGACAGTCTCCTATGCACTGTCAGTAAACGACAAAGGCCTTGAGCAACCCTTAGACTCAATTCATTTATGTTATTAAAATATCTTTCAAAAAAATAAAAATCATTTTGCAAGTAGCGTTTTCCATGAAAATATCGTGTAATAGAACAAAACAATAATAATTCTATGTTAGTAAATATACATGTCATTGTTTATTTAAGTAAAACATATGTAATCGAAATTAAAAAAAAAGTCTCAATAAAAATTTACTTACTTACATTTCATGTCAGTTGTAGACTGCATGTTAAAAAATAAGTCGATTAACTTGAGGGTTACACGATCAAGTTTTGCCTATCAAGTTTTAATACACTCACACTTTTTTACCAATACACTCATACTTTTTAAAATTGATACGAACTTGCCTTTAAAATTCTCTTGCCAGTGGGTGTTTCAATTTACGTTCAAGAAAACAGCTAATTTCAAGGTTTGTGAGAAAATTTTTGTTATAAAATTAATACGAACTTGCCTTTAAAATTCACTTGCCAGTGGGTGTTTCAATTTACGTTCAAGAAACCAGCTGATTTCAAGGTTTGTGAGCAAATTTTTCGTTATAAAATTAATACGAACTTGCCTTTAAAATTCACTTGCCAGTGGGTGTTTCAATTTACGTTCAAGAAACCAGCTGATTTCAAGGTTAGTGAGCAAATTTTTCGTTTATCTCTACACCGAGTCATAAAATGCTGTTAAAACATGATGTTAAGACTCCATGTTGAATTTTTAATATGTTAATGGTGGAGTATAGTACTCATGTAAATGTTAAGAAATTTCATTATTTTTTGATTGTCTTCGAAGCAAATTCCATACAATAGTGTGTGTGTTTTATTTCTTTGTGATTTTTAGTGTTGTGTATTTGTAAAATAAATTAAAGAAATAATTATACAAACAACCAAGGCGAATTCCTTGCATACAACTGTTAAATTAAAAATTGTTTTTTGTCGGTAGTGATTTTCCACTTTTAATTTTTATAAAAAACTATATTCAAGAAATTATTATACAAACAAACAAGGCAAATTCCTTGCATTAACTGCTGTAAATGAAAAAAAGCAACAAAATTACTTCTGTCAAGCTTAAACGTTATTTTATGTTATAAAAGAGTTGTTAAAACCACAGAGAAAGAGAAAGAACACGTTTTTTTGGTAGTTAAGTGACAATGTGTAAAAACAGGCCGCTACTATCAACACGAATTGCGTAATCAAAACAAAAAATGCAAAAAGGGCAGCTTTCGAAGAAAGAGACGGAAGAAAAAGCAAAATCTTCCGTCTCGTGACATCTCTGTATACTTTGTGGTTAAAACACATGGCTTAACAGCCGTGTTAAAACATAAGAAAAACTCTAACATGATGAGTCTATACTTAACACTAACATCATGTTAGTGTTAATGTTAAGCATTTCATGTCTGTTGTAGACTACATGTTATAAATTGTTTTCTTGATGACATCTTTTAAGTAAATTGCTCAAAAATTGAATGCACCCTACGTCACAGCTTTCAATTTATGTAAATTTTGACAAGCAGTATATGCAAGGTTACCTTGCGGCCACACGATCAAGTTGTTCTTGAAAGTCTTTTACATATACTGTTTGTCAAAATTTACATAAATTGAAAGCTGTGACGTAGGCTGCATTCAATTTTTGAGCAATATTTAAAAAATGTGAGTGTGTAAGTAAAAAAAATTAAAGAGTGTTAAGCAAATTGAATGGAATTGAAAGGCAAAACTTGATCGTGTGGCCACCAAGTAATGCCAAGTTCTTTTTTGATGCTTCATCTGGCAGCGCTACATACATTGACAATTATTCGCGCGTCGTTTTTGTTGTTCGTATGTGCGTCTTGCTGGAGTATATATTTTTAGTGTGAAAATTTTCAAGTTAAATAGAATAAAAGTACAAAAAGAAAAATTTGTACTTTAGCTCCAAAAAAGGACGGCAGTCCAAATATCGAGTTTATAATTCTCCTGAGTCATTGCAAGGTTTTGAATCTATACGCCTATGGCTGCAGAAAAATTGTAAAAAAGTTAGTATAACAGCATGAAAAATGTAGACTAAGAAAAACACTGCATTGAAAATGGCGTAAAAAACTTTTATTTTTGTGCCATAAAACTAAATTTATTGTTTTTTTTTTGTAGTATTTAGCCAGCAGTAACGAGCCTATCACAAAAGAATCTTTATCTCAGTTATTGATCCAATTTCTTCAATATGTTGAAGAGATTTTTGATGATGACATAATGTCTGGTGGCATAGACGATAAAAAAAAAGTAGTTGCGGAACTCCGGTAACAGCAAAACAAAAACGAAGACGCTCCCCATCACCTAGTTGTTCTAAACCAGGGAAACGTAAACGTTCTCCTGCAGCTCTTCATAAAAAATCTCGTAATGATGAGGAAGATGAATATTTAACACGTGACATGGAAGATCCACCTTCTGAAACTAATCCACAAGAGGTTATTAGGACAACTTCTCTGCCATCCACAGCCAGTCCAGCACCTCCTAGCAAATCTAGAGCTGACAATGATATGATGCCGATTAAAGGTAATACATACTTTTTTATAATTTCAATTTGCTAAAAAATATATTTAAAATTGTTTAGGTGGAACTTAACTGATTTAGATGATGAAATGACTGGTGGAAGTGGCACACAAGCTTTGTCGGCATGTGACGGTGAAAACTCTCAAACTGGGAAAACAAGTAAAAACAGTAATACGCAAGAATTCTCATCATCAGCCAAAGAAGACATGGAAGATAATGTTACCGAACAGACTCATCATATTATTGTACCATCTTATTCAGCTTGGTTTGACTACAATTCCATACATGTTATTGAAAAACGGGCAATGCCGAAATTCTTTAATTCTAAAAATAAATCGAAAACTCCTGAAATTTATATGGCTTGTAATTTTTCTCTTGAAGATAAGATTTTATTTTCGCCAAATGAAGATTTTCCTTCCTTTAGCTTTAGCCAGTTGAATATTGTTTACGAACCTTATATTATGTCACAATTTTGTGTGTTTATAATTTGTTTAAAATCATATTTACAAGTGCGATATATATATATATAATATCGCACTTGTTCAACAATAGTGTATTAACTCAAAAACACGAAACGAAAAAGTACCAAAAAGATCCATCTAATAGATTGTCATTCACTCAAGACCTTGCATGTTTAATATTCGTGGTTATTCCAAAATACGCGTCGAAGAAGTGAACATTTACATGATAGCAAAAACAAAACCAAATTGACAAAAATTGTTTTTGTTTATCACACAATATTTACAGTTTTTAAAAGAGAAAGAAACGCGTTATAACTCAGCGTTAATTTTATTTTAGAATTGTATACATAACAAAAACAATTTTCGTCACTTTGGTTTGGTTTTGTTTTCATGCAAATGTTCACTTCTTCGACGCGTATTTTGATCATCATGAATATTAAACATGCAAGGTCTTGAGTGAATGACAATCTATTAGATGGATCTTTTTGGTACTTTTTCGTTTTTTAACTAGTACTTGTTTTAAAATTTCGCTAATATTAGACTTTTGAACATAAAATGAAACCTGCAAGGTCCTGATTGAATGAGAATCCCTAAAAAAGTTTATTGGTACTTTTTAGTTCTTAAACTGGTACTTTTTGAATATCCGTTAATATTGGACTTAGAAACATAACATTCAAGATGCAATAGATAATTCGATTTAAAATCGCTTGGTTTTCAAAATAGTTTTCCTTGGTGGTGAGTCCTAATTATTTTAATTAAAAAATGGGTTTCAAATTAAATTTTTTATATCTACAACTAAAACGTAACTTAATTAAAAATTAATTTGCATAGTTTTCCACACAACCCGAGAGGTACTATGCCATGTGCGTTGCCCTTTTTTTTAATGGTTGGCATCCCCGTTAGGCATACATTCCATTTATTTTAAATACATCACAGTATATATCACAGTATGTTTTTATAAAAGTATCTACATTGATAATAAATTTTGTTCAATAACTTTGCAAACATTTGACATTTTTGCGCAATGTTTGTGTATACAATTTGAGCAAATGTAATAACCACAGTCCTTACATACAAAATTGTTAACATTTTCTTTTTTTATACATCCACAATGGCAACAGAATCTTGTTTTATCGCCTTGATGTTTTAACAACAAACTTTTTACATCTTTTCGAAACTTATTGGGTTTTATTAAGTTTGTTAAAGGCTCATGTTTTAGCAATTTAGATGCGTACATCAATACAAATATACCACAACTTGTACCATCTGTTTGCAAATCTCTTTTTAATATTGGACAATAATGCCATAAATCTTTTTCGTTTATTGTACTTATAAACCTATCATAAAGCCGCTTTCCTTCGCCCTCACCTGGTAATGAATTTACATACATGAATTCATGCGAAGAAAATTTTAGAGCACATAATGTGTAATGAGCAGAACACAATATTGGTATAAATAACCATTCAGGCTGATTTTTCATCAGCAGTTTTAACTTATCAAACTGTATATCATCAGTTTGACAAGGTAAACAGAAGCAGTCAATTGATCTACTTTCTTTTATTACAGCTAAAAAAGAAGCATCCAAAACAAAATTAGTTAATTGTTCTCCATTGTTTAAGGAACTCCAGTCTGAAGTTTCTACATAATCATAGAATCCAAAACTAATTGGATCTGTAACATTATTCACTTCAGTGAAAAGTAAGTCAAATTTAAAAAGAAATAAATTTTCTTTATTGACATTTATTTCATGTCTTTTTGTTTTATTTTTTCGAATTTGATTTACTGCTTTTGTTGCTTTTGACTCAAACATCATTTTTGGTCGAATGGCTTGCTTTCTATCAAAATCTGTTTTACCCCATTCTTCTTCTGGGTCAGAATCTATGGAAACTTTTTTATAACTATGATCTTTTTCTATTACTTCAACACTGTAACTCTTAGATTTGTCAATCTTATTTTCGATAGGCGTTGAAGTAATATAAGAATGTTCTTTGTTTATTCTTTCATAATTATCAAGTTCATCATATTGATTTAAACTAGTTATTGTATCTTCAATTTCTTTGTCCATTGACCCAAACATTCTGTAGTTATAACGTAATTCTTTCAACGAACTAAGATAATCAGTTCTCATTTTATTTACAAACACATCGGCTCTTACAGATTTTTCTGGAAGAATTATATGTTTTTGCAAAAAATATGTAAATTCTACAGGAGCATTACTTATATGTTCTCCTGATGAATCGACATGAATACCCATAACATTTGTCCAGAGAACAATAACTGGGCAATATTTATTTAAAATAAAATTACTCATTTCATCATTACGATATTTATTTAAATTTTGTCCTTTATTAATATGTTTAATATCTCTTTCAACTTCTTGATAAATTAAAAGAAACATTTTACGAAATGGACTATTAGATGCAATTGATTCTAATGGATCTATTTTGTCATCATCAGGTAGATCATATTTATTTTCTATCTTTTGATCATCAACTTCTATAAAACATTCACGTAATATCTCAAAGCTGATTTCTAAGTTATGACACTCATATGGTGTAAGCAAAACAGTAAAAATATGTTTAAACCATCGTTGGCATTCGTCAACAGTACTTAAACTAAAAGCAGCTATTAAAGCATTTTTTAATAGAGGCCTTAAAATATGTTTCCTTCCCAACCTTTTGTCTAAATCTTTGCAAATTATATGAATGTAATGACATTTACACCACTGCAATACAACAAAGTTTGGTTCTAAATTCGAATTTGTTTTAAATTTATTTAAAAATTCGGCACAAGCATTAAGGTATTGTATTAATGTTTGATTGTTAAAACTTTTTAACACGGCACCGTATAATGCGGCACTAACGTCAGTGCAAACCCTTTTGCAGTAAGGCCATTTGAACTGATATTTTACTTTGTGCTCTTTTAAAAATAGCTTTAAATGATCTAAATAATCACATATTTGCTTCATTGTATGTGCAGAGAGAATTGCTTCTGCTATAGGAAGAATTTTTTTTAACTTCCAATTTCTTAGGACTATTTTATAAGTTAAAATTCTTTTTTTAGCACAATCTAAAGTTTTTACACTTTCGCCTGAAGCATCTAAGTGCAATGTAAATTTTGAATCTTCAAGGATTTTATTATTGCTTGAGATTGTCTCAAACGTATATTTCTCCCATGTGTAAACAAGAAAGGGAGAAGAAAGCTTATGAATATAATTCTTATATGGACCCATTTGCATTAAGTAAAGAGCATAAAATGGATCTTTGTGATAACATCTCTCAATGTATCCTTCCGATTTAATTTTTCTATACGTTTCTAATTTTTGAATATTTTGAAAATTTCCTTTTTCCGCAATATCATCTGCGGTATTCAAAATTTGTTCTTTTCTAAATAAATATGCTTTCTTTCCCTTGAGTTTATTTTTAAACACATGTCTTTTTACTCCTCTTATTTGCCCAACTTTAATCTCATTTTCGGCATGATGCAACTCTTTTGTTCTGTAAACATTTACATGACCTTGCGGTTTTATCGTAAATCGAAAAGTAGTGCAATCGTTAAATTTACAATATGCATACAATAAAGTATGTTTAATGCATTTTTTTATATTATAGAAACATAATATACAAACATTGTTATATTTTAAATATTCTTCTCTAATAATATCTTCGAAAAGTTTCTTTTGTGTTATTTTGTCTGTAGTTTCTATACTTACAGAATCTAAATTAACAGTAAAAGAGCAATCAAAAATATTTGCTTTAAATCCTCTCATAGGTTTATTGCACTTTGATTTTGAACGTATTACGTTTCTGTTGCATTTTTCATTCGGATTAGGTTCTTTTCTATATTTCAAGAAATCTGAAACATTAAGAGAATCATCTGTTATCTCAAATGGACTTAGAGTATGATCTCGTTTTTTATTCGAAATTGTTAATTTATTATTATTTTCCAATTTATTACAAACTGGTTTTTTAATGCATGGTGTACTGAAAGAAACTTCATCTATATTTAAATTTTGTTTTTCGTGAAGTTTCATTAAAATTTCTTTTAAGCATGCTTTAATTTCATTTAAATTTGACTCACTGTTTGCAGAAATCTTCTTTAAATCTGAATTTTCTCTTACAGCGTCATTTAAACTACAAGTAATACATTTAAATTGTTCGAAAAAATTTTCCGACAATTTCTTAAATGAATCGAGCAAAATTTCATTTAAATTTCTTTTGAACATGTCCATATTAAAAACATTTAAATTTGTTTCCAATATGGAGTTATCAGAAATCTTATTGGAATCAAAATCGTTCTACAAAAAACTTTAACAAAAAAAACTGAATATGAGGAAATGTAGCCAAGACCTTCCTCTATAACGCCCCGTTTTCACATTTTTGTCACAGATCCTAAATTTTGCATAATGGGTCCATATATGGTATGAGTGACTTTTGAAAAAAGTTTGTTGGAAAAAAATCGTTCTACAAAAAACTTTAACAAAAAAAACTGAATATGAGGAAATGTAGCCAAGACCTTCCTCTATAACGCCCTGTTTTCACATTTTTGTCACAGATCCTAAATTTTGCATAATGGGTCCATATATGGTATAAGTGACTTTTGAAAAGTTTGTTGGAAAAAAATCGTTCTACAAAAAACTTTAACAAAAAAAACTGAATATGAGGAAATGTAGCCAAGACCTTCCTCTATAACGCCCCGTTTTCACATTTTTGTCACAGATCCTAAATTTTGCATAATGGGTCCATATATGGTATGAGTGACTTTTGAAAAAAGTTTGTTGGAAAAAAATCGTTCTACAAAAAACTTTAACAAAAAAAACTGAATATGAGGAAATGTAGCCAAGACCTTCCTCTATAACGCCCCGTTTTCACATTTTTGTCACAGATCCTAAATTTTGCATAATGGGTCCATATATGGTATGAGTGACTTTTGAAAAGTTTGTTGGAAAAAAATCGTTCTACAAAAAACTTTAACAAAAAAAACTGAATATGAGGAAATGTAGCCAAGACCTTCCTCTATAACGCCCCGTTTTCACATTTTTGTCACAGATCCTAAATTTTGCATAATGGGTCCATATATGGTATGAGTGACTTTTGAAAAAAGTTTGTTGGAAAAAAATCGTTCTACAAAAAACTTTAACAAAAAAAACTGAATATGAGGAAATGTAGCCAAGACCTTCCTCTATAACGCCCCGTTTTCACATTTTTGTCACAGATCCTAAATTTTGCATAATGGGTCCATATATGGTATGAGTGACTTTTGAAAAAAGTTTGTTGGAAAAAAATCGTTCTACAAAAAACTTTAACAAAAAAAACTGAATATGAGGAAATGTAGCCAAGACCTTCCTCTATAACGCCCCGTTTTCACATTTTTGTCACAGATCCTAAATTTTGCATAATGGGTCCATATATGGTATGAGTGACTTTTGAAAAGTTTGTTGGAAAAAAATCGTTCTACAAAAAACTTTAACAAAAAAAACTGAATATGAGGAAATGTAGCCAAGACCTTCCTCTATAACGCCCCGTTTTCACATTTTTGTCACAGATCCTAAATTTTGCATAATGGGTCCATATATGGTATGAGTGACTTTTGAAAAAAGTTTGTTGGAAAAAAATCGTTCTACAAAAAACTTTAACAAAAAAAACTGAATATGAGGAAATGTAGCCAAGACCTTCCTCTATAACGCCCCGTTTTCACATTTTTGTCACAGATCCTAAATTTTGCATAATGGGTCCATATATGGTATGAGTGACTTTTGAAAAGTTTGTTGGAAAAAAATCGTTCTACAAAAAACTTTAACAAAAAAAACTGAATATGAGGAAATGTAGCCAAGACCTTCCTCTATAACGCCCCGTTTTCACATTTTTGTCACAGATCCTAAATTTTGCATAATGGGTCCATATATGGTATGAGTGACTTTTGAAAAAAGTTTGTTGGAAAAAAATCGTTCTACAAAAAACTTTAACAAAAAAAACTGAATATGAGGAAATGTAGCCAAGACCTTCCTCTATAACGCCCCGTTTTCACATTTTTGTCACAGATCCTAAATTTTGCATAATGGGTCCATATATGGTATGAGTGACTTTTGAAAAAAGTTTGTTGGAAAAAAATCGTTCTACAAAAAACTTTAACAAAAAAAACTGAATATGAGGAAATGTAGCCAAGACCTTCCTCTATAACGCCCCGTTTTCACATTTTTGTCACAGATCCTAAATTTTGCATAATGGGTCCATATATGGTATGAGTGACTTTTGAAAAAAGTTTGTTGGAAAAAAATCGTTCTACAAAAAACTTTAACAAAAAAAACTGAATATGAGGAAATGTAGCCAAGACCTTCCTCTATAACGCCCCGTTTTCACATTTTTGTCACAGATCCTAAATTTTGCATAATGGGTCCATATATGGTATGAGTGACTTTTGAAAAAAGTTTGTTGGAAAAAAATCGTTCTACAAAAAACTTTAACAAAAAAAACTGAATATGAGGAAATGTAGCCAAGACCTTCCTCTATAACGCCCCGTTTTCACATTTTTGTCACAGATCCTAAATTTTGCATAATGGGTCCATATATGGTATGAGTGACTTTTGAAAAGTTTGTTGGAAAAAAATCGTTCTACAAAAAACTTTAACAAAAAAAACTGAATATGAGGAAATGTAGCCAAGACCTTCCTCTATAACGCCCCGTTTTCACATTTTTGTCACAGATCCTAAATTTTGCATAATGGGTCCATATATGGTATGAGTGACTTTTGAAAAAAGTTTGTTGGAAAAAAATCGTTCTACAAAAAACTTTAACAAAAAAAACTGAATATGAGGAAATGTAGCCAAGACCTTCCTCTATAACGCCCTGTTTTCACATTTTTGTCACAGATCCTAAATTTTGCATAATGGGTCCATATATGGTATGAGTGACTTTTGAAAAGTTTGTTGGAAAAAAATCGTTCTACAAAAAACTTTAACAAAAAAAACTGAATATGAGGAAATGTAGCCAAGACCTTCCTCTATAACGCCCCGTTTTCACATTTTTGTCACAGATCCTAAATTTTGCATAATGGGTCCATATATGGTATGAGTGACTTTTGAAAAGTTTTAGTATTCCGTCTAAATATTTTACTGAATTGTCATTAAAGAAAATTATATTTTTGACATATTCATATAAACCACGTCCGCCAAGATAGCAACGAAAGTTAGCAACGACGGAAATTAAAAATCAAGGGATTTAGTGGCAACGCCGGAAATGCATATGAAGGAATCTTTTGGAAATGATTTTAGAAATATTTATATAGATATAGATTTAAAACCATCAACCATCAACAAAAAATTATCCGAACCGTTCCAGAGAAAAGTGGGTTCATCCAAAATTGTCAGTAGAAATCGTTGCTGATTTATGCCAGCCAAACTAGGCAGTGCCAAGGCATAAGCTCAATGGAATATGGAAAAATACCACTTAAAGATTAAAAAAAATCTATTTTTAAAAAGATCGTCAGAGCCGTTCCAGAGAAAAGTGGGTTCATCCAAAATGGTCAGTAAAAATCGTTGCTGATTTATGCCAGCCAAACTAGGCAGTGCCAAGGCATAAGCTCAATGGAATATGGAAAAATACCACTTAAAGATTAAAAAAAAATCTATTTTTAAAAAGATCGTCAGAGCCGTTCCAGAGAAAAGTGGGTTCATCCAAAATGGTCAGTAAAAATCGTTGCTGATTTATGCCAGCCAAACTAGGCAGTGCCAAGGCATAAGCTCAATGGAATATGGAAAAATACCACTTAAAGATTAAAAAAAATCTATTTTTAAAAAGATCGTCAGAGCCGTTCCAGAGAAAAGTGGGTTCATCCAAAATGGTCAGTAAAAATCGTTGCTGATTTATGCCAGCCAAACTAGGCAGTGCCAAGGCATAAGCTCAATGGAATATGGAAAAATACCACTTAAAGATTAAAAAAAATCTATTTTTAAAAAGATCGTCAGAGCCGTTCCAGAGAAAAGTGGGTTCATCCAAAATGGTCAGTAAAAATCGTTGCTGATTTATGCCAGCCAAACTAGGCAGTGCCAAGGCATAAGCTCAATGGAATATGGAAAAATACCACTTAAAGATTAAAAAAAATCTATTTTTAAAAAGATCGTCAGAGCCGTTCCAGAGAAAAGTGGGTTCATCCAAAATGGTCAGTAAAAATCGTTGCTGATTAATGCCAGCCAAACTAGGCAGTGCCAAGGCATAAGCTCAATGGAATATGGAAAAATACCACTTAAAGATTAAAAAAAATCTATTTTTAAAAAGATCGTCAGAGCCGTTCCAGAGAAAAGTGGGTTCATCCAAAATGGTCAGTAAAAATCGTTGCTGATTTATGCCAGCCAAACTAGGCAGTGCCAAGGCATAAGCTCAATGGAATATGGAAAAATACCACTTAAAGATTAAAAAAAATCTATTTTTAAAAAGATCGTCAGAGCCGTTCCAGAGAAAAGTGGGTTCATCCAAAATGGTCAGTAAAAATCGTTGCTGATTTATGCCAGCCAAACTAGGCAGTGCCAAGGCATAATCTCAATGGAATATGGAAAAATACCACTTAAAGATTAAAAAAAATCTATTTTTAAAAAGATCGTCAGAGCCGTTCCAGAGAAAAGTGGGTTCATCCAAAATGGTCAGTAAAAATCGTTGCTGATTTATGCCAGCCAAACTAGGCAGTGCCAAGGCATAAGCTCAATGGAATATGGAAAAATACCACTTAAAGATTAAAAAAAATCTATTTTTAAAAAGATCGTCAGAGCCGTTCCAGAGAAAAGTGGGTTCATCCAAAATGGTCAGTAAAAATCGTTGCTGATTTATGCCAGCCAAACTAGGCAGTGCCAAGGCATAAGCTCAATGGAATATGGAAAAATACCACTTAAAGATTAAAAAAAATCTATTTTTAAAAAGATCGTCAGAGCCGTTCCAGAGAAAAGTGGGTTCATCCAAAATGGTCAGTAAAAATCGTTGCTGATTTATGCCAGCCAAACTAGGCAGTGCCAAGGCATAAGCTCAATGGAATATGGAAAAATACCACTTAAAGATTAAAAAAAATCTATTTTTAAAAAGATCGTCAGAGCCGTTCCAGAGAAAAGTGGGTTCATCCAAAATGGTCAGTAAAAATCGTTGCTGATTTATGCCAGCCAAACTAGGCAGTGCCAAGGCATAAGCTCAATGGAATATGGAAAAATACCACTTAAAGATTAAAAAAAATCTATTTTTAAAAAGATCGTCAGAGCCGTTCCCGAGAAAAGTGGGTTCATCCAAAATGGTCAGTAAAAATCGTTGCTGATTTATGCCAGCCAAACTAGGCAGTGCCAAGGCATAAGCTCAATGGAATATGGAAAAATACCACTTAAAGATTAAAAAAAATCTATTTTTAAAAAGATCGTCAGAGCCGTTCCAGAGAAAAGTGGGTTCATCCAAAATGGTCAGTAAAAATCGTGGCTGATTTATGCCAGCCAAACTAGGCAGTGCCAAGGCATAAGCTCAATGGAATATGGAAAAATACCACTTAAAGATTAAAAAAATCTATTTTTAAAAAGATCGTCAGAGCCGTTCCAGAGAAAAGTGGGTTCATACAAAATGGTCAGTAAAAATCGTTGCTGATTTATGCCAGCCAAACTAGGCAGTGCCAAGGCATAAGCTCAATGGAATATGGAAAAATACCACTTAAAGATTAAAAAAAATCTATTTTTAAAAAGATCGTCAGAGCCGTTCCAGAGAAAAGTGGGTTCATCCAAAATGGTCAGTAAAAATCGTTGCTGATTTATGCCAGCCAAACTAGGCAGTGCCAAGGCATAAGCTCAATGGAATATGGAAAAATACCACTTAAAGATTAAAAAAAATCTATTTTTAAAAAGATCGTCAGAGCCGTTCCAGAGAAAAGTGGGTTCATCCAAAATGGTCAGTAAAAATCGTGGCTGATTTATGCCAGCCAAACTAGGCAGTGCCAAGGCATAAGCTCAATGGAATATGGAAAAATACCACTTAAAGATTAAAAAAATCTATTTTTAAAAAGATCGTCAGAGCCGTTCCAGAGAAAAGTGGGTTCATACAAAATGGTCAGTAAAACATGGATTTCATTTAGAAGGGGTTAAAAAGTAACATCAAGGAAAAAACGCAATAGATTATGAAGATAGGTGTACTATAGAATAAAAAAAAGCTTTCCGTGCAAAAATTTGCCGGTCAAACTTTACAGAAACCTGGTTGCCTCCAAATTGGTCAGTAAATCCTGGGATTTAATTTTGTATCTAATGTAAATGTAAAAAAGCGCTAAATATGTATTATATTTCTATCACAGACATGGCTTAAGGCGTCGTTGTCATTATTGGCGGAAAACATTTTGTGCAACTCTAAAAAAGGCGCTGAATATTTCTTTATATAAAGTTGCCACACCAAATTGCGTTTTTACACATTGTCCTCACGAACAATGAATTTACAAAATTTTCACTAAAGTGGAAAGATGCCTGAAAACTTTACATACCTAAATTTAAGCAAGTTTTTTGCAAAGAGGAAAAACCTAAGCTTTATGATTCTACAAAGAAATGTGAATGGAAAATTTGTCATCTACAGGAATCATAGCCTGTCTTCTCTTACTTAACAAAAATAACAAGAGAAAAAATTTGCATAAATAGAAAAAATTCGCGAAATTTTTTAAAATTTCAACCCATAAAATTTATTAAATTTTCCTAAAACTATAAGGATTGGAAAAAATTCGATAAAAATTGGTAATGGTAATATTATTCTTAAGCACGTTGGTATATAAATCTGTCAAATAGGTTAAAAATGTTTAAGTTACGAGGAAAATACTCAAAAAAGAGACTAAAAACATTAAATTTTTATAAAAACTAAAATTTAAGATCCGTAATATGACCTATTCATACGTTTAAGATATCAAAATATCGGAAATCTTTAGAAGAACATATTTGCTGAAAAAAAGGACTAATATTTAATATAATAATTAAATATATGTGTATATATATATATATATATATATATATAAAATCTTGTAATAAACTGAGCCTTAAGTGTTTAAAAAAAAAACAATATTTTTAACTAAAAATAAGAAAAAACTAAAGAAATGAATAAAAACAAGTAAGAGTGCTATATTCAGCTGTGCCGAATCTTATATACCCTTCACCATTTTGCGAGCAGAATACAGAGCAACTAGACAAAAACAAAATAATTTTTACATATACATACATATTTACAATACTAAAAACTTTATTATAATTTAAATTTCAAAAGCGAAAACTGGTAAATATATTTTTAAAATCGTTTTTGAACATAAAAATTAAAAAAAATTTGTTTTTGAAAAACCAAAACTCGAACCAGCGGACTCACAGTTTCTAAGACAACTGAACCATGAAGGAACGTTGTTTGAATATCATTAAAATGAAATATTGCCCGTTTTATTGTTCACAACTCAACTCATTTGAGTTGTAATTATTTTTGGTTATTTTTAACCAAAACGGCAGCTCTGCTAGGTATTATTTAAAAAAACCTTATGGCAACACTGGGACAACGATGACTTGTGTAAACATACCTTGAGACATACCATGTCGAGTTTGCATATTTATCTTAGTCCCAATTTGCAATCTGATATTTATACCACAAATTATAATTTATACGAATAAGATTATGATTTCGTACTGCAATCTTTTCTCCTGAGAACCGCCTTTATCAGGTAGAATATGCGATGGAAGATATTTCTCATTGCCGTACATGTTTGGGGCTATTTTGGCTGAAAATGGTATTTTATTGGTTGCCGCAATTGTTGGACAGCAGTATATTCGGAAAAAAATCTACAAATTAAATATCTGGTTTTGGCACAGATGCCAATGTTTGAACCAATGAACTTCGTAGTATTGCATAGCGTTAGCAATTTAGCTACGGTGATTCAATTCCCTGCTAACAGTTGGTTTCCTTGTGTGACATCAAACAGGCCTACGTTTAATCCATTGGCAAACAACCCTTTGTGTGTATATATTGTATGGGTTTAGACAAGCGCTACGGCTATCAATTGTACCAATCAGATCGCAGCGGTAACTATGGCCTGTATCGGGTTTAGTTTTGGTGCTGCCATTTCCATGTTCAAGCATTCATTAACTTAATGAAAATGGAAAGGATTTAACTATTACGGTTTTAAGGAAAACATTGGATACCACAAAATTAACTTCGGAAAAGGTTAAAATTATCATATAACAACGTGTTGATAGTAAAATTTGACCAAGACCGATCTTGATAAATTAATTGAAAAATGTGCAAAATTGGAAGCTGACGCCATGGCAAGCCGTTCAGAAGCCTTAAACGACAATAGTTTAAGTAGCTTTTGGGATCGATTATTTTTTCAATTGTTTCTAAAAATTTAATTAACCCAGATAGCATTTTTAAATCGTAAGCTTGAGTAATTTTCGAGTCGTTTTTAAGCGTATAACTGATTAATCAGTTTTTGATAACCGAAATTACCCAAAAATACTCAAGATGAATAAAAAAAAGATTTTCCAAATGCTAGCAGGGAAATTTGTAAAAATAAATTTCAATTGGCTAAATTAATTTTTTATATCTTTTTTGTAGTGTTAAAGTAAGAGTTTGTTTCCGGAGATATTCTATTGTTCTCAACTCCTGAAATTAATTTCGGAATTCCTAAATAATTTGAACAAAAACTTTAGTAATGTGCTGTTTCCAAATGACAGGCAAGTCGTGTGAAAATCACTGTTTTTTTAATTGCTTTCATTTAAAATTTTGGCTGACTTAATAAACGTAGTATTGCAATGCAACACTAAATGGAATAGCTTTATAAACTCCACAACTTTTCTGTTGACAATGCTATGAGTTCATTATAAGCATGGTAATACCCCTGACAGACATAGGATTTGTACTATACCAGCATGGTATACTACATGTGTGTCAACCTAAACTACAATTAAAAGTGGTATATTCCTGGTTTATATACTACGAAAATGTACATACATAGTATAAATGTGGTTTCTTATTTAAAGTATACATACTACAAATCTGCCAATACAAAATAGTATATAAAACCGTAGTATACATACCATGGTATGTAAACTATCAGGTATGTGATGGAAATCGATTTTAAAAACGAAACGATTTGAAACCGAAAATATCGTTTTCAGTATCTTTTAAAATGGAATTTTAATACATATTCCTTTTATTTCAGTGTTTATTCTTTTAAATTTTATATTATATACGTTAACTGAAGTGTATTCTGAACGAAAACTTAAGACTTTAGTTCAGAAATGGATTTTAAATCCCTCGAAATTTATCACACCTTTTAAAAACGTTCGTTTTGAAATCGATCGATTTTCATCACATACCTGTATGTCTCAGGGGTATAACTGTGTTCACTGCACAACGGTTGCGAAATTTGTCCATTGTTTTATTTATAATGCCTTTTTAACGCATTTGTTTGTTGTGATGCTTTGCAATACCGCGTTTATTTAATCAGCATTTACTTCACATTCACTTGCCTGTTTTTAAGAAACAGCACTGCTTACGATCTGCCATGGTTTCTTAAAGATCCCTTGACCATACTGTTGCTGTTTAAAATTGCCAAACTTCTTGCGATTGCTATATACAGTACACATGCAATTTTTAATGGCAAACAATGTCGGTAGCTAACGACACAAAAAGTTCTTTTTAAGTAATAACGATAATAAATGTACTGTTTAATGTACAGATTTAAAATATTGAGTAAAGAAGCTAATTTTTAACACAAAAAAGCTTGTTTTTTAAAGCTAAAATGCAAAAAGGCGTAACTAACAAAAAATTCGAAATCGAGTTTGTGATTGATTATTATCGATGCCATTAAACTGCATGTCTTGACAAAATTTTACACTTCTGCGATCAAAAATTAAGGTTTTTATTAACATAAAACAGAAGGACGTAACTACAAGTGTGTCTATTTAATAAATGCAAAACAGCGTAATTACACATTTTTTTCTAACAAAATATAATGAATGATATTCCCTGAAAATTGTTTGAAGAATTTTATGGGCGACTTATCCATGCATGTTTATAGTTTTCATTTTATAAAGTTTTTTGCTTCTCCTGTAAAATTATATTTTTGTTAGTTACGCCTTTCTGTATTTTAGCTAACGATATATATAAACGTTTGTGCCGTGTATGTGCTCCTTAGACTCAAGAACCGCTGGATCGATTGACACCAAACTTGGACAACACATTGTTTAAGTCGGGAGACTGGTATCTCTTAAGTTTAATCCCGATAGGTGGCGCTGTTGTGATATTTAATTTTTTTTTATTTATGGTACGATTTGGCTGAAGTTCGCAAAATATATTTATTGAACAAAAATAACTTTCCTGAAACAATTTTGACCCGGTAGATAGTATAGGCCCCCACTACAATACTGCAATTTTTGATACTTTAATGGGGAAAAAATGGTGCCCAAATGGGAAATACAGGAAATTTAATATCTCTACAGCTTTTTGGTTCTATAACTGGTATTTTTTTAATTATCGTAAATGTTAGACCTTAAAACATAAGATTCAACATGCAATGTCCTGAATGGATAAGAATATACGACGGAACTTTTTTGTTCTTTAACTGGTACTTTATTTAATTTTCGCTAATATTGGTCTTATGAAAGATAAAATGAAACCTGCAATGTCCTAAGTGAATGAGAATCTCTAAGGACCATTATTATAACTTGACGTTAGCTGTTAACCGACAGATAACAGACGATATTTGACAGATAACACATTACTATCTGTCAATTTAATCTTAACTTTAGCTAACTTCCAGTTGTAATAATGGCCCTAAAAGCGCTTATTGGTACTTTTTAGTTCTTAAACTGATACTTTTTGAATATCCGTTACTATTGGACTTAGAAACATAATTCAAGATGCAATGCCCTGAGTGAATAAGGATCTATAAGAGGGAAGTTTTTGGTACTTTTTCGTTCTCTAACTGGTACTTTTTTTAAATAACTTGGTACAATTTTTTTAATTTAATATACAGTAAAAATTCGATAATCCGGATAATTGATTGCAGACCCCAATCCGGATTAGCGAATTATCCGGATTACCGCATGTATGTATTTATTAAAAATTATAATAATTCATAGCATATCACACTATTCTAACTGTATTTTTCAAAGCATGCTGTGATTTGAATAAAAAAAATAGAATACGCAATGACTGTATTTTTTAAAGCATGCTGTGATTTAAATAAAACAATAAATTAAAACGGGTGTTATTCAATCCGGACTATCAGGGGTGTGCTGGAAATCGCAAAACGCAAGAATTTTAAAAGTCGTTTTTTAGTAAGATTTCTGTAATAAATAAATTTTATGACAATTATTATACAAACATTTCTCTATTAAACAGAATTTTATAACAAAAATTATAAAAATAAGATTAAAAGTGTATTAAAAACAGCCTCCAAATGCTTGCGTTTTGCATTTGCGATTTCCAGCACACCCCCCTATATAGGTATTTGCAATTAATCCGGATTAAAGAATACGCAATGAGCTGGAAAATTTTGTCCGGATTACCGAATATTCCGGATTAGTGGAGTCCGGATTATCGAATTTACACTGTATATTGTTGTGCATTAAATAAAAAAAGCATATAGATGTCTGGTACTTTTACGAAATTTTATAATTTTAGGCAGTAAGCGGGTAAAACCTGTATTTTGGAACTTTTTTGTCCACCATCTAGCTTTTAAACCAATACGCATAGAAATAAAAATTATATAACTTTTGAAACTTATCTAAAAAATACAAATGCATATTTGGTACTTTTTCGAAATTCGAACGTTTAAGGGGTGAAAATTGTACATATGTTTGTTACTTTTTCCGAAACTTTTTCTCCATCTATTTATCTATCATCGCAGAGCATAAACGTATGAAGCTTAAAGGTTGACGTTTGGACCGAAGGCTGGCCTCTCGCCAAATTAATCCTGCTAACCTCATACCTCCTTAACTAAAAGAGTTAAAAACATTAACACTTATTGTTGTTCATTAGAAAAATTCGTTACCTTCATATCTCGGATTTTAAAATCGCTTTAAATTCATAACAAATGTTAAAAACGATTATTTCCATCACAAATGAATGACAAACTTAGTATACTTTTATTCAGGGCTTTAAAATCGCTTTAAATTCATAACAACTTTAAAAACGATTATTTTCATCACAAACGTTATTAAAAAAGTTTTACACGGAATGACAAACTTAGTATACTTTTATTCAGGGGGTATAATAAAAAGCTATTAACGGATTCGATAAAACCAGGGCTGATTTTATAAACGCAGTATTACATAGCATCACAAAAAACAAATGCGTTAAAAGGGCATTACAAATAAAAACAATGCACAAATTTCGCTACCGTGATTACAGTTACAATAATATTATAAACTCAAAGCATAGTCTACAGAAAAATTGTAGTTTTTGAAGCTATTCCATTAACTGTTGCATTGAAATACTGCGTTTATAAAGTCAGCCCATTTGTTAGTCTTACATTTTTTGGTGTAGATTTCCACACAACCCTTGAGGTACTACACAATGTGCGTTGCCAATTATTTTACATGGCTGGCATCCCCAGTCCAAAAAACAATTAGAGATTTTGAGAAAGAAAAATGACTTTATATTAAGAAAAATGAACTACACACTCCATGTTGATGCAACAGGACATGTAGTTGATGAAATGCCTTTTCAAACTAAAAGAATATTTTTATATTCTCTTGTTGGGCATATTAAAGAGAAAAATATTGTTTTTTCTGTTGCAGATGCAATATTATCTAATCATACTAGTTATGATATTGGCCGATTTTTTAAAGGTGTAGAACACTTTTGTATAAAAAACAAAATTAAGTGGCCAATTTGTAAAAGAATTGTTACCGATGTTAGCTTGGCTATTATTGGTGCTATAAATAAAGACATAAATAACATAAGTAGTCTTTTAGAATATTTAAACAAATGCTATGAAATAGCAATTAAACACAATGCAGAAAAACAAAAATGTTCATTTGTATGTATTCAGTTTTGCGTTAGTCATTATTCTAAAATAATTTGCAAGGATATTGACAACATCGTTCCTTTAACGAACGTAAAACTTAGAAAATTTTTACGTGAAGCATTCGGCATAGTGTTTAACTTAATGAATATTGTTGAATGTGTTAAATGGTTTGAGCAACTTTGTATTGTGCTCTGCACAAAAAAACACATAAAAAATGTTAACAATGCGCTCATTTACCTAAAAGGTATATTAAATCAAAGTGAAGTTGACATTGATACAAGATTGGAAAATTGTGAAAAAACTAATTTTTTAAGTGAAGAGGATGAAAACATGGGTAATATATCCAGTCATAGTCCTTTTCGAATTCTATTCGAAAAGTATAAATCCGATATCAATACTTGCGATGAAATGGATGCGGAAGAAAACATATTCTTTTGCCCAGAAGTTAAGAATTTACTATTGCAAAAATACATACCATTTCTTCCAATGTGGTCTAATATCATCGGATCAATTATAGATTTTAGTTCAAAACGTGTAAGTAATGGTCCCATTGAAACATATTTTAAGGACATAAAACACAATGAATTAAAGGGAAGAAAAATTAAACTAGGAAGATTTGTGAGAACTATGGAAAACTTTACAAAATACAAAACAAAAAAAATTAAAATTGAATATATAAATATTTTTGGTAAAGCTGTTTCTCCTGGAACTCTTGTAACTCCTTCTAAGAATAAAGGTCTTAAAAGAAAAAAGAAAATTAAAACACAAATTTTAGAAATAGATTCCAAAAAAAGGCTTTCAAAGATTTCCGAATCTTGGAATAAAAAACTTAAGAGACTTCCTCACAGTTTATTTAACAACAATTTCGAAATGTTGAATAAACCCATGGAGGAATTTCAAAAAACTTGTACTGACATAATAAATAATGTTGAAAGTGACAACATTAAGTCGGATGCAAACATATGTAATAAAATTGAACCAGAATCAAATTTCTGCGATGAAAACGAGACTAAAATTCAATGTATTAATGATTTAACTAATTTAGATAAATCTGACCAATGTAAGAATGAGAAATGTGCTAGCACTGATTTTAATAATTCATTTAAAAAACTTTCAAGTGAAATTAAACCTAAAAGGTTTATTTCAGTAGAATACAAAACCCTTAATCGTTTTGTACGCTCCGAAATCGAATTTTATCTCCTTAAATTGGAGAACGTTTTTCAAAAAACTCACGGAGAACATTTTGCGCTCACTTCATACTTAACTTTAAAAGAGTTAGATACTTTAAACGATAATAACTGGTTATCGACAGTTATTGTTGACGCATCTATAACTTGTTTAATGTTTGAAAGTAATATTGATAGTTGTTTATATATTGCATGTCAAACAGGCAGTTATTGCTTTAAAAATGAACAGCTATTAATAGACTATTTATCTCGGAATCCAAGAAAAGTTATTGTGCCGCAGTGCCTTCATCATCACTTTTATATTGTATTAATCGACTTTGATGAAGGTTATTTACTATGTATTGATCCGAAAGGAAGTACAGATAATATTTCTCTATTTAAAACCTATTATTTAAGCTTTTTAAACAAGCATTTTCCGCATACCAATTGGGTTTTAAAAAACATTGAACAGGATACCCAACATGATAGTTGGAATTGTGGTGTATTTGTAATACAATTTGCTGAACGTTTTATACACTCTTCGAATTACATAAATCTCATAGATCAAAATACGCAAAGACTTACTATAATGAATATGCTTAATAGGCATGGTGATGTGTTAACCAATGTATGTTTGCATTGTGCACATGATACATCAAAATCTTTAAGAAAATTATGCTGCCAGTTTTGTTTAAGATATGTCTGTGTTTACTGCAAAAGATATTATAACAATGACCTAAATTTAAGTCTCAGCACAAGTCGTTTCATTTGCAAACTTTGCGAAAATTAAAAAAGTTCCTTATTTAATTAATTTACCTTCATTCTCTTTTCAGAAATGGAATATGTATATATATATATATTATTATACGCAACACACATTTATGCATAAGGTGTTACTATGGTTTATGCCTACTGGGGATGCCAGCCATGTAAAATAATTGGCAACGCACATTGTGTAGTACCTCAAGGGTTGTGTGGAAATCTACACCAAAAAATGTAAGACTAACAAATGGGCTGACTTTATAAACGCAGTATTTCAATGCAACAGTTAATGGAATAGCTTCAAAAACTACAATTTTTCTGTAGACTATGCTTTGAGTTTATAATATTATTGTAACTGTAATCACGGTAGCGAAATTTGTGCATTGTTTTTATTTGTAATGCCCTTTTAACGCATTTGTTTTTTGTGATGCTATGTAATACTGCGTTTATAAAATCAGCCCTGGTTTTATCGAATCCGTTAATAGCTTTTTATTATACCCCCTGAATAAAAGTATACTAAGTTTGTCATTCCGTGTAAAACTTTTTTAATAACGTTTGTGATGAAAATAATCGTTTTTAAAGTTGTTATGAATTTAAAGCGATTTTAAAGCCCTGAATAAAAGTATACTAAGTTTGTCATTCATTTGTGATGAAAATAATCGTTTTTAACATTTGTTATGAATTTAAAGCGATTTTAAAATCCGAGATATGAAGGTAACGAATTTTTCTAATGAACAACAATAAGTGTTAATGTTTTTAACTCTTTTAGTTAAGGAGGTATGAGGTTAGCAGGATTAATTTGGCGAGAGGCCAGCCTTCGGTCCAAACGTCAACCTTTAAGCTTCATACGTTTATGCTCTGCGATGATAGATAAATAGATGGAGAAAAAGTTTCGGAAAAAGTAACAAACATATGTACAATTTTCACCCCTTAAACGTTCGAATTTCGAAAAAGTACCAAATATGCATTTGTATTTTTTAGATAAGTTTCAAAAGTTATATAATTTTTATTTCTATGCGTATTGGTTTAAAAGCTAGATGGTGGACAAAAAAGTTCCAAAATACAGGTTTTACCCGCTTACTGCCTAAAATTATAAAATTTCGTAAAAGTACCAGACATCTATATGCTTTTTTTATTTAATGCACAACAATATACAGTGTAAATTCGATAATCCGGACTCCACTAATCCGGAATATTCGGTAATCCGGACAAAATTTTCCAGCTCATTGCGTATTCTTTAATCCGGATTAATTGCAAATACCTATATAGGGGGGTGTGCTGGAAATCGCAAATGCAAAACGCAAGCATTTGGAGGCTGTTTTTAATACACTTTTAATCTTATTTTTATAATTTTTGTTATAAAATTCTGTTTAATAGAGAAATGTTTGTATAATAATTGTCATAAAATTTATTTATTACAGAAATCTTACTAAAAAACGACTTTTAAAATTCTTGCGTTTTGCGATTTCCAGCACACCCCTGATAGTCCGGATTGAATAACACCCGTTTTAATTTATTGTTTTATTTAAATCACAGCATGCTTTAAAAAATACAGTCATTGCGTATTCTATTTTTTTTATTCAAATCACAGCATGCTTTGAAAAATACAGTTAGAATAGTGTGATATGCTATGAATTATTATAATTTTTAATAAATACATACATGCGGTAATCCGGATAATTCGCTAATCCGGATTGGGGTCTGCAATCAATTATCCGGATTATCGAATTTTTACTGTATATTAAATTAAAAAAATTGTACCAAGTTATTTAAAAAAAGTACCAGTTAGAGAACGAAAAAGTACCAAAAACTTCCCTCTTATAGATCCTTATTCACTCAGGGCATTGCATCTTGAATTATGTTTCTAAGTCCAATAGTAACGGATATTCAAAAAGTATCAGTTTAAGAACTAAAAAGTACCAATAAGCGCTTTTAGGGCCATTATTACAACTGGAAGTTAGCTAAAGTTAAGATTAAATTGACAGATAGTAATGTGTTATCTGTCAAATATCGTCTGTTATCTGTCGGTTAACAGCTAACGTCAAGTTATAATAATGGTCCTTAGAGATTCTCATTCACTTAGGACATTGCAGGTTTCATTTTATCTTTCATAAGACCAATATTAGCGAAAATTAAATAAAGTACCAGTTAAAGAACAAAAAAGTTCCGTCGTATATTCTTATCCATTCAGGACATTGCATGTTGAATCTTATGTTTTAAGGTCTAACATTTACGATAATTAAAAAAATACCAGTTATAGAACCAAAAAGCTGTAGAGATATTAAATTTCCTGTATTTCCCATTTGGGCACCATTTTTTTCCCATTAAAGTATCAAAAATTGCAGTATTGTAGTGGGGGCCTATACTATCTACCGGGTCAAAATTGTTTCAGGAAAGTTATTTTTGTTCAATAAATATATTTTGCGAACTTCAGCCAAATCGTACCATAAATAAAAAAAAATTAAATATCACAACAGCGCCACCTATCGGGATTAAACTTAAGAGATACCAGTCTCCCGACTTAAACAATGTGTTGTCCAAGTTTGGTGTCAATCGATCCAGCGGTTCTTGAGTCTAAGGAGCACATACACGGCACAAACGTTTATATATATCGTTAGCTAAAATACAGAAAGGCGTAACTAACAAAAATATAATTTTACAGGAGAAGCAAAAAACTTTATAAAATGAAAACTATAAACATGCATGGATAAGTCGCCCATAAAATTCTTCAAACAATTTTCAGGGAATATCATTCATTATATTTTGTTAGAAAAAAATGTGTAATTACGCTGTTTTGCATTTATTAAATAGACACACTTGTAGTTACGTCCTTCTGTTTTATGTTAATAAAAACCTTAATTTTTGATCGCAGAAGTGTAAAATTTTGTCAAGACATGCAGTTTAATGGCATCGATAATAATCAATCACAAACTCGATTTCGAATTTTTTGTTAGTTACGCCTTTTTGCATTTTAGCTTTAAAAAACAAGCTTTTTTGTGTTAAAAATTAGCTTCTTTACTCAATATTTTAAATCTGTACATTAAACAGTACATTTATTATCGTTATTACTTAAAAAGAACTTTTTGTGTCGTTAGCTACCGACATTGTTTGCCATTAAAAATTGCATGTGTACTGTATATAGCAATCGCAAGAAGTTTGGCAATTTTAAACAGCAACAGTATGGTCAAGGGATCTTTAAGAAACCATGGCAGATCGTAAGCAGTGCTGTTTCTTAAAAACAGGCAAGTGAATGTGAAGTAAATGCTGATTAAATAAACGCGGTATTGCAAAGCATCACAACAAACAAATGCGTTAAAAAGGCATTATAAATAAAACAATGGACAAATTTCGCAACCGTTGTGCAGTGAACACAGTTATACCCCTGAGACATACAGGTATGTGATGAAAATCGATCGATTTCAAAACGAACGTTTTTAAAAGGTGTGATAAATTTCGAGGGATTTAAAATCCATTTCTGAACTAAAGTCTTAAGTTTTCGTTCAGAATACACTTCAGTTAACGTATATAATATAAAATTTAAAAGAATAAACACTGAAATAAAAGGAATATGTATTAAAATTCCATTTTAAAAGATACTGAAAACGATATTTTCGGTTTCAAATCGTTTCGTTTTTAAAATCGATTTCCATCACATACCTGATAGTTTACATACCATGGTATGTATACTACGGTTTTATATACTATTTTGTATTGGCAGATTTGTAGTATGTATACTTTAAATAAGAAACCACATTTATACTATGTATGTACATTTTCGTAGTATATAAACCAGGAATATACCACTTTTAATTGTAGTTTAGGTTGACACACATGTAGTATACCATGCTGGTATAGTACAAATCCTATGTCTGTCAGGGGTATTACCATGCTTATAATGAACTCATAGCATTGTCAACAGAAAAGTTGTGGAGTTTATAAAGCTATTCCATTTAGTGTTGCATTGCAATACTACGTTTATTAAGTCAGCCAAAATTTTAAATGAAAGCAATTAAAAAAACAGTGATTTTCACACGACTTGCCTGTCATTTGGAAACAGCACATTACTAAAGTTTTTGTTCAAATTATTTAGGAATTCCGAAATTAATTTCAGGAGTTGAGAACAATAGAATATCTCCGGAAACAAACTCTTACTTTAACACTACAAAAAAGATATAAAAAATTAATTTAGCCAATTGAAATTTATTTTTACAAATTTCCCTGCTAGCATTTGGAAAATCTTTTTTTTATTCATCTTGAGTATTTTTGGGTAATTTCGGTTATCAAAAACTGATTAATCAGTTATACGCTTAAAAACGACTCGAAAATTACTCAAGCTTACGATTTAAAAATGCTATCTGGGTTAATTAAATTTTTAGAAACAATTGAAAAAATAATCGATCCCAAAAGCTACTTAAACTATTGTCGTTTAAGGCTTCTGAACGGCTTGCCATGGCGTCAGCTTCCAATTTTGCACATTTTTCAATTAATTTATCAAGATCGGTCTTGGTCAAATTTTACTATCAACACGTTGTTATATGATAATTTTAACCTTTTCCGAAGTTAATTTTGTGGTATCCAATGTTTTCCTTAAAACCGTAATAGTTAAATCCTTTCCATTTTCATTAAGTTAATGAATGCTTGAACATGGAAATGGCAGCACCAAAACTAAACCCGATACAGGCCATAGTTACCGCTGCGATCTGATTGGTACAATTGATAGCCGTAGCGCTTGTCTAAACCCATACAATATATACACACAAAGGGTTGTTTGCCAATGGATTAAACGTAGGCCTGTTTGATGTCACACAAGGAAACCAACTGTTAGCAGGGAATTGAATCACCGTAGCTAAATTGCTAACGCTATGCAATACTACGAAGTTCATTGGTTCAAACATTGGCATCTGTGCCAAAACCAGATATTTAATTTGTAGATTTTTTTCCGAATATACTGCTGTCCAACAATTGCGGCAACCAATAAAATACCATTTTCAGCCAAAATAGCCCCAAACATGTACGGCAATGAGAAATATCTTCCATCGCATATTCTACCTGATAAAGGCGGTTCTCAGGAGAAAAGATTGCAGTACGAAATCATAATCTTATTCGTATAAATTATAATTTGTGGTATAAATATCAGATTGCAAATTGGGACTAAGATAAATATGCAAACTCGACATGGTATGTCTCAAGGTATGTTTACACAAGTCATCGTTGTCCCAGTGTTGCCATAAGGTTTTTTTAAATAATACCTAGCAGAGCTGCCGTTTTGGTTAAAAATAACCAAAAATAATTACAACTCAAATGAGTTGAGTTGTGAACAATAAAACGGGCAATATTTCATTTTAATGATATTCAAACAACGTTCCTTCATGGTTCAGTTGTCTTAGAAACTGTGAGTCCGCTGGTTCGAGTTTTGGTTTTTCAAAAACAAATTTTTTTTAATTTTTATGTTCAAAAACGATTTTAAAAATATATTTACCAGTTTTCGCTTTTGAAATTTAAATTATAATAAAGTTTTTAGTATTGTAAATATGTATGTATATGTAAAAATTATTTTGTTTTTGTCTAGTTGCTCTGTATTCTGCTCGCAAAATGGTGAAGGGTATATAAGATTCGGCACAGCTGAATATAGCACTCTTACTTGTTTTTATTCATTTCTTTAGTTTTTTCTTATTTTTAGTTAAAAATATTGTTTTTTTTTTAAACACTTAAGGCTCAGTTTATTACAAGATTTTATATATATATATATATATATATATATATACACATATATTTAATTATTATATTAAATATTAGTCCTTTTTTTCAGCAAATATGTTCTTCTAAAGATTTCCGATATTTTGATATCTTAAACGTATGAATAGGTCGTATTACGGATCTTAAATTTTAGTTTTTATAAAAATTTAATGTTTTTAGTCTCTTTTTTGAGTATTTTCCTCGTAACTTAAACATTTTTAACCTATTTGACAGATTTATATACCAACGTGCTTAAGAATAATATTACCATTACCAATTTTTATCGAATTTTTTCCAATCCTTATAGTTTTAGGAAAATTTAATAAATTTTATGGGTTGAAATTTTAAAAAATTTCGCGAATTTTTTCTATTTATGCAAATTTTTTCTCTTGTTATTTTTGTTAAGTAAGAGAAGACAGGCTATGATTCCTGTAGATGACAAATTTTCCATTCACATTTCTTTGTAGAATCATAAAGCTTAGGTTTTTCCTCTTTGCAAAAAACTTGCTTAAATTTAGGTATGTAAAGTTTTCAGGCATCTTTCCACTTTAGTGAAAATTTTGTAAATTCATTGTTCGTGAGGACAATGTGTAAAAACGCAATTTGGTGTGGCAACTTTATATAAAGAAATATTCAGCGCCTTTTTTAGAGTTGCACAAAATGTTTTCCGCCAATAATGACAACGACGCCTTAAGCCATGTCTGTGATAGAAATATAATACATATTTAGCGCTTTTTTACATTTACATTAGATACAAAATTAAATCCCAGGATTTACTGACCAATTTGGAGGCAACCAGGTTTCTGTAAAGTTTGACCGGCAAATTTTTGCACGGAAAGCTTTTTTTTATTCTATAGTACACCTATCTTCATAATCTATTGCGTTTTTTCCTTGATGTTACTTTTTAACCCCTTCTAAATGAAATCCATGTTTTACTGACCATTTTGTATGAACCCACTTTTCTCTGGAACGGCTCTGACGATCTTTTTAAAAATAGATTTTTTTAATCTTTAAGTGGTATTTTTCCATATTCCATTGAGCTTATGCCTTGGCACTGCCTAGTTTGGCTGGCATAAATCAGCCACGATTTTTACTGACCATTTTGGATGAACCCACTTTTCTCTGGAACGGCTCTGACGATCTTTTTAAAAATAGATTTTTTTTAATCTTTAAGTGGTATTTTTCCATATTCCATTGAGCTTATGCCTTGGCACTGCCTAGTTTGGCTGGCATAAATCAGCAACGATTTTTACTGACCATTTTGGATGAACCCACTTTTCTCTGGAACGGCTCTGACGATCTTTTTAAAAATAGATTTTTTTTAATCTTTAAGTGGTATTTTTCCATATTCCATTGAGCTTATGCCTTGGCACTGCCTAGTTTGGCTGGCATAAATCAGCAACGATTTTTACTGACCATTTTGTATGAACCCACTTTTCTCTGGAACGGCTCTGACGATCTTTTTAAAAATAGATTTTTTTAATCTTTAAGTGGTATTTTTCCATATTCCATTGAGCTTATGCCTTGGCACTGCCTAGTTTGGCTGGCATAAATCAGCCACGATTTTTACTGACCATTTTGGATGAACCCACTTTTCTCTGGAACGGCTCTGACGATCTTTTTAAAAATAGATTTTTTTTAATCTTTAAGTGGTATTTTTCCATATTCCATTGAGCTTATGCCTTGGCACTGCCTAGTTTGGCTGGCATAAATCAGCAACGATTTTTACTGACCATTTTGGATGAACCCACTTTTCTCGGGAACGGCTCTGACGATCTTTTTAAAAATAGATTTTTTTTAATCTTTAAGTGGTATTTTTCCATATTCCATTGAGCTTATGCCTTGGCACTGCCTAGTTTGGCTGGCATAAATCAGCAACGATTTTTACTGACCATTTTGGATGAACCCACTTTTCTCTGGAACGGCTCTGACGATCTTTTTAAAAATAGATTTTTTTTAATCTTTAAGTGGTATTTTTCCATATTCCATTGAGCTTATGCCTTGGCACTGCCTAGTTTGGCTGGCATAAATCAGCAACGATTTTTACTGACCATTTTGGATGAACCCACTTTTCTCTGGAACGGCTCTGACGATCTTTTTAAAAATAGATTTTTTTTAATCTTTAAGTGGTATTTTTCCATATTCCATTGAGCTTATGCCTTGGCACTGCCTAGTTTGGCTGGCATAAATCAGCAACGATTTTTACTGACCATTTTGGATGAACCCACTTTTCTCTGGAACGGCTCTGACGATCTTTTTAAAAATAGATTTTTTTTAATCTTTAAGTGGTATTTTTCCATATTCCATTGAGCTTATGCCTTGGCACTGCCTAGTTTGGCTGGCATAAATCAGCAACGATTTTTACTGACCATTTTGGATGAACCCACTTTTCTCTGGAACGGCTCTGACGATCTTTTTAAAAATAGATTTTTTTTAATCTTTAAGTGGTATTTTTCCATATTCCATTGAGATTATGCCTTGGCACTGCCTAGTTTGGCTGGCATAAATCAGCAACGATTTTTACTGACCATTTTGGATGAACCCACTTTTCTCTGGAACGGCTCTGACGATCTTTTTAAAAATAGATTTTTTTTAATCTTTAAGTGGTATTTTTCCATATTCCATTGAGCTTATGCCTTGGCACTGCCTAGTTTGGCTGGCATAAATCAGCAACGATTTTTACTGACCATTTTGGATGAACCCACTTTTCTCTGGAACGGCTCTGACGATCTTTTTAAAAATAGATTTTTTTTAATCTTTAAGTGGTATTTTTCCATATTCCATTGAGCTTATGCCTTGGCACTGCCTAGTTTGGCTGGCATAAATCAGCAACGATTTTTACTGACCATTTTGGATGAACCCACTTTTCTCTGGAACGGCTCTGACGATCTTTTTAAAAATAGATTTTTTTTAATCTTTAAGTGGTATTTTTCCATATTCCATTGAGCTTATGCCTTGGCACTGCCTAGTTTGGCTGGCATAAATCAGCAACGATTTTTACTGACCATTTTGGATGAACCCACTTTTCTCTGGAACGGCTCTGACGATCTTTTTAAAAATAGATTTTTTTTAATCTTTAAGTGGTATTTTTCCATATTCCATTGAGCTTATGCCTTGGCACTGCCTAGTTTGGCTGGCATAAATCAGCAACGATTTTTACTGACCATTTTGGATGAACCCACTTTTCTCTGGAATGGCTAGGAGTATTTTATTCAAATCGATGATAAATTTTCTTTTCAAAATCGTTGCTAACTTTCATTGCCACTAGATTCCCAAAAATGTTTATTTTAAGCCCTCAAATTCCCCTAGGTTTTATTTCCGGCGTTGCTATTAATCGTTGCTATCTTGGCGGACGTATATAAACCACCCTGTTTGAACCCTCAGCTGATGTGGAAATGTTCATCACATGTGTTATCGATAATTATGATTATTGGACTTTTCAGAATTAGTCGAAACATAAAGTAACGTAATGTTCGGAAAACTGCTCTGGCAGTGGGTGCAACTCGCGCGTCATTGTTATTTATAAAAATCGTTTCGTTTGTCTTCCTTTCGTGCGTTTTGAGTTTAACAGCATTGGTTTATATGGTGGCGTCGCATAGCTGTAATGATTTATAGGCTTTTTCTAGTTTCAACATTAGTTCCCATTTACATTCTACGATTTTTGTCGTTGCGATTATTTTCGTTTCCTCTTTGAAGTTCGTCTGATATTTACATTGTTCGATTTTTGTCGTTCCAACTTTTTCTAAACTTAAATACATTTTTCGTCAGAAGAGAGAACAATGAGAGAACGAATGAGCAAACAAAACGAATCGAAGAGTACACTCGCTTGTGTACCCCTTTCAATTCCTCTCTCCCCTCTCGCCTATAAAGTAAAGCTTCGTGCAGACGATGGTCAGATCTTACAATATTGTAAGCAGGCGTTGCCAACAGCAATATTTTTCTGACAATGGTGCGATTGTCAGATGCATTAAATTTGCACTTCTGCAAATACAAATGAGCTTACAATGTTCACACAGTCGTAAGACATTTAAGCCAATTTTTATGCAATTTAAGCAACGCTGCTTACCAATATTGTAAGTCCCAATTCACATTATACGATTTTTGTCGTTGCGATTTTTGTCGTTTCCTCTTTGAAGTCGGTCTCATATTTACATTGTACGATTTTTGTCGTAACAACCTTAATACATATTTCGTCAAATGAGAGAAAATTGAGAGAACGAATGAATGAACAAAACGAATCGAAGAGTACCCTCGCTTCTGTACCCCTTGTAATTCCTCTCACCCCTCTTGCCTATAAAGTAAGAGTCGCAACGACAAAAATCGTATAATGTAAATGGGCACTAAGATCTGACCATCGTCTGTACGAAGAATCGCACATGCATTCGCTTCAATCATTTTAGTTCGGGCGCAGATTTGCTATTTGTACATACATGAAAAATTACAGCAATAAAAATTTTACAAGCTCTGATTAGGGATGGGCAAATTGAAAAAATATATCGATATATATCGAATCGATATTTTTTAAGAGTATCGATATTTATTATTTCAAAAATATCGATATATTGAACGTATTTTGCTGAAACTATTACCAAATTTAAAAATTTACAGCCGTATTCATAAAAACTTATTGATGATTAATTGACTGTTTTTAAGCAAAAATTGCTAAAGTTGTATTCATAAACGAAAAATAGTCTATTGAACCTTTAATAAACCATTCATAAAGTAAGAAAATTTATTGTTGGATTTGCCCTTCTTTAAACCAAAAATAAAATGACATTTTGATAAGTGTTTGCAACTTATGATATTATTTTTGTGAAATATGTTGAAAAATAATGACAAAAATGTTTTATTTATTAATATGGACATGTTAAATACAATTTACTATTTTTTTTTTTTATTTTAGACAACCAATTTAAAGTTATATTGATAATTATTTAAAAAAAATTTATATGATTTAAATGAATATGTTCAGGGGCAAATGCAGATATTCTCTTTAATTATTTATTAAATTATTCCAACTAGTTATTTTTTTGGTTTAAAACAACAAATTATTGTTCAAAATTATTTAAAAAAATAAAATAAGCAAATCATAATAATAGTGATGTTAATAAAAAGTAAACAAACTTTTTATTAGAATACTTTCTGATCGTATATTTAAAAACAAAAGATTTTATCATAGCTTTCGGCAACATTTTGTTCAGAAACTAAAATCATATGTAGTTTTATTTGATAAGAATAATTTAAAGGTCTACAATTAAAAAAAGTTATAAAAAAAAATTAAATATAGAATATCATGTGAACCGAATAGAAGTTTCATGCATCACTAACAATAAAATGGCAGCAAAATAAAAAGAAAGTTGCCATACTTAAACACAAAATTGCTACAAACAGTCAATAGTAAAAAAGCTGTTAATGTACGTTTATGAATACAAATTTTTATAAGAGATTTATACGCCAAAAAGCGTTTAATAGTTATTTCATACTATAAGCTTTAAATAAGAACTTTTTATGAATATGGCTGTTAATATATAGTATATATACACAAATCTTATTATTATTCCAAATATATATAGGCACATATATTGTTCCAAAACCGCATAAAATAAATCTTTTCAAGTTCGTTTTACTTTACTGTTTTAATTAGAAATCTGCAACGTGAAAACTCCGCTTTTTTCTGAATTCTTCTTCTTGTAAATGCCAATCATTTTAGATCTTCATTTTAGTTTAAAAAAACATATGATGCATGCAGTGATGCCAATTCTTAAAAAAACATATTGTTTGAAAAACGGCTAAAATTTTGAGTTTTTAATGAAGACTGACTTTAAAAAATATCGAATTCGATAGTCGTATTTCAATATCGATATATCGGTATTTTAAATATCGGCGATATATATCGATAATTTTTTTAAATATCGATATTTTTTGCCCATTCCTAGCTCTGATAAGTACAAGTTCTGATAAGTCTAAAGGCCCAACTATAATATGCTTAAGCTCCTGTCAAAAAATAACAAAAATCTTTTCAAATGCATTTAAAAACACAAAAACAAAACCAAAAAACATTTGATGCGATTTGTTTCGCACCTTGCTTAAGCAAATGACAGATTCATAAAATTTAACAAAAAGTTTCCTTAAGTTCAATATGGTTTGACATATATGATTTACATGTATTCACCCATTTGCTTAAGCCAACTTGTTGGGCCTTAATGCTGGGTACACACTATGCAATGCATTTACGCAATCAAGCAAACTAAATTCATTCTCATTCATTTTTCATTCATTCCAGATTGCATTAACATCAAAACGTATTGATATTTTGAGATTGCATTGATGTAGATTGCATGTAGATTGCACTGTGTATACTCAGCATAAAAGAACTGGCGTTTGGAGCGTTTGTGAAAAATTTTATGATCTTCTAATTTCGTGATTTTATTGTTTTATGTTGTATAAGAACCAAAGTTTTATTTTTTTAAGTTTAATTAAAAATGTTTTAACAGATATATACAAAACGAAAATTCGACAGTGAATGGAAAATATTCCCGGGGAATATTGAAGGAATAGGACTATTAAAGTGTAAGGGCCTTTAGAATTGTAATTTATTATAAAAATTTATAAAATAATAATTGATAGTTAATAAAATTGAGCCGCCGCCCATTATTTTCATACGAGCCGCCGCCGCCGATAAAATACGTCGGCGCAGGTCTCTGATCACAGCTCAAAACGTGGACTTTTTGTAAACATAAACAAAACTTTTACAATAGATTGGATAAACAATGCAAGAGCAAAAAATCGTCATCTGGCGTAGTGCTGCCACCTTTAATATTTCACCATGGTTTTATGCCAAGCCGAATTATAGCAGGCGAACTCGAAAGATCAGCTGACTAGATATTGCTCCGTGCATTTAAATCTATTTTTTTTTTTTTTTTAATTCGTTTATCATATGAAATAATTAATTTTAATTTTGTTGCCTCTGCGCCTTAAAGGCATTGTAGAGGCGAGTTGGCAATTACATATTACATAATTTACATTAGTAATAATAATAATAATAATAATAATAGTAATATTAATATGTATATAATTATGTTTATATGTACAACTTATCTAAATATATATGTATGTATTCAACTTTATACTATTTTAATAAACTTTTTACATTAATATCTCTTCTATGTGTTGAATTAAATAATCTTTAATATTGAAATTCTTTCGATATCTTTCAAATATTGAGGCAAATTATTGAACTCACGACTACCCATGTATTCAATCCTTTGTTTTGTTGTTTCCAGCCTACACCGGGCTACTGATAAATTGTTATTGTTTCTTGTATTAAATGAAGATTGATTCCTCGAAAAGCTTATGGTGTGATGACCAATATTGTGCAGACATTTAAAAACATAAATTAATAACTGCAATTTGTAAATTCCATAAATAGGTAAAACATTCTTAAAGATATTACTGAATAATGACACCGTTGGATATGTTATGGGAAGGTTAGCTACAACTTTTAATTCGTCTTGTTGGTTTGTCAAAAATTTCTTATACATTGAATTTGAAAACTGATATTGAAAAAATAAACTATAATTTATAGTCTATAGATAATTTTCAAATCGAATTTGTTCTTGCTTTTTCTTTTTGCTCATTTTCTTCCGAATTTATTTCGTAAAAGTGTCTTCTCTATAAAAAAATATAATGTATTGCCAACTATTTGTTATAGGAAAAAAGAAACAGTTATTTGTGGGTTAATCGCTTGCAGAAAAATAATGGATTTTTTAGTTTTTTCCTTTTAATTTATTAAAATTTATTAATAAATTGGAAATTACATCGAGCGTGAAAAATTAAATATCGGTTCGGTGTGAATATATTTAATAATGAATAGTCTTGACAAGTATTATGTCTTGTCCAAGTGACAACGCTAAGAAAAAAAAAGAGATAAAGCACATAAATACATCAAGAAGAATTATCACAATTATCATAAGACGGAGCGGAGCAGTGATTCATACAAATAATTAAGCATAATAAATACAGCGTAGAGCAAAAGTGAGTGGAGCAGAGGAGAATAGAAGAGACCCGTATCAAAACAAATTTTACGGATTGTAAAACAATGTCACCTATACCAATACCAGTTTATGGATTTGCAATTTTCTTCTTGTTATTTTGGTGTGGTACATGGTGTGTCCATCTAATGGCTATATGCTATGGCAAATTAAAACTTCATAAGAAATCGTGTATGTTTCCCAATGAGACGCCGCTGCCGGGTGTGTCAATTATTAAGCCTTTAATGGGCGTCGATCCAAATTTGGAGCACAATCTTGAAACCTTCTTCACAATGGACTATCCTGTGTATGAACTTTTATTTTGTGTTGAGGACAAATCAGATCCTGCAGTTAAATTAGTGGAGAGCTTAATTTCGAAATATCCCACAGTAGAAGCATCACTTTTCTTGGGTGCCTCAAATGTAGGTGTGAATCCAAAAATTAATAATATGCAACCTGGCTATGAGGCAGCCAAATATGAATTTGTCATGATTTCTGATAGTGGCATTAAAATGAAAAATGATACTCTTTTGGATATGGTTCATAACATGGGTGAGAAATACGCTTTGGTGCATCAAATGCCCTTTGCTTGCGATCGCGAGGGCTTTGCTGCAACTTTCGAGAAGATATTTTTTGGTACGGTTCAATCTAGAATTTATTTGTCAGCCGATTTGTTGGGTATTAATTGCCATACTGGGATGTCTTGCCTACTGCGAAAATCTGTTATTGACAATTTGGGTGGGTTAAAAACATTTGGCTGCTATTTGGCCGAAGATTTTTTTATTGCCAAAGCCATTACCGAACAAGGGTGGAAAATGCGCATTAGCAACCAACCTGCTTTGCAAAATAGTGGATTTTGCGATATCAGCAGTTTCCAAGCGCGTCTTATACGTTGGGCGAAGCTTCGAGTGGCTATGGTGCCTACTACAATTCTTCTGGAGCCTTTATCTGAATGTATGGTACTAGGAGCATTGGCCTCGTGGTCAGCATCATTAATATTTAAATGGGATCCCTTGGTTTTTTATTTGGTGCATATTCTAACATGGTTTCTCTCAGACTGGGTTATGCTCTCGATTGTGCAAAATGGTTCGCTGTCTTTCCATAAATTCGAATTTGTTATTGGTTGGCTGTTTCGCGAGTTAAGTGGACCTTATTTATTTTTGCATGCTCTATGGAATCCAGCCATACGATGGCGCACACGCACCTACAAACTTCAATGGGGAGGAGTTGCCTATGAACTGCCAGGTACAAATGATTCCATTACAAATCCAAATACCAAAAGTCTATTATTAACATCGTAGCATAAGGTTTACTCTTTTGGAAATAAAATGCATTACCTATTCCTGGGTACAACATGCAATATACGAATTAGCGTTTTCGTCAAATTATCTTAAATGTATAGTATAATTAAACAAACGTTTGATAAGATGTTGACAGGTATAAAGGTTAGACTATCGAAAATATTTATACAGTATTCCTTAGCTTTTCGTTTCGTATTGTAACTCATTTTCAGTTTAGATTTAATTGGAAAAGTCGTTTTCCCTAAAATTGTTTGAATGCTTTTTGTAAATAATTTTCTATTCTATGCCACTAACTTTAACATTTTAACTTATATCCCTTGTATGATTTAACTTATTAAAACTTTTAGGTTAATACGTTAAAATAGTTCATAAAGCAATTTTTGCGAGCTAAATTTCAACGTACCTGAAAATATTATTACATTGTGGATATAACATCGTGGATTCTACAACGTACCATTGTGGGAACATAGTTCTGCACGGTCATTTGTGCAAAAAAACTTATAAGAATCTTTTAGATTTGAATATCTCTTAAAATAAATGGAAACGTACCTATTCTTTTTAAAATTTTTTAAAAACAAGTTACATTAACGATTTTATCAGCACATTAGTGTAAGTAAAGTGGTAAAAAATATAAAATCATTTTTTTTTTTAAAGAGTTCGTTTATTCTTTACGTATGTATTTCTATGTTTCAACAAAATACCAGATTTAAAATTTTTACGAATTCTAAAGTTTTTCATACAAATGATCTCGTATAATCGTGTTCCTATAGTCGTGGAATTAACATTTTACCAAGAAATTCATATTGATGTCCCCTTTTCATATTATCAGGTACATACATTGAAAATAGCCCACAAAAAGTGTTCTTTTTTTGACCACTCCCACTCTTTTATACATAATAATTTTAACTATAAGTAGGCATAATTAAAAAGAAACTGAAATAAAACAAAAATAATACACCAAAAAAATTTTATATGTAAAAATTAAAGGAAATAATTAACTTTTGTATAAAACAGTCCTTGCTTAAATTCAAAGTTTCATTAGATTCAAAATTTATTGAAAGTCGAGGTAATAACTCAGTGAATTGTTTCTCATATTTGATTTTTTCAAATACATAGGGTTATATAAACTACCAAAACAAAAATATCGAATAATTATAAAAACTAAATGGCATCTCGCAACTTCTCCATATTAGAATTTAAATAAAATTCCGATCAATGTATAAAAATGGTATACGTTAAAATAAATAATTTTTAGTATATTGGCAAAGATCAAAATTAAAAAATTAAAGAATTCTAAATCTTAATGTAGTTTGTTTTAAGCATCCATCTTGTAATGGGAAAAAAATAAATATACATACAAAGTACATGTAGTTGTATACGTACATATTTAAAATAAACAAATAAAATAAAATTAACAAATTCTTTTTCTTATCTGTAAAATACTTATTTACAAAGTAATGAAAATATGCCTGTGCAAAAATAAGTTTTTGTAAGAAAATATTTATGTCAATTAATATGTAAATGCATGAACGAAGTCTGTTCAATAATTTCACAGAGTAAGGAATTATAAGTGAATTACAAATGAGGAGGTTCTTTTCAAAACTTGACTATTCCACTTTTTATGTTTTTGCACAATTTGAGAAAATAGTTTTTTAGGAATGTCATTTTGAATTGGAATAATGTTTTTTTGAATAAATCTTGACTTTTATTCTGTTATTTGGTGTAATTATAGGGCTTTTCCCCAATTTTATTTTCACAGTTTTTATTTTAACGTACCAAACAACCAAAAAATTAAAAAACATTTCTGTCGAAAGTGGAATAATCAAATTTTGAAAAAAACCTCCTCAAATATTTAAATACTTTTTCGAGAAATAAACCATATATGGGTAATTCCATAGTGTTGAACGTGACGGTCGTACGCATCAAAAATGCAATAACATTTTAAACAACAAATATTTTTACCGTCTTTAAAACCATAAATTATAGAACTAAGAAAGCACTGTTATCTATGCTAAAGTTTATGGAGGGCGCGATTCTAGGTCAAAGATAATGGCAAAAAAAAAAAGGAAGATAATATTAGAGAAAACACAATAAAACATTCGCACAAATAAGAAACTACGTTTGTACAACTTTGCAGTCTGCTTGTTCGTCTTACTGAACGAATTTATCAGGGGATTTATAAAATTAGTAAAATCTAAATATTTCTCTATAAAAAAATCATAAAAGAATATGCTTTTAATAACTTTTAAATTTTCGGTCACGGTGGACCTTTAGAAAGAAATGCCCATATACAGGGCAGGGATGATAAATGATATTTTCAAAATTGTATTATTTTTATTATTATACTAGCAGTTTGGTCGCGACGCTGCTCAGGATTTTCTAAATAAAAATAAAGAAAATTAAATACTGGAGAATTTTGTTAATAACTTGACCCCAGCGCTATCTAACGGGTCAACATTTTATCAGGAAACTTATTTTTGTTAAATAAATGTATTTTATGCATTTCAGCCAAATCGTACCATAAATAAAAAAAATTTTAATATCACAACAGCGGCAATACTCGGGTTTAAACTTAAGAGAAACCTGTCTCCCGACTGAAATAATTTATTGTCTAAGTTTGGTGTCAATCGGTCCAGCGGTTCTTGAGTTTTAGGAGCACATACACGGCACAAACGTTTATATATATATATATATATATATATATATATATATAGAGATATATTGGTTCCTTTCACTCCTATAAGGGTCATTGGGCTTATTTTTATAAAGATGAAAGAGGAACAGGATAAAAATATGAGTAACAAGTCCAAAAAATATTGTCTTAGAAAGTAAGTTACTTTTGGATTTGGTATCCCGCTAAAGGCCCTTAAACCGCGTTTGACCGTACTTCAAAAAATCAAGCTAAAAAGTCTTCGTCTGAATCCCATATTAAAGTATTCATATAGTTCATACTATGTAAACGAAGTATAATGAGGAACACAATAATTATTTTATTATTTTTCAAGGAGATCATAATCCGATTGATGCAGCAAATTAGCTAGTTACTTACGTTACTTTAATTTAGAAAAGGCGTACCTATCTAACATATAATTTTGCAGTCTGGTACTATCGTTTGATACGTATGGTCGTGATTTACTCTGTTTCTTTGTATTTTTGTAAAATAATTTACTGCTATTTTTTCTTATTATTATAATAACAAAAAATAACTTATTAAAAAAAAAAGAAAAAAAAAACACAAACAAAATTAAACGCAAAACATGATTTAAAAACCAAAAACAAACAGTTCTCAGAGAACGGAAAATCAAAATTATTTTGCTCCCCTCCAAACTATTGATGATCAAGATGATGAACTTGTTGTCGATAAAACCGTGAAAATAAATATACAGTTGAACTTTTATAACTCGAATCATCATTATCCCAAAAAAAACTTCGACTTACGGAGACTTCGAGTTACAGAAAAAAGTTTTAAAAAAATAATCAATTGCAAGCACGTGTCTATAGTTTGAATTTTTTATTTAAAACAGGTAGTTACTGAAAACTACATACAAAGCTACAATGAAGTAAAATATTTTAAAATTAGTGACTGAAAATTTATTTTTTTTTGTTATTTTCAGTAAAAAATTACTCTAACTTGTTTAAAGCCTTATAGTGCTCATCAGTTGTAGTGTCATTGTAATTGATTCTCTATTTTTAAAAATCGTTGAGACCGTACTAGCCGGGATACCATATTTATCAGCTGCATCCTTTTTCTTTAATCCACCTTCGACAGCTTTTATTAGTTTGTATTTTTCTTCAATTGACAAACATTTTAAAACACGTTTAGTTGCCATGATAATAAAATAAAATGCGATTATATAATTTATCATCTAAGGCGAATGACATTTATGCAAAGTACTGATACTTACGCAAAAAAAAGAAGCACATGATGTACAAAAAGGGATTTTCCCGAAAAAAAAGCAAGCAAAATATACAAACCAGCTAAACAAGCAAAAGAAAACCAAATAAACAAACCAAAACAAAAAAGCAAAATGAATAAACCAGTAAACCAAGCAAAAAATTCGAGTTATAGAATTCGTATGCATGTATTTCTTTCGAGTTATGGAGAACTTCGAGTTGTGGAAGTTCGAGTTACGGAAGAAGAATTGTATGTTATTTATTCTATTAACGCTACTGCCAACCTAATTAGTTCGAGTTAAAGAAAATTCGAGTTAGAGAAGTTCGAGTTATAGAAGTTCGACTGTACCACCAATAACAATACTTAAGTGTAAAATAGAACAAATACATGAAATATGTAGAATATTAAAAATAAAACAATATTCCTTACGCAAAATATCAATTGACATAAAAATGTTTTGTGAAAACAAAGAAGATTATAAATTAGTTTGCGATTCACTTACTAACAAATTCCATCTTGAGCATTTTACATATGCAGCTAAAAACGAAAAGCCGTATAAGGCTGTACTATTGGGCTTAGATAAAACTGAACCAGCAGTTGTTAAAAATCGACTCTTAAATCTAGGTCTTAAATGCACGGATGTTAAAATCATCACTAAAGCTAGAGAAGGTTAAAGCGAAAAAATAATTTTTATTGTCTACTTTGAACAAAAATCTATCACGTTAAAAGAGTTAAGAAAAAACTATTCAATCATAGAATATATAAAAGTAAGATGGGAATATCAGAAACCCAATAAAGCATACATTCAAACGAAACAAGGAACACCAGAGAAAAATACCGTTCATTTAACAATGGTACGATCTACAATGTTAATTTTCCAAATTCGTTAAACCAAAGGCAAAGTCGAAATACAAGTACAGTTATTTCCGCTTAATTGAGTTTCTAAAAATGCACGACTTTTGACGCAATTAAACGGGAACTCAATTAAGCAGTACTCGGTTAATTGAGTCGCCGACGCAATTAAAACGAAAATCGCTTAAATGTGCAATAAAGCGAAACACCCATGTGTAGATAGAAAATGTAACTCATTTCTTTATTTATTTTATATAACATTTATTTATAAAACTGAAACATGAAACATGACTTTCTTGATTTTTGTGGAGCAAAAACACATTAAGTAGAGGGAAACAATTAACCGAAACATTTGCTTTTGTTTTTCGCAATGTGGTCTTATTTTGCGAAATAATTAAGCGGGTGACGCAATTAAACGGAACTCAACTAAACGGGTATTTTTACATAGACTGTTATACTGAATGATTTCGTTCCATGGTTTTTAGTGCTATAAAACGGGAAACTCAATTAAGCGGGGCTCAATTAACCGAAAACTACTGTACATAGTATAAATTATAATCCTAATTTTACAAATACGAACAACAATGCTGGTAATACCAGCAACAATACTAGCAACACTTACAACAATACTGGTAATGCCAACAACAATTCTGGTAATACCAAAACAAATCCAAACAACAACTACAACAATTTGTTTTCCTTTGAGGAATTGAATAATCTGACTTTTGAACTGATCACTAGTTTAAAAAATTGCAGGTCTCGTGAAGACCAATTTGAGGTTATTACTAACCTTGCCTGTAAGTTTTTGTATTCATGAATACCAACATAAACATAGTATCATGGAACGCGCGTGGCATTCACAACAAAAAAGAAGAATTATTCCAGTTTTTGGTAAATTGTAATGTTGACATTTGTCTTATATATGAAACTTGGCTCAACGATAAGTATTCAATAAAACATCAAAACTATTATTGCTACATATATGATCGTCAACAAGTTAGAGGAGGGGGTGTAGCAATCCTAGTAAAAAACATATCCAGCATCAGCTGCTACCCATATTAAATACAACTTTAATCGAAAATATAGGAATCAAAATTTCAACTGGAAATTAATATATTTATATTTATTCCTGTTATTTTCCAGGGGCCAGATTCTGGCAGTCGTGATCGAGTTCTTTCTCGATTCGAATGCAATTTAATATCTAATTATTTCAGTCAATACTGAACGAATTGGAATTATTTTTTCGTTATTGTAAAGCATTCATTTGAGTTTCACAATACTGAAAAAATAATTTCGATTCGTTCAGTATTGACTGATATAAAATTGCTTTCGAATCGAGAAAGTTCTCGATCACGAATGCCAGAATTAGGCCCCAGGAGGCACATTAGGTGCGGACCACACTAGAATCAATACATTTAAGTCAGACCTTCGTAAGCTAACCACAGCTCATAGTAAATACTTTCTAGGTGGTGACTACAACTGCAGACACAGATATTGGGGTTGCCAACGAAGTAATTGTAGCGGTAACGTTTTATATAATAAAATCCAGCTAAATCAAATTCAAATTCTATACTGATCCAAACAAGCAGTCATCTACTTTAGACTTTTACTTAACAAGCCTTTCGCAAAATATGACCGCAGTCAGAATTATAAATGATCTGAGTTCGGATCACCTCCCAGTCACCACGGTATTAAATATGGGGTATGAGTCAGTTGATAATTATTATTATACTTTTAATAGAGCAAATTGGACCCGCTTTACCAAGTACATGAACAGGAATCTCCCATCGACTGATGTAAATGAAATAACAAATAGTACACAAGTAGACACTATGATAAATATATTTGACACTACCATTAAAATGGCCTTCGATGTATGTGTACCAAAACGCAGAATGTCACCTCCCAACAAACCATTACCCAACAACATAAAAGTAATGATACAAATTAGGAATGTTTATCAACGAAACTGGAAGCGTTTTAGGGACATTGAAGACCACCAACAAATATCTATACTAAACAAAAGCATTACTAAAGAAATCCAACACTCGACAAATCGTCTTCCCCTTTTTGGAAGGTATCAAAAATGCTTAGGAAGAAATCAAAAATCATTCTAATTCTAAAACACAGTAACGTGCTATGTTACACCCAGCAAGAAAAGTGCGAAATCCTGACTCAATGCTTTAAATCGAATCACTGTATTTCGGCACACCTTAGCGATACAAATACTGTTGCTGAAGTAAATAATACTGTTAATGAAACTCGTTCTGCAAATCCAAGCCCACAAGATTCTTACTTTATAAATCAAAGTAAAACAGCCGACATTATAAAAAAACTTAAAAACAAAAAATCTCCTGGAGGGGATGGTATAAATAACAAATGCTTAAAAAATCTTCCTAATAAAGGAATAGTTTATCTTACAACAATATTTAACGCATGTTTAAAGCTGTGTTATTTCCTCAACTCATGGAAAATATCTAAGACTATACCAATACTAAAACCAAACAAGCCTGCAAATACGGCGTTGTCTTATAGGTCAATAAGCCTACTTTCTTCTACAAGTAAAATACTAGAAAAAAAAATAAAAGAAAAATTGAACTGTTTTATTGATGAAAATAATATCCTACCTTCACAACAATTTGGTTTCAGAAAGGAACACAACACTACCCAACCGTTACTTAAAATTAGAAAAATTGTTAAAAACAATTTTCAAAATGGCAAATCAACGGGAATGGTTCTCTTAGACATAAAGGCTGCCTTTGATTCTGTTTGGCATAATGGACTTCTTTTCAAATTAAAAAAATTCTACTTTCCGATGGAAATTATAAAAATTATCCAAAGTTTTCTGTCCAACAGGTCGTTCAATGTATTTTTAGGCACAACTTATTCCCAACAAACCAACATAAATGCGGTTGTCCTCAAGGGTCATGCCTTTCACCTACTCTATACAACATCTTTACTGCAGATATTCCATCATTTTCAAATTGCGTTACATCAATCTTTGCCGATGATACTTCAATACTTTGCTCAGATGTACTTGCATCAAATATAATGGACAGCCTACAATCAGCGCTAACGAATCTAAACAACTATTTTACCAAATGAAATATCTTGGTAAACCCCGAGAAAACAAAAGCTATATATTTCACGAGAAAACGAAAGACGTGTTTCATCCCACAAACCCCCCTTCAATTTATGAATCACAATGTCCCCTGGAAAAAAACGTCAAATATTTGGGTGTCATGCTTGACTTTAAACTCAGCTTCAGCGACCATATACCTTATCTTGTCGACAAAATTAATAAAATTACGAGGATGATGTACCCGATAATAAACAGAAGGTCTGAACTAAATATCGAAAACAAAAAACTGATTATCAAATCAATATTCCACCCAATAATTTTTTTTACTGTGCTCCGGTATGGTCCACCTCGGCTAATGTCATTAAAAAAAGCTGCAAGTAGCTCAAAATAAGCTGCTAAAATTGATATATAATCTACCATGGCATTACTCCACCCAACGTTTACACGCACTTGCCAATTTTGATCTCGTTTACGATAAAATTGACAGACTCTCACTAAATTTCCATAGAAGATGCCAATACTATCAGTATATTCACATAAATGATCTGATCTCATCTTAATTTTACACAAATAACCCTAATTTAAGTTTTTTATCACATACCCCCACGTTTCAAATAGGTTTTTGTTAAACTTTTTCCTTCCTTTAACATAACAAGAACTATAAATGTATACATGTAAATAATACTACCTAAAATTAATTATTAAGAAGAAAAAGAACATTGTACCTAAACACAACATAAAATATGTAAGTCAAATGTAAAAATTGATAATATTATAGAAATAAACAAAATAATGAAAAAAGCATATAATTTTTTGATAAGTTAATTTAAAACTACATATAGCAACAAAAAGCTTCAATGTTAAATGTTTGAAATTTTTACATTGTACCAAAACGCCAGATTTATTTTTTGGTGTTCGGAAGCTCGAGTAGTTGGTACCATCACAGTAGACAAGACAGTTAGAAAAGTGTGTATTTTTTTTTCTTTTTTAAATTCCCTAAGCTAAATATGTACATATGTATTAGCGAAAAGGTTTGCATGTATTGCTACTGTCTTGCCAGTACTGGCAAATGAAAACGCTGTGTTATACGGCTGAGCTTTTCGAGACATGCTCATACGATCCTTGACATGCTTTCTGAAAGGCTCGGTAGATAATCTTTACACACATCTCAATTGTTCCCTAGTGCGAGGAATCTTCTACGTTTATAAAATGCACTCGTAGACGTTCAAAAACAATCTTCCTGAGATTCCCAGTAGACGCCTACAAGATTGAAAATGCTAGGTGAGAAGAGTAAAAAGATATTTATGATAAAGTATACTCTGCAAAATCATCCTTACTAGATTCATGCATAAACAAGGCTTCCAATATTATGCAAATTTACTTTGAAAATCAATAATTGATTCGCGAAACTTATAAACGACTTCGTGATTTTAATTGCTTACGGATCATGTTTGGGTTAAAGGGGTTATTAATGAACAAAATAACCGCATATGTAGTGCGACCAATCCACAAAATGCACCGTTAGGTACGGTTGACACTCTCATCGGACCAGTGTTGGGCAAAATACATGGTTTGCGGTATTTAAAATACAAAATACAAAATACTTGCTGGTCATGTATTTAAAATACAAAATACAAAATACTTTCAGGTTATGTATTTAAAATACAAAATACAAAATACTTACACATCCTGTATGTATTTAAAATACAAATTACAAAATACTTACACATCCTGTATGTATTTAAAATACAAAATACAAAATACTTCCATTTATTGTACGTATTTCAAATACAAAATACTTCCACGTCATGTACATTAAGTTTATAACTTTTTTTTGAGTGCAAAATACCACTCCAGCGCCATGTGGGGAATTTTGTTCTGATAATAAAAAACTGTTTTTTAAGCTGATTCGGTGAAAAAAGTTTCCGCACCGTAAACGATTCCTAAAACTCCATATTATGTGTAAATTTTATTTTTGGAAATTGAAACCCTTTTGATTTTGCATTAGACTTATGAAAAATGGTTTAATGTTGAAGATTATATATGAATTTAAACGAAAACGAACTTATTTAAGACAAGAGCCACTGATTTAATGATGAAAATAAAAAAATAAAAACAAAACTTCAACGCTTTCGGTGCAGAAACTTTTTTCACGAAAGATGTAAAGTGAGACCATATTTTTTTATATTTTGGTAGATTAAAATGCAATCAACCATCAATAAACTGACAGAATATATTTTGTAAACTATGTTTTTAAAATACAAAATACTCCCATTTTTTTATGTATTTAAAATACAAAATACAAACTACTTATATTTATTGTATGTATTTAAAATACAAAATACAAAATACTTGCTGGATATGTATTTAAAATACAAAATACAAAATACATGCACGTCATGTATTTAAAATACAAATACAAAATACGTATTTGTATTTTAAATACGTATTTCAAATGCATGTATTTCAAATACTGCCCAGCCCTGCATCGGACCTTATTTTAACAAAATTTAAGAACATTTGTCGTACAGAAAGTGCTTGTCACTTAATTTCCATTTTTAGAACATGGCCAAAGATTAAAATTTTGCAGCTTTTCATTAACGGTTTTTTAAACAAATGTGCTGCCATACTTGCAAAAGCTGGTTTTCTTTAACTCACCTCAACAAAGAAACCGTCTGGCATCTTTAAAATGTTTCACGTGTATGGCTTTTTAGTACATAAACATTGTAGTTTCTGAACGTTTTCTTAATCGTATACAGAGTTAAAAATTTTATAAAAAAATTCACTTTATATGTAAATAAAAATGTCGAGAATAATTGTTAAACAGCTACCCAAAAATGTAAGTGTATGTTTAATGAAACGTTATTTAAAAAATAATTATATCTTTTGTTACTAGATTACAGAAGATAAACTGCGAAATCTTTTTGGTGCCAAAGGCACAATCACAGATATGCAGTTAAAATATACTGCTGATGGTAAATTTCGTCAGTTTTGTTTTATTGGCTATCAAACTAATAATGAAGCTGAACATGCCATTAAATTTTTTAACAACACTTGCATCCAAACAAATCGTATACGTGTGGAAATGTGTGCAAATTTGGGAAGTGAGGATAAGCCCCTGTCGTGGAGTAAACATGCCAAAGACAATAAAAAGGAAATGGATTTAGCGAGAAAGTTGAAAGACGCGACTTTCAAGGGTAAAGAAAAGGAAAAAACAGAAAACAAATTGGATGAAATTATAGGAAAACACAAAGATGATCCTGAATTTCAAGAGTTTATGAAAGCCCACGAAACTAAACGTTCGTTGTGGGCCAACGATGCAGCTGAGGCAGTTCAATCTGAAGTTGATGAGCAAGAAAAAAATAATGATAACGACGAAGTGGAAAACAACAAGTCAGACAAATCCGAAATTGCAGAAGAAAATCAAACTGAAGAAGAGGGAGATAAATTGGCAGAAAAGCCCATCAGCGATTTGGAATATATGAAATCTTTAATGGTTTGTTCGGATGTCGGAAAATCTTCTGGAAAGTCTAAACAATCTAATATTGATTTGTTTACCATAAAAATTCACAATGTTCCCTATAAGACTAAACGTCAGGACATTATAAAATTCTTTAAACCTTTAAAGCCCTACTCCGTGCGTTTACCTACCAACGTGCATGGATTCTGCTATGTTGGCTTCAAGAGTGAAAAAGACATGGCCAAGGCTATGTTAAAGAATAAAAGTTTTATTAAAGGAAAACAGGTGTTTTTCTCCGATTTTACAGAGAAAAATAAGATTACCAAAGCCAAACAGGCGGGAAAAGGAGATCACGAAATTACGGCCATGACTAACAAGAACTCGAAATGGAAAACCCAAGAGTCGAGTTTAAATAATGAAGAAGATATATCAGAATCGGGAAAAATATTCTTTCGCAATTTGGCTTATACTGTAAGTGAAGATGATTTACAGAAATTGTTTGAACAATATGGTCCTGTCGCAGAACTAAATCTTCCCGTAGATGCAGCGACAAGACAAATTAAAGGTTTTGGAACTGTTTCTTATCTGATGCCCGAGCATGCTGTTCAAGCTTTTAATAAGTTGGATGGTACAACATTTAATGGTCGTTTGTTGCATTTAATACCCGGTAAAAGTAGTAAGGATGACGAGGAGCAGGATGAAAATGACAGTGCTCTCAGTTTTAAACAGAAAAAAGCACTTAAATTAAAGAAAACGGCACAAAATTCAGTTAATTGGAATACCTTGTTTTTGGGTTCAAATGCAATAGCGGAAATTTTAGCCAAAAAGTTTGACACTTCTAAACAGCGTATTTTGGATACTGATGAAGGTGGTTCAAGTGCTGCTGTGCGCATTGCTTTAGGAGAAGCACAAATTGTTGTCGAAACGAAGAAATTTTTAGAAGATAATGGAGTGCATGTAAATGCTTTTGACTCTCAGAATATTAAACGTTCAAAAACTATAATTCTAGCGAAAAATTTACCAGCCGAGACAACAGTACAAGATTTAACGCCCATATTCAGTAAATTTGGACCAATAGGCAGAATTGTATTACCGCCTAGTGGTGTAACAGCGATTATTGAGTACTGCGATCCTTCAGAAGCAAAACAAGCGTTTAAAAAGTTGGCCTACAGTAAGTTTAAAAATGTTCCCCTATATTTGGAATGGGGACCAGAACATACGTTTACTACCAGTCTTTCAGGAGAACCATTGGTACCTAAAATAGAATCTGAACCTACACAAACAAATGACGCAAAAGAACCTGACACAAACGCAAATGAAGAAACTAAAGAAGAATATCTTAAGGAAGATGATGGAAATGAATTACCTGAGCCGAATACTACACTTTTCTTAAGGAATTTGAATTTTAAAACGGAACAAGAAACCGTATATAAGCACTTTAAATTATTAGGTCCCATACATACAGTTGAAATCGCTAAACGTAAGGATCCCACAAATCCCAAAAGCTTTTCGTCTCTCGGTTATGGTTTTATACAGTTTAAGAAATCTGCTACAGCGGATAATGCTTTAAAGAATATGCAGTTTACAAATATTGAAGGCAATCAAGTAGAACTTAAACGTAGTGATCGTATTCTTAAGTATGTTATATTTTTATCTATAAATTATGTGTACATATGTATATATACGTTACCCTATATTTTTAATAGGTCAGCTGCAAATAATCAGGGTCAACGCAAAAAGGTTGAGCTAACTAAGCAAACGGGTACAAAAATTCTTGTGCGCAATATACCTTTTCAGGCTCATGTTAAAGAAGTTCGTGATATTTTCAAGTAAGTATCCGGAAATTAAGTAAATATTTGTATATGATATGTTTTTTTAGGGCTTTTGGCGAACTACGTTCAGTACGTTTACCAAAAAAGATGTCACCGGGCGAGGATTCCCACCGTGGTTTTGGCTTTGTTGATTTTATTACCAAAAGTGATGCTAAAAAAGCGTTTGATGCTTTGAGTCAGAGTACTCATTTGTACGGTAGGCGCATTGTGCTCGAATGGGCCTCAATATCTGACGAAGATGTTGATACTTTAAGAAAAAGAGCAGCCGATGAACTTAATAGTTCACATCAAAATAGTATGCTAAAGCGCAGCAAACGTACGGTATTCGATGCTGAGAGCAATGTTAAGAGCTTAGAAAATGACGATGAAGATGAATAAACTATGTAAATATATGTATATTATTTTATGTATATTTTTTTATAATTAGTCTACTGCAATTAGTTTTTGTATTTTATTTATCAAATTTAAAATTTATGTAAATAAACGCTTTTATTTTAAACTACCGTTTACAAATTTTTTGAAAAATAGCTAATTACAGATCATTTCGAGACCGAGGCGAATTCATAGCTGGTGAAATCGCAAGAGCAATTGGCACATGAACTCGCTTTGACCTAAGCTTAAAGTGTTTGGCTAACTATTAATAGTTATATGCCAGGGTATCACACAATTAAAATTGTCATAATGTCATCGGTCGACCTCAGAGTTTGTAAAGGAACTTCCAGAATACGTTCCAGAGTATTTTGGTCCCCACTAGCAAGCAATCTAAGTTTTAAATGGTTCTCCACCTGCACATCGTCTTAAGGTACACTTTTAATGTAATTTTTATAATTTTTTTAGTAAAATTCTGTTCAATAAAGAAATATTTGTATAATATTTGTCATGAAATTATTTTATTACAGAAATCTTATTAAAAAACGGCTTTTAAAATTCTTGCGTTTTACGTTTTCGATTTCCAGTGAAACAGAAGATCTTACGGCGTAAACATATTGAATTCTATATCGTCAAATGTACCTAAATAATAAAAATATGACGGTAATTTTTATTTGTAGCATTTTTTAATACTATCTAGATTGATAAAAAGAAAATCAAGCTTTTAGAATACAGCGACACTGAAAGCTGTTCCATAATTGAAGAGGAAGCTTGTGTGGGTGATAGAAACAAAAAACTCACAATAATAGGATTTGGAAAAAGGCATTGTGCCAATAAGTCCGTTAAACCTAATTCGAGAATATTTCCAAAATACAAAGAAAATCTACTCGCCACATAACAAGACTCGTCAAGATAAAATTAATATAGCGCATTGGTTTATAAAAAACTTACCAGTTGTACCATCATATTACTACCGCAATAAAAGCAAAAACTTTACTTGCCACACGAGTTTCGTAATATACCTACCGTATATAAATTTTATAAGGAACACTTGCATCGTAATAATCAAAAAACAGAGTTAATAAGCTTGGTAGCATTTGTTTTATTATTTTTATTAGGGTTTCATCTCCCGAAAAATGACAAATGCATTTTATGCGAACGGTAGTAGTGTAAATCTGCATTACTCTAGAAAATATCATTATTTCAATAAAAGTATATATGAGAGTGGCACAAGAAATGGATACTGATGGTGTGAAACAGGCGGTCGACTCTTATCATGATGGTAATAGTATCGACATTATCAGCCCAATTATGTATACAAATTCCCTGGAAGTTTTTTCCCTTTTCCCATTTTTACAATTGAATTTACATAGAAAAAAAAAATGGGAGAAGGGAGAAAACTCCCGGGGAATTTTTATTTATATCTTAAACCAGGCGTGAATGCAAAACATGAATAGTCTTATTAAAAACAACGACATTAATAATGTAGTTCCCCATTTAAATAAAATTAAGATATTGTAGTGATTACGGAAAAAACAATGAAGATCTTCTCCTGTGCATGGTACACTGTATGTGCATTAGTTTGTCAGTTTTTCTTGTAATGAAAAATGCATACTTTGTTATTTTTTTGGCGCAAATTTTCCAATAATAAAGGGTGTTTTTATTCTTTGACCCAATAAAACTTACTAAGGGGCTAGCTGTTAAACGAACTACCATTTTGCGCTCACTTTTCGACATTTATGATCAGTATACTCTGGCAAATCATCCAATTTACTATCAATGACCGCATATAGAGTGACGAATCCACAACAGGCCCTACAGACTCTATCTCATCTTGAAATATGCACCGTGTACATGGAATCATCGGACCTTATTTCTTCAAAAATTAAAGCAGAGCTCGCGTTACAAATTACATATCGTCGGTCTCATGTAGAAAGGCCCTAACTCGATTTTTTTCGAAATTGAGTTTTTTAGTAATTCCAATACATTTCCCACAAATACACCTCGTCACAAGAATTGAATGCAATAGCATCAAAAATATCAGTTTTACAAGCAATTGAAGAAGCTATTTTACATAATGATACATACAGTTTCTATTGTTTTTGCCTTCTCTTGTAAAGTTGCAATTATGTGAGTTAGGGTCTTTCTACATGATACCAACGATATGTATGTATATCGTTATTGCATCATGATCAATGATTTTTTGTTCCAAAATATATATGACATTGTTCCGGGTGAGATGTGGTTTCAACATAATGCCGCTACGTGCCATACCCCTTTCAGACCTGACGCAAAACTACTAGGAAATTTTTCATCATTTTTGGAATATATGGTCTCTTTATCTTATAGAAATATAATCAATGTTTAGGTTTTACCATTTTTATATCCTTCAAGGATTTTCAGGACACAAACAACTGATAAAGCTCGTTAAAATTTTTAGCTTAAACGCATTTGTATTGCATTAAATGACTTCAATTGGCTTGAAACATTCAAATTTATAACTTTGGTGATTCTTGAAACATGTAAAAATCAACCCGGGTTCAAATCCCAGCTCAGCCAAAGAAAAATTATCAATAAATTGTAAAATTTCTTCCTCAGTGAAAATAAAAGAATATTAAAAATTAACAGTTCAAATAAAAATCAAAATTGCTCTTAATTTTTTTTAGTTAAAATATGACCAATTCACTATTAGTTAACGATTAGTACTTTTGTAATTGAAAACACAACTTAGTTCTGCGCCACATTTTGGCAAAACTGATATGTGACGCAAGAATTTTGGTCAAGTGGAAGCAAAAATATAGAGACCGAAACCCTCCTGCACATCAGGGTCTGAAAGGGATACGGCAACCTCAAGCAACAATCGATTTGTTGAAATCCAAATTTGGTGATAGATTATTTTGACAAATGGACTTGTCAATTCGCCTTCAAGATCTAGCGATTTGGAACCTCTCAATTATTTTCTGTGGGGCTGTGTGAAGTCACTGTTTTATGCTGATAAACCAGCAACAACGAAGGCTAAAACTTTACGCATTATTGGTGACGAATTGCCAGCAATGCTCGAGAATATTACAAAAAAATTGGACGTCCAAAATGCGCTTCGTCAAAAACAGTGGTTGTGAAATCATTTTCATATACTAATGCCCCATCTACATAAAGGGTGTTTTTTTAAGCTAGATAGAACTTTAAATTGTAAAAAGTAACACAAAAAAATTAAATTTTGATGAAATATTTTTTTTTATCGTTTCAGTATACTCTGACAAATCATCATGAATAGACTCACGCTTGAACAACGCTACGAAATTATCCAAATTTACTTTGAAAAATTTTAAAATTTAATCCAAATTTAAATCGCAAAATTGTGTTCAGCGATGAGGCGCATTTTTGGCTTAACGGGTTTGTTAATAAGCAAAATTGCCGCATATGGAGCGAGACCAATCCACAAGAGACCCTACAGACTCCATTACATCCAGAAAAATGCACCGTTTGGTGCGGTTTTCACGCTGGTGGCATCATCGGACCTTATTTCTTCAAAAATGAGGCCGGAGCTCGCGTTACGGTCAATGGAGATCGTTACCGCACCATGATCAATGATTTTTTGTTTGAAAATATGGATGACATTGATCCGGAGGAGATATGGTTTCAACAGGATGGCGCTACGTGCCATACGGCGAACGCAACCATCGACTTATTGAAATCAAAATTTGGCGATAAGTTGATTTCGAGAAATGGACCTGTCAATTGGCCTCCAAGGTCGTGCGATTTGACACCTCTCGATTATTTCCTGTGGGGCTACGTGAAGTCACTGGTTTATGCTGATAAACCAGCAACAATTGACGCCTTGGAGGCCAGCATTGTTCGTGTTATTCGTGTCATACGGCCAGCAGTGCTCGAAAAAGTGGCCCAAAATTGGACGTCCAGAATGCGCTTCGTCAAGAACAGCCGCGGTGCCCATATGCCCGAAATCATTTTCAAATGTTAATGTCACGTATTGATCTTTCGAATAAAAAAAAAATTTTGATTACAATTTAATTTTTTGTGTTATTTTTTACAATTTCAAGTTCTTTCGGGCTTAAAAAAACACCCTTTACTTATGTATTGATCTTTCGAATAAAAAAATTTGTATGCCCTCCACCACTAGTGGTGAATGAGGGCATACTAAGGTTGTGTATCCGCGTGAAATTTTTTTTATATTCAACTTAGACCCCATAAAGTATATCTGTTTTGGGTCTTTGAGTAAATCTTTGTCGATTTAGCCATGTCCGCTTGTTGAAATCACGCTCACTTTCGAACGACTCCAAAGAAAATAACAATATTGGTGTCAAATTGTTTCTACTTCTCCTAAGCAAAAAAGGATTGACATATAGCCAAATCGATTAATTACGATATGAGTTATGAATCCAAATGTGGAACAACCACTCTGAAAACTAATTTTGTCACAAAAACTAACATAAAATTTTGGCAAAAATTCATTTTATATGGCACAGAAACTGGACAGTAGATGACTGGTCAGATGAATCAAAACTTAATCATTTTCAGTCCGACGGGAAGCAGTATTGCTGGAGACGCACAGGTGAACGACTTTAACCCGGGCTCACTGCAAAAAATTGATGGAATAATGAAGAAAGAAGATTATCTGCGTATTTTACAGGCCAATCTGACCGATTTTGTAGATAAAAACGCCTATCCTCCAGAAAAAGTAATTTTTCAGCAGGTTTGCTGGCGGCCCTAAGCAAACGTCCTAAGTTGTGATTAAATAGCTTAGCGGTCAAAATTTCCGATTGGTGCAGTGGCCAGCTCAAAGGCCCGACCTAAACCCGATTGAGAATTTGTGGTCAATCGTGAAAAGACGGTTGGGACCAATCACCACAAACCCATTTTGGCGAGCTTTGGCAACGGGTTCTTTGTGAATGGGAAAGTAATCCAAAAGAAATAATTTAGCAATTGTCGGAAAGTATGCCAAAACGTTTAAAAAATGTTTTACGCAACAAAAGATATTGGACGAAATACTACTACCATTCACTACAGTTTTCAAATGGAGCAAAACTAAGTACATGCGAGATATTGGTTAAGTTTGTTTTTATACCCTCCACCACAATTAGTTGTGAAGAGGGTATATTAAGTTTGTCATTCCGTGTGAAACTTTTTTATTATTCATCTCAGACCCCATAAAGTATATATATTCTGGCTGCTTGAGTAATTCTAAGTCGATTTAGCCATGTCCGTCTGTCTGTCCGTCTGTTGAAAACACGCTCACTTTCGAAAAACTCAAAAGAAATAAACAAACTAGGTGTCAAATTGCTTGTAGTTATCCTAAGCAGTTTGGGATTGAATTTCAGCAAAATCGGTTCAGTAGGACCAGAGCTATGAATCAAAATGTGGAACCACCACCTTCAAAAACTTGATAATTTTGTTACAAAAACTAACATAAATGATGCAAAAATGCACGGACTGACATACGATTTTGCGCAAGTCCGTTTTATTCGACTAGAAATGACACTGTAAAATTTCGCGAAGGTCGGTCCATAATTTACCCTAAGCCCCATATAAACACTACTCCCGGAAAACAGTTTAGTACGCCTAAAAGCGTAAAAAATAATGCAATCATAACAAATTTTGGCTCGTCACAATTTTATAGGACTATAAATGATACTGTGAAATTTCGTGAAGATCGGTACATAATTTACCCTAGGCCCCATATATGCCCTACTCCCGGAAAACAGTTTAGTCTCCTAAAACCATAATTAATAACAAATCGTCACAGTGTAAGATAATAATAATAAAAAGACATCATACAGATATTACTCCTTAAACATTCGAACTGTCGGTGGAGGGTATCAAAGATTCGGCACAGCCGAATATAGCACTCTGACTTGTTTTCTAAGAATTTAATATGTACTTTGTTTTGATTGTTAAGGCCCAACTATAATATGCTTAAGTTGGCTTAAGCAAATGGGCGAATACATGTAAATCATATACATATGTCAAACCATATTGAACTTAAGGAAACTTTTTGTTAAATTTTATGAATCTGTCATTTGCTTAAGCAAGGTGCGAAACAAATCGCACTTTCCGTACGGAATCAAATGTTTTTTGGTTTTGTTTTTGTGTTTTTAAAGCATATTATTATAGTTGGGCATTTAAATTGCACTGGTTTACAAATTTTTAACTTTTTGCCATAACCTCAAAAATTAGATGTTTTCTAAAATAAATCGGGGCTGCTGATCTCGAATATGGCATTCATTTATTTTTCTCAACAAGCGTTTTTGAGATATACGCGAAATCGTGTTTTTCTGCAATTGTTTTAGGTATTTCGAAAAATCTCGAGAACTGTTCAACTGAATTGTACAAGATTTAACATTTTGCATAGATATCTTTTTTCTCTTTCAGATTTTTTATGTTTTTTCAAAATTCACCAGGGGTATTCATTTAAAATTTTTTTGGTTGGAAAAATGGAAAAAAGGAAAATTACACTCTTATTGACGTGAAAGCTATTTTTTTAGTTAAAAGTAAAAAGTACAAAGTTTTAACTGTCAAAAAAATCTAATATAACTCTTGGAAGTAATTGATATTTTTCAAGATGCCAAATAAACGCTGTTAAAAGTGAATTAATTGATTATTTAATTGTCGCATCATTTTTACGTTTTTTTTTTATATTTTTTTGCATAGAACTCATTTTTAATTTTGTTTTGAAAAACGACGTTTTAAAAAATTAAATTATTGATTATCTTAAAAAGAGATGCAAATTGTAGTACTTTTTGTGAAAAATGACAACATTAATGTTTTAATAGAGTAATAGAGTTTTTAATAGAGTGCCAACAACACTCAATTTGACGTTTATGAATTGCCAACTCTTTAAAAATTGTAATTTTCCAATCTGATTTTTTTTACAACAAAAATTCTACGATATCTCTGAAACTACAGGGAAAATTTAAAAACAACGTAAGCACGGCTTAAAGATAATTTTGTTGCCGCGTTTCGTATTTTTTTTTTAACTGAATATGGTCAACCGTTTTTAAGTTATTCCAATATATGTAGTGAAAGTGCCTTCATTTTGGAAATAACAGTATATCTCGAAAACTAGAGCTGATAGAGAAAAATTGAGATTAGATTTTAAATCAGCGACCTAAAATTAGTAAAAATTTGCAATCAAATTCAAGACCGCAAACTTACTGTTCCGCAGCGTAATAGTAGCATTCTTAAAAAAAAAAATTTTATGAAAATTCAAATTCGGATGTTTTCACTAAATATGCCGTTATTTCTTAATTCTTTGTCCGACGATAACAATTTTACGCTTACTACGTTTGAAACAAAATATTATTTAAGATACATGTTAAAAAAAAATTTTAACATTTTTTTTATTGCCATACTGGAGCGAATTAAAATGGTGAATTTAAAAAAAAAAAACATAAAAAATCACTTTTTTCTGTAACTCAGTAAATCTTTATCCGATCGACACAGTTTGGACATGTTCTGAAAGAGAAAAGAGATGTTAACTCTTGTTGAACAATTCTCGAGATTTTTCGAAATACCTAAAACAACTGCAGAAAAACACGATTTTCGCGTATATCTCGAAAACGCTTCTTGTGAAAAATAAATGAATGCCATATTGTGATCAGCAGCCCCAATTTAGCTTAGAAAATATCTAATTTTTGAGGTTAATTTTTTTTGTGGCGTAGTGTTATTTTGTTAAGTAATAAAACATAAACTGAATTAAGAAAACAAGTTGGATTTGCTTTACTGTTTGAATTGTTATGAAATAAAAAGTGCACAATGTACAAACATGTACTCATTTGTGCATCTAACTGTATACATATATCCCATTAAGGCCTACTGCTGAAATATTTAAAAGATTCGGCACAGCTTAATATAGCACTCTTACTTGTTTTGATTTATATTTAATTCCTTGTATATAATATGTATTTTAATTCCTTGTGTTAGTTCTCTAAATTTTAAGTTCTATTGGCCCTAAAAAACACCATTTATTACAAAAAGCATTATTTATTTGTTTTTTTTTTTCTGTAAAATGTAATGTGCACTTAAAAGTTTTAAAGCAAACCCAGTGTCAGAATAAATGAAACATTTTAAAATTTTGGTCGAAAATCGGTGAAACATGGTAACACAACGGAAACCTATTGCCGGGCACCAGGGAGCTGTGCTCGATCGCGGCTGCGAATGGAACCTAACCTAGCCTTTGTTAAAAGTCGCGCAATCGTAAAAATTTTATTTTCGAAAAATATAAGCGCCAAGTTGCACTCTACTCCGTGACATGGGCCAACTAGGTTAGGTTAGGTTAGAGTGGCCGGTCACAAAGACCCCGCATAGACCAAATAGGTCCCTAGCGTTACCACATTGTACGATAACCGCAGAAGAAAGCTAGTAAAAAGAAAGGTCAGTCAGATGTGATGGTACCCAGAGTACCCCACACTCTCTTGACGAATGCCAGGAGTCTCATTAGCCCAATTCCAGAGATTTCCCCTAGATCTTGGAGATAATGATCTCCCAGACAACTCGCCCTGGAGCGCACGAGTGCCGGACAGTAGCATAGCAGGTGCTCTACCGTCTCCTTTTCCCCTGGTACCCCACAAAATCTGCAATTGTCACTATTCAACTGCCCCGCTCTATGGGCGTATACCGCAGTCCAACAGTGACCCGTCATAAAACCTATCAGAAGTCTACAGTCCCTTCTCGATAACGATAGAAGAATTCTCGTCGACTCCTGATCGTAGGATCCCCACATTACCTTGAAAACCCTGCACGTTCTTGTGTTTTCCCAAAACGCCTCTGATCTCCTCCGTATAGCAGAGTCCGTATCTCTCCTAAAATTCTGAATTGGCGCCGGGATGGCCATCATCCTATCGTCCACCTCCTCATTGCCCTCTATGCCCTGGTGACCGCGAACCCAGTAGATATGCACTCTCCTATTGGCACAGGGTCTATCTATCGAGTCCCTACACTCCTGGACGACAGATGAGTATGAGTATTCAGCGGTTATAGCCCTGATCGCCGCCTGACTATCAATGAAAAAGTTTACTTGCGAGTTCTCAGTACTGGAAACACGTGCCAAATCAGCAGCCATTTTGGCTGCAAAAACCTCCGCCTGATAAACGCTGCAGTAATCGGGAAGCTTATATGATTCCCGAATACCCAGTTCTCGGCAGTAGACTGCAGCTCCAACTCCGTCCTCCATTTTGGAACCGTCAGTGTAGAAACTGAAGGTCCCTGGCCAGATCGGAGTCCTGCCAACCAACCGTCCTCCTCCAGGGTAACTCGCGGTTTCCTTCCAAGTGTCAGTCTCGGAATGGCGTAGTCACTGCTACAATCCATTCCCCTTATAATACTACCGTGACCATAGAGTCCATTTGCAAATTGCCCCGTCGCCTTTAAGCGGATCGCAGACTTCCTTGCAGTCCCTTCTGCCACTAGATGGATCGGTTGCAAGTCCAGGATCACATCCAGTGCCGCAGTCAGTGTACTACGCAAAGCACCGGTGATACTAAGTTCGGCGAGTCTCTGTACGCCCGTTAGCATATTCCGGTACGATATCTTATCCAAGGCCTCCATCACACAAGTATCCCGTAAAGTAGGACTGGTCTCGCCACCGCTGTGTAGACCCAATGTGTAAGAGCAGGGGTTAGACCCCACGTTTTGCCCAGCATTCCCTTACATGCGTAGAGCGCAATCGTTGCCTTTTTCACCCTCTCCTCCACATTCAATCTCCACGACAGTTTGCTATCCAGTATTACTCCCAGGTACTTTGTGTGGTAGATGGGCCAACTAGGATAGTGTTGAAATAAATAAACAGTACTCAAATATTTTATTATTTTTGTTTAATATATCATTTTACAAATGTTTAAACAATTTTAATTTTATAAATTTTTATTTTTTTCTGATTTTTTTTTTTTTGCAACCATTCAGTTATTGCTCTCATTTTAATTTTTAATTTTAAATAAATGTGTATGTTTGTATGTATTTCATCATCTTGATGATGTTTTTTTTTTTTTTGTGTTTTTGCATAACTTTAAATGTGATAATTAATAGTTTGTGTTTAAAAGAATGTTTTCTCAATACTTGCAATAGTTTTATTAAGGTGTTTCATGTTTTACATTAAAATGTATATTTTGTTTTCTTTTTTTCTAATTCTTTTATAAGCATTTGTGAAAATAATTTGATTTTAGATGAAATAAAGTACATACAATACAATACAAACGAACGAGTATTGATTTATGTCTATCCCATAAATCAGCTTTGTAATAATAATTGTAGTATATATTAAAGTAATACTTATAATATTAATATAATAATAAAATTTTTATAAAATATAGAATAAAATAATTAAGGGGCGGTAAAACATTATAAGATAAGTTTTATTACATATACATATGTGTGTATGTACCTCTGCAAGTTCGGGGAAAAAAGCAAGAAACTACTATTCAGATTGATTCTCTTTAAAATTTAACTGATTTCTTCTTTATCTACATATATTTTTGATTATATTTTTGGATTAATTAACAGCTTTAAAGCATTAAGGTTTGCTATTAACGCTTTTAACGAAACAACATCATTCAAGCTGATGACGTTTTAAAGACAATTATGTATGTATGTGTATAAATGTTTATGTGTGTGTTAGTTGGATATTTACATAAAATGCATAATATGTATATATGTGTAGGTTTTTTTTTTTTTTGTTTTTGTATATATATAAAAATATCATATTTTCTATAATTATTAACCTGTTAGAATTACTTGAGCTATGGAATAATAATATTTCAAATATTAATAAACAAAATATGACCCAATTACCATTCACTCTATCTGTTACCAAAGCAAAATTCGAAACAATTATTCAACTACTATTTGTTGAGAATTTCTCTCGTTTGCCGAAGAGTGAACTTGACAGTCTTAAACAGCACGATGTAAACATTTTTAGATATTCCCGGCATCTTTTTCATGCTGCATTCGAGCCTGTAGAAAACAATACAGTATGCCAGCCTGTGCCATTACATCAACTGTACCAGATGCTAGTAGATCTTTTTGTTTGGTTTGTGTTGCGCCTGGCCTTAAAAGAGTGGGACCGAATACCATGGCTAGATTGTGCAGAGACATTTTGTTATCGACTTCTCTATTGTGCACTCTGTTTTTTTTAATGAGGAAGGAAAGAGGATTAAAATTTTGTTTGATATTAAATTAAATATATAAAAAAATGTATGATGATTTCAGACTTGGGCGTTGCCAATTACTTTTCAATTACTAATTATATGAAATTGAATATTAGCAATTTGGTTTTTATTGGTATGTTTTCCTTGTTATGTATATTGTAATTTGCAATCATTAATTATATGAAGTAGGTACATAATTGGAAATATAAATATCAACTACACGTAATAAGGTCTGTAATTAATTACAAAACTTTAATTGGCAGCGCCTAATTCTGGTCGATTAAAAAAAAAAAACGATAGAAAAGATTTAATATTTGAGACTATTTTTTTATGAAAAAGTTTTCTTTAATTTTTTCTTATTTTACCCTAGAAAAATCTGGAAAAGAAAATAACATTGATTTTAGAATATTCACAAAAAAGGAAATATCCGGCACCAAGTCCAGTATATAATTTTTTTTCGTTATTAAGTGGACTTTCATAAAATATAAATACTTTTAAGAAAATAACTGTTGTTCCATTACGGGGGTGTTCTGGAAATCGAAAACGCAAGAATTTGGAAGTGGTTTTTAATACAGTTTTAATCAGGGTTTAAAAACTGCAGTCAAAATAAAAAAATTGCTTTTTCTTCCACTTCTGATTCATTAAATGAAAGCAGTCGTAGTCCACGCAAAAACCGAAAAGTTGTACACAACAAAGAAAATCGGTCGTCGACATGTTCGAAAGTGTTTGGTTTGACAGACTGAAACTTTTAATAAATCCCGAAGTTAACGGAATCGAACCCGCAACCCCGGCGCTGATAGACTAGCTCACTACCAGCTAGCATACCGGGGAACACTTTTGTATGTATGTAAGTATTTTGTTTTGCTGTTACTTTTGTACATATGTACCAAAAATTCTTTTGTTAGTGAAATTAAATAAACTTTATTAAAGTTCAGAGAACTTTTAAAATACAAACCTAATAAACCAAAGAAATAACATACATATCTGTGGCATTTTGACAAAACATCTTAAGTCGAGATAAGATAACAAAAAAGTTTGTAAAAAAAACTCGGTGAAAAAATCATTTTTATTTAATAAGAAAATAAATCAAAATTAAAGAAAAATTACGTTTATAATACAAAATTTTAAAAACGTAAACAAAAATGTTTTTTGAATGAAAATTCGTATGATTAACAACATTTTTTTCAACTTTTCAAATTTGACTTAAGATGTTTTGTCAAAATGCCATAGATATGTATGTATTTATATGAAAACGATAATGTTATTTAAAATTTTATTTTATTTCAAAAAATTAAAAAGATTGTTAAGCATTAAAAGAAATACATATGTATTTATGTACACATCAGAGAAAGTCTTTGTGTGATTGCAAAAAATTCGCATTCAATGAACAACATCAAATACATACACTCATTTGTGTTCATGCAATCAAACTTTCTCAGCCACACACATTGGTGTTGTTTTAAAATTTATTCAAGTCATGCACAGCGTATTGGCTTTGCCATTCATACCATGTTTAGCTTCATTCGTCAATTATTGCTTTTGTAAAAAACACATACAAAGAAAAATACATTCCTCTGATGCCTATTCAGCAGTTGCTATGTATGTAGTACGTATTACAGTTTTTTCATATGCTGGATCCGAAAGAAAAAAAAAAAAAATGAAATGAAACTAAACGCACATAAGTACAAACAATTCCCATAGAAACAGAAGACTGTTTTTATTTTTTATAATTTCTTAAAAAGTACAGTAGTTCTGTATGTACAATGTATTGTTGTTAATGTTGCTTGTTACGCTTTCAAAAAACTAAAAACAAAAACAAATTGGACACAACACCTAGTTTATTTGAACATATGCCAGTGTAATCCAAATCTTCATTTTCTGTGCACAATTGTGCTACAAAAACAATAATAAAAACTCACACCGACGCTTGTTCTCTTTTATTTCAGTTTGATTTCAGTCGTTAATTGAGTGTTAACGAGTGCACATGTGCGGATGCTTACTTTTTTTCAGCTTTGACTTAATTTCAAAATAAACCAGCAAACAAAATATGTGGTATGATGGAAGACAGAAATTTTTCCCTTTCCCCTACTATTGCCGATATTGTTTTGGATAATTTACTAGACGCAGCCTTGACAGAATTGAAAAACAAGAACGTCAATATCAAATACGTGGCAAAGTACGTAGATGACATACTGGCTGTAATAGACATTAAGGACAAAGACGATATACTTACAGCACTTAACGGGTATCACCCGAAGATTAAATTCACCGTTGAGGTGGAGACGAACAGAGAAATAGCATACCTCGACACAAAATTACATAGAGAGGACAATAAAATAACGTTTGACTGGTATGCAAAAAATACATCGTCTGGCAGAATTATCAATTTCAACGCTACTCAACCTAAATCTCAAATAATAAATACTGCAAAAAATTTTATACGTAGAGTTCTTGATATTAGCGATAAACAACATCACAGCAAAAATAAACTGGTAATCACGAAATTACTTAAAGATAATGCTTTTCCTACAAATTTAATTAAAAATTTAATAACTGCCTATAAACCTATAATAACAAACACAAATGGTAACATTGAAAAGGAGGAAAAATATTTTATCAGTGTAAAATACATACCGGGCCTCACGGACAATAAAAACATAAAAGGAGCAATAGATAAAAATGACATGAGCTTTGCTTACAAACCAAACAAAACATTAAGTGCAATATTTACAAATACAAAAACTCCAATACACAAACTACAACAAAATAATGTAGTGTATGAAATACCATGCAAGGGAGACAACAACAACAGCTGTGACTTAGTTTAAATTGGTACGACCAAAAGGAATTTGGAGACAAGAATGGGAGAACACAATTCAGACATAAACAAAAACAAAGAAAGCACTGCATTATCACAGCACATATTACAAACAAAACACAAACCTGATTTTGACAACATAAGAATACTTGACAAGGTAAATAACGTGAGGAAAAGATATACAACAGAAAGCTTAAGAATTCAACAGAAAATAAATAGAACAATGAATAAAAAAGAAGATACTGACAATTTAAGCGCCAGTTATAGAGTTGTTTTGAAAAACAGTAGATGACACCACTAGTGTTGGCTTTTATGTTTTTAAAAATATATTAATGTAATACAAATTTGTTTCTTTTCATTGTAAGTTCGTTACATTTATATTTATTGTATTATTAAATGTTGATGTTTTTATTTTATATTAATAGACGAATCCCCTGAAGAAGTGAACATAAAATTCACGAAACGTCGGGAAAAATGAAATAAAAAATTTTTGCATTTTTATTTTCACAAATGGAGTTAGGCCTCACCAGCTAAATATATATAATAAAAATATATATTAATACACAGAAATTTTTGTTTTGTCATTAAAAAACATATTTTGCTAATAAGAAATTGTTACAAAATCTTAAATTTGGAAAATTTAATTTATAATCCCTAAATACACTTAATTTGTTAAGTTTTAATTGTAAATTAAACTCGACCAATTAAATATGTGTGAAACAAATTGCCTGATTCTGTAAAAACTGAGGCATATTTTGTATATAATTTTATTAACTTTTTTAAAACTTCATTTCCATTTTGCTTTTAAAACTAAAATTTATTACATTTGCAATGCTTAGTTTTGTGTTTGCTGGGCAATATTATATTATCCAATACAGACGCATTTCATTTATTGAGAGTTTTGGTTAACTATGACATATGCCTACAACAATCATACCAACAAAGCGACTCGTACTCATACCAATTTACATTCGTCGTTGTCTCATCGAGTGGGCAATGCCTGAAATTGTGTTATTGAGTGCGCATCAATGAATGCAAACAATAAAAAACTCACACATGCACAAATCAAATGTGTACGAAACGATGTCAAAATTACCAACGTTGAACTTTGTTTTGCAGACATAGAGTGAATGTAAATTTAAGTGTATGGGTAAATCAAGAAAAATAGTGATTTTTGCAGTTCTCTGGTACACATAAAAAAAATTTTCATAAAATTTTTTCTTAAAACACAGTTGAAATCCATTTTATTTTTTTATGAATACGGCAGTTAGTATTTAAAAAAAAATATGGAAAAAACCCAACGTCCCATCTTCCCATTTATTAAAAGTTTCAGTCTGTCAAACCAAACACTTCCGAACATGTCGACTGTCGATATTCTTTGTTGTGTACAACTTTTCGTTTTTTGCTTTTGCCTTAACTGCGACTGCTTTCAATTAATGAATCAGAAGTAAAGGCAACAGTTTATTTTTGTCCAATGACAAATGAAGAAGTCGAAGTTACAGCACAATCTTATGACTTTTGCTATCTCAACTGCAGCTTTTTAAACACTGCTTTTAATCTCATTTTTATAATTTTTGTTATAAAAATCTGTTTAGAAGAGACATATTTGTCATAAAATTCTTTTATTACAGAAATCTTATTAAAAAACGACGTTTAAAATTCTTGCTTCTTGCGTTTTCGATTTCCAGAACATCTCTGTTACTTTAATTTTTTGACCAAAAATTAAATCAAAAACTTTATTTTTTGTTTGAACAAATAAAGTGACCATTGTTTGTTTGGATTGTAGCAAAATGTGTGGATGTTTAAAAAAAATCAAGGTAAATTTTCTCATTTTTAAAAAAAGTTTATTATTTAAAAAACTAAAATAAATTCCTTTGAAAATAAAATGTTAAATTATTTTCTTTTAATATGAGGATGACTTTTCGTTAACCCTATGCTCCACACTGAAACGGCGGGAATACATGTCCTACTAATATTATAAATGTAAAAGTTTGCATGGTTGTTAATTTGTGGCTCAATGACGCGAAAACCGCTCAATGTATATTAGACTGGTCCTTATTTTCTGACTTTAAATTTTTAAAGCATAACCCCCATAAAATATTATTTTTGGCATAAAAATCATTCTGTAAAAGTTTCAAATCGATATTTTAATAATAACACGTGCCTCATTGAGGTTTGAAAGTGCATATGTACGACGTACGTCGGGGAGTCCTGCTTTAAAAATTTTAAAGGCAGAAAATAAGGTCCAGTCTAATGTATCTGGATGAAATTTGGTAAACGATTAGCATATGGACCAGATTCAAAAAAAGGGTACTTTTAAAGAGGTAAAAATGCTACTTTTTGATAAATTTAGTATACAGACTACATATGGTCCAGATTAAAACATATGGTACTTTTTAAAGGATAAAATAGGTACTTTTTAAAGGGTAAAAACTGAATACAATTGGTATCTTTTCTCTTTTCAACAAATTCTATATAAAGCCTACATTAGCACACAGTGTACTTTATGGTGGCTTTAAATGAAGAAAAGCTTATACTTTGGTACTTTTTCTCTTTTCGATCGGAAATCTTTAGTAAAAAATATTTTCTAAAAACTCGGTTCAGATACGAAAAAGTTATGACCAAAGTAATAATTTTTTTTTTAAATACCCACTTTCGGGAACCATAGATCTCCCCGAGTCCAAGATTTATAACCCCACTAACTGGCAAATTTCTTTTTAAACACGTCGGTATATAAATCTGTCAAATCGGTTAAAAAATGGCTGAGTTATAATCAAAATAAAATAAATGTTTTTTTTTTTAATTTTTATGTTCAAAAACGATTTTAAAAAAATATTTACTAGTTTTCGCTTTTTAAATTTAAATTATAATGAAGTTTTTCCCAGCTAGCATTTTGTATCATAATCGAATCATTTAGGAATCAGCTTTAAGAGCAAAATACCCGTATATGAGCTCATTTTTCAATCATAAGTGATACTCTCGTTGTGAAAAAATGGTACCCTACCGATGAATCACCTGAAAGAATCATTTGTCATACAATTTTCTGATTCCTTTTTGATCATTTTAATGTTAGTTTTTCTTATCATTATTGAATCGTTTTTGTCTCATTTTTTAAATCGTAAATTATATAGTTTTTGATTATATTTCATATCATTTTTTAATTGTCATGTTTTTTAAATTTTTCTCCGATAAAATCAGCGACATTATGGCTTTTGAACCAAACATAAATAATTGGCTTTTCGCAAAGAAGAGAAGAAACAATTTGCACTAATATTAATGGTTCACAAATTGTCAATAATTTTTGGAATTCTTTTTTAGCCAAGCTTCTTATTGGTTTGGCTGACATGAAAGTTTCTATTTTTATTTTTTTCATTTGGCAAAAATAAAAATTAAAAATTCAAAATATTTAAAAATCATTTTTAAACATATAAATGAATCATATATGAATCCTTTTTTAATCGCTTAAGTGATAAATCAGTTTTTAATCATCAAAACTGATCTGAAATGAATCATTTGGGTGATTTTTACAAAAAATAATCAGCCAAATGCTAGCTGGGTTAGTACATATTGTAAATATGTATGTATGTATATGTAAAAATTATTTTGTTTTTATCTAGTTGCTCTGTATTCTGCTCGCAAAATGGTGAAGGGTATACAAGATTCGGCACAGCCGAATATAGCACTCTTAGGCTGTGTTTTTAAGATCGCAGTTAAACTAGGTTTAATTAATCCGAAAACAGATCTGTGCTGCCATTACCAAGTTTGCGTACAAAATTTTGACGAAACAGCCTAGCTTTGCTTAAAACGTTGGTCTTTAATGAAATAACAAAAAAATCTAATTTCGACGGAGAAATCCGAGTTTCAGACAACGTTAAACTAAGTTTAAATTTAATCCACATATCAAAAACCCGGCCTTACTTGTTTTATTTAATTTTATTTTTCTAATTTTCTTTATTTTGATTTAATTTTTTTTATGATATAAAAACGGGAAAATTGGTACTTTTTCTCTTTGATAAATTTAATATACAAATTGCATATGGCCGGAAACTTGCTTTTTATATGGACGGTATAATGTCGGTTGATCAAGAATATCGAGTGAAAATAATAATTCATATAATGATGTTTATATAAATATGGCCCAAATACAAATATAAAGTACTTTTTAAAAGGTAAAAAGGGGAAATGGGTACTTTTTCTCTTTTTGATAAATTTGGTATACTGACTGCATACGGTCCAGATTAAAAAATTTGGTTCTTTTTAAGGGATAAAATTGGTCATTTTTAGGGGGGTAAAAACGGTATAAAATTGTTACTTTTTCTCTTTTTGTTAAATTTGGTATATTTTGTATGCATGTATATATATATGAATGTAAGTATGTACGCATGTATGTATGTAGGTATATATATTTCGATTCTGCTTAAGCAAATATCATCCGCAATGCAATATGAACTCAATATGGCTCATTTACTTTAATAGGGTTTTAATTTAAAAAAATAGAGAGTAGAGCCGTTTTTTAATAAAAATAAAAAAATAGAAAAACACAACACATCACTAATTCTAAAAAATCGACGATCTTTAGCTTATGACGACACATTGGCTTAATAATAAAAAAAATGTTGATGTTTTAATGACTATTGCACGAGTTTTCATAATGAGGAAGAGGAGGAAACGGTGTTTAATGACTTTCTCTGCCAATGACCCGGTCTTGGGGCGATTAGGATTGTGGGAGACCAGAATTGCCATGTTTGGATTCTGTGTCTAATTTGGGACTGAGGTCGATCTCTCTGTTTTGGGAACAATCTGGTGGATACTAACTGACTCTGGTCACTGGCTCAGGGTATCACAAAGGAACCGCTATAAGGACTCAAGTGGGCCGTTTTCGTGTCGGTTGCCTATTAAACCTAAGCTTAGTTTCCAACGATTCAGAAATAATTCCTTTACACAATATTAATCAGGATATTACACACATTTCTGCATACTCAGCTAAACAATCTTGTTTTTTAACTTATGACACTAATGAAGTAAATGAGCGATATGATTAATAAAATAAATAAAACATACCTTATTAAATGATCTAAAATATGATTAATCGAAGCTTTGTTGGCTTGTGGCAATTCTTCGAATACTTGCAAAAGTTCAGCAATTCGTTCGACTTCATTGTTGTTGCTGAAACGACTAAAAGCTTCAAAGAATTTTGGATACAAAACATCGGTGAATAGGGCTTCCGGTAATTCACGTAAATATGACTTAAGAATTCCGGTAACCGAGTGAATATCAACATCTTTAAGTAATTGTTCAGCTTCATAGGCATCTTCAAAGGTTGCAAATATAACATATAAATTTCAATACTAAAAACATGATTATTATAATATAAAATTACTCACTTGTTTCAAAGGACTTCTTCAATTTCGCCAAATCAGAAGCTGAGCCGCTGACACGATAAATTCCCACTTCAGACATACCCCGTTTTTCAACTTCTCGTATGCAGGCACTTATGATAAATGGAATGTCACGTTTTTCACGTCTACAAAAATTTAAAAATTTAAGCGATTAAATTATCCTTCTAAAGGCCAAGCATATAATAAAAAAATTTACTTTAAAACTTGTTGCATTTTGGCACCAAATAAAGCTCCTGGTTTCGAGGTAGGCACTCGCCGTAATGTTACTTCGCCAGGTACAAAATGTAAAGTGGTATTTAAAGTTAAATTATCACCAAATTTAAGGACACGTGCTTGTGGTGTTTCCTTAAGCCAACTTCGGCTCAACTGCGCAAAAAAATTTGAAATTATTGTTAAAAATTGGTTTGTTTTTTTTTTTTTTTTAAATAAAATTACCTTTAAAACATGTTTAGCTCTTAGTAAAGGTCTATCTTGTAGAGCATATAATAATATGCGTACATTTTGGCTGCCCTCCAGTTCTACTACAAAACTTTCATTCCACATTGGATTCATAGAGCGGCATATCATTTTGGTGGCAGCTTTGCGGAAGTAATGGCCATATGAATCTACTTCAATTGAAATATATAAATCCGCTGGGTGATCTAGACCGCTAAGGTTATGTACTGTCATGTGAAGATCTCCTACCAAAAGACTTTCATCATTCGTATTGCGCATAAGATATGAACCCATTTCGGTTTTCATACTCTTTTGCATGGCCACTATGAAGGCATGGATTTCAAGAGCATTTATATTACTAGTTCCCGGTATATTACATTGTTGCTATAGAATGCATTTATGTTAGAATATTTTTTTAATTAAGAAATGTAACAAATAAACTTACCTGTAAACTCAAAATAGAATCAATCCAGTGAGTACGTTCAAAGTCTGAACTTAAAAAGAATGTAACGGTTTTGTTGGAGGTCTTGTTGCCAATCCGAAACACTAGATTAGGAGAGGCCAATACTAATTGGGATTCCAGATCAGCCAATTTTCTGCGATATTTTTCACCCCCTCTTAAACCATTTGGCTTACGGGCTTTATCATCTTTCTCCTCCATTAACAATTGATCTCGAACCGTACATGCCTGGGTCTTAAGCTGCAATATATTGGCTGGACTAGATTCTTTAAGTTCTGCACTAGCATCCGATTCTTCAAAAACGGCCACATCTTTTAAAGGTATAAACCATTTAAGTTCATAATCTATACGATCACGGCCAGAAGCCTTGTATTTGGCACATGCAATAACATCATTAAACAAAAACAAATGGCGCAATTTACGATGGCCATCGACTAGCTCAACAATAAATGAATTCTTTACCATACGGCGTAAGTTCTTGTTGGATTCTGTAGGCAGTTTTTGATTGACTACATTGAACTGTTTAAGGAATTTGTGAATGGTGTCGTGAGACTGTTTCAAGGGATGATGGTCTGGATGATTTTGTGGCGTACAATCAAGTAGATCAGTAAAGATCAAAGCATTGATTTGTACTCGTGCCACTGGTTTGTGTAGCAGATCTTCGAGAGTAAGCGATTGCTCAGTCTGCAAGTTCAAAACAATTGTGGAGACAATCTTCTTGAACTGCGGATTATTAGCACTGCATTTCTTCACCGTTTCAATGGCTTGATTATAGTTGTGTAGAAATGCACTGTAAAGGTCAAACATTTCCGCCAACCGTTTAAATGTTTCACCAATAAGCACATCGCCACCCTCATGAGCTACCAAAGATTTTAAATCACTCAAAAACACCGAGTGTGCATCGTATAGCTCATTGATCTTAAAGAATATAGTGTTCTCCTCATCCTCCTTAATAACGGGTTGTGATGTGCCCAGTGTGGCATGTATGGCTTTTTGGTACTACAAGCAAAAAAATATTACCACAATGTGTTATATATAATATAACAAAAAATTAACAACTTACTTGTATCATGGTATTTAAACAAGCCACATAAATTGTTTCACTTTGTATAATTGTACTCAAAATGGAACGAATTTTATTTCCACGTTGACTTCCGGAGACCTAGAAATTTTGGTATGTTATTATAAAACTCCATTTTAAACTATGAACATGAAATATGATGTTGTTTTTGACTATGACAACAGACATACAAGTTTAAATAGTTAAGTTAAATTAATTTTAAACCATAGTATAATAAGTTCTTATTCTACCATGTTTAAAACAAAAAAAAAAATATACAAACAAAGAAATGGCTTTTTCTGAAACTATATGAAAAAATTTAATGAGATAGAGAGTTGCAAACGCACAGATTCCAATATGAAATTTGAACTTAAGATAATATTTAAGATTCTTTAACACAAAGCTCCAGCACCATTTACAAAAAAGAAAAGCAAAGATTAAAAACAAGGACCAAGCAAAAATAGTTATGTAAATTAATTGTTTAACATTTTTTTGCTATGTTTTTTAATACAAAATTGTTTGATGATGACAAGGTGGTACTCACAAGTATTGCTGAAACTAGATTCTGTTTTGTTTTCGGGTATATATGATTTTCAAAGAATGTAAAAAAGAAAATTACAGTTAGTTGAGATTAAAAAAACAAGTATCTAATTGTTAAATGTAATTTTTCTTTAATTAATTGTTACATGAATTAAAGTTTGCAAGAAATCAGGGTCTTTGTTAATCCAATCGTTTACTATTTTAATTGAAAAACGTTGTTTGATAAAAAAAATCTAAAATTAAGTTGATATTTTTTTGTGCTTTAAATTTATAAATTTTAAATTTATTCTTGCTCTCAAACTTCCAGGGTGTTAAAATGACAACTCAATAGACAGCCGTAATTATAGTACCAAAGTATATATTATTAGTAAAGTCTTTTTGCATTAAAAAATATATGCACTTGTAGTTACGTTCGTTTAAATTTCTTTTATAATGCTGCCATTTTTACCGGAGACTTTTACATATTTTTACATCGTTATCCAATTACCAACCGGGTGGTACTCCGCATGTGATAAAAAAAATTGGTGGTCAAACGAATTTTTTTCATGTTTTGTTAAAGAACTTTACAATTTGTTCAGTGAAAAAAAATTGGCTTAAATCTAGTCTGGCGACACACACCCAAATAAAGAAAGTACCAAGGGTAATAGAAAATTGAAAACTAAGAAGAAAAAATTAAATAAAAACATTGGCGCAAACGCTTAGTTTTCGAGTTATGGACGTTTTTAGTTTTCATAGAAATATTTAATTTGGCGAAGTGCAATTTAAGGGGCTACGAAAAAATATAAAAAATATGCCACCCGATTCAGAATAAAAAAAAAGAAAAAAAAAACGCTGGAAAGAATTCCTTAGCACATCGGAAATAGTCTATTAGTTACAAAAAATTAAAAAATTTATTAATTTTTTTTATTAGTTTTGTATATAGTACATATGTACTAATTTTTATTTAAATATTTCCATAAAAAATAAAACATCTTTAAAAAAAAAAAAAAATAATAAATAAATAAAAAATTTAAATTTATACACTTAGTACACAAAAACTGTAATGTGAGCTTAAGAGTTCAAAATTTTTAAATATATACTATACATATATGTATCTAGAAAGATTTAGTCAAAACCTTCAAAATGATACCAATATTGGCCATATACTTTTAGAAATGTAGTGGAAAAATTACATATTTCTATGAAAACTAAAACCGTCTATAACTCGAAAACTAAGCGTTTGCGACAATTTTTTTATTTAAGTTTTTCTTCTTATTTTCCAATTTTCTATCACCCTAGGTACTTTTTTTTATTTGGGTGTGCGTCGCTAAGCTAGATTTGTTCCTAAAAATTTATTTTTAACCGAAGCAAATTTAAAGAAATTATTTTACAAATAAAACAGAAATGGTCACTCGGGTGGGTATTGGTAAAGCGAAGGTTAATAAAACAATCCATGATCAATCAGAAACTCGATTTCGAATTCTTGTGCAGTTTCGTCGTTTGCATTTAAGGTGACGATATTTAGAAAAAAAAAATAAAATAAAAATGTAAACAAATTTTGACACTATCGAAAATATAAACAACTGAACAGCTGATCACTTGCATGTACTTGGTATAAATATACTTTGTATAGTACGTATGTATGCAGCACAAAAAGCTACTTTGTTAAAATTAATTTAGAAAAGTAGCGTATACGGCACAAAACAATGATTTTTTACTTTCAAAAAAATACTAATTACTTCTACATGCTTTGGAAGAATCTACTTTCGATGATGGTTAAAAAAACATCAAAAAAATAAAACCATGAGGAGAAGTAGGGGGCAATTTCTGCCTCTCCGAAACAATCTTAACGATTTTAATGAAATTTAAAACATAGATAAATCCCCATTTAAATAGACACATAAGCAATCCCAATAAAAAATGTCATCATTTTGCGAAGCACTAATGGTACATTTTAAAAAATAAGCGCACGATTATGCGCTACGCAATAAGGCATACAGAGATGCAGTAAAGTAAGTGAAGAAACTTTTAACAAGTTTTATTAAAAAATTACATTTCAAGTGCCATGGCATTCCCTTAATACGAAGCAGGTTTGTAAGGGAGAATACTAAAAAATAACTGTAAAAAACAGTAGTGTTTAAAGCTGTTAGCTACACTCACCAGTTTTTGTATGCATTGAATAAAGCGCTTATTGTGTCAAAAATGTATTGCTTCAAAGTGGGGACTCACCATATATTGAAACTCTTACACTTCTCCCTTACAAACCTGCTTCGTTTGAAGATACATTTTTTATTGGTATGTTTTTTTTTCAAAAATTGGATATAAATAAAAATATAACAAAAAATACAATATAATAGTCTGGTAGTGTATAAAAGTCATTCCTAAAAATTTAAGGAATAGAACTATTACAAAAAGCTTTATAAAAATACATAACTGAAATTTAGCTCATAGAATAAATTCGAAAAATAAAAAAAATTTGAATATAACAAAAAACTTTTGTTTAATGAATACACTTTTAAAAAGTGTTTAATACACAGTCTTAAAATTTCAGTATAAATGTTTTTACTGATTTCACAGTGCAGCACTAAAATCTTGAACCAATTGAGACCCCCAAAATCTGAAAGCTTATGATAGTAATAGAAAACCCCTAGCTGGGATTTGAGTTATTAGCTAAGGTTTTTTTTTTTTTAATTCGCTCACCTTTCTCATCAGATTCTGTTGGCAATTGTTTTTCGAACTCTGCTTAAAGATTATTTAAAAAGTGAAGTTTTAATATCATGGTCATACCGATTGCTTGGATTGACAAGCATATTTTTTACTAAAACTCTTCATTCGTCTTCTCAGTTTTTACTTCCTTATATTCAAAATTATAAATTTTTCTAAAGGCCCAACTATAATATGCTTAAGCTGGCTTTAGCTACTGTCAAAAATGAACAAAAAGCCTCTCAAAAGCCTTTAAAAAAAAAAAACAAAAATAAAATCAAAAAATATTTTATTCCGTATAGAAAGTGCGATGTGTTTCGAACTTTGCTTAAGCAAATGCCAGTTTCATAAAATTAACCAAAAAGTTTTCTTAAGTACAATATGGTTTGAAGTGAATATTTAAAATGTCCTTATATTTTCCATCATCAACAATAAAAATATATGACGAAATTTTATGTTTTTTGACAGTTTTGCTGTTTTGAGTAAGATGTTGTTGTTTTATTTATTTATTTATTTGTGGTACAATAAGCCTAAAAGGCCAAAGACGTACCATTAGAATTCAATATATCACAAATTCAATATTTCCACCATGCCAAAGTAAAATTTTTAGATCTGATTAAGAGCTAACATTTCCCGAACAGAGACAAGCAATATTTAGAATAGTTCGCGAGATATAGACTTAAGAATCAGTACATGTTTTTTAAAAATTGTACTAAAATCCACCCCCAGTCAAAAGCGAATTAAAAAAAACCTTGGCTAATAATTCAAAACCCAGCTTGGGTTTTTCTTCTACTATCATAAGCGTTCAGATTTTAGGGGTCTCAATTGGTTCAAGATTTTGAAGTTGAAAAATGTGCTGCTGTGTTTTTGAAATAAAAAATTTTTTTTTCTTTCTAGACTTACAAATCCATGATCCTCTTGCAAACTTTTTTTATGTTATTTTTATTTGTATAATTGTTAAAAAAAAAAACAAAATTAAAATTTTTTTCCTTTACAATATATTATTAAATTGTGAATTGTAATAACTAATGACATTAGTTCCTACCTTTCTTAATGCCCCAGGTGTTTGTATATTATGATCATCATGTGATATTGTTCGCATAATTGGCATGCCACTCTCGTATTCTCCATCGCTATCCACAGAACTTGAACGTGTTTCATTATTTTTCCTATTAAAAAAAACCAACAAATTTTAATTTAACATTAATTTAAAACATTTTCAATAAACCCTTGACATACTGTATAAAATAATTAATGTTGGCATAATTGGAAGAGCGACCAGGCGACTCGGGATCAGTAACGCTAGTTTGGCTGCTTAAATGACCATGGGAACTCATAGGTATGATACTGCCAGGTGTTGATATATCGTCACGACTAGAAGAAGAGCCTGTGCGGCCAGGTTTTATGTAGACATATTCATCATCGCCATTGTCTAGAGGCACAGTATCATATAGATGTTCCAGTTCATTCTCAGCTATTTGATTGGCTCTTGCACTGTCTGAACTTAAAGAAGATACTGATTCATAGCTTTTGATCTGTAATATAAAATAATATATTATAAATTGTCTCTCGGGATTTTTACATATAAGTACACACAATTTCCGATATGCCTTGCGAAGATAAAGATTCTTTAGAACCAATTGTACGTCCTACAATTTCAGCATCAGCTGGTTGTAACGATGTTCTCGATTTCTTATCTAAACTACCAGTTGATGAACTATCAGCTGCTGTAAGTTTGACACTTTTGCTTAAACTGCTTGTTGGCGAAGAGCCAGTCATTGGATTGACACCTGCTGGTGGCCTTGGTTGTGAAATATGTTGCGAGCGATTTGTTGCGCTAGCTGTGGTGCCACTTGGTGGTGCTTGTTGTGCACGACCCAAGCTGCCAGTCGGGCTGTGTGTGTAATTAAGATCGGGTCGCTTTCCTTTTTCCATACTCTCAGTTTTATTGATTTTATGACCCAGTTCTTCTAAAAACTCCGAATTGTTTAAAAATTTGTTCATTTCTGGCGTGGTTTTACGATTTTGAGCATATGTTTTCCCCTCCAAAGATTCCGATGATTTTTGCCGCAGTATATCTGAAGGTTTGATATTTCTCTCCAAAGAGTTTGCTGGACTTTCGGAGGAGGACAAGCTACCCGAGCTAGATGGCAATGGAATAGTGCTACCAGCAAATGGTGAATCACGTTTGGGTGATGAAGAAAGTATGGAACCTGGTATGGTTGGAGGTTCAACACGCCGTATATTTTTGGGTGGTGGTCTGTAATAAAGGCAATATTTTTTTATAAGTTATTAACAAAAAAAAAATATTAATATATATATTATCTAACACTTGCCTTGGTGGCATTTTTTTCTTTGCTTCTAATAAAGCATGTGAAGAAGCCGTAAGTGAAGGTGAAGCCAATGATGGTGACAATGGAGGAGCTGAGGGTTTTCTTTCAAAACTACTAAATGTAGAGGGTGACATCATATTTGCACTATCACCTCCATTGTTTTCTTGATTTTGTTCTAATGATACAGATGAGTTATTACCCTGTTCTGTTTTAGTCTCTTTAACTTCGATGACCGTAACAAAATGTGATTTTGGTGGTCTTTCGGGTACCGATTTTCTTGTTAAGACACTATTATCTGCATTATCTTCGTTCGATGCTATTGAGGCAGCCAATTCGCTAATACATTGATGTAATGCTCCATTCTTATCACTGTTACGTTTATCCTTTTCTGTGCCAACATCTTTGTCTTCTTTTTCGCTGTTTTTCTCCTCTGTGGAAGCTGTAGTTGGATTATTATTTTTGTTTGTCGCACTAAATTTGTTACCACTATTATTATTATTACCATATTGACTACTTGCTATTGTCGATGCTGTTGTGGATGTTACAGCCGCCGCATATTTATTATCGGTATTTAGTGATAATCTATTGGTCTGCTGTTCTTTATTTCCATTTTTAGATTCTCTTAGATTCAAGCTTGATTTCTGTAAGTATAAAATCGGATAAAACAAATTTTTTAAGATACATATGTACACTTTTTCGAAATTATTTTTAAATATACTTCATTGTTCTTCAAAGTTTTTAAAGTTGTAATTACAACTTTCGCATAAAAAGGCATGTTGTAAATAAAATAAAATATTTCTGCTTTCTAGAGTTAATAAAATTATTTGTGGTTGTAAGTAAAGAAATTCTTGTATATTTTTAGAATAAAGAAAAAAAATTTTATCATAGAAATAAATGGCAAATATGAGTACGTTGCGAGTATATTTTCCAATATTAAATATTTCTTTCTCATCAATAAATAATTGATTTACGAAGAATATATTATTTAACAGATTTTCATTTTATTCTTATGTATTTTAAAATAGTAAACTATTACTTGTAAAAAAATGGCATTAAATTAGGGTATTCCATAAAAAAATCGTACAGAATTTTTCTGTTTTTGTGATTTTAATTTAGAATTAATATGAAGAAACTGTATTTGTTTTAAATAATCGGACATTTTTTGCGAAACGATCGTAAACCGAATTTTGGAAAAAATATATATATTTTAAAGAATTTTATGGATCTACACATGTTAAGTATATAATGTGTTCGATTTGACCGTAAGTCATGTTTAATTTTTTATTTGTCACACCAATTGATCGTAAGCGATACATAGGGGGAGACTTTTGAAAAAAGTGTAAATAATTCTTGATTTTGTATACGGTTCTTCCGACTGAAATAAAATTCCAGGTGCTAATTAAGGACTTGTATTCCAGTTTAAGTTAAGGATTTGGGGACAAAAGACATTACAAGGGTGGGTTCCCTATAGGTTCCCCAAGTAGAGCACCTCGGGTATTACAAAAATTAAAAACAATCCAGAATTATTTATTTTAGCCCGATTTTAAATCAGTGGAATGTACTAGTCGAGTTATTAAAAAGTTAGCGACAGGCATGCCCTACTATCATATACATAAATAAATTTAACGAAAAATTTGGCATACCACTTCATGGTGGCAAATAATGCACAAATAATGAATATCACTTTTTTAGGTGATTCAATCGTCAATGGCCCATTTGTAACCCAAAAACGAGTAGAAAAATCTGGCAACCGTAATGAGTAGTGCCGATAAGATCGAGGACACAATGACAGAAAGCGATGTGGTTTTTATATTTGTTTTAAATCAGCTGATTTAAATTAAAAAGCACACTAAATTATGACGGGTTCTTCACAACAGTCGTATTTTTTCATGCGATTACTTTAAGACTTATGACTTTATGACCTTGTGAATCCCCCATATGACTTAAAATTTTAAACAAAAAACAGCTGAACAAATAGCAAACAGAAAATGAATAGGTAACAAATTTGTATAATCATATAATAATATGCAGTAATCAAGTTTTACCAAAACTACAAGGTCTACTATAGCAAACCGTGAATACCGGTAATATATTAATATGAAAAATAAAAAAAAAATATTATGACAGTCATTAAAATATAGCAAATACAACCAATATGACACAATAGAACACTTTGTGAGTTGCCTAACTATTTCTTTCTGTTTTTATTTGTATTTTAGATGTCTTAAATTGTATATGTATGTGTTTAAATAATAAAGAATTGTTTGTTTAAAAATGAGTTATGAGTCAGACATAAAGTAAAGTGAGGCGGTTTTTTTTTAAATTTTTTTTAATTAATAGCAAATTAAAAACAAATTATTATGACGTGCAATAGTAACAAGATCAAACAATTAAATATGGTTGTAATTAAAATGAAATTCAATTACATGTTACTTTAAAATTTTAAAACTCAAGTAATTTTTATTGTTTAATTACAATAAAAAATATACGTTTTTAATAATAGATAATTTTAAATTACAATTACTTGGTATATTTTAATTTTCAATTACGGGCAGTTTGTAATAACATCTAATTGTAATTTATACCTTTCGCCACAATTGCGAAGGGTATAACAAGTTTGTAAATCCTCTTATAATATCTACAATATTGATATGTTGGGGACACATTAAATACATTTAATCACATATGAATATATAAATCGAAAAATTTTGCTACTAAAATTCAGATTCAAATTCAGTCAGATCGGTCGATACCCATTCATTTTTAATTTTTATCCAGATACCTTTACTTTTTAAAGTTTTTTAATAACACGGGGCAACACAAGTCATTGGTTTATGCCGAAAATTGGACTAATTGAATGGACCATGTAACTCGTAGCCACGGCGGAAATATGCCGGAAATAATATTTTAAAAAAATGCCATGGAATTATTTACCAGTTAATAATGAAAAATTTTCATTCCAACAATATTTCCTTCTTGTATAATCGTTTTAAGTTCTCATGCTGCTAAAATAATACCCTATACTTCTCGAATGACCCTACAAACATTAAAATATTTTCTGGATTATTAACCTAAAAAAAAATCTCTTTCTTTTGAGTAATCACATTGGTAAGTAAATCTGGATATCAAACACTAGTCCCTAAAGCTTTGAAAAATCCAATTTTTCTTACCATTATTCATTCATCAAACTAGACACTTCAGCGAACTATTATGAGTAAAAAAATTAAATCTTCACATAAAAATTAAATTTTTTACATAATTTATTTTACAGAGTCAATACGTACAAAATGTTCAACGTTATAACAACATTATACAACACAAACAATTTCTGGATTATTCGTAGTACAACATCTATTCTTCGTAGCCATTGTGTTACTCTACGTGACAGTTTTTTTACCAAATGTATCTGACACCTAACCTTTATGTAAAAAAAATCCGAATTTGAAGTCAAAATCAAAAATGTTAGGCAGATTATTACAATTTTGCTTTATTCAAGTTATTTTTTCATTTCAATACAAACATTTTGCGCCCAACAAGACCTAGATTGGTGCAAAAATGACATAGTTACAGAATATTTACTGAATTAACCCACTTTTCAAACTTTTATCAAATCAAAAAAACGAACGCTGTAAATATTAGAAACATTGGATTTTGTAAAAAAAAAATACTAAAAAACTTAAATCCAGTGACGCACGCAGTTAAGGTTAAAGAATTGTATGAGTCCATGTCTAAATTACTGGGCCTGATAGAGTACGAACAGCATAACTGAAAAATCTGTGCCAAGTTGTTGCCATGGTGACTGGCTTGCAACAAGACTACACAAAATGTGCAAATGGGACAGTCGAACGCGACATGAAAATATTGGCAGGATGAGTAAATTTTACGCTTGACCAAGATATCGTCTTATACAAAGCTCTGGTAAAATCATTACATATCAAAAATTTATTTATTTCATTCATTTATGCAATATCAAGCCTTAGAGGCCAAAATAACAATATTACATGTTCATATATCCTGAGAAATTTTACAACATATTATATATATGTACACTAATAATCTAATAATAATAATAATAATAATAATAAAATAATTAAGCTAAATTCAAAAAACAACATATCATAGTTAATGGTTAATGGCTCCCCAGCCGCAAAAAAAAAAATAACAAAGAGAAAAAAATAAAAGAAAAATATCCTAAAAAAGGCCCAGCAGTAACAAACTAAGAGGGAAATAGCACAACCAAATAAGCTAAAATGGAAATACAATTTACAAAGTGTTTAAATGTATTTAGTTGAGATATACAAAATCATTAAAAAGTAGAATCAGCGAAGAATTCCAGTAGTTTTAAACGAAATACATTATTTAAATGCGAAAATATCCGTAATGAATATGGTAAAAAATTCCAAACCCTAGCAATCCTAACTATAAAAGACCTACTTAAAAAAGATGAGGAAATTCTGGGAATCATAATCTGAGGGTTTCTAACAGATCTTGTAAATACAAACGAACTATACAGGTCAATGGGTCTGCCATGTCGAATTACTCCATAGAACAAAATACCTAATCGATATTTCACATAATTTTCAAACGCACACCCAAGAAAACGTCGGACCGAAATAGATATATGCTCACGACGCTTAATGTTGTAGACAAATCTTACAATACTATTAACTATACGCTTAACTCTGCTTAAGCGAGTGGAACATGTACCGGAATAAACTTCGAGACCATATAATACGGATGACATCAACATTGCATGAGCCATATTATACCAACACGTAATGGGAAATATAAATTAGAAGAATACATTTTGCGAAGAATACCAAAGATTTTACCATTAAGGAGATTAATATGGGGGTCAAAGGAAAGTTGATTATCTAAAAGCACACCAAGACATTTAATATGATCAACTAACTGTATCCGTACATTGTCCAGAACAATATCCAAGCTAGGAAAAAAATGATTTCTATGCCCAAACATGATGCCCTTGGACTTATAAGGGTTAAGAGCTAAGGAGTTAAGTGAAGTCCAATCATTAATTTGATTCAGGCAATAGTTAATATTAATATTGTATTGCAAAACATCATGTGCATTCAAATTACTATTAAAGAGAAGAAAAATGTCATCCGCATTTCGTCGAATTTTTCGTCAAAGCTTTGCTAAAAAGAGGAAACTCTGTCGCATTTAAATACCTGAAAACAATTTTTCCCAACGTATCAGATGCCAAATTAAAGAAGGAGTTTTTGTGGGACCACAATTTACAAAGCTACTGAAAGGTTCCAAATTTGATTCGATTTTCTCTGAAGATGAGTCTAAGGCATGGAAGTCATTTGGTTTGATTGTATCAAGCTTTCTATAGAATTTCAGGAACCCAAACGATGATGACATCATTCAAGATTTGTGAAAAAACTATGAGAAAACTGGTACAATTAACATTAATTTTTATATCTTACTTAAAACAGGAGTTAATATGTCTTTAAAAATACACCTTCTGCTTTCGCACTTAAATTTCTTCCCAAATAACCTTGGCAATGAAAGTGAGCGTTTTTACCAACTAATACAAGAAATGGAACGTCGGTATCAAGGAGCGTGTGATGAGCCGATGTTGGGCGACTATTGTTGGTTCCTTGTGCGAGAGGCAGAAAATAATCACAATAGGCAAAGCAATTTAACAGTTTAAAGCCATTTTTAATATTTATTGTTGGTTGGATTTAAGGTGTGACTTCACCCTTTAAACGCTTTCTTTTTATATCTTTATAAAAAGCTTTACTTTCTAAATTTTACTTTTTCTAAATTCCACGAAACGAGGAAAAACTGTTTCTCACGAGAAAATTAAACTAAGACTTATATACATAAGTATGTAAAGTTTGGTCATTTTTATAAGAAATTTTTAAATATTAAATTTTTTTCCCCCAATTTTGTTGAAAAAGTGGGAAACACGATGTACATTCTAGTGTTTCCTTCATTCTTTCAGAATATAACGATTTTTTCATGAATTTTGTACCACGGTGCTTAAATATGTTTTAAAGCACAATTTTTGTTTACCACCTTTAAACTAATATTGACTTAAACAAATAATCACAATAAACTAAGAGTACAATACTGCAAAAAATAAAGAAGAGCATTCAACCGTACAAACCATTGACCCATTAGAACAACAACATGTTAACATTAATTATTATTCATATTTACATGTAGGAATAAAACATTTTCTAAACGAATCAAGTCAATTGTTTTAACTTAATTGAAAATTAAACAAAAAGTTAATTAACAACTACTACAGGGCAATATCCAATGGAACCATGATTGAAACCCAGGTCTAAGTTGTCAATGAAAAAAAAAAAACAAATCTAACAAGTGTGCTATATTCGGCTATGCCGAATGTTATATACCCTTCAATTTGGTGCGATAAAAAAAGTTATATAAATATCGTTCTTTAAATAAATAAATAAATCTGTTTTATGCCACAGCCACCTCTCCAATCTCGCCTACAGTTTTTGGATGTTGTGTATTGATAACCAAGATGCTTGTACCTAATTTGGAAACTTTTGCTCTTGCCGTTCTCCAGATATACAAACATAAATAAATATTTGTATGTGAGGTGCCACGCCCACTTCTCCAATCACGTCCATTTTTTATATAGGTTGTGTATTGATAAACCAGCCATGTGTACTTAATTTTGACAATTTTCTCTTAACGATCTTTAGATATAAATAAATCTATTTTGTGCCACGCCCACCTGTATTACTAACCTTAATGATTATACTTAATTTATAAAGTTTGGCTCTTACCGTTCTCCAGATATACGGAAACCTATAAGGTCTTTGTATGGGAGGTGCCGCGCCCACTTCTTCAATACCGCCCATTTTTAGAGAGCTTAATATTGATAATCCAGAGGTTGTATATGGATAACCCAGCTATGTGTACCAAATTTAGACAATTTTTCTCCCACTGTTCTTCAGATATAAATACATATATTTTGTGCCCGTCCACATTTTGTCGGATGTTGTGTATGGATGACCAAGATGCTTGTGCCTAATTTTGAAACTTTGGCTCCTGCCGTTCTTTGATATTCATAAAAAAAACAACGACAAGGGATTTATGGGTAAAATTGGAGGCATTCGTAGTTTTTTGCATATATCTCAGCTATTTGTGGAATTTGTATTTGTAGCATACATTCTGGACTATATGTGATATGATTGTTAAACTAAATATTCCCCATCACATCTGGGATCTTCGAAAAACCTATTTCAACGGACGGACATCGTTAAATCAACTTCGGTTCTTTTAGGGACCCAGATTATATATACATATATACATTGCAGGGTCTAAGATCAATATCAATGTAGAAATTACAAATGAAACGTCAAACTTATAAACCCTTTCCACCAGTGGTGAAGGAGATTTAAAGAAATTGCAATTGTCTGGCAAACATTTAAAAAAAAAATTTTTTTTTTTCGGTATGACTCATACATACATATGTACATAATACATACATACATATGTATGTGCATTCAACTAAATACAATTTTCTTACAAACTGAATGAAATGGAAATAAATAATAATAATAAAAAACAAATAACTAATATGTACTCAAAAAAATAAACGGGGTACACGACTGGCTCTCTTCTCTTTATCACAACAACACTATGGCTGGTTTGGTGGCGGCCTGGCTAGTTGGCATACAAACAACTATTACTTATAATATACCTACATACAAATGTACATACATATAAAAAAATGATTGCAAATTTAATAATAAAATAATGTTGATTGTTTTTCATTTTGTTAGACTTTACCCCTCGCCACAATTTGAATTTTTCCTTAAACGATGACATTTTTTATCTGACAAGAAATTGTGTTGGATTGATGTTTTTAGCCACGCTGTTAGTGGTTGATATGTTATTTGTTAAAGCTGAAATGGTGGAATGGATAATAAAATAATTACACTTAAACTGCTCATCCAAAGCGCCAAATACATATTTACACAAACATATAACACTTGATCAAATTCAATTAAAGGCTCTTATTAAAAAAATGTATTATTTAAAGTTAAAAACATATACTACATGCATACTAAAATGTATTGAATGTAAAAAGTTAATTATCGTCTAAATCAGAAACTAATTGGAAAATAGCTCAAATATGCTGGTTAAAATCAATAGGAAAACACATACCTAAGCCCATTTTTGCAATTCGCATGGCTTATGAAGTTTTTACAATAAGCCCATCAATTGTTTTATATATTTTAGAACATAAACTTTACAATTGTTTAAGCAGCGCCATATTGAGTTCTAAAATAGAACATGTAAATTTTTTTAACGGTTTTAATTTTTTGTTAATCTTTTTGATTTACATATCGTCAGCTCATTATTGGTTTGACCTACGGACCATTTAAAAAAAAATTGAGTTAGGTATATATATTTTGTCTACCCCCTTTCGGAATCCAAAACTTCTTTCACAAAATTTTTTATGGTTTCTGAGATATTAAGCATTAATTTTGCTCCGTATCAACTATTTTAAAGTTTATTAAGTATTGTTTTCATTACAACCCACTGCTTAGCGATTGCAGCAAGTTCCTCATAAAAAAATAAATTTCACTCTTGCTTTGCTTCATTGCCGTAAGAAAAAAAGTATGTAGTAAAAGCAAAATAAAATGTCAAGAACATGAACATTAACACGTATTCGCCACATACAAGAACGTGAACAAATTAATACCGTTGCACTGCCGGCGTTATGGGCATGTCATGTTCAAATCGAAAGCGTATGAAGACGTGGGGTAAGGGGCTTAATCGGTGAAAATTGAATCGTTTGTATTGTTTGGAATGCGTTTCAGTTATAAAAGTTGCTTAGTTCGCCGGAAGAAGTTGCTTGAATTGTGATTGCAAATACTTGGCATCCATTTCAAATCTTGTTTTGTTTCACAAGAGATTACAAAAAACAAATCGTAATAAAAAATTACGGGAATTTATATTGAGAAACTTTCCTGTCTTTGCTAAAGATCAATTTTGTTGCAATAATTCAGAAATTATGTCATCTAGTCAATAGCTTTACGATTTTTAAAAACTACACGTTTTCCTTTATTCACCTTTATTTCCTTATTCCTTTATTTGAAACTAGTTATAAAACAAGTTAGAGTGCTATATTCGGCTGTGCCGAATCTTTGATACCCTCCACCGACAGTTCGAATGTTTAAGGAGTAATATCTGTATGATGTCTTTTTATTATTATTATCTTAAACTGTGACGATTTGTTATTAATTATGGTTTTAGGAGACTAAACTGTTTTCCGGGAGTAGGGCATATATGGGGCCTAGGGTAAATTATGTACCGATCTTCACGAAATTTCACAGTATCATTTATAGTCCTATAAAATTGTGACGAGCCAAAATTTGTTATGATTGCATTATTTTTTACGGTTTTAGGCGTACTAAACTGTTTTCCGGGAGTAGTGTTTATATGGGGCTTAGGGTAAATTATGGACCGACCTTCGCGAAATTTTACAGTGTCATTTCTAGTCGAATAAAACGGACTTGTGCAAAATCTTATGTCATTCCCTGCATTTTTGCATCATTTATGTTAGTTTTTGTAACAAAATTATCAAGTTTTTGAAGGTGGTGGTTCCACATTTTGATTCATAGCTCTGGTCCTACTGAACCGATTTTGCTGAAATTCAATCCCAAACTGCTTAGGATAACAACAAGCAATTTGACACCTAGTTTGTTTATTTCTTTTGAGTTTTTCGAAAGTGAGCGTGTTTTCAACAGACGGACAGACGGACAGACGGACGGACGGACAGACGGACAGACAGACGGACATGGCTAAATCGACTTAGAATTACTCAAGCAGCCAGAATATATATACTTTATGGGGTCTGAGATGAATAATAAAAAAGTTTCACACGGAATGACAAACTTAGTATACCCTCTTCACAACTAATTGTGGTGGAGGGTATAAAAATAAATTTGTTTGTCATTGGCAAATTTCAACCCGATGTTTTAATTAAAGCTGTCCGCGTGAATTGTTTCAACTAACGATCCAGCACGCTTACTAACAAAACTTTTGTTTTTATCCATGTTCACTCAAGAATCATCCTCAAATACCCACAATCACATACACCTGCGATATATTTTATGGGGGGGATCCTTTTTTAATGAAACACGAAGCATAAATTAGTTCTTATTAATATTGTAAACCAGGGACCGTTCGTTTAATCATAATTTCTTGAGTTTTATTTTTCGTATAGAAAATAAAAGTTACTTTCTAAGTTTTTTTTTATTTCTTATATAATAAAAGTTATTTCTTGAGTTTTATTTATTCCTCAGAATATAAAGTTATTTTTTTGAGATGTGTGTGAGGTAAATACGAAAAGTTAAATTCATTTTTTAAAAATATCGCATGCGATAAAAAATATATTAAAAAGACATCGCATGAGATAAAAAATATTAGTAAGAAAATGCGATTATTTACAGTAATGCTGTTTTATTTTCTACCAAAAAAAAAAAAAATAAAAAAATACATTTTATTTAAAACAATTCAATTTGGTGTTCGTTTCTTAAAAATCTTTGTTTTCTAAAAGGGTGGCATGTTTTATTCTAAAAAATTCACCCTTACTAATGGCATAAGGCACTACACTTTTCGCCCCCTATTATAAAAATATAAAAATCGTTAAAGCTGTAAAGAATCAGAAAATTTACAGGAAAAAATCGTAAACATTGCTAAAATCGGCGAAAAATTGGAAACAAACCATAAAATTTATTTGAAATCGTTAAATCGGTTAAAAAAAAAATATCCGGAAATAACATTAAAAGCGTTATAAAACTAATTATAATGATGAACAACAAACTTTTGTTTAAACAGGGCATTCCACTTTTTGATTACTTAAGTTTTGTACTCGTCAGGCGCGGATTTCGGGGGGAGGGGGGAAATAAGGATATCCCCCCCCCCCTAAATTATAAAAATATGTTTTTTCATTTCGATAATACAAGAATTCCTAATAATATTTTTTTTAGTGTTCAAAATTTTTGGAATTCCCAGCAAGGTTTTTTTTCTTCTTTTTATTGAATCTCTAACGAAATTTTCAATAAGTATTTTTTTGTTTTTTTTGATTGAATCTCTAACGAAATTTTTAATAAGTATCCAAATCTTAATGCTCATAGTTATTTAATTAATATTTCCAATGAAACATCTAGTTTACCATATTCAAATACTTATTATTCTACATTCAATCCCAGCAGATGCCATCTATACCCAAAGACTAAACGTTTGGACTTGATAGTGCGTGCGGTTGAATTATTAATAAGCCGTATGCCCAATTTTCAGAATAATATTTAAATCTATATTAAGTTAATTTTCATATAAACTTAAATCGTATTTAAATACAGATTGATTTTTTGAGTTTTGTTTAAAATGTCTTATTTTATAAGGATAAAAGTATGGTAGCACTACTAAATACAAAAAATATCATAACAAATTGTATTTATTTACAAGGTGGTCTCAAAAAACAGTTATCTGCTTTTTCTTTGCCTGTTGTTGTTGTATTGGTTTAATATTGAGACCACCTTGCTAAGTTTTTCCAATGGAAACTTAAAATGAATTTCAATGTACCACATCGGTGAATTAAGTTACATTTAAGTGTTTAGTGAAGAAAAGAATTTTGTATTTGAAACGATTTTAAACATAAATGTGTTTTAATATCAATCCTAAAAATTGGGCATTAGTATATCCAATATTTATGTATATATGTGTTATATGAATCAAAATTCTATACGATAATTTTTGACGAAAGCACGTATTTGTCGGGGAAAAGCAAGATTTCCTTATCTTTAAAATATTTCAACATACAGCCAAAAGTTGTTAGGGAAGAACTTATTGGCTTTGTTGAAAACGCATTTGAAGAGGCTTCAAAGGATATGGATGACGTTAATGTGTCAATTGATGCGAAAGCACTATCGTCAATAGTTCTTAAAGCTTTGACAAATTTTTGTCTTGACCTTAAAAATTGTGTAGGAGCTGGAACAGATGGGTGTCTGCAGAAAATGGAGCTGGTAAAAATTCTGGAAACCGCCACAAATGCGAAACTAACGCCTTGCTATTCCCATAAATTAAACAACTCAATTTCTTAAAGCAATAAAGTGCCATTAATAAAAAAGTTGTATCATTTGTTAACGAAACGACAAAATTTTTTATAAGCAATCATCCCAAGCGAAACGTAGTTTTAGCAAAGTATTTGGGAGCCAAACTCTCTACATTATGCGAGACAAGATGGGTGGACCGTCACGACTTAATTTTACACTTTGCAACAAGTGTAGTAAAAACTTTGGATAGGTAGAGATACTTCATCAAAAGCCTTATATTAAGGAACTCACTTAGTACTTTTGTGTGATACTTATTGCAACACAGCCGCTTAGGGCTAAAAAATCAGAGCAAGTTAAACTCTCTTTTTGGTTTAAAATGTGTTTAAACCAACAAATCTATAAATCATTAAACATATAAACCATCTTTAAACGCATGAAATTGGGCGTTTAAACTACCAGTACAAATCATATGAATTTGCCAACATTTGTCGTAGTGCTGCCACATGTTATTTTTTTAACAACATGTAATACATGGGACACTGATTTATGGTTGATGAGTTTAAACTACATATAAATTCAAGTTTAGTTCAACTAAACCAGCGTTTAAACCATCAGTGATTTATTAGGCATTAGTATCATTTTACAAAAGCACGATATAGATTTTCAAAAAGAATCAAGCCTTATCAAAACTTTAATCATGTGCCTTGAAGAGAAAAGAAATAAATCGAGGTTCCAATCGAAAAGGCAAGATTTGAACGAAATAATCACATCCAAAATGTTGAAGATTACTACCGAGTTGTAGGTTACATTCCTCTGATTGAATTTATTTGATAAGATCTCAAAACACCTTTCCCAATAGATATCCTATATGTATTGCACATACCTAAACTTTTACCTCAAAGTGTAATCAAGTCATATACAGATACAAAACTTTTAAAACCACAACTAGCTGATGAGCTGATTATATTTGATAGAAGAAATAAACACCTACTAACATCTAAACTTGGGCCTGAACTGTTGCATTGGCAACAAATATGGAAAATATCTAAAAATCTAACAGATAACGTTGTGGATGCTTTAATAAACTGTGATGAAGATATCTACCCAAATCTAAGAAAAATATTACAAATTTTCGTTTTAATGCTCGTCAGTAATGCTACGAGCGAGAGGTCATTTCCCACCCTTCGTCGAATAAAAACATGGTTCAGATCAACAATAACAGAAAATAGACTGTTCTATCTAAATTTGCCTCGCAAGAAAATCATAAATTGCTTATTTCAAAAGATAAATTTATTTTAATTTATATTGAACTGATCTTATATTTTATTTAACCTTATTATTAAGTTTTTTCTTAATATAATTATACACTTACCCCCGTATTTATAAACGATTATTAAATTTAACAAACGTTTATTAAGGAGAATTTTCATACAAAATTTGTTTTGTAAACCTTTATTAAATTTAAAAATTTTTTATAAATACAGGCGATATTGTTTTAATAAACTTTTAAAAACAAATTTTTTACTTTTTTATCATACAAAATATCAAAATATTTTTGTGTAGAAAAAAAACACCATCAATTTTAAAGTTTTATGAAATATCCATAATTTTTATCAATTTATTTTGATAATAAATTTTTTTTTGTTAGTCTTTTAATATATAAATTTATGATTTTTGAAAAAATATGACTTAGGGCCGTTTTCACAACTTACCGATATCTAAAAGAAGGATTTTATCGGCCGTATAAAAGGTGTTCCGTTATTACAACTTTAATTTTACCTACCAGGTACGATAAACCTTAATACTTTATCGCTCACTTTAGGTTAAAGTAAAGTTTTAATAATGGAACACTTTTTATAAGGCCGGTTAAAGTCTACTTTTAGCTATCGGTAAGTTGTGAAAACGGGCCTTAGACTGAAACTGTCATGAGATGAAAGAATTTGGACACAGTGGCCACATCACTCATATCCCTCAAAAATGTATAACAATTTTCACAACTACAATTTAATATATTTTAGGGTTTCAAAGTCATATGTCTTAAAATAAAAAAGATTTCTACTGACTTGTTATGGCAAAACAATAAACACAGCATAAAACATCTTATTTTTAAAGGATTTTGTTTGTTTAAACGACAACAAAAATTGTTTTAAGCTATTGTAAAATATTAGGATATTAAGACAATATGACTTGATAGCACACCTTGTGAACACCCCAATTGTTTATTGATTACACTGGTTCACAAGTTTTAAACTTTTTGCCATGACTTCAAAATAAAATAAGATGTTTTTTAAGGTAAATCGAGGCAGCTGAACACGAATATGGCACTCATTTTTATCTCAAGAAGCGTTTTCAAGATATTCTCGAAAATTGTGTTTTTCTGCAGTTGTTTAGGCTATTTCGAAAATTTTAAGAATTATTCATCTGAATTGTGCAAAATTTAAGCTATTGAATAAATATATTTTTCCTCTTTCAGCACATATTTATATGGTTTTGATCGGATATTCATCAGAATTCCCTAAGTGTCAGGCCTTTAGATTTGAAAAAAAAACTAATTTTTTTACGTTTTTTCAATATTGAACATTTTTAGTCTTTCCATTAAGGTAATTTTTCAAACTGAAGGCCTGTAACTCAGTGAATTTTCATCCGATCAACACACATATTTATTCGACAGTTAAAATTTTGTACAATTCAGATGAACAGTTCTCGAGATTTTTGAAAATATCTAATATAACCCCTTAAAAACACGATTTTCGCGAATATCTCGAAAACGCTTCTTAAGAGAAATAAATGAGTGCCATATTCGTGATCAGGGGCGGCTGAAGATATTAAAAAATATCTAATTTTTAAGGTTAATTTTTTTTTGGAGTAGTGTTATGGTAGCTTTGTGCGTAGTCTCCTTTTTTCTAACAGGTTTGATACTTTGAGATAGAAGGATTTGGGCATAGTTGCCATATCCCTGACATAAGGCATTCATGAGAATTTTAGTCTGTCATATTTTTGTAAAAGTCATAAATTTTAATTTTAATAGACTAGTAAAATATCAAATAACTTTTAATATTAAACAAAAATTCGATAAAAATAATTGATTTTTCATAAAAACTTTAAAATTTAGAGCATAATTCGCCAATTCTATTTAAATATTAATTTATGTTTAAAATTCGTTTTGCACGTCAAATAAAAATAAAATTATATGAAAAACTATATAAATATTGTTACGAAATTAGATTTATCTAAGAATTATTTATAGTTTTAGTTATAAGTTAACTTGTAAATTATAATTTATGTCATATTTGCCCACTGTATTGTAGACTTTAGATTTAATTGTAGGAATTCGAACAAAATATTCTGGAATCGACTAGAAGGTTCTTGAATCTACTACTCTACAACTACTACCGGTGATGAACTATAAACACAGGACTCGTTAAGTTGAGTTTGAGTTTGTTTTGAGACATTAAACGGTTTAGTTCGTAACTAACAATATTGGATACATTTTGTGAACATAATAATTAATTTTAATAAAGTTTGTTAAGTTGAATACGTGTGTGTTTTTATTTGGATTTGCAATTAAAAGAACTCAAACGCGTTTATTAAAGGAAAAACGTTACAATTGGTGTCAGAAATGAAATTGCAATAAAAATAAATAAATAAAGAAACAAAAAAGGATCAAAAAACTACAAACAACAATGAAACTCGATAAGCTAAAGTTGAACAGATGAAGAAAGAGCTGGGCAAGTTGGATCTGCCGACTGCAGGAAATAAAGCTGAGTTGCAAAAAAGATTAATCGATGAATTCAAGCGACGCAACATTGACATCGTTACTTATGAATTTGAAGAAAAAGAAGAAATGGAAATTGCTACCCGTGCAGTACCCAGCAACATGGATCTCAGCACAATGTTTGCTGCTTAGAGCTGGCAAACTATCGATAGTCGCAACATTCGATACTTTCGATAGTTTGTTGATAAACTATCGATACTATCGATAGTATCGAACTCTTTTTAGAATTTTTACGTAATTATCGTACGTTTCCATGTAGACATTTAAAGAAATACAATATTCCAAATTTGGAATGAAGTTTAATCTCTCTTAGATTTTCAGAAATTTTTCCTTATCACAAGGTATAATTTTTTTAAATATTTATTAAAATATACATACAGTATGCAATAATTCAAATTAATATCATTTTTATGACAATCTTCGGATCGCCACTAAAAAAGTTGTAATTTTTTAATTTATTTTCGATTGCATATGAAGTTGAATTTTCAACATTTTAAGAATAATAACGTGCACTGGGTAGTATGCGAAAAAATGAATTTGCATTGAAAGTAAATCACTTTTTTCAAAATTTTTCAAAATAAAATAAAAATTTTCGTTTGGGAAAATATATTGAAACAACAATAAAACAACTCAACTTTGTGTTTGCTTTCAATATATGTAAATTTCTTAACGAAAATTTTATTTTAGTTTAAAAAACAGTTAGTTAATATAGAAAACTTTGATAATGGTAAAATTACTTTAGTATACTTTTTTTATATACGTAAACTCGTATTTGGTGATTTTTGGCGAATCTTTTTTACCTAAAATCTAAAAATATTTAATGTTGGCGATTTTCGATATACCATTTGGCGATTCAGGTGAAAAATAATCTGAGAAACCTGGTACATACATTTGTAAAATTTTTTGTTTTGACATAAGGATAAGCAAGGTTATGTAAAAACGGTCGGTCCTTAAGCCGACTAGATAACTGCCGCAGCTGGCTAAGCTGGGCGGCAACGACGGCTGGTGCCAGAAAGAAACTAAAAATTTGACAATTTTCTTAAAAAAGATTTCAACGATAGTATTGCTATCGAAAATAAACTATCGATAGTCCAATAGAAAGAGAACTATCGATACTATCGATTGTTTGCCAGCTCTATTGCTGCTATGATGGATGAAATGGAAGAAAATTCAAAAGCTATCGTAGCGGAAACTTCTAGAAAAATGGAAGAAACTTTTAAAAAAATGAAAGAAAATTTTAGAAAAATGGAAGAAAATTCTAAAACCATGGAGAAAATGGTTAAAGAAAATTCAAGCACCATCTTAGCCGAAATTCAAGAAAATTCCAGAATGACAAACGAGAAACTGCAGAAGCTTTGTGCTAAGTATTTGGGTAACTTTCTGGACTGCAAACTGTCTTGAAAGATAAATACTCAGGAGAGGATGAGAAGGGGACACAATGCCTACTACACATGTAGGAACTCCATCGGTAAGAACTGGGGTCTGAGGCCGGATATGGTAAACTGGATTTGAACATCGGTGGTTAGGCCTATACTTACCTATGGATGCACTATTTGGTGGGGTGCGTTGAGAGTGGATAGCTATCGGAAGATGCTTAGCAAGGTTCTAAGGAGTGCATCTCTTGGCATCACAGGTGCAAGGAGAATTACTCCACAGGTGGCGTTGGACATCCTACTATACCTGTCCCCTATTGAGCATTATGTGAGGAGTGTGGCTGCTAGCAACTTACTTAGACTTTACGAGTCTTCCTTGGTTAGACCTAGGCGGGATGATCACACGAGAATTTTGAACGAGGTGGGTCTGCTTGATCGGGGTATTGTTCTCGACTGAATTTCGGATCATGGGACTATGACCCTGGACTTGGAAATAACACCACCAGTTGAGTTCCCGGATAGGGAATTTTGGCGTGGATCCTATGGACTGTTTGAGGGGCGGGCAGTATTTACGGATGGATCCAATAAGGAAACCGGCACTGATGTCGGTGTATGTATCGCGGACCCCGAAGTGAAAAGGTCATTCAGACTCCCTGATGAGTGCAGTGTCTTCCAGGCTGAGATCCTAGCGATCTGGAGGGCGACGAAATTGATACTTGATCACATCGTGAGTGGATCTGTGGTGACAATTTACGTCGATAGTCAGGCGGCGCTTCGTGCCTTATCGCTCGGTGTAGGAATGCTTTTAGGGAACTCATGATGCGTTCAATGTAAGGTTGTGTTGGGTTAGGGACAAGGGGGCTTAATCCCCCCCCGTGTTACTACCATGGGGTGATACGGGGGAAATTCCGTGGTGACGTTAACTGATCATGGGGGGACAGAACGGATTGCAGGGTGTCTAGGGCACTATGGCCCAGATTGGACGCGGGTTCAACCAGGGTTCTACTGGGATTGGATAGGGGTGGTCTTAGAACACTTATAGGGTTCTTGACGGGTCATTGTACTGTTAGGGCTGTTACGGGCAAATGGGACAATACCATACCCGACTTCTGTAGATTATGCGATGATTCTGAGGAGCTGGAGACGATCGAGCATGTACTGTGCCACTGTCCTAGGATGCAGGGTTTCAGACAGAAATGGCTAGGTGATAGATTTTATGACGAACTGGGGTGCATCGCTGGATGTAATCCGGTTGAAATACTGAGGTTTGTCAGGGAAATAGTGCGGTTGTTTCTGTTGAGGGGACTGTAGAGAGGGTAATAGTTCTACGTGGTACCTACTATCTTTCTAAATTTCTTAATTCTATCCACCTCTTATTTATTTTCTTTACTTTTCTATTTCTCTACCTTTTTCATTGAAGGGATTCACAATGGACCGCATTGGTCTCCGAGTAGAAGTGTGCCCTTGGGCACATAATCCTTCTTAACCTAACTGCAGAAGCTCCAAGAGTTTTCTACCTCATTAAATGAAAGAGTAGACGAAATGAAAGCAGTGTTTAACAAGAAGCTGTCTGACTTAAAAATATAAGTTGATGAGAAATTATACCATCTGGAAGTAAAAGTTAATAGTCTTCAGTGAGAATAGGGAACGGTTCGAGTTTTACCAGAAGTCTCTAGTAGAATTAAAGCCCCGAGTTTTGACGGCATTTCACCGTTTAATGTTTTTAAGTTTCAGTTTGACACAGTTGCTAAAAAAATGCATAGAACAATTAAGCAAAAGCCATTGAGCTGATTCTGGCTTTAAAAGGAACTACGGTAAAAATTCTAGATAGTGTACCAGTAAGTTGCAGAAACTACTATGATGACATTATGGTAATAGTGCGGAGGAAGCTGAAGATCTCACGATCATTTTAGTAGTGAAAACGAATAACAGAAATACTACGACTTGTGGTTACATAAATGGCGAAGTCCGCATTATGACTATCGACACTGGTGCAGGAATTTTGATTACAAGAGCTGATTTGATAAAGGGAGCTGTCGAGCCACTAAGCAAAGCAAGAGTGGAAATTAGAATGGCCGATATGATCGTTTTTGATGAATTTATTGTGGCTGAAATTCTGGACGAGGTCATTCATAATTGGAGCAGATTTTATGATTCGTCAAAACATAAGTCTAGATATGGGACGATAAATTATGAATTGGTATGGTCTAGAAATACCCCTTAACGTTGGGAATGGAAGTGAAGCTCTTGTAAGACAGCTTGTCAATGGTGATCATAAGAAGGTGGGAAGGTGAGCACATATTCAAGCACTGTCTGGAGTCTAAAAACAAGAAACGCATCAATGAGATTCGCTTGTTTCATATGGAACCCAGCGAAGACTTGTCAATGGCGCAGAAAAGTGACCCCGTATTGGCGCAAATTATGAAGGCTAAGAAAGAAGGTGAAAGACCGACTCATTAAGAAATTAGATTGGAGGATGAACTGATGAAAGCGTATTGGGCGCAGTCTGTGGATGGTAAATGGTTGCCTATACCGTACATGGAAAAGTACTGATGGCAAAACGGTTAAAAACCTTATTGTAGTACCGTCTTCTAAACTATGCGAAGTTGTGAAGAAATTCCACGACGGTACTGGTGTTGGGCATCTTAGCGTAACGAAAACCATAAAGAAGTTAAAACCAAGCTACTATTGGGTCGGTTGCAATCAAGCCGTGATTGACTGCATAATAAAATGCCCACAGTGTGTTGCAGACAGCGGTCTAATTGGAGGAAGTAGAACACCGCTTCAGCAGTATAACTTTGGTGAACTGTCCGTGCTAACGAATAATAAGGAAGCTACCCAAGAGCAGAAAAGCGAGTTTAAACGAAGGCGTGTTAGTTCATCAAATGACCAGATGAAAGCCGGAAACAATCGAGCGCCAAACTCGTAAGGCAAAGAAGGCCAGTTGGTTTTTCTTTTTAATCCGCAACGGAAGAAAGGACAATCTCCTAAGCTGCAGACTAATTGGGATAGACCAAATAAAGTAATAAAAAAATTGAATGACGTGGTGTATCGAATCCAGAAATATAAGAGCCCGAGATCAAAAATCAAAGTGGTACATCTAGAACGACTAGACCATTATGGAAAAGGAGAATCTGAGCCTATTCGGGACGAACAGGCTTAAGTGGAGGGCAGTGTTATTAGATTCATCTAAGAATTATTTGTAGTTTAAGTTATAAGTAATCTTGTAAATTATAAATTATGTGGTATTAGTTTAAATTGGTTTTTGCTCCACTGCATTGTAGACTTCAGATTTAATTGCAGGATTTGGAGTTCGAACAGAATATTCTGGAATCGACTAGAAGGTTCTTGAATCTACTACTCTACAAATATTACCGGTGGTGAACTATAAATACAGGCTGACACGTAAAGTTGAGTTTGTTTTGAGACATTAAACGGTTCAGTTCGTAACTAACAAGTTGAATACGTGTGTGCATTTATTTGGATTTGCAATTAAAAGAACTCAAACGCGTTTAAAAAAAGCAAAAACGTATGTAACAATATAATAACAGTTAGTTCTGCGCTAAGATTAATATTAACCACTTTAGGGTCGAATTTATCCCCAGAGTAGTGCAAAAACTATCATTTGTTAAATTGATTTAATTTTTTTAAACTTTATTCATTTTTATTGTAAAATTAAAAAATAAAACTAAAAAAAAAAATAAATTTATTTTCCAAGCAAAAAATTAAACTCAAACAAGTAAGAAAGTATAGTAGGTCAAGCCCGACCATATGATACCCAACACCACAGTATTTAAAAACAAATTTTCGAGAGTATATGGCTATATGAATGGGGATCTATCTATGTTTTAAATTTCATTACAATCGATTTGATAGTTTCTAGGAGGCAGAAATTGCCCCTATCTCCCCTGGTGGTCCTATTTTTATAAAAATGCATAGCTTATGTGTCCATATAAATATGGATCTATCTTAATTCTGAATAATAAACAAAACTCAGAAAATAATAGGTTATTTAATAATACTTATGTGTTGTTTCCAAGTGACAAGCAATTGATTATGTTGTACATTTTATATAAAAAGCACTCAAACAACTGAGTGATTTTTCTACATAATCAACTGCTTGTCACCTGGAAACAACAGTTCATTAAACCAATAAAAACAAGTAAGAAAGTATAGTCGGTCAAGCCCGACCATATAATACCCTACACCACAGTATTTAAAAACACATCATGCTTATGTGTCCATATAAATATGGATTTATCTATGTTTATAAACTTCATTAAAATCGGTTTGAAAGTTTGTGAGAGGCAGAAATTGCCCCCTACCTCCCCTTGTGGTCCTATTTTTGAAAAGCTGTATAGCTTTTGTGTCCCTATAGATATGGATCTATTTATGTTTTCAAATTCATTAAAATCGGTTTGAGAGGCAAAAATTGCCCCTATCTCCCCTTTTGATATTTTTTAACAAATGCATATGGTTCTATCTATGTTTTAAATTTCATTAAAATCGGTTTGATAGTTTCTGAGAGGAAGAACTTTCCCCCTATCTTCCCTCGTGGTCCTACGATTCGGCCCATTTTTAATATGCTTGGTCCTTGTGCCAATAAGAACCTATGCCCTAAATTTGATCAAATTATCTCCAAAATTGCGACCTGCATTTTGCGCACAAGGTTACATGGACAGCCAGCCGGACGGACATCGTTAGTTCGACGCAGAAAGTGATTCTGAGTCGATCGGTATACTTTAAGGTGGGTCTAGGACCAATATTTTAAGGCGTTACACACATCAGCACAAATGCATAATACCCTCTCCACTATTGTGGTGTGGGTATAATTAATACATCTAAAGGTAGTTCAAACTAACCTTATGCATGTATCACTTCTCTTTTAGTTAAATTTTTTAGTTTATATTTCAAAAAAAATCGTTATTTGCGGTCCTTGTTTTTTACCCAACATTTTTAAAACTTACAGCCTGTTTTTCAAAATAAAATAATATTTATTGTTTTAGAGTTTATATTGAAACAACAGCTTAGTTTTGCTTAATATGTTGGTCTTTAATAAAATACATAATAAAAAAATCACACTTCTCCGAAAAAATTCGAATTTCAGACTAATGTGCTGTTTCCAGGTGACAAGCAATTGATTGTGTAAAAAAATTTACATGAAAATCACTCAGTTTTTTAAGTGCTTTTAGTACACAATCATTTGCTTGTCACCTGGAAACAACACATAAGTTAAACTATGTTTTAACTTAATCCATATTTCAAAAACCCGGCCTTATTTGTTAACAAATTAATTCATTTAAATATTTATTTGATTATAATTTTTACTGTGCTACAAATATTTTTTCGTACATATTTTTATCACTCCTCATATTGTGTTAACAACTACGTTAGGACTTTTTTACTCAACTTATGTATATATTTCTAAAGAGCCAATAAAAATGAATGCGGTATTAAATTATATTCGTATACAATTTATTTTCTTTGTTCCATTAAAATTGGTTAAATTGCTCTGTCAAAATAAACAATTGTTCTAGAATACAAGGTTTTAATTCAATTTCTTTAAACTTAGTTTCCGTTCATGAATTTTGTGCTATTTTACGTTTAATTCAAAATTTCTTAAATTTAAATATTGCATTTATTAGAACAATGAACAGCCTTTAATTGAATTTCGTTAAGTGTGTATGAGTGTGTTGTAAGAGAGTAGTATGTACGTCAATACAAAAACACACTAACTACTCCACCCTGATGATGAGATGGTTAACATTTCATATGTTCGATATATAATTTTAGTTTTTTAATTTTTATTTTTATAACTTTTTATAGTTTTGGTAATGTTTTAATATTTGTAATCTTTTAAATAATACGAACGCGAATGTATTAGATTTTTATGACTTTTTTTATTTTGAAAAAATTGAGTAATTTGAATTTTTTTTTAAAATATTTTTACTGTTTTTTTAAAATTTTATTTTGCATATATGTATGTAAATTGTGTGTAAAACGTATGAAGTTCTTTTAATTTTCGTAAACGTTTTTATAATGCGGGTTAACCCGACAGAGTAAAAATATGAACTGGAGAATTTTTTATTCGATTCTGTGTTGTGGCGCTGGTGTGAGGAAAACAAAAAATGCAGATAACACACAACAACAATGCCAGCAGCAATGAAAATGAAAAAAGCTATAAAAAAAGAAAGTATAGACAACAACGAGGAACGCGAGCACGCATATAAGTTGCAAGGAAATGTGCAATTTCAAATGCAAAAAGGAACAGAATCAAGAGAGCAACATGGTTCTAATGACTGTTATTTAGTTATGTAGTGGCCAACAGATAGCAGCCAATGCAGCATAGAAAGAGTATGTTATTGGAAGAAAATCATAGTTTAACTGCTCTGCTCTTTTCATACAAAATTAAAAAAAAAGAAACTATATAATGTGTTTTAAGAAACGTTAGAGGTACCTCTATAATAGTCATATCTCAATAACTGTCCAAGTTTAAGTTAAAAAATAACGCTCACACACACACCAAAAAAAATCATGATAAGATAAACTTTATAAACATACATACAAAATTTTTTTTGTACATATATACAAATATACATACATATGTATGTATATAAAATATTCGATTAATTTTTTTTTATAGCATATTGTTTTTATTGTTGTAGTGGCACTTGTTATTGTTATTCATTTAAGTTTTCTTTTAAATCATATTCTTACTCCTATTCCTCCCTATTTTGTAAACGTTCTGCTCAGCTGCTATGAATTGAAATGGGCATTAACAAAAATTTAAAAAAAATAAGATCCATACAAATCTCATTACTCAAATTTAAGTAAAACAATTATTTTATGTACATTATTTGCAAAATAATATTAGTAATAAAATTAATGACAAAAAACAACAAAACATAATCACTTAAGAACATATTATAAACTTATTGAAGGGTGTTATGAACATATATGTGAGCGTATTTTAATTAAGTTAACTTTATTATTAAAAACATTTTTATATATATACATAAGTTGTTATTTCTGAACACATTTAAAAATGTTAAGTTATAAAAACTTGTAATAAGGTTTTATAATTTTTAATTAATAGTGTTTTAAAATTAACTACATTATTGGCCACTCTTAAATAAAGTTCATTTGTCTCTAAAATAGTAGCGTAGTGTTAATTTATGGCTAAAAAGCAGTTGTAATTTAAAAAAATACATAAAAAATGGAAATTATTATTTTAAGGTATCTAACAAGGTATATTTACACAAGGTAGACTCATTTGGGAGTGTAGACATGCTGCTCTATAAAAGGAACCGAGTTGTCAAAATTGTCTTCATATAAAACAAAAACAATTTAACGCACACATGTACAAATTTTGGCTCATATACACGCAATTTGACGTTGGGGTTCCAACTAGGGGTAAACAGCTGACAAACATATGGGCCAACGAGTTTACCTTGTGTAAATATACCTTGGTATCTAAGAAAGAACTGTTAAAATGATGTCTATCTTTTTTTATACAAATAAACATTTTATTAATTTTGGTAATGTCATAATTCTTTGGCCTGAAGCTAAAAGGGCCAATGTCAATATTTTGCTGATTTGAGTTAATCGTTGCATAAGGTGTTTTTTTACTCTCTTTTTTTACTGAAACAGCTAATAGGGTTTTGTCACTAAGAACTTATCTACAAAAAACTTCAATTTTAATTTTCTCAAAAGTGAATATTTTGTCATTGGCCCTTTTAGGTCCAAGCCACAGAATTAATATCTATACATACAAATATATTTTTTTAAATTGTACACTGTACATTAGGGTTGGCAACTGAAACGAATTTCGGTACAGGTATTAAACTCTTTTTTATTTCGGTATCAAGATCGGTATTTTAATTATATCGGTACCAGTATACCGGTTTAGAAACTTCTTTCTAATATTAGGGAGATCGGACGAATAGTATTCGACCGGTTTTAACCGGTTATTTTAGTTTTGCCCTAGTCGAATATTTAAAAATTTCCATTTTTCGAATACCGAATAAACCGGTTATTTAGGTAAAATAAACCGGTTATTTTAGTAATGTTTAATTTATATACGTTTTCTTTACTTTTGTTATAAATGTACCCGTAGTTTAAGTATTTTTCTAATTGAATATTGGGCAAACTTATACTTTTTATGAATAATGTCCAAAAAAAAAAATGTAACAAAAGTCAAAACACATTATGAGCAATATAAATAAAAATCGCTTATATAAGCGTGTGTTCTTGCAACAAAAACCAAAAACAATTCAAGATACATATTACAAAAAAATATTCAGCTTAAGAAGTAATTAGCAATTTAAGATTATTTTAAATATGCTGCCAAAAATTAATCATTAAGTGAAATATTCGCCTGTTGTGTTGCCGAGGAGGGAATGCCCGTTAAGGTACTAAAACTCCTAAGTAGTCCTAGCATTTCTTCATGTTTAAAACTACAACATACCGGCGGAAACAACGTTATGCGAAAATTTATTTGTTTTATTTATTAAAACAGCAAAAACTTTAAACAAATTTTAAGGTATCAAACAATGTCATGGAATGTTTTAAATTGTAATCGACGAATTGACAGATATTTAATACCAAAAGTATGTTTATATTACTATTCGTTTCTATAATGCTGAAACAAAATAATTTAAAATAAATAGTCCTGGGTAAGAGGTTTTGTTTGCAACTTTTATTCTACTGATTCATATAGACATGATTAGCCACCACCAAATTAAAACTCATTTAAAATAAATTTTTTAAAATATTTTAAATAATAAATTTATAAAATTCCTTTAATTTTTTTAAACCAAAGTTTTCAAAAATTCTAAAGCTACGTTTACACCTATAAAATATTCGCATCCTACACAACCGCTAGTTTTTTTAAAGAATTGTTTGCTTTTGCAAAACGTTTGGCTAGAGCAAACATTATTTAACAATTTCTAAATTACATAACACAATTATAATTTCAGGAATTAAGCTTAGTAAATAAATAGAAGTTTAATAAAATAAAGCTTAAGTTTGATCAATTAACTCGTCACGCTTTTTTTTTTTTTGGTCCATCGTCAAATATTTGATAGGTCTGAACATACCCTGCAGATAACGAGACTAGTCCATAAATGCATGTAAAGAGTAGTCAATAAAGGAGTAGGAGTACTCCAAAACTACTCCAAATATATGGGCAAAAGGTGGTCCATTTAACATTACGATGTCCTAGGAGGGGTCCATATTACAGTAGATTGGACCATGTTGTAAGTAGTCCATTTAAGCCACAATGGACCACGTAACCCAATATTATCTGTAGGGTACCTTAGGTCATATCTATGTACTTTGTTGGTTCCTTACTTTCGTGAATTGTTTTGTTTTTGTTCAAATTAACTATTTATTATAAAAACTAATCTCAATTTTGTATTTTTATGTATTCGAATTAAAACCAGTTAACCGGTTATTTTAAAAATGCTCGAAACCGGTTTTTTAAAAATAGTCGAATAATCGATCTCCCTAGAATATATAGGTATACAGTTTCACAATTTAATTAACCAAACCAAACAATAATTCCATCGTTCTTAAAAGAATTTTTTTTTAAAGTAAGTTATTTCTGTTTTCATCATATTTTTCTTCTTAATGGAACATATTTTATTTTTAGATTCATTTTAGAGCATATAATCTCCCTATAAAATTTCTTCTTACAAAATTGTTTTTAAAGTATACAATTTTACTAAATATTACGTTACATTTTGAAAGTTCCTAAATTTTAAAAATCATGAAATAACTTATTCCCATAACTAAGAAAAAAAAAAAAAACAAATAACATCAACTTTGTACACAACCATTGTTTGAAAAAGTATATGTAAACATACATACATACTGGTATAATCATAATGATAGATATGTGTGTGGTTCCGTGTTTTGTTATTGCAATATATATTGATAAGAGCCGACCATTCTTTTAAAAATTATGCAAGCCTGTTAATTGAAGTTGTGCAAAAGAAAAAAATCAATCAATTTTTCATACATATTTTCATAAAACAAAAGATGTCGTCAATGCATTAATGTTTAAAAGATTAATAAAAAAAGTAAAAACCATTCAAACCCTTATTTTCTTTAAATACTTTACCTCTATTAATATATGTGAATTAAAATTTTTTATATGAAAAACTAATTATTGCAAGGTGAAGGACTTACAAAATATGCCCGTAAGGAGCATTTAAAACTTTTAACCTATCGGCTAGTTGCAAATTTAAAGCTTTATGATAAAAATTAAAAAATTGTTCATACATATCGGTTCTTTATTGCAACATAGTTACTTAAACATGTAAAAAAAAATCAGAATCAAACTAAACCGAAGTTATAGCAAAATATATTCTTCTAAATGTGTATAAAACGGTTCATTTTGAAAACTTCAATAGCATTTTGCCAAATTAGATTTTTTTTTGGAGATATGAGAATGTTGCAATAAAGGAGCGATATGTACTACATATAAGTAAAATTCAAATCATCTACCATGTTTTTCCAAGGACATGCATTGATACAATCAGTATATTTCTTCTCATAAAGCGCCAAAAGAACTGTACGAACAAGTACTGTAACTCACTTACTCTTTTTTAAGGACTTTTTTACTGCTCTAGTTCAGTTTACGTTTTTTAATACATATTCGTAATACCACAATAACAACATACATACATACCTACATATCACTCACTTAATCATGAACAGGCACATATCAAAATGGATTATTTTTTTTTGTTTTTCATAAACCAGTTCACAAATCAAATCTATAGCGACCACGAAAATTTCATTTGCGTCAACGTCTTCTTTAACTTAATTTAATTGAAAATTTACAACACAGAAAAAAATAAAAATTAATTTCAATTGAAAACTTTGTAATATTAATTAAAAAATTATTAGTTGTAAATAACTAAAACTAAAAAAATAAAGAGCTCATGATTTTTGTTTTTTATATTTTTATTTTGTTCCTAATATTTCGGTTAGCAACGCTAACTAGTAAATAGTATCAATTAAATATTTTTTTGATATTAGCAACATTTTCTTCAGTAATGATGCTATTATTATAAGTAAACATTTAATTTACTTGATTACATTTTTAATTAAAACTGATTTTATTTTTGATAGATGGTTTAATTGTAAAAAAATTGGCGAGATTTTGTTCTGTTAACCATGTTTTTGAAGCCAGTTATCTACCTCTCCTAAACATTTTTGAATTCTGAGTTGAGCCTGTTTATGATTTAGTGTGCGATATATTGAAAGATTTAAACTACATACCTAATCTGTGCATCTTGTTTATAAATAAAAATAGCTATCTAATATTTTTATAATAAATAAATTTACTACTTAAATCAATAGGTATCAAATTAAAATAATGAATATTATAATAACTTACAGAGTTCCGATCCGCAGCTGTATGACCTTCATCATCTTCCTCATCAGCCGTATGTAGTTCAGTAGAATCTGCTGATATATTTGATGATTCGGCACCTTCAGAGTTTGTAGCTGCTTCGAAGAGTGAGGTGGGATCCCCACCAGATTCACGATATTTCTCGACGTCAGACAATAAACGTTCCAAATACTCTACATATAGTGTTTCCTGTTCAAGTTCTTTGGTAAGTTCAGCTATTTTTAATTTGTGACGTTCAAGACTAGCACGAACATCTTGCTCCCATGCATCTGATAGAGTGCTTTGGGGAAAACGTTCCATCCACAAGCGTTGAAAAGCATTAAATACACTCATTTTGATAAATTTTTTGCAAAAATGGTGTCAATTCTAGTTTAATTTAATAGTTAAAGTAATATTTGAGATAAGTTCTTTTTTCTATTATTTTGTAATTATTTGATAATGAAGAATAACAAAAATAAAAACTGTCACGCACTGTTTTGTTTTTTCTCTCTTTTTTTTTGCTGTATCACTTACAGACACTCTTTCTCTCCCTATCTTTCCCTTTCCCTAAATTTTGTTTACGTATTTTTTCAAGGCATTTTTAATGCATAATATTTTTTGTTCATCGTTTAGTTTTTGGGTTAATTGAAATGCTTTAAAATTTTGTAAATACGAGGAGTGAAATTAATATCTAACACGGGCCACTTTTATTTAGTTTTTTTGATTTTATTTATACATACATTTGTATATAATAGGTATGTGCTGTTTTAAAAATGTGTATGGTATGCGCAATTACAAGGTCATCAAACAATACCTTTTTAATTTTTTTATAGGTACTTTCAGCTTTTTTTTGTTTTCTTTTTTAGTTTTATTTGAAATGCCCTACAACTAAGCTAGTTTTTAACGTTAGGTAGGTATAATATATAAAATACAAATCAGTGATTTGTTTTTGCCTTCGTTTAACGCCCACTTGCATCACAACTACAGCATCCGAATCTAAAAAGTGTTTCTAAAGGTAGTTTGTCTAGGAAATAACAACAGTTCGGTGCGTGTGGTCAAATGTCACCGAAAAGATTGTTCAATTATAATTTATTTGCTGAGACAAATGCAGTCAACTAATAACCAGCCCAACCACATAATATTGTTACTTATATTTGCTGTTTGCCTATTAGTGCAAATTCAATTCTATGCAGATAGATGTTTGTTGCATATCTTAGAAATTCATTCACACTTTTTTATTTTTACGCCAACTAGACAAGAATACTTAATTTACATCAAACACACAACACTTTCCAATTCGATTTTAAAGGTTTTTTACTGTAGTGAAAATCAGACTCTGGCACACCTTTCTTTTGAAATTTTTCTTCTTGCTGATGTAGTAGTGAGATGTTTTCCTGTGTTTCGTAATTTATCTTTAGTTAAATCTACATTTGTATTATTAATATTACTTGATAATTATAAATTTTATTAAACTAAACATTTGTTCTTCGCTTTTTATTTGCAATTTCAATGTTTTTTAATGAGAAAAAACACAACATAAGCACACACAGTTCTTTTTTATTAAAATGCATTTATTAGTGTTGGTAAGTTACTATTGGGATTTTATCGATAACAAAGTGGGTTTTTCAGCTTAGAGTTGTATTTTTAAGGATTGTTAATCAATAATACTAAATTATACAACGTTGATAGTATTAAGTATTTGCAAACCGATATACGGAATTTATTTAAATAATAACGAATAATTTTTTTGAAAACATATGAGTAGGTAAGTTACAAGACTCGTTTGTTACGAAAATTAAAAAATTGAGTAACCATTTATTCGGACAGATCTTGAAGCACTTTATGAGAATAAATATAAAGAGTTTCTATGTTTTTATGTGACTAATAGTATAATACTATCAGGGGTGTGCTGGAAATTCTACTTTGTTTATTTTTATTGTCTGAATGTTGTTGTTTTTGGATTTTGTCAAGGAAGCTCTTTGCTTTGTTTTTGTGTATATTTTTGTTTGGTTTAAAAAAAAAAAAAGATGGATTGGTAAGTGGAGAGAGAGGTCAAGTGGGTTGTGGGTCATAGGAAGAAGTTAAGCGGAGGCTTCTATGACATGGTTGGGAGGGCCAAGGGAGACGAACAGCTGTCTCTCAAAATTCTTTATGTGGTGGTAGATTGTTGAGTAGATGTCAGTTTTGTTGTTTTCATATTTCTAATGTTCGAATATGTGGCTGGTGAGGAGGGTTGGAACCCCCCGAGGAAAAAATGCACAAGAGCTAGTGGGAAACCTCGCCAGACCAAACGGTTCGTAACAGATTTTTTTTTTCGGCTTAGGCAATGATGGACGGATGTGAAGGTCAATGCGGTAAACCAAAAACATATTAAATTCTTTATGTGGTATACAATCAACAACTAAATCAAACAACCTAAACATTTACTTTAGGGACAAACGTTTATAACGCCGATACTACATACATCACGATACACATGATCATGACAGGCTATCAGACATTAATACACATTCAACTCTAAAACAAAATCAAAACAATCATATTCAGGAAGAATGAATAACCCTAATACTACACACTTCACGAAACATATCACGACAGGCTATTAGAGATTATACAACATTCAATACTAAACAATGACTTTACACAAATGAACTCTAAGATTTTACCAATTTACAACTGGAAACGAATACAATACATTTGGGGACACACCGGGTCACTCGCAAGTTACTGTATCACATTTCACTATGAACACATTTCACCGATCACCACATCATCAAGCTACATTTACGTACACACTCTATTACGTCCTAGAACTGCTACATAAATAACTTCCACAACATGATTCACGATTACACTAGGGCTATTACAAAAACAAACTATTAGGCTATTACCGCATGTTTAGATGTTTACACATGCTTTTTTTCTACATTTGATTGGGCGCCATTCTGTTACGAACCGTTTGGTCTGGCGAGGTTTCCCACTAGCTCTTGTGCATTTTTTCCTCGGGGGGGTTCCAACCCTCCTCACCAGCCACATATTCGAACATTAGAAATATGAAAACAACAAAACTGACATCTACTCAACAATCTACCACCACATAAAGAATTTTGAGAGACAGCTGTTCGTCTCCCTTGGCCCTCCCAACCATTTTTTTTTTTATTTATTTAAATTAATTTAGTAGTATTAAAATACTTTACAATAAATTCTTTACTTTTAATTTTTGCTAAACAAATATATTATAAAAAGCTCTGTTGGATACTATTATTCTTAACGAAATATACAATTTTTCTTTTAAACTCATTAGTATTTCTCTCATTTTTGACATCTATGGGCAGCATGTTGTATAGATGTAAGCCTTTATAAAAAAGTGACCGTTGCTTTGCAGTTGTTGTTGCTCTTGGGAGCCTAAAGTTGTTAGCATTTCTTAGATGATATGGTTGAATTTCCCCTACATAGTTTAGCTGCTCTGTTAAATAATTTGGTGCATTTCCCATTTTCATTTTGTGTATAAAATTTAATGTATTCATTTCAAGTCTTTGTTTTATATTTAGCCATTTTAATGCATTAAGCATACCTTCTATTGGTGTATAAATGTTACATTTTAATATTGATCTCATTGCTTTGTTTTGCAGTTTTTGAAGTCTTTCAATTTGTGATTCTGTGCAGCATGTATATAAAATAGTTGAGCCAAATTCAAAATGTGGTTTTATCATAGTGTTATAAATATTTATAGCAGTTAATACCGATATTTTTTTACGTATACGTTTAAAAAACCCGATTTTTTTTCCAATTTTTTTGCATATAAACTCTATATGTTCTTTAAATTTTAATTGTTTATCTATTAAGAAGCCAAGATATTTAATTTGATTAACTTTTTCTATTACTTCATTATTGATTTTAAATACCGATTCATTGTCCATATTAATTTGCATCAGTTTTGTTTTATTTTCATTTAACTTAAGTTTATTCATCTTTAACCATTTGTTAACATTATTTATATCATATAGCATGTTATCATGACACTGTTTATCTGTACATCCTTCCGTAAATATCAGTGTATCATCCGCATATAACACTATTTCGCATTTTTTTAAAATGTTTGGCAAATCGTTGATATATATAATAAACAATAGTGCACCTAAAATTGAACCTTGTGGTACTCCATATTCATTGTCTATATACTCAGATTTTATATTATTTATTTTCACCATTTGTTTCCGATCCGATAGATATGATTTAAACCATTTCAGCTCATTTTCTTGTATTCCGTACATATAAAGCTTTTGTATTAAAATATCTCTATCAATTGTCTCGAAAGCTCTTTTAAAATCTAAAAAAATTGCCATAATTTTCTTATTTTTCTCCACATTTTTCCATCTATTGATGACATAGTTAACTGTTGTTTCACATGAAAATTTTTTTCTGAAGCCAGATTGATGCTTATTTAATATATTATTTTCCTCAATGTATTTTTCAAGTTGTTGCTTTACCACCTTTTCAATTATCTTTTCACACGTTTTTAAAGTATTTATGGGACGGAATTCTTCACATTTTTTTGTTTTTACAATTTTTTCTATTGGTGTTACGGATGATATCTTCCAGCTTTCAGGGAATTCACCTGTTTCCAGTGATTGGTTTATGACGTTCATCATGATTTCTCCTATAATGTTCCAATTATCTAATATTATTTTCATAGAAACATTGTTAAAATCAGATTTATTTTTAATATCTTTACATATAATTTTAAGTTCTTGTATATTTATTGCACGAAATTTAAATTTGTTGTTTATCACAGGTATTTGATTAATATATTGCACTTGGTCTATCGAATTTCTAATTGTCTTAATACTATCCACGAAATAATTATTAAATTTATTGGCTATTTGGTAGGTTTCCTTATATTCTATATCATTAAATATCACAGTTTTTATCACATTTTTGTTTTTATTTAGTACTAAGTCTTTTATTTCCTTCCACATTTGTTTCTGGTCTTTGGCATTGCTTATTTTATTATTAACAAACTTATTTTTCTCATATTCGAGTTTTGTTTTATATTTATTTCTTATTGTTTTATAATTGTTCCATGCTACACTTGTGTTCACAGATTTTGCTATAACGTATTTCGCTATTTTATCATTTTTTAAAATTTGTAGTTCTCTACTAAACCATTTATTTACATTGTTTTTTTCGTTAATTGTTTTTTTCTTCATAAATTTCAGAATTGTGTTTTCTATGCTGGTATCAATATTATAAACATTATTATTTACACCCTCATTCGCACTATATTTCAGTACACTATTAAGTTCTCTATTAAACGCAATTTTGTTATATTTGAATATTTCTATTTCTTTTTTAGTTGTTTTTTCATTGTTTCTATTTTGAATTGTAATATCAATCGCTTCATGGTCTGCTATTTTGTTTGCACTGTTATTTTTTACGGATACGTTGTTATTATTTGTTATTACATAGTCTATTAATGTTTTTGTATTTTCTGTAATCCTCGTGTACTCTGTAACTATTTGTTTCAGGCCATTGTCATTCAAAGTTACTTGAATTCTATTTTTATATGTTCCATCTTTGCTCCAATCAATGTTAAAATCGCCTACTATAATTATTTCATAACTAGTTTCACAAATTATTTCTATTATTTCATCAAATGCATTACAAAATTCTACTTCACTGCAGCTTGGAGATCTATAAACAGCCATAATTACCAAAAGTGTATTTTTATTTTTTACTAGATATGCATAGAAGCCTCCGCTTAACTTCTTCCTATGACCCACAACCCACTTGACCTCTCTCTCCACTTACCAATCCATCTTTTTTTTTTTTTTTTTTATATTATTCTGAGAAATTTTTAGCTTTCTACCTTGATCAAATTATATTTTCCTATTTCATATTTTTCCTTGGAATTTTCATATAAACGTCTTTCATCAAGCTGTTTTCCTGCCCTCCAACATACTTAATTCCTTCGAACTCTATCGCTATGGGTTTTCCCTCTACCAGGCTCTCATGAGATCTTGTACGGTTTTATTTGCCCATTCATAAATTTAAAAATTTAAAATTAACAATTTTTCTCACAGCGTTTCTGTGTGCAGTGAATGAAAAATGCATCCCTGTTTTTACTATAAAGGGCATTGCCATTCTTTGATTAATACTACTATGTATCACTACTCTGTGTTACATGAAAACCGAGCAAAACAAAACAAAGGAAAACACATCAAACTCACAGAACCCAAAATTTGCAAAATCATTACAAAAAAAATAAAAATTAAAAAGAATAATTGTAAAATACTTAAACAAAAAGTGAAACACCCTACTCAAAATAAAAGCCACAATTAGCATACAAAAAAAACAAACCAAACTTATTGTCGCAAAAACATCCGCAACATTTGTATGCATTAAAAAAAAATCACCAAGCGGTTATCAAAATCGTAATCTACGACAATTTCTAAGAAGGTTTGCCAAAGAAACCATGGGTCTTAAATTAAAATCGAGCTTCCCGTTTTTAAAGAGAAACTTTTCTTCTCGTTTATACTAATTTACAAAGGGGTAATGTTTGTTTGTTTGCAGGAGGTATTCTTCGTAACCGCTGATCCGATCTCTATGAAAATTTTACAATATATTATTGATGGTCTGGAAGAAGTTACAGGATATATATTTTTTTGACATTTTAAGTGGGCGGGGCACCTCCCATACAAAGACATTATAGATTTACGTTTATCTGTAGAACGACAAGAGCTAAAGTTTCCAAATTTGGTACGAAAATCTTGGTTATCAGTAGACAACATCTGACAAAATCTTGGTGGGACTGGACAATTTTTTTCAATAAAATTTTAGCATAATTTAAAAAAATATAAAATTCGAAAAGAGAATTTTGTTGTTTAAAACTGGAAGGTCGATTTTGATTTTAGATCCATGGTTTCTTAAGCAATCCTTCTTAGAATTCGTTGTAGATTACGATTTTGACAACCGCTTGGTCGAGAAAAAAAATTGACCCACTCTAATGTACATATTTATTTCTTTAATTTTAGTTTTCAAAATGATAACAATAACTCGAAAACAGTTTGAACTTAATCCATAAAATGAAAAATAATAGTCAAATTGCTTGTAGCGTTGGGTCTTTCGGGAAAAAAAGCCAGCACTGAAGCTATATGAAAGCGTGTCGCAAAAAAATTTAACAGTTTTGGCAATGAGTGTGTGTAGATTTAATGGCAAAATTAAAGAAACAAATTTCGCACATTAAAATAAATGTATATACTTCCGGCCAGTAAATCCTAAAGGACATGTCTTTGGGGAAAACTTAGATAAAGTTTTGGATCAAGAGACTGAGCTTTAAAATAATAACGAGCGGCAACAACAAACGCTATATGCTTTGGATGTATCTCTAAACAGAGTCTTATACATAGATGCCACGTTTAACGCCTCCTCTTGGTCTGCGGACATAGGCCCACAAAACTGATCATATTTTTTAAATCTATTTTATTTAACATTTTTTTTTTTTTTTTAATTAGGCTTAAGTTCATTGGTTAAACATTTTATTTATTTCCATGGCGGCCCTATGTTCCACAGGGAATTAAAGGATTACATATATATATAAGTTCATCAAATTTAATTTTCATTAAATTATTTTTATGAAGAAAGTAATATTACAACATGAAAGTTAATTAAAATTGTTATTGATAATCTTTCATTCTTGACCGTGGCCGGGGCTCGAACCGCGGCCGGCAGGTTACCATGACATGTTTCGATCGCTACCACTCGATCTCCTCAGATGGATTTGCCGTTTTACACTCGCAGCCATCGACGACCGCTGACGTTAATAGTCAAACATCAATCCTTAAACCAAATTGTATTTTAACCTTTGGTAGATCGAAATTTGCTTTTTTTGAATGATTATCCATTTTTAATTGATTTTACATGTTTTTCCTTACTTCTGTTTTTTCGTACTTTTGTCAAGAATTCTTCTTGAAGTCCAAAGTACATTTTTTGTTTTTTCATTTTTGTCTTTTTTTTCCTGTTGACCTTTTTTCAGCACAACTTGAAGGACAAAATGAACACATAGAGCTCGTGCCTTAGCTTTAACAATAATTAGTATTGTGGTTATTTTGTTGAACTATTTATGGTTTTTAATCCAAATTTTTAATATTTTTAATTAGGCTTAAGTAAAGGCCCAGGGGTCGCCCCTAGTAAAATAAAATGTATGACCGACCTCAATTATTTTTTTGTCTTTAACATTTTCTCGAGACATACTTGCCCTTTATCTCCACTTTTTAGGGCGGCTCCCATGCAAATATTTCGTTTTATGAAATTCTTAAATTAATTAATTCGACTTTTGTAAATAAAATAAAATAAATGTTGGTAGCAGATTTTAATCATTTATTTGTTTTTTATTTGTCTGCAAAAAATTAGAAGCCTAGCTGCATTATTAAATTTTTTAAGAATTTTTAAAAAACAAAAATTTCGAAATTTTGATAAACAAATTAATTTAAAAAAAAAAAAAAAAAAAAAAAAAAAAAGGAATTATGTTTCAAAAACGACTGCTTATATTAGAAAAAAGTTTTACTTTTCTTAAAGGAATTTTTATTGCGGAATTTTTTGTAATTTCAATAAACTAAACGGTTTTTGAGTTACGCGAACTGTGTTGTGCAACCTCCTCCATTTTCGAAATAACGGTATATCTCGAAAACCAGAGCCAATCTAAAAAAAACGGCGGCACCACTGGATTCAGCGTACCCGAATTATGTTAAAACGCCATGTGCCCGGCTTGTCTGTTTTTCAACTAGCATAGTGTAATAACATATGTATATCAGGGAAGCGTTTGAAGAATCAAAGTACTGAAGACTTGTATTGTAGTGTAAAACGGCATTACGCAGTACTGACGCGAAATCCATTTTTCATAAAACCTTTGGAAAAGGTTTCCTGATGATCTGGCCTAAGCAACCAGTAAATACACAGAAAAAAATAAAAATGGATTTCAATTAAAAAATTTGTAATATTAATTAAAAAATTAATTAAATTTGCACCAGTAAACAAATTAATAGTATCAATTAAACCAATTAATAGTATTAATTAAACGTTTAATTTACTTGATTAAACGTTTAATTCACTTGATTAAATTTTTAATTAAATCTGATTATAATTTTGATTAATGCTTTAATTGGTGAAAAATTTTGGAGAATTTTTTCTGTGTACGCATAGAAGCTAGCACGTCATACAGGAATCTTATTAATAATAAATTTTGTATTCCCAAAAATAGTTTAGAAAATATTAATCTAATTTTTCAACAAAGACTTATAAAAATTAATCAATAAACTAAACAAAATTATCTGTATCAATTTAATTTGTATGTAAATATCGTCATATTAAATGCAAACGGAATTAACTACACAAAATTTCGAAATTGAGTTTTTTTTATCGATTATGGTTCGTTTTATCAAACTACATGTTTGTGCAAAATTTTATATTCCTACGATCAAAAATGGCGATTTTATTATCGAAATTCAAACGCCAATTACACCTTGTTGCTATTGATTTTGTAAAGTTTTTTCTTCTCCTGTAAAATAAATAAAAAGTGTAGTTACGTCCGTTTGCATTTAATAAGACGATATGTATATATATTAAAAAATTGCAAACTCACATGTTGTGCACATTCGAAACTGATAAGAAATTTTAACACTGAATCAGAGATTATTAAAAACCGGAATTTGAATAATACACTTAAAACGTCCTTAAAGATGACTTTTAGTTAAAATGCAAATCAACAACAATGTAATTACATATACATATATACAATAGTTGGGGGTAGTGCACTAAATATCGATTTAAATCAGCAGTGCACTATCACTAAATAAAACTGCAAAAAAATTAGTTTGCACTCTTTATTACCAGCTTTAGTAATGATTGTTATTTTTTAACTACCAATTAAAAAAATTTAGTGATATTTCAAGTTTCTTCACTATCACTAAACGCAGATTGAATGAAAAAATCTGCACTCAATTCAAACAGTGCAAAATGTGAACTTGCAATTAAAAAAGTTGCATACAAACATTGGTTTACTAAAATTTTAACTTTGTATGTGCATGGTTTTTGATTTTTTTTTGAGGATATGCATAAGCCAAGAACATTAAACAAAATGAAATTTTGTCAATAACGGTATAATTATTGGCTTCAATCATGAAAAAACAAGTCTTTGTGTTTTTTAATTTAGTGCAACATTTTTAGTTACACTCAAATGAGTGAAAAAAAGTAGCAATAAACTGATGATTGCTTCTTTTTAAATCAAACAATTTTTTTTGAGTGCAAAGTTTTTTAACATTTCTATGACTCATGATTGGTGAGGTTGCAAATTTTCAATTCATTGCTCAACATCAACAAAATGATTGATCTATGATATGTATTTATATATAAACAATAGGGCAGCCCACAATGTAATTTATGAGTTACAAAAAAAAATCAATGTGAAGGAAAAAAGCCTAGATCATGATAGACAACAGTTTTAAGCAGTAAAAATATTTAAAAATCTATACTTTATACACTTTAGTTTGGGACACTTGCGAAGGTTTTGGATTCTCCTTAATAATCCTATAAGCTTCCCTGCGGGAAATTTGTGTCAATTGTTCCAACAGACTGGTCCTGGGATTTGTGAAAATAGATCAAGTACAAAAAGAAAGGACTCATGACCAGTGAAAGAAGAACCAATCCCTTAACTGGTTTATGAAGAACAAAAAGGTAGAAAAAGTAATGAAAAAGTCTTCACCGGTGCTGTGACACATTTTTTGGTACTTTCTTGAATTTAATGCTAGGACTTGTTTTATTAATTAATACTACATTGTATTGAAATAATACTACATTTTAGTAATTGACACTAAGCACGTTCATTAAGAATAGATCTGTGACTGGTCAAATGGTGTCAATTGACCCCCTCCAATGACAACCCCATGTAAAATTGATAGGTCTTATTCATGTTAGAACTAGAACCGGTCTCTACCACCAAAGACCTATCACGGGACTACTTTGGTTTCAGTTCGCTTCCCTCTAGGGTTAAGTTAAAATGAATCACATTATACTTACCCAATAAGCAATTTTGCTGGAATTCAAGTATAAATCAAGTGTAATTCTGGTCCTATTTTACATTTTCAAGCCTTGAATTAAACTTGAATTACACTGGAATTCCAGCCAAATGGAGAATGAAATTTCAGTCGAACATAACAATGTCAATACAGTAAAATTCAAGCGTTGAGTTACAGTGAAATTCCAGTCTCAAACACGTAAAATTTAAAATTGAATTGAAAAGCATCAAAGACAAGTATGTATAAATCAAACCTATAATTCCAATATAATTCTTTTGGACTGCTTTGCTTGTAACTTGAAACAAATGTTTCACTAATGGAAAAACAAATTAAAATAAATCGATGTTTAATATACAAATATAATTTTATAAATTGTTTATATGCTTGCTGTCAGTGATGCCATGTGTATGGATTTTCCTTTTTTTGTAGGGATTTATTTTAACAATTTTACATGTAGGGAAAAAGGGAACCATTTCTTACTTCTGTTGTATTGTAGGGATTTTTGGTTTATTGCAGTTTTTGTTCTAACATTTTTCAATTGTAAACTTTAAAATTGCATCAGCGCCGGGGTTGCGGGTTCGATTCCCGCCAGAGACTGTGGTTTCTTTCCTGCCGACAAGCGAATAGCTTCGCGGGTTAAGCTTAGGAAATAAAAAATAAATTCTATTCCATTTTCAAAAAATCTTTCCTTTTTATTTTTTGCTCATAACTTTCTTAATAATGGTCCAAATTGAATTTTTTCTTTTGAATGTTTTTTTCACCCAAAAAATACTTTTTCAAGTTTTTTGATTTTTTAAAATCGTGTTTTTAAAAATGAGTGTAGGTATTCTTCGATTTTTTAAAAAACAACTTTTAGCCCGGTCCGGTAGTAAGCCTACTATAAATACATATTTTTCGATTTTTCCAATAAATCATTTTAGATACCGATTTTTGACACTACAGTGTACACATTTTAATTCTTTATTAAAAAAGAAGAGTGGTTGTGCCATTAGGATGATGCTTATTTTGACAGTCAATGTGAAGTTTTTTACAAAATGTTTCGAAAACTGCTCTTGAAAAGCAAATATGTATTGCCTAAACTAGATGTTAAAGCGTATATCGTTCTTATGGTTTTCTTATGTTACTTTTAATGTTATTTTTGTATCATTTGAATCTCAATTTATATTTCTTTAATAAAAATGTACAAATTGAAAACAAAATTTTATTTTTTTTTTTTTTTTTAGCGTAGGGATTTTTGATAAAATCTCCTGGCATCACTGCTTGCAGTTAGCATTGTTGAATATTACACAGATATTGGGCTTTACCCCGAATCTTCACGTAGCAATATTTATTGCGGCAAACGTCAAATTTGATTGCTCCACTATATTTGCGCAATGATTGCTCTTCTGATTGCTTGCAATGAAGAGCAGTTTTTTTATTACATATTAGATAAAGATGACCAACGGTGTTTTACGTCATGTATAAGTTTAATCTCTTTTTTTTTGCAATACAACACATGTTTGAAGTTTTTGTTTTGTTACAACACTTACGTACACGATTAATAACTTCACTTATTTAAATTTTAAGGTCAAATTCATCTGGTATTTTTAATTCATCATTTTCATCACCTAGGCAGTCATATTCATCTTCATTATCTTCTACTTTTTCATCTATAGTTGTTTTATACGTTTTAGTATAGATTGTGTCAACAATCGCAAGGTGAATAGCATGATTAATGCAAAGTTGAGACTCTACTGGCATATTATTACCACACCTTCGCATTGCGGATGCACCATCGTGTGTAGTTCCGAATTGTTGCTTCACTTTCGGGCCTTAGATTTCAAAAGAGTCAATATAACTTTGGATTTTTTGAAACCTTTTACGGACATTCCATCTTCTGATATGCTTCTGCAAATAATTTCCTCAAGAGAATCGATCGAAGTATCTTGTTTCAATTATTTATTCATTGGACCACATGCAGCTTCCTTTGATATTGTTGGTGTAGCATATTCTTGTTTTAACCTTGCTTTAAATTCTATTCTTAAATTTGGACATTAAAAAAAATTATACATTTAACAGAAAAACCATATACTATTATTATTATTATTCGATTAATTGGCATAAATTCTTCGATTAATCCTTTAATCGAAATTAGCAATTTTAAATTAATCGAACAATCTAAGACGATTAATCGTTCGATTAATCGAACAATAATTAAACGGTTGAACACCCTAGTAACAACTGAAGGCGCATCTGCATGTTTTAATAAAAGTATGTTTAATTTTCCTGAGAATGATTAACAAAGTTGGTCGAAATATTTGACTTAATAAATAAAACAAACCCAAAATGGCAGTGTTTTAATTTATGTATATTAAAAAGAAAAGACCTCTCTTCACAATTTACAAAAAAGGACTTATGGTGTTCTTTGCCTCTACAAAGTCTGTGGTAAACAACACTAAGTACACTTGATGCCCTTCACGTCTAAGCAAATTGGACTTGCTGTTGTTTTCAACTTTTCTATCTCGAAAATTACATTAGATAGGACTTACGGAAATTTACAGATCTATAAAGGAAAGATTATAATCAGAGACCGTAATAACAGTTATTCCTTTTTTCATAAAAGTCAGATGAAAACAGTTATTTTTTGATTTTGATTTTTTTGAACAAAAATAACTGTTCATTAATAAGATTTCCGTATGACGTGCTAAATTCCCAATTTATCATATTTGATAAATACACTGAAATTTATTGTTGAGGGAAAGCTAGCTTCTATGCGCATTTCACTGGTTACTTAGGCCAGCTCATCAGGAAACCTTTTCCTAAGATTTTAGAAAAGCTAAAAATATTATACGAATAAAATCCTAAAGCGAATAAAAGTTATAAACACTCAAAGTCTTACTCGTAACAATATCAAAGCTTAAACAAAACAACAACAATAAACAGTGAGTTTATCTTTTCTTACATCCCCCTACAATTGGTTGGGTTCTTTCCGACTCGAATTGTAGTTGTAAGTGGGTAAAAAGAAAAAACAAAATTAAAGAACAAATTGTTTCATTCTATTGTCTTCGTAAGAAAACAACAAAAAAAAAAACCAATTTGCCAATTCAGTTTTCCGCACGGGCACATGCGAGTATATTATCAAAGTTATTTACGGGAATACAAAATTTATCATTAATACGATTTCCGTATGACGTGCTAAATTCCCAATTTATCATATTTGATAAATACACTGAAATTTATTGTTGAGGGAAAGCTAGCTTCTATGCGCATTTCACTGGTTACTTAGGCCAGCTCATCAGGAAACCTTTTCCTAAGATTTTAGAAAAGCTAAAAATATTATACGAATAAAATCCTAAAGCGAATAAAAGTTATAAACACTCAAAGTCTTACTCGTAACAATATCAAAGCTTAAACAAAACAACAACAATAAACAGTGAGTTTATCTTTTCTTACATCCCCCTACAATTGGTTGGGTTCTTTCCGACTCGAATTGTAGTTGTAAGTGGGTAAAAAGAAAAAACAAAATTAAAGAACAAATTGTTTCATTCTATTGTCTTCGTAAGAAAACAAAAAAAAAAAAACCAATTTGCCAATTCAGTTTTCCGCACGGGCACATGCGAGTATATTATCAAAGTTATTTACGGGAATACAAAATTTATCATTAATACGATTTCCGTATGACGTGCTAAATTCCCAATTTATCATATTTGATAAATACACTGAAATTTATTGTTGAGGGAAAGCTAGCTTCTATGCGCATTTCACTGGTTACTTAGGCCAGCTCATCAGGAAACCTTTTCCTAAGATTTTAGAAAAGCTAAAAATATTATACGAATAAAATCCTAAAGCGAATAAAAGTTATAAACACTCAAAGTCTTACTCGTAACAATATCAAAGCTTAAACAAAACAACAACAATAAACAGTGAGTTTATCTTTTCTTACATCCCCCTACAATTGGTTGGGTTCTTTCCGACTCGAATTGTAGTTGTAAGTGGGTAAAAAGAAAAAACAAAATTAAAGAACAAATTGTTTCATTCTATTGTCTTCGTAAGAAAACAACAAAAAAAAAAAAACCAATTTGCCAATTCAGTTTTCCGCACGGGCACATGCGAGTATATTATCAAAGTTATTTACGGGAATACAAAATTTATCATTAATACGATTTCCGTATGACGTGCTAAATTCCCAATTTATCATATTTGATAAATACACTGAAATTTATTGTTGAGGGAAAGCTAGCTTCTATGCGCATTTCACTGGTTACTTAGGCCAGCTCATCAGGAAACCTTTTCCTAAGATTTTAGAAAAGCTAAAAATATTATACGAATAAAATCCTAAAGCGAATAAAAGTTATAAACACTCAAAGTCTTACTCGTAACAATATCAAAGCTTAAACAAAACAACAACAATAAACAGTGAGTTTATCTTTTCTTACATCCCCCTACAATTGGTTGGGTTCTTTCCGACTCGAATTGTAGTTGTAAGTGGGTAAAAAGAAAAAACAAAATTAAAGAACAAATTGTTTCATTCTATTGTCTTCGTAAGAAAACAACAAAAAAAAACCAATTTGCCAATTCAGTTTTCCGCACGGGCACATGCGAGTATATTATCAAAGTTATTTACGGGAATACAAAATTTATCATTAATACGATTTCCGTATGACGTGCTAAATTCCCAATTTATCATATTTGATAAATACACTGAAATTTATTGTTGAGGGAAAGCTAGCTTCTATGCGCATTTCACTGGTTACTTAGGCCAGCTCATCAGGAAACCTTTTCGTAAGATTTTAGAAAAGCTAAAAATATTATACGAATAAAATCCTAAAGCGAATAAAAGTTATAAACACTCAAAGTCTTACTCGTAACAATATCAAAGCTTAAACAAAACAACAACAATAAACAGTGAGTTTATCTTTTCTTACATCCCCCTACAATTGGTTGGGTTCTTTCCGACTCGAATTGTAGTTGTAAGTGGGTAAAAAGAAAAAACAAAATTTTTTGATTTTTATTTTTATAAACAAAAATAACAGTTATTTTTTCGATCAAAAATAACAGTTATTTTTTTATTTTTAAATTTTTGAACAAAAATAACAGTTAATTTTTGATTTTTATTTTTTTGAGCAAAAATAAAAGTTATTCTTTAAAGAAATGTTATTTGAATTTAAATATTTATTTTAATGTGCATAAGAACTCCAAATGATGATAACACATTAAAATAAACATTTTAAGTCAACTAATAACTCAACATAACACTTTAGAATCATAAAAGTTCAACTCATTTGGTCTATTTAATCGGGCGATATATGCTTTTTGCATTTTTTTCTAAGATTCAAAAAAAATATTTTGCAGCTCTCCTACTCATATGTAACGTAAGAATTGAAATATCGATTTGAAATTTTAACAGAGTCATTTTCTTGCTATATTTAACCATTAAAAGGTACTGAATTAAAAAAAAGAGTTTAAAGTCAATTAAGGACCAGTCTCAAGGTTAGAGTAGAAGTCGGTGTTGGAGTCGGGGACGTACTTAAAAAATTTCAGCGGAAGCAGTTGGATTTAGTGTTATAACTATTTCTTGACGACTACACAGCCCTGATTCTGAAACACCTAAAAAAACTGAGATGTATCAAAACACCTAATAACAAGTAGACTAACAGCACAAATTTATTACAAGCGGTTAATTCCAACGATTCAGAAAGAATTTGTTTACACATTATCAATGAAAGTGCGCACTTTTCTGCAAACTTAGCTAAAAAATCTTGTTTTTATTATTTGACTTTTAGCATTATAACGGCCGTATGGGTTGAGCTAAAACAACTTAATTAACAAAAAATATGTACCTACATACTTATTTTATACATGAAATGATCGGTTCTAAAAATGGGTGCCTATAGAAAATTTAATATTTTATAATTTTTTTTTTTTAATTTTAAATCTAAAAAAGTTAAACCTTCTTCTATATATATACTAGGTGTTTGGTCCCGGCGCTGCTCGGGATTTTCTAAATAAAAATAAAAAATTAAATACTGGAGAATTTTGTTAAGAACTTGACTCCAGCGCAATCTACCTGGCCGCTACTACTTACTTTTGTTGATTAAATATATTTTGTAAACTTCAGCCAAATCGTACCATAAATAAAAAATTTTAAATATCACGACAACAGCGCCACCTATCGGGATTAAACTTAAGAGAAACCTAGCTCCCTAAAATAATTTATTGTTCAAGTTTGGTGTCAATCGGTCCAGCGGTTCTAGAGTTTTAGGAGCACATACACGGCACAAACGTTTATATATGGGGGATTTCATGTCGAGTGACCTAATTTATAAATCGATGTCTTCCGATTTGCACAAAGGTGAGTCCTATTGGATAGTAACTTAGACACAAATTTTCAACAAGATCGGTCAAAAAGTTTCTGATTTAGAGGGGGTAAAAGTTTGACATTTTGGCCATACAGGTGTTCTCTCTCATCCATGTAACTTATTACCTATTGGTGTTAGCAAAATTTGTCCCAAGTAGCTTCGATAGCTAATTGATCAATCTTTTGAAAAAAAATTTTTACGTTCTTTAAAAAAAATTTTTAATTTTTTTTTAAGTTTTAAACTTTTTTTATTTTTTTTTTTCTCAAAAGAAAGCTTATGTCTTTTCCTTTAATGTAGTTTTGGTCGCTTTTTGGAGTGCGAGTGGCTTATGTATAAAAAAAAAAATATTTCTAACGCTAGACGAGGGTTTTTCAATTTTTAGCATATCCAATAGGACTAACCTTGGTGCAAATTTCATCCAAACCGGAAGACATCGATTTAAAAAATGGGTCACTTGACATGAAATCCCCCATATAAACAATATAGATAAACAAGTAAGAGAGAATAGTCGGTCAAGCTAGACCATATGAAACCCTACACCACAGTACATCAAAACCTTAAATTATGTTATGAGGTTAAGATTCATGTCAAAGTTCTTTGTGCTGAATATTAGAAATCTTCATCTATGTGAGATTTTAGGATGGGGGTTATACATATAAGACATATGGGTAATTTTGGACCTACCAGAACAGCATTTTATTATGACATACAGTTTAACCCGGTTAATTACCCCACGCTTAAATGCCTTCTACGCTTATTTACCTTGAGTTTTAAATCCCCGTTTTTTTTTTCTTTCGTTTTTCAAACAAAAATCCACGCTTAATTACCCAATTCGGGTAATTGCCTTAAAAATTAAACTCCCAAAACAAAATTACACCTAAATTTCATTCGTTTGATTGCCTCAGTACTATTTGACAACAACACAGCAAGTAATGCAACCAAGTTTACATGTTAATAAATTAAAAATATATATGCACTAAAAATTAAAAAAAAAAATATGTCCAAAAAACAAAATATGTCTTCGTTGCATTAAAATCAACTTTATTCTGGACTCACCAGAATAAAGTTTTTTTGTGAGGTTAAGATTCATATAAGAGTTATTTGTGCTGAATATTATCTAGATACACCAAATATATGAGATATTTTGTCTAAAAGGAATGAAAGAAAAGGTCGATGAATTTTAAATTATTGTATTTACATTTAAATGGATACCTTGAATATTTTAGGGATTGATATTTGAATGGAAGCTGTATGTTTAAATCTAAGCCGGAGTGCCCCGGTAGGCTAGATAGTAGTGAGCTAGTCTATCAGCGCCGGGGTTGCGGGCTCAAGTCCCGCCAGAGAAAAAAAATACGAACATGATTTAATGGTTTATGGACATTAAGAAAGAAGTTTGCATGGGGACGGACTATGTGATATTATAGACCGATTCTCACAATTTACATAGGTTTCGTTCTTATGGCAATTAAAACGTATTAACCAAATTTTGTCAAATTATCTAAAAACTGCTACATTTAATTTCCGCACAAGGTTTACATGGACAGACAACCAGCCAGATAGACAGACGGACACGAAAAGATCACGTTAAGAAGTGTTTCTGATTCGATCGGTTTAGTAAACGAGGCTTCCAGATTTATATATTAGCATAAAAGTATATAATTGCGTTTTTCTTAACTTAACAGTTTGGAATAACATTTATCATCAACGAAAACAAGCTTTGGCTTACAATTGTAGAGTGAAAATTAAATGTAGATGGTGAAATTAAAGCAACAGAAAATTCATCTTTTAATCAGAATTTTAAGCAATTTTTTTTATTTTATTTTTTTATATGCTTCAAAAACGTGTAGTATGTGTGCAATAAAAATGCAGCGATAGCTATTATATGCAAATTATTTACAAATAGATTGAAACCAAAATTCATAAAAAGCTCTAAAACGGATAAACGACCTTGAAAGCCTGCATATAGGAAAATATATATAAACTATTTAGGATAAATATATTGTTTCTGCCTTAATTGGTCGCACAAGAAAAACCATGTAATTGCATATTTACGGTCTCCCGATCATAAAATTGTATGTATGAGTACGCTTTTGTTATTAGGATATGACAGGACATCTCAAAAATCATTACAGATAAAAATTAAGATAGAAAATCCCATTGTTTTTTATTGCTATCTCTTAAGATTTAGCTGATACATGTAAAAATTCCAATGTCTTAACTTTTTTTCATACATCAACGTTAAGGTGTCTTGTTAATAAATACGTTTAATTAACTTACTGAGGTATTTAAACGTATTCACTTAATTACCTCAATGAGGTAGTTAAACGTATTCTTATAATTACCTCAACGAGGTAGTTAAGGGTATTCGTTTAAATGCTTTCCCCGCATAATTACCCAAAAATATTGGCATTTTTGGCGAGGTAATTATCCGTGGAATACTGTATAATGTAGCTATCGTTAAAGTTATTATCGGCAATTTTTATGTTAATACCAACATATAGAAGAAAATTATGACATTAAAAGCTATTTTCGGGAGTAGTATTTATATGAGTGCAATGGTCAAATATGGACCGATTCCAATAAAATTTGGTAAGATGATTTTAATTGCAATAAAATAAGTTGGGACTAAATTTAATCTAAATACCAACATAAAAATATGGCTTTTGGGCACAATCATAACATAATTTTGCTAAGGCGGGTCCATGATTGCCCATTGGTCCCTTATTTGTTTTATATACTGTGGTGTATGGTATAATCTCTAACTTGTTTTTTTAAGGAAAAACAATAAGTTTTAAATATTTTTGAATCACTTTAAGTTTAGGAGATCTGAGGTTAGCCAATTTACAAGTTTTCCCCCTTTTTCACCCACTAAACATTCGAATTTCCAAACCTCCCGACTTAGTGTATCGACCAACTTCCGGTCAAAATTTCAACGTCTACATGGAAAGAAGCTTATTTTCTTAAGTAATCAATTTCGTTTCTTAAACAAAAAAAATCCAAAATCTAAAAATAATATCTTGATTTTAACTTATTTTGTTCGTATTTAGTAACATTTTCTAAAATAAAGAAACATTTTGCTTAAACCAAGCCACACATACATATATTTAGAATAATTAATTTTTGGCTTGGACGAGAATCATTGAAAATTTTCTTGGTTAAGCCATATTTAGTAAAAAAAATTCTTTCCGTGTAGCTTCAGGCGTTTAGGCTGTGTTATGATGAATTAGTCAGTCAGTAACATTACAATTTATAGATTATTTAAAACGATATTGTTACGACATCACTTTTTCCAAATATTTTCATTCCAATTAAAAAAAAGCATTTGAAAAAAAGAAACATAAAAAAAATAGAAATTTATTTTAACACTCAGACTTTCTGAAAGAAAACTTGCACGGTGTAAACCTTGACTTATATTTAAAACATGTAAAACCAGTACCGTGAAAAATGGGGAGTATGTGTAAAGATGCACTACATACAATTACATATATGTAAGTACACACAAATAAACATTTGTTTATATTTTATATAAAAAATATAAAAAACAATCGTCTGCTTTACGGGTTTTGAGTTTAAGTGTTGTATCTGTTATTTTTCTTTCTAGATTAATTTCTAAGATAAGAGCAACCTATAAGTTATAGGCTCACCAAACGTTTTCGAATCATTTAGTCAAATTCTACAGTTTACTAAAGAACATATTAGCACTTAGTAGAAGTGTTTATTAAAATTTTAGTTTTATTAGTGGTATTTGTGGTTTTTAGAACTAAGCGATAAGAACAAACCCAAAAATTTTTACAAGTCTTTTTCCCCCAGCATATAAATACTGGAATTACGAGTGCATTTCAAATTCATTAGTTTCGAAACTCTTAAACCTCAAGTTACAGTGTTTAAATAATTTTGAAGTAAAAGTTGTGTTAAATTCATAACAAGAAGAAAATTTGAAATGGAAGTTCCACCACCTTTGTCTTTAAAACGTTCATTATATGTTCCCAATAAAACGTTAATGGGGCCTGGCCCTTCAAATTGCTCACAAAGAGTTTTGTCATCATTAAGTAATCCTGTTTTAGGACACCTACATCCAGAATGTTTACAGGTGAGTTAAAATTTATAAGTTTATAAGGTCGTTAGTTAGAAGGAATTAATAGAGAATCAAAAAAATATGTACCTATTAGGGTATTCATTTAATCGGGTTTTTACTTTAATCGGTTAATCGCTCGATTAATTAATCGAGGTTTTGGTTTAATCGGTTAATAATCGGTTAATTTTGTTATTGATCGGTTAACCGATTAATAAAGTTTTTTTTATAAATAAGGTAATTTCTATGAATAAAAATGAAAAATTATTTATTATTTGGAGTTTAGTAGTAAAAAAACAGTAACAAATCTTGAACTAAAACGAGCAAAAAAAAAATAATTCATATGTAATACATAGTTTTTAATTCATACATATTCGGCCACGTTCTGTAAATCGAAATCGTGACATTAAAATCGATGGAGATTTTAAGTTCAATTTTTAAAAAAAAAACGTAGCTTTTCCTGATTTCAAAATTAGTTTTGGTAAAGATATGTGGTCCTCAAAGTATGAGGTAATGAAAAAGAAATATTTTTATCAATTTTAAACACAGGATAGAATCAAAAATTTGTTCGATTTCAATTTCACGTGATTTTGATTTCCAGAACAAGACCGATTATGTATTTATTAAAAGATAAACTGTGAGATCATTTTATTAGTAATTTAAATAGTTTAAGAAAATCTTATAAAATAATCCTTTAGATAAATAATTTGGTTAAAATGTTTTGGATTTAAGCGACTCCTTTCTCTAGTTTTGATAAATTTTGACTTGGAAAAAATTCTTTCACTTATCGTAGATTTTGGAGAAATCGAAAGCAACCCATAATACAGAATATCTAAATTCTCAGTCTTTTTTCTGGATTTCTCTAAACATATAAAATCTTCCATTATGCCATTTAAATCCTGCTTTATTTTTTAAAATTTTTAACACTTCTAATTGTTTGGGTTTATTCTGTTGTTGCGTTACTATCGAAAGTTTCTTCTGTTGTCAAGTCATCATCTAACTCATCCTGGCAAAGCTCAGCACCGAACATTCGGCAAAAAAGTTCATTTCCGAATTCCTTAATTTCTGTTTTTGTACTGTATTTTAAAAATGTATTTATAGAAGGAAATATATTGTATAAAAATTGTTCTAAGAACAACTTTTTTGGTGCACTTTGGTAACTTTTTTGGCGAATTTTGGTACCTACGGATAACGTTGTAAAATTGTTCATGGTTGCACTGTAGAATGTATTTAAAAAAGCGAGTTGCTTTGCAACCGAAGTTTTGGAACTCACCCACAATTAAAAACAAAAAAAAAATATGTTTTAATACTACAAAAATTTATAATTTTTGTTACAACGGTTAATCGGTTAATCGACTGAAATTAACCGGTTTAATCGTTAATCGAAAAAAGCCAATTTTAAATTAACCGATCAGTTAATCGGGTAGTAATTAATCGGTTAACCGATTAACGGTTAGCCGAATGAATACCCTAGTACCTATACATTTTAATTGGAAAAAATATATTATAATTAAATTATTAAGACTGCAATTAGAAGAAGTATATAAAAAATTAAATAAAATAAATTCTCTTTACGACAAGTGTTGCTCTTATAAGAGAAAATCAAAAATTATTATATCGCACTTGATCATAAAGAGGGTATTAAATCAAACTTAAAAATTTTCAGTAGAAGCAATATAACCGTTTCATTACCAAAATTTGAGTTTAGGATCAAGTGCGATATGTATGTATGAATTAGCATTAATTTTGGTTTTCTAATGTAAGAGTTATTACACAAGCGATCAAGGTTTTTGTTCACTAAGAATTAACAGCCAATCCCACGATGTCACACGTAAACGTTCGCATAGGAAATAACATTTAAAACAAAAACATCTATGTGAACGTTAACGTGTGACATCGTGGGATTGGCTGTAAATGTTGTTTTTAAGGTTATGTGTGAAGCTGAATCAAAAGGCCTAACTATAATATGCTAAAGTTGGCTTATACCCCTGACAGACATAGGATTTGTATACTATACTATCATGGTATACTACATGTGTGTCAACCTAAACTACATTTAAATCATGAAACAAAGTGGTATATTGATGGTTTATATACTACTGTAGTATGCATACCATGGTATTGAAACTATATGTCTGTCAGGGGTATTAAGCAATTGTGCGAAAACATGTAAACCATATGTGTTAAGCCATCAGAGCTGTAAAAGAATCATTTTTGATTTTAATTCGTTACGAATGAGCAAATCTTGAATTAATTCTTTTCACACAAAATAATGAATTGAATAAAATTTGAATCAATTCAAACGAATTATGCAGAAATGAATTTCAATTCGTTTCCAGTTCAAATGAATCTGTAAAATGAATTGCAATTCACTTTGACAAATTCAAATGAATTGTAATGTGTTTCCAACTCAAATGAATTTGTTAAATTAAATTTCAATTCATTTTACAGATGCATTTCAATTGAATTGATTTTGAATTCATTTAAATGAATTAGAAAAAAGAATTAGCAATTCATTTCCAACTCATTTGAATGGAATTAATTGAAATTTGTATTGACTTTGTAAGTAAATCTACAGTGAGAATCACTGTCGTTTTGTTATATCAACTAGTAAATTCTAATGATATACTGGAATTGCTAGTAGCGGCAGAATAGGAATTAAATTATTAGGTATCGGCGAAAATCCTATCAAAATTTTAAAATTTTGTTTATTTGCTAAAGGAAACTTACATTTTTATTTTTATCAAATAGTGTGAAAATATTATTAAAGGTGTGTTTAACAATTATTTTTTGTTTAAATAATCTCTTATTTGTTAATTGTGGAAAATTACTTTTTTTTTTTAAATGTTCATAACAACATAACATTTTTCGCTGTCAAAGCTGTGTTCGTTTACTCGAAATTCTTACTACTTTTACTATACAGGCAAAGCCCGGTATAACGAATGATATAATGTCAGCTCCTTTCGTTAAACTGAGAGATTCGTAATACCGAACTTTTTTTTAAATAAAAAATTAGCTACATTTACCATTAAATCGAGCTGTTTATGTTATAATATTCATGTTTATTTAACTTACATACGTAAGTACATACGTGTTTACATATTGGGACAAATTATTTGTGTGAAATAAGGTTCACCATATTCAGTTAAAAATGCAAAATTCGTCATCAATATTATCTTTAAGCTTACAATGGTTTTAAACTTGCCCATTAGTTTCAGGGAAATCGTTTAAGTTATAAAAAAGAACAAGAACAAAGAAAGAACATTTAAATAAATTAAAAATAAAAAATCATTCACAAAAAATTTCGATCCACCAAGCGGAATAACATTTGCTTTTAAGATTGATGTTTGACTATTGACTGCCAGCCGTCGTCAATTACGGTGAGTGTTAAACGGCAAACACTTTTGAAGAGATAGTGTGGTTACTACAAAAAATGTCAGGGCAAGTTGTCCGTTAAAACCTGGGTTCGATTCCCAGGGGCCTAATTCTGGCAGTCGTGATCGAGTAATTTCTCGATTCGAAAGCAATTTTATCTCAGCCGATACTGAACGAATCAAAATTATTTTTTTAGTATTGTGAAACTCAAATTAATGCTTTACACTACTGAAAAAATAATTCCAATTCGTTCAGTATTGACTGAAATAATTAGATTTTAAATTGCTTTCGAATCGAGAAATTACTCGATCACGACTGCCAGAATCAGGCCCCAGGTCAGTCAAGAATGAAAAATTATCAATAAATATAATTAATTTCATGTTGTAAAATTCCTTTCTTCATAAAAATAATTTAATGAAAATTAAATTTGATAAACTTTACCGTGATTAAAAATATTAAAATTAAATACTAACTATTAAAAAAGAACAATTAAAAAATAAATAAAATTTTTGTTCTTTAAAAATTCATAAAAAATAAAAATGGGAATAAATCAGAGTTTTGGTCTAAAAAACATGTAGCTAAACATATTTCGAATGAAATGAACATTATTTCTTGGTAATCGTTGCACAACTTCTGATTTTGTCCACATTTTACTGAAAAAACTGAATTGATAAAAATCGCGGTTTTCATACAAAAATAACATTTTTTTAATAAGTGTGTGTTTGCTGCTCTTCTATTTATGGACATTTTTTCCTTGACTTAAAAAGTAGGAACCTTCACCTAATTGTGAATAAAAGCGAAACGCGTTCATCGATTTTTATAATATATGTCTTATTTGTTCATAGCTATTTTTATATATTATAGAAATAGAATTGTTATATTGCCCAACTTGCCAGCGGGAAAAAAGAAGAAGTACGGAGGCCTTGGATGTACAAGGCCTACCCCTCCATTCCATACTCATATCTTTTTTACACACGTTGTCATTGCAGAGTAGGCCTTTCTCGCTCGCTCGGGATCAAAAAAAAATAATTACTTTGCTTTTGCTTGTGCAAAAAAAAAAAAAAAAAAACAAAAATTGTTACTCCTTCTCTGCTCCCTTCTCATAGAAGCGAATGTGGTATGTGTATCTTATCTTATATTTTAAAAGAAAGAGCCAAGGCTTTCTATGAGGCCTTTTCTATAACAGTTAGACAAGAATAGTAATTGAATTAAAAAATATTATAAGCAGGTCCTCAAAAAGGCCTGACGTAAGAGGGTCTTCTGGATTTTACCGCTGGGTCATTAAATAATGTGGAGCAAATCGGCAATAACAACAGCAATAAATGACTCAATAATAATGCAAATGTATGGGTACATTAACAATTTGTCATATCGTCGGGTGGTTTCTGGTATGCCGCATGGCACATTTTTACAAAAATTTAGTTATAAATCAATTCTATATGATAAAAGTGACCTCTTTTCAAATTTTTGATATCTCGAATATATTAAGAGATACCGAACCCTAACATTGCCTTATATCCTCAATTTTATGGTTCTCTAAACATTGTTTTGCTTCATTCGTCAGTTTTTGTGCTATTAGCCAATTTCCAATGTAAAAGTAAAAATATTATTGTTTGAATTTGTTATGATTCACGTTCTACTCAAAGAATGTAGATCAAAACATTTTTGTTTTGTGCGACAAATTAGTAACCACCCGACGATACACAATGTGGTGTTTATTTTGTGTTTGCTTTAACAAATACTTTGATATACTTGAAAGACATTTTAAAATATTAGTGTAATAAATCTATAAATGGGGAACAAAACGGGTTTGCATTATTTTATATATTGCGACCCACGTTATTTTTGACAAAAAAAAAGCTATCGTGCAGATTATATTTAAAATTAATCCAAACATTATATATCGTTTTTCTAGAAAAATCATTTTTGTTCCGTGCGGCAAACCAGTAACCACCCGACGATATACATATATACATTTCTGCAAGCAAAAGATTAATAAAATATGCATTCCACGCCAAATCGAAAAATTTAAAAAAAAATGTTTCTTTGAATAATTTTAGATACCGTTTTTTACACTGAACACTCTATCCTTACGTATTTTGAATTTATTTTGGTATCTTTTAGGGGACATTTACACGGTGTCTTTCCAGACATGTCTGTTTTTGACATTCTCTTTTGAACATGCTACCAAAAACCTTTTGTCTTTTCACGATGTCTTTCCAAACATGTCTGTTTTCATATCTAATAGTCTAATTTACATATACATACAAATTGAAAACATGAAAATTCATATAAACAAACATGAGAGCTCTTTTCGTGTCTGTTTGGCAACCCCTCTTTCTTCTCTACCCCGATCGCCTACAAACAAAACAGACGTGTTTGTTAGACATGTCTGAAAAGACACCGTGTAAACTCCGTCTTATTGCACTACGCCACAAAAAAAATTAACCTTTAAAATTATATATATTTTTAAGCTAAATTGGGTCGGCTGAACTCGAATATGGCACTCATTTATTTCTTTTAAGAAACGTTTTCGAGATTTTCGAAATAGTCGCTGCTGTTGTTTTAGATATGTATGTATTTCCAAAAATCTCGAGAACTGTTCATCTTAATTGTACAAAATTTAAATTGTTGAATAAACTTGTTTTTCCTCTTTTAGCCCATATATATTGTGTGCCACTCGTAAAACTGCTCTAAGTGGAGAAGGAGCTCGCGCTTTTTGTCATTATTTCTTAAGGACAAACAGGTCGTTCTTGTTTGTCTGCTTTTCGTGCGTTTTGCGTTGTCACCCCGCATTGGTTATTGGTTCGGCGTCGTATAACTGTACCGAGTTACAGTTTTTGCGGTTTCTACATAAACTATATGCAATCGTTTTTAACCTCAATGTTTTAATGTATTGTCTGGTGGAGAACCAAAATTAACTCAATGTGACTGTTGGAGAACCATATATAACTCAGACGTTTTACTGGTGGAGTACCAAGGAAATAACTCAGATGTTTACTGGTGGAGACCAAAATACTCTGGTGCGGATTCTGGAAGCTCTCGCCTTCCTATACGAAGGTTTAGGTCGAACGAGGTTTTGTGGTTGAAGCTCCAAAAATTGTGTGATACCCTGGCATTATAACTTAAATAGTTCGCCAAAAACTTTTATTTTTAAGCAAAATCAAAAAAAAAAAATATATTGTGTGCAGAAAATCACGATTTTCGAGAATATCTCGTAAACGCGTCTTGAGAGAAATAAATGTGTGCCATATTCTTGTTTAGCCGTCCCGTTTTATCTAAGAAAATATCTTCTTTTTGAGGTTATGGCAAACAGTTTAAAATTTGTGAGCCAGTGCTATTAATAAATCTTATTTGCAAACAATTATGATAACCCGTTTTATTAATTTACGCGTTCTTTTGAAAATTTTACATAGACGATTATTTTGTGAGCTAGAATACTCCTTAGCTGAAATATTTCCGTAATTTTTTTGAATGATTGCATGAAATTTATGGGTTCCTGCGATGCCCCTAGCAGTATTGTACCACAAATCAAAATTTGTATTTGCATCTTAATAGTGTTTCTAACAACAGTTTCACACTATAAAACAAGTCTTAAGTATTTCCAGGAAACAAAAGCCCTGACATATTAAGGCCCTAATTATATAAAACGCAACGCAACGCCAAAAAATTTTATTAAAAACAAAACAAAGTCATAAATATTTTGTAATTTAGTTGTTGCTTTCTACAGAAATTCATGTACCGTTTTAAAATTTTCAACGTCAAAAGTTATGAGGCGTTTAAAATTTTAAAAGGCAATGTGAATTTCTGTAGAAAGCAACAACAAAATTAAGAAATATTTATTTTTGCTTTCAATGTAATTCTTTGGCGTTGCGTTGCGTTTTACATGCACTGCAAATAATATTGGACCACCAGATCCATTTTGATAAAATGGACTACTCCATGGACTGGTCCGATGTAATGCAAGCATGGACCATGTCATTGTTAAAAAGTCTTTGTAGTGAGACGACATGTCTTCGTTTTTAACGACATGTTTTAGTTTTTAAACGACTTCAAAAATAATCCTCTTGAGTATACGATGGAGTAGTTTTAAAACTACTCCTTTGTAGTCCAAAGCTGGGTTATATGGTCCTGCCCTAAGACATCGTAATGTTAAATAGTACATGTTTTTTCCATACGTTTGGGTTACTTTTGGACTAGTCCTTGTCCCTTGTGGGCTACTCTTTACACGCGTGTTTGGACTGGTCCTATTATTTGCAGGGATTATAGTGTAAAACGGCCTTAAGTTGAAAACTTGACGGCAATATCGGTAGATTAGGCGGTTTCGGTGCCCAGTCATAACTCTCTTGAGCTGTTGTTATTTGCTCATCGATTGGCCGTTAAAGGCTTGCTCGAGCTTCTTTCCTCCAACGTCACCACATGGTCCTTTTCCATATGCGATAGCAAAATAGTGCCACTCATTATCAAAGTTAAGATCCTCTTTGTGATATTAAATACATTATTATTAATAACAAAAAATTATCAAAATTAGTTTTAAATGCATACGTAAATAAAGAGTGTACCTTTATTTAGGCCTTTCTGCCTAACCTTACATATTTTCTTTTTTTATTTAATTCTTAAATAATAACAAATATTTGACGCTAAGCACGTAACCACTAATTTTATTTAACATTCCAATTTATATGCAAAGGTTTTTTTTTTGTTAAACATATGTTAAGTGTGCACTTATGTTTGTATGTAAATATCGTCCCTTTAATTGCAAACGGACGTAACTATACAAAAATTCGGGATTGAGTCTTTGATTGATTTTTGTTCGCTTTACTAAAAATGTTCAAAAATGGCGACTTTATTGAAAAAATTCAAACGCCAAGAACAACTTGTTGTTTATTGATTTTGTAAAGTGTTTTTACGTAGTTAGGTACGTTTGCAAATAAGGTGACGATATGTAACTTCATTCATATAAATAATAAATAAATAATTTATTTTGGTTTTATGCTTGCTGTCATTACAGATAATGGATGAAATAAAAGAAGGCATTAAGTACATTTTTCAGACATTAAATGATGCAACCATGTGCATTAGCGGTTCCGGTCATGCCGGCATAGAGGCTGCTCTTTGTAACCTTATAGAAGATGGAGATATTGTTTTATTGGCCACCACTGGTATCTGGGGTCATCGAGCCGCAGAAATGGCCAAACGTTATGGTGGTGATGTACGTTATGTTGAAGCTCGCTTTGGCCGTTCTTTGAGCGTTGATGAGATAGAGTTTGCCATACAAGGCCATAAACCACAGATATTATTTATAGCTCAAGGTGATTCATCGACCGGCATTTTGCAATCAAACTTAAAGGAGATTGGTGAAATGTGTCGCAAATACAATTGTTTATTTGTGGTCGACACGGTGGCCTCATTGGGTGGCACTGAATTTTGCATGGATGAGTGGTTAGTTGATGTGGCCTATACTGGCTCTCAAAAGGTTTTGGGTGCTCCGCCAGGCATTACGCCCATTTCTTTTAGTAAACGTGCCATTAGAAAAGTGGTGGAGCGTAAGGCTAAAGTAAAAGTATACTATTTCGATGTTTTGTTAATTGGTCAATATTGGAATTGTTTTGGTTCGTCACGCATCTATCATCATACAGTTTCCTCTACTCTTTTATATGGGCTACGTGAAGCTTTGGCTCAATTTTGTGCGCAAGGATTGAAAGAGGTAGTAAATCGGCATCAAGAATGTTCGTATCGTTTACAACAGGGCATTAAGGACTTGGGCTTGGAAATGTTTGTACCAAATCCCAACGATCGACTATCGACTGTTAATACCGTTAAAGTACCAGTGGGCATAGATTGGCGTAAAGTAGCTGATTACACTATGAGGAAGTAAGTTGAATAATAACTAATAAACATTTGTATTTTTTATTTTATGTGCTTACAATATTTTCATTTTACAGATACAACCTAGAAATAAGTGGCGGTCTTGGTCCAACTGTAGAACACGTCTTCCGAATTGGACTTATGGGTGAAAATGCCACATTTGAACGTGTCGATTTAGTACTGAATATCTTACACGAGGCCATACAGAGTACAAAATTGAACATAAATGAAAAGTCTAAAATTTAATTAGGTATTTAACTGTAAGAAATAAAAGATTTATAAACAAAATAATTAAAATCGGTATTTTGACTGTTGGGTTATAGTTTTTGTTGAAATAACATTTTCAATCGTATTAGCTTTTGTTTTTTATAGCTTTTATATTGTTAAATTATTGTCATTCAAAAGAAAATATTTGAACTGAATAAACGTTCTTTCTTGTTTAATTACTTTTATATATAACTTTCTGTGTCCTTATTGTTGTATATTACTAGAGGTTATGGGCGATAGTAAAGATATACACGGAATTCCTCAATTTAAAGGTGAGGGATTTGACGACTGGCAGTTTCGGGTGAAAACTCATCTGGATTCACTCAACTTATTGGATGTTCTAACCGGCACTCCTCCAATTGATGCAACTGCTTTAGGAGAATTTTCTAAGAAGGACAAGAGAGCAAAAGATAGAATCGTAAGTTTTGTTCATTCGGATTGTTTAAGCTTTATACGGGAAAAAGAAACTGCTTTTGAGATGTGGACTAGTTTGCAAGCCGCCTTTGCTAAACAATCTGTTGTGAACCAACTGCTTTTAAGAAAGAAACTGGTAATGTTAAGAATGAACGATGGGGACTCAATTGTGTCTCATATATTAGTTTTTGAAAACTTAATTCGTCAACTGAAATTGGCTGGTGCTAAGATGGAAGACTCTGATGTATTGGCACAGCTATTTCTAACACTACCAGAGAAATACGACCCTCTCGTTACGGCTCTACAAAATGTAGAAGATGGCAAATTAAATTTAAATTTGGTGAAAGAGCGCTTGATTTCAGAAGAAGCGAAGTTTTCTGACCGTAATAGTGAAATCCCTGAAGAAAAATTAGCATTTTCCAGCAAGAAGTTCCACTATAAGAAGAGATTTAAAGGAAAATGCTTTAAATGCAATAAATTTGGTCATCAAGCCAAAAATTGCTTGCAGGGTGAAGCAAAAGTTGCAAATACCAAAGCGGAATCCTTCATGGTAAAAATGAAAAATTATGATAAACGGTATGTTGCTGGTAAAATTAGTTTTAAATTAGATTCTGGTGCAAGTGATCACTTGGCAAATCAGAAAACATATTTTTCTTTAATTAAAAAGCTAAAAACTCCGGTGGAAATAAATGTGGCTAAAAATAATGAATCAATAGTTGCCAATCATGTCGGAAATATAAATGGTATTACTGACAAGGGTGTTGAAGTTACAATAAAAGATGTTTTATATACTCCAGACTTAAGAGATAATTTGATATCTGTGCGGAAATTAACTAAATCTGGTCTTTCGGTAAATTTTTTAAATAAAAAAGCTGTAATATTAAAAAGGTGAATTAGAAATCGCAACAGCCTATCTTATTGGTAACTTATATGAATTACATTTAAATTGTGGAACGGGTTATGCGTTATCGTGCAGTCAAAATGAATTTGAATTGAGGCATAAGCGTCTGGGGCACATTGGTATTTCTGGATTCGAGCATCTTAAGAAATTGGGATTAATAAATCGTGAACTGAAACGAAATAAGCTTGGTTTTTGTGATGTTTGTATGGAATCGAAGATTTGTCGAAATACTTTTGATGGTACAAGACCCAGAGGTACAAGAGTTATTCAAAGAATTCACTCTGATGTATGCGGCCCAATCACACCTACGGCTTGGAATGGTTCAAATTATATTGTTACATTTATTGATGATTTTACACATTTCGCAATGATGTTTTGTATTAAAAAGAAGTCAGAAGTTTTTGACAAGATTCAAGAATATGAGGCTTTGGTAAGTGCAATGTTTCCTGAATCTAAAATATCCACACTTACCATTGATCAAGGAAGAGAGTACTTGTCATTGGAGCAGCTAAATTGGTACAAGACTAAAGGTATTCAAGTCGAAACTACTGTTGCTTATACCCCACAACAAAACGGGGTTTCGGAACGATTCAACAGAACAATTTTTGAGAAGGTCAGATCAATGCTTTTAGAATCTGGAGTGCCAAAATTTCTATGGAACGAAGCTGCTTTAACTGCGGTGTATATTATTAATAGATGTCCTACCAGAGCAATTAAAGAAGATGCAACTCCAGCCGAGTTATGGTATCGTAATAAAATGAACCTTCAGAAAATAAGAATCTTTGGATGCAAAGTTTATTGTTGGGTGCCTGATGCCAAGCGAAAGAAACTTGATCCAAAAGGAAAGAAAATGGTAATGATTGGTTACGCTCCAAATGGCTTCCGTTTATGGGACATGGAAAACCGTAAAGTTGTTTTAGCTCGTGATGTTAAATTTGAGGAGACTTGCTATCCCTTCAAATCGGTCATAAAACCCTTAAAAATTCCAAATATAATTGAACGAAACAGTCACGAACAAGAGGGGGATGAAGATGAATATGTTGCTGTGTCTGATTCCAATCAAAAAAATGATATTTCCACTTCGATTGAATCCCCACCAAAAGTCGACATAACAGAAGATGAAAATATGTCACTTACTCCAGCCCTTGGGTCCGATGTTATGAATGTAGACGAAACTAACCAAGAAGTATCTAGAGATATATCGCTTTCGGAAAACGAATTACGAAGAAGTGGAAGAATAAGTCGATTGCCAGGCAAATTTTTTGATTATATAACTGGTTTCAATGCCGAAGTGATTAAAAATCAAGAACCTCAAACATATGCTGATATTTTTAATAGAGAAGACTCAAAGCAGTGGGAGAATGCTATTAAAGATGAATTAAATTCTTTGAAAGTGAATCATGTTTGGGAGGAAGTTAGAGTTCCACCTAATGTTAAGTTGCTAAAATCGAAATGGGTGTTTCGAATAAAAGAAGATCACAACGGAAACTTAACAAGATACAAAGCACGATTGGTTGTCAAAGGATTTCTTCAAAATTACGGCATTGACTACTGGCAAACATATGCTCCTGTTGCGAAGTTATGCACAATAAGAATAGTGCTGGCTATTGGTCTTCATTATGGTTACAAATTTCATCAACTGGATGTTAAAACGGCATTCCTACATGGAGAATTAAAGGAAACCATTTACATGGCTCGACCGGAAGGTGTAAAGGGAAAAAACGACGAATGTTGCAAATTAGTGAAATCACTTTATGGTTTAAAACAAGCTCCTAAATGCTGGAATGACAAATTTAATAACTTCATTGAATCATTAGGTTTTTCAAGATCAAAACATGACTACTGTTTATATGTTAAAATCGACAAAAATAAAACTGATGCGTTGTATTTAATTTTGTATGTGGACGATCTGCTAATTGTTGGAAGTAAAATTGAGAGCATAAACAAATTAAAAGCTGACCTTAAAAGAAACTTTGAAATGTCAGATTGTGGCGATTTAAAGTACTTTTTAGGGATGAAAATAACATTAAGTGATGGAAGCTTATCTATATCGCAGGAGTCGAGTATTAACAAGATTTTGAATAAATTTGGAATGTCGGAGTGCAATTTAGTAAAGACTCCAATGGAAAAAGGATTGCAGGTGGAAATTAATAGAACCAACCAAGGAACAAACTAACCATATCGTGAACTTTTGGGTAGCTTGATGTACATTATGTTGTGTTCACGACCAGATATATGCTATCATGTCGGCTACCTAGGTAGGTTTCAACAAAATCCTAACGATATACGTTGGCAACATTTGAAGAGAGTTTTGAGGTATATTAAAGGAACTTCGTCTATGAAATTAAATTTTCCAAAGAGCAACAATGAACCAGTAATTGGATATGCAGACGCAGATTGGGCCTCAGATATATTAGATCGAAAGTCAGTAAGTGGATACTTATTTAAAGTCTATGGCTGTACGATTTCTTGGTGTAGTAAGAAGCAACAAACAGTAGCCACATCCTCGTCAGAAGCTGAATACATAGCTCTTAGTTTAGCGACAGCAGAAGCTATTTGGATAAGAGGAATCATGAAAGATCTCAAGGAAATAGATGACAACTATCAAATAAAGATTTTTGAAGATAACAGAGGATGTATTGGAATGGCAACAAACCTTGAAACAAAACATGTAAAACATATAGATATAAAACACCATTTTATTCGAGATAATATTGCAAGTGGCATAATTAGTATTGAATCAATAAGTTCCGAGATGCAGTTGGCAGATATTTTTACAAAGTCAACAGACTCCTGTCGTTTTGTTAAACTACGTGATCAACTTGGACTAATCGATTGAGAGGGGGTGTTGAAATAACATTTTCAATCGTATTAGCTTTTGTTTTTTATAGCTTTTATATTGTTAAATTATTGCCATTCAAAAGAAAATATTTGAACTGAATAAACGTTCTTTCTTGTTTAATTACTTTTATATATAACTTTCTGTGTCCTTATTGTTGTATATTACTAGAGTTTTCCTTTTTATTTCAGTAAAAAAAAGTAAAAAAAAATTGATAGAAGAAACTGTAAAACGACAAATTTTCAGAACGGCAAACATATGTAGCTTTTTGATAACCTCGAACGTTTGCACGAAGGCCTCCCAGCCCGCTTTTCTTGGCCAAAATACAAATTTGGTGACATTCTGTTTTTGGTTTTTTATTCTAATAGTAAGCACTTTAAACCAAAGTATGTATATGCATCAAACCAGCAATAACTACATATAATCACCTTAAATGCAAAAGGGCGTGACAACACTTTATTTTTTACAAGAGAACACAAAACTTTACAAAATCAATAACAACAACGTGTACTTGGCGTTGAATTTCTTTAATAATAATTCTTTAATGATTTGATAAAATCAATCAAAAACTTTATTTCGATTTTTTTTGCTCTTACGCCTTTTTGCATTTTAGGTGATGATATAAACATGAATTTTGTTTTTATAAATAATTATGTGCCGTTATACATTCGGTGACCATCCGTCCTGTATTATACAGAACAGGGGGCTAATTCTGGAAATCGTGATCGAATACTTTCTCGATCTATGCAGCATGGAAACTTTTCTTTTCGGACATCCTCTTTTGCGTCTTTCCGCGGGATCTTATACAAATGCCTGTTTTGCTGGAGATCGTCATTCATTCGTTTAACCTCATTGATGTCGGCGTATAGCTCATACTGCTCTTGGTTCGTAAGATACCGATATTCCCCGTTTCGAAGATTGGCCCATATATCTTGCGAAGTATTGTTATTTCGAACACACCAAGTACCACTTTATCCGACTAAGCAAGTTCCCATGTCTCTGCGGCGTATAGTAGCACAAAAAGGATCAAAGTCTTGTATATTGTTGGCTTCGTCTGCGAGAGAGAGGCTCCTGTTTAAGTAGTAGCATTTATTAGCAAGTATAATTTTTCGCCTAATTTATTAACTAATGTAGGCGAGGTATACAAATTTATCTACTATCTCGAAGTTAAAGTTACGAGCGTCCACAGATTTTCCCAATCTCGTGGATTCTCTATTCGTTCCATCAACTGATTCTTTCTCTACATTTGCAAAGGCAGCAGTGACATCTCGCAACGTTCATCCAATGATGTTGAAATCATCGGGATATGCGAGCAGCATGTGTCTCTTAGTGAATATTGTGCTGTTTCTATACACAGTCGCGTCACGAACAACATTCTCCAATAAACCTTCTCCAAAAGACTGTAACCTTGCCTGGGTTTTGAATGACTCGGAGAGATCCCTTCCAATTTTCACTGATGATTCCTTTCAGTTTAAGTCATTTTGCACAATCTGATCAGCTGTACAGATATGCCGAATTCAGACATGGCTTCAAACACCCTTGCACGTATCGGACTGTCCAGAACGGCCTTGTAATCGATGAATTAGTTGTTTTCTTCAAAATTTTACGTAATGTGAATATTTGGTCAGAGGTGGATTTGCCAGGTCTAAAGCCACACTGTTAATGGCCAATTATTTACACACGATGAGTATGAGACTTATCCCTCTATAGTTAGCGCAGATTGTGTTATATCCTTTTTTTGTAAACAGGACATAGCACACTTAGGTTCCAATTTTCGGTCATGCGTTTTTCCAGCCAAATTGTGCAGATGCTCCTTAACAACTTATCTCCCCTTGTCTTAAAAAGCTCCACCCTCTTCTCAAATCCCGCCCAGATTTTGTCGAATGTTGTGTATTGATAACCAAGATGCTTGTACCTATTTAATTTTGACATTTTGGCTCATGACGTTCTCCAGATACATACATATACAGAAATCTATAATGTCTTTGTGCAGGAGGTGCCCTGCTCACTTCTACAATCCCTCCTACATTTTCAAAAAGGTTGTGTATTAATAACCCAGCTATGTATTCCGAATTTGGACAATATGTCTCCTACCGTTCTTTAGATATAAAAGAACTATTTTGTGCCACGTCCTCTTCTCCAATCCTGCCCACATTTCGTGGGATGTTTTGCATTCACAACCGAGATGCTTGTATCTTATTTGAAAACTTTAGCTCTTTTAGTTCTCCAGATACAAATAAATTTATAATGTGTTTGTATGGGAAGTGCCACGCCCACTTCTCTAATCCCGTCCCATTTTTGTTAACCAAGATGCTTGTACCAAATTTAAAAACTTTGGCATTTGCCGTTACCGATTTATATACGGAAAAATAAGTAAAATCAAGTTAGAGTGCTTAATTATGCCATGCCGAAATTTGTATACCCTTCACCATGGTACAATAAGAACAGAAAGTTATGTAAATACCGTTATAAATAAGATATTAAAAAATCTATTTTGAGCCACGCACACTTCTCCAATACCGCCTACATTTTGTCGGATGTTGAGTACCTAATTTGGAAGCTTTTGGTCTTTCCGTTCTCCAGATATACAGAAAAAAAGACGGACATTGTTGAAGCAACTTCGCTTTTCATGTATGTATGTATTTGTTATGTGTAAAAAGTCTAAAGAAAATAATAATAAAAAAAAAACCAGATATACAGAAAAACAGATTGGCAAATGGTCATCGTTAAACCAACTGTGCTGTACAAAAAAAAATCCAAACGAAAAAAAACTGTTATTTTCAGTGATGGATATAAGAAAACAACAACGGATTTTATGGGAAAAATTAGAGCCAGTCGTGACATATGATATACATAAATGTCTAACAACCTAGCCCCCATCATATCTGTTTGGAAAACCTATTTCAACGGTCAGACGGACATCTTTAAATCAACAAACAGGATGACAAACTTGACCTTTTATTTTCGGTAAAGGGCATTAAAACAACAACAAGGGATTTATGGGTCAAATTAGAAGCAGTCGTGGTTTTTTGATCATGTCTTAGTCATTTATGGACCGATATCGCTGAATTTTATTTAAAAAAAATTTAAATGAGCATTTTTTAACATAAATATTTACCAACCAAGACATCATCATATCAAGGTTATTCGGAAACCCTATTTCAACAAACGGACAAACAAGCGGTCAACCGCCAACAAAATACATTTATTAAAAATTTTTTTTAATTTATTTTGTTGCTGTTAATAAACCTACGTAATCATATAACCTGAATAATCAGCCTCCTTTCGTGAACAACGTTAATGTTTTTATCGAAGTTAGTAAATGAACTTAAATTGAAATAAATAATATTTTGTAAGCCCAAAAGGTATTTTATTTTTTATTTTGTCCAAGAAAAGTCGACTGGGAGTCCATAGTGGTTTGGTCGAATTCTATATATTGAAATTTATTTGCCAACAGTGGTACCTTAAGTCGAAATATTGTAATATTCAGGAAGAATTAAGAAAAGGATTTGTATCACTTACTGCAATGCTTCAGAGTTGGATGTTCAGTTTGAAATCAATAAACGGAAACTTGATGAACAACTGGAAAATGGACTAAAATTAATCTGTAGCCAAATATAAAATACAAAAAAAAGTTTCTACCTTTGTCCATTATAGACTCTAAAACCATCCAACCGATGTGGCCCAGATCGGTTTCAGTAGAAAGGCAATTTTGTGAAGATGGTTTTAGGATATACTTACGTCACACAGATAATAGTACGTACTCCCTCTAAAATGGAGTTTAAGAATAACCCTGGGTTTCTGATGGTTTTTTTTTTTTTGCTTGCATTTGCAAGGCATTGATACACTATCAAAATCAAACTACAAAAAGTTCGGGTCACTTTCCGCTTATTATACTATTACACTTAAAAATTAATCTGACAGCACAGATAATTATACCTACGATGCCAAAAAGAAAACGGTCCTTTTTAAATTAAGTAGATTTCAAGAAGAAAAAAATATACGGAAAGTCGTACAAGCTAAATTTGTAAGCAAATTCTTAAAGACTGCAGTGATTTTAGGAAAAAAAAATACTGTTTTATTAAAATAGGTAAGAAAACAAAGGACATTTGTACCGAAATGCGTGAACATCTTTTAAAATAAAGGAACGATGGGAATTCCTTGCGTTCAATTTTTAAAATTGTGCCAAGTCTAGAGTGCAGACTGTAATAAAAGATTTGTCTGAGTCTCAATCCCTTGCAAGCAAGCCAAAAACTGGACGTCCACCCAAAATTTCCCCACGAGTTGAGCGATTTATAAAAAGTATTGTTAGTAAAATAGTGCCTTCTAGGGAGAGGTGGTCAGGTAGGAGCAGATTATTTGGTGGATTTGCTATTTTTACTGATGGCTCGAAGATGAGGGGCACGGGTACATTGAGGATCTGAACATTAGAAGGTCATATAGGCTTCCTGACGACTGCAGTGTTTTTCAGGCGGAGGTTCTGGGGGTCTTGAGGGCCGTGGAACTTATGAGGGACAACATTGATAGGGGCTCAGAGGTCACTATATATGTGGACTGCCAGGCGGCTCTTATGGCCGTAAGGGGCTGTTATGTGAACTCTGGAGGGAGTCTTAGGGGAGTATTTGCTAAGGTTGTGCTGGGTGCCGGGTCACTGCGATATAGGCGGCAATGAGGTTGCTGATGAGTTGGCAAGACAGGGCTCAGAGATGGAGGATCCTAAATGTATGGAGGCGGTCAGGCCTCCAATAGGCTTATATTTTGGAAGAATCAGGGAGTGGATTCTGGGCGCGAACAATCATGCCTGGGGGAGCCGAACGGACTGCCGGGTATCGCGGAAGCTGTGGCCGGTGCTTAGAAAGTCCGATTCGGGGTCGCTGCTGGGCAGGAGTAGGGTCTGCGTTAGGACCATGATAGGAATGATCACGGGCCACTGTATGATAGGCAGGATGGCGGTGAGGATGGGATCCGACTTGTCGGATATGTGCAGGTTGTGTGAGGATCCTGAGGAGTTGGAGACAGCTGAGTACATTTAATGCCACTGTCCCAGGCTACAGGGCAGCAGGCTGAGGTGGCTGGGCAGTAGATTCCTGGACGAATATGGGGATGTCTCGGGTTGCGGACTCGAGAATCTGAAGGCGTCACAATGGATCTTACTGGTCTCTGGGTGAAGGTGTGAAGGAGACTTCACACCAGCCTTTCTACCTACCTACCTACTAAAATGGTGGATAATGTTGCAAATGGAAGAATAGCTAGTTTGGAGTTGTAGATTAATATTCTCCAAAGACGTCTCAACAGATCTGATATTATATTGCGGGGCCTACTACATAAATTTAAGAGCCTTTTAAAAGGATTTGTTCACAATGTAATGTTCATATATACATATGATTTCGACATTAAGCACTTTACTTATTTTACCGGTGGAAAAGCTGTCCTTGTAAAATTTAATTCCGTGCAAATTCGTGATCAAATAATGATTAACTACACTAGTCGCAATTTACACTATGGACATTTCTTGCCGGAGTGACAAAGTTAGTTAGTAAGGGGGCGACGCTGTATGCGTGACACAATTTACTTCATGCCTCTCTCGTCAACAAACTTTTTCTGTCTGACAAGAAATGTCCACAGTGTATATTGCGACTTAGGAATCGTTTATTGTTTTTAAAAAATAAAATTCGCCTCGGTGATGACAACTGAAAACTGGGGGCAAGATAAAACGATATAAATTTATAAATTATGACACACCTTAAACGAAAGAAGAGAAGCTGGATCAAACTTTGGCCTTATTCAGGCAATCGTGATCGAGGACTTTCTCAATTCAAAAGCAATTTCATTTCGAATTCTTTCAGTCGATAATGAACGAATCGAAATAATGTTTTCAGTGTTGTAAAGCATTAATTTAAGTTTCACAATACTGAAAAAATAATTTCGATTTGTCTGAAAGAACTAGAAATAAAATTGCTTTCGAATCGAGAAAGTACTCGATCACGACTGCCAAAATTTGGCCCCTGAAGTGATTATATGTACTTTAAGGTGATTGCATTAATCAGTGTGAAGGGCGTGGTGATTTAAGTGATATATTTTTTTCTTCTGTGTAGTAATTCTTGCTGAAGCACATTCTACATACATACATATGTAGCTAGAGACGATTATATTCATATTTACAATAGTTTTTTATATCCTAATTTTTCTAGTTCTGTTTGCAAGTTACTATATTCATATCATTTTGGTAGAAATCAATATGTAGTCATTGGTAATCGTGCTTTCAAGCTTGCTTTCAGTTCACAGTGGTGTGCCTCAAGGTTCGGTTCTTGGAAATCTTTACTTTTTATAATCTCCCTTATCGTAGTTGGCGAATTTAAAATACGCCTGCGACTGTTTGGTAATAGATTAATGGAATTAAGTTAACGTTCTCTTTATAAAATATATGTATTACCAAACAGTCGCAGGCGTTTTTTAAATTCGCGAACCACGATAAGGGTGAATGTTTATTAATTATATTTTTGATGAAATTTCTAGCAATATGTGTCTTCCTTTTTCTTTTGCTGATGAAGTGCAGCTTTTGTTTAGGGATTTTCTGATTTTTTGCAAAATGTGATCATTTATATAGTTCAGTTGTTAGATAGCTGGGTTTTAGATAATCAGGTATGTAATGAAAAACGATCGTTTTCAAAACGTTCGTTTTAGCAGGTGTGCTGAATTTGAAAAAACTATGTCAATACCTCCCATAGTTTTTCCGTACCTGCGATTTAAATTTTGTGAGTTTGAAGAAAAACTCATTTTTTGGCAATATTTTGGCGTATAACAGGGCTGCCAGGTACTTTTTTCATTGTCCCCAAAAAATTAAAAAAATATCCCCAAAAATCCTCAAATTAAGAAACAAAACCTTAAAAAGTTAACATATTTTTTCTTTTTCTTTCTGACCAAATTTTATATTTTTTTTAAAAAAATAGTAAAATAGTAAGAATAATTTTAATAGGAAATCCCCAAAAATCCCCAAATAAAAATGTTTATTAAAAAAATTATTTTATTTTGCTGTGATTGCCAACTTTCAGCTTCCATTCCTATTTCTTTTTCTATAGAACCTGCCAGCTTATCAGCTCTAGTAACGTCGTCTACAAGTACTTCTATATTTTTTATGCTATCTTTGTAATTAAAAAAGGCTTGTGCTGATTTTAGAGGTATATATATCAAGGTATTATCAAAGAAGTAATGTGGATGAAAAGCTTACTCCTCATACTGCATTTACTATATCAATTGATGCGCGTTATGGCATTACAACAGGTGTTTCTGCTCATGATAGGACACATACGATACTTACCGCCATTGATGAAAAGAGTACTAAAGATGATATTATTACTCCTGGGCATGTTTTTCCTATTATTGCAAATGATGGTGGGGTTTTAGCACGTAATGGTCATACTGAAGCAAGTGTTGAAATAGCAAAGTTAGTTGGCTTTAATCATGCAGCTGTAGGGTGTGAATTGGTGAATGATGATGGCTCTATGATGCGCTTACCTCAGTTACTTAAATTTGCTGAACAACATAAAATTAAGTTAACGTACTATCACTTTGCAAGAAAGTGATGCAAATGATGTTTGTATACCTTGACCTACCATATATCCCCCTACTTGACATAATAAAACAAGAAATTCTAGTTATAGTATGCTCGCGTGATCTATGAAGTCAATAGTTAAATTGAAAAATTTCGGTTATAATTTACTTTATATAGAAGGTGCCCTTAAATTATGCTAAAAATCGCTATAATAGGCCTACCAAATGCTGGTAGGCCAGTGGTATAGCGCTGGAGGATGACAGTAGCGAATATGTTACGTGCAATAATTGAAACACCAGTAACAGTCGTTTTAGGTCCAGGTTGGCCAGGAATATTGTATTTCTGTATTTGGTGGGTCTCCAGGAGATTATGATAATGAGCTTCCAAAAGATCTCAAAGAACAAAAAAATCAAGTTGGAAAAAATTTACACATCTGTAAGGCAACTCCACATTCTGAGGAATGTGCAAATCTTATTGCAGAACACCAGTGACTACTACTCTTCTGCTCATTTAAAGATGGTACATATTGACCGCAGCCTACCAATATTTTACCGTCAAAACCTTCTTTATTTATCTCTTCTACTAGAAGTGCAACTCGTGCAAGTAATGCTGCAGTTATTCCTGCAGCTAGTAACCTCTACATTGAGAATGGTAATGTATCGTTTGAAGAATTAATTCACTAAATAGTGAATTCTGTAATTGCCTAATTACAGCATTGTTACGTTACTAGTTAGCTATGAAATACAAGTTTTCTTGTCATTTTAATCTGCTGCAGAGATTGCGAAGTTAAATAAAATAGCTTCAGTTTCATGATAAGGGAGCTGGCGAAACTTGTCAAGGAAGTTTTTCGTTTCTATTCCCAATGTTATATGGGTATGCAAGAAGTCTATTAATAAAATCTTTGTATTCTCACATCATGGGTGTGTGAGAGACTCAATTTTGCAGCGCGATGTCCATGATATTGATCTCGCTACCAATTTGCTTCCTGATCAGGTGATGAAAGCGCTAAAACTCCGTAATATATGACTTGGTCTCTTTCGTTTTATTTATAAGAATTTGGAGCTTGTTCAATCGGTATTAGTCATCCTTATAATCAACAATAAAAATACATATATGGGCATTTCCAGCGAAAAGTCTACTTTTCGTAACGTAACGCCAGCAAGCAAATAGCCTTGTATTTTGGGCCCAAGTTGTTCAAATGTTATCATTTTTGTTACAAAACGTAGAGCTAGTTGCTTCTTGCGTCAAAGTATAAAAAAGTAAATTTTACATATAAAATTTTTTGAGAGAAAATGTTATTTGCTTGCTGGCGTTACGTTACGAAAAGTAGACTTTTCGCTGGAAATGCCCATATACGTCATTTATTTAATAGTTCGATGCATCATATCTACTAACCAATAGCCCAGCATCCTTTTCCCTAAACTTTATTATATTGCCTTTCATCTTTACTTATTTTTGGGGAAGACATACATACTTGCTTTAAAATTGTCTTTAAAAAAAATCAAAAATTTTATGTGTTGTCAACGGTTTTAGATTCTATTTTTAAATTCTTTATTTTTAAACACTCACTCAAGAAGAATAACATAAGTTCATAAAGTACCTTTAACACAGTTAACAAAAATGGTAATCTTAATTAGGACCTTCTAAGCCGTATAAGTTGTTGATAAGTCACAATTTACACTAAGGACATTTCTTGCCGGACAGAAAAAGTTTGATGGCGAGGAGTCGAAAAGGTAGAGTGTGTAGTACATGACTATCTGTACTGGACATTTTTTCATTTCTCTTTCTTACTTTTCGTAGTTTACATCTTGTTGCTTCATATTATTTTTCTGTCTGACTTCATATGTAAACGCTTCAGGTAAGATTAAAAGAGAATTCAAAAAATGTTCGGCAAGAAATGTCCCTAATGTAAATTGGGACTAAGAGTAAGATAAAAGTTTTGATACTTTTTTTCGTATTTTATATACGAAACAAAGAAAAATAAGCGTAAATAATAAAAGAAGGGAAAATATATTAAAAGAGTGTCAAATACCCCAAAAATCCCTGAATTTTTTTTTAATCCCCAAAAAAATCCCCAGTCCCCAAATTACTTTCTTTGTCCTTTTTGCTGGCATCAAATCCCCAACTTTGGGGATAAATCCCCAAGTCTGACAGCCCTGGCGTATAAGCCCAATTTCAATGCTGCTATGAATTTTAAGTAAAGTTTATACAGAATATTATAGTCCAGATAATTTTAAATATATTTTCATTCAATGAAGGGGTTTATTCGTAAATGTTGAACAAATCTATATACATTTCTGAACTTATATGGCCAATCTGAGCTGTGTTCGTTTACTTAAAATTGTTGCAAAATTTGTAACAATTGTTACTTGTAAATTTACATTTAACATTGGCTTGTAACAAGTGTTACAAATTTGTAACAATTTAATATTTCTGCATTGATACAATTAAGGTAACTTAACCGATTGAAATAAAACTGGCCGTCTGCACTAAACAGCTGCTCGCTGGCAACAATAGTTGGTAGTGCATTGGTACTGCATTTAAAATGTTAAATGGATTTTTTCCCAATGTGCAACTAAATTAATGTTTCGTGGACTTAAGGGTTCATTTACATAAATACGTAATTCCTTTTGGAGAATATTTTCATTATTTTCTTCCACTTCAATGTAAGGAATTGAGTCGTACTTTTCTCATATAGAAGCTTTAATTTGTGTCCCTTTTTTTCTTTCCCATATTTTAATCTTGTTTACCTGTTTTAGAAACAATATAAAATTTCCAATGCCAAATTTGGAAAAAAGTTTGTACTAGTTTATTATTTTTGTATGGTTTTGTAACATTTGCAAAAAATGGTACATATTTTAAAGTTCGGGCTTTGGCAAAATTCGGCCAAATTAATTTCGAACACCTATAAAACTGTGCAACAAAAAAAAAAAAAAACAGCCTCAATACTTGCAACGCGAAATAAAACTGGACTATTGGTAGGGCAAATCTGCCAAATGGTTTTGAAAAGTTGGCTCGGGTTCCCGAAATATCGGCCCCTAAAGTTTTTGAATTTTTTGGAAAGGCGTTTGGTATAAGTAAAAAAAAAAAATATACTTTCAGATGTCCTCAGTAGAATTGTATGACGATTCTACTGAAGACATCTGCAATAGTCTTTTAGCTTAGAAGTACATTTAGTATATTTTTTGACTTGAACCAAAGGGCTTCTCAAGAAATTCAAAAATTTTAATGCCCGAAATTTCGAAAATCCGTTTTATATACATTCCAGGAACTTTTGGTTTTAGAAGACCCCTAGTCAAATTTGATGCAGAAAATATTCGTGGAACATTTTAACCTGCGACCGGCAAAATCAGGGCGATGCGTTTTCTCTTTATACTCTTTTATTACGTACGTGTGCAGGGCTGTCAGACTTGGGGATTTATCCCCAAAGTTGGGGATATCATGTGAGCAAAAAGGACAAACACTCAATTCACATGAGGGCTTTTACGACGTCGATTTGTCGACGTCTCTTTTGGTTTGTTGGCGAGCGGTGTAGAGAAGAATGAGGGGTAAACAAAACGACTCGTTTTGTGTTGTTCATGTCGTTTTTTATATTTCTCTTTTAACTTTTTCTTTTTACGTTTTATTCTTTTTCTTACTTTGAAGTGTGTGGTTGAAAATACAGTGAGACCTCGATTATCGATAATAGACGCGACCGGCAGCATTCTTGATTATTTATTTTTTCATGTGTTTCTTATTTTATGTAAATATATAATGTATTATTATGTAAACACGAGGAAAAAAGTAATTTTGGCAGAACATGCTTTCAGTACGTTGGGAAATTCTCTTTCTTCGTTTATTTAAATTTGTTTTGATTGTTCAAAAGTAAACGAAAAAAAGATAATTTGTTTATAGTTTCGGATAACAGAGGTAATGCCGGATAATAGAGGTAATTTAAATCAATGCAAAAAATTTTTTATTTTCCAGTCAATTGAAGCTGCCGGTTAATCGAATGACGGATAATCAAGGCCATACTGTAAATAAAAAAAAGACATGCAACCAAAAATCATCGTATGAACGCAAAGAGATTTTGGAAGTTGCTTTAAAAGGAAATCAAGATAAAACGACGTCGTAAAAGCCCTCATGTGAATTGAGTGAAAGAAAGTCATTGGGGGATTTTTTTGGGGATTTAAAAAAAATTTCGGGGATTTTTTGGGGATTTTACACTTTTTTATTATTTATACTTATTTTTCTTTGTTTCGTATATAACTCCAACAAGCCGAACATTAACATTTTGGCCGAAGTTCGGCTTCGGCCAAAAAAGCGAGTTCGGTCGGACACTAATAAGCTTGCTATTTTTCTTGATTGTGTTTAAAAAAAAGAATTTAAAAATTGAATCTTAAGTCGTTGACTACACAAAAAAATTTTGATTTTTTAAAGACAAATATGTATTTATGTCTTTCCCAAAAATAAGTCAATATGAAAAACAATATAATAAAGATTGGGAAAAAATGCTATGCTATTGGTTAGTGGTTATGATGCATCGAAGTACTAAATAAATGACGGATATATGTATTTTTATTGTTGTTTATAAGGATTGCTTAAACCGATTGAACAAGCTCCAAATACTTATAAATTGGCTCATTCGTCTTCAATAACATCATATTGTTCTGCTTGTTATTCCTCACTGGAATCGTATAAAAAGGATTAAAACAACATGCCGATACCAGTCGCTACAAACGAAATAAAATGATTTTTTTGACTAAAAATTTTTATTGGGGGATTTCTTATTACTATTTTTCTAACTATTTTTTAAAAAAAATTTTAAATTTGGTCAGAAAAAAAACAAGAAAAAATATTAATTTTTTAAGGTTTTGTTTTTGGGGATATTTTTTTAATTTTTTTGGGGACAAGGAAAAAGTACCTGGCAACCCTGTACGTGTGCACACGCATTGAAGAGAATGTAACAACATTAACAACAACATAAGTATGTAAAATTCATACAACGTATATGTACCCTGCAAATAATAGGACCAGTCCAAACACGCGTGTAAAGAGTAGCTCACAAGGGACTAGGACTAGTCCAAAAGTAACCCAAACGTATGGAAAAAACATGGTCTATTTAACATTACAAAGGAGTAGTTTTAAAACTACTCCATGGTATACTCAAGAGGATAAGTTTTGAAGTCGTTTAAAAACGAAAGCACGTCGTTAAAAAACGAAGACATGTCGTCTCACTACAAACACTTTTTAACAATGACATGGTCCATGCTTGCATTACATCGGACCAGTCCATGGAGTAGTCCATTTTATCAAAATGGATCAGGTGGTCCAATATTATTTGCAGGGTATATACAATCGCAAAATGTAATAGTATAGGTTGCCGGTCGCAGATTTAAGCCCTCGCTAAGTGTCGTTTTAGTATACTTTTGTGTAGAAGTTAAAAAAAGGAGAAAAAATGACACCTTAAAATTAGTGTTGGAGGGTTAATATATTCTAAGCAAAGAATCGCCATACATTTAGTATATTTTTTTTGACTTATAGGTACCAAACATTAATCGGTCGGACACTAGTAAATATGTATGTATGTAGTTTATTCAAATTGAAGTTAAAAAGAAAGTTTAATTTAAAACCAAACACTCTCTAGCTAACTAAATCTTTGGTTGTAGCAAATACAGGCTACGCTAAATAAAGCTTTTAGTTATAGCCGGCCTTTGGGCGGGACAAAGATTTCCTCCTCTATGGTATAAAAAAACTCCGGCTTCGCCAACTAAGCTTCTCTGCATAGTCGGCCTTTGGCCGGGCGCATGGACTTTCTCCTCTATATAACAACACCGGTTTCGCTAAAACTTCTCTGCATAGCAATTAATTATGATTACAAAAAACTCATATTTTCCCAAAATCATCCGCGTTTCTTAATGGATTAAGAATTTTTTAAATTTTTTTTTATCCAGAAAGATATAGTCAAAAACTTTCAAATGCTACAAATGTTGGCCACATTGATTCATAAATGTAGTGGAAAATCGCATATACCTACAAACATACATATGAAAACTGCAGAGGTCCGTAACTCAAAAACTATGGCCCCTATTACGGTTCACAACTCAACTCAGTTGAGTTGTAAATAAAACAACTATTGTGTTGAGTTGTTATTTTTTGATGTTTTTCGCCGCAATATAGCAAAGTTGTAAACCATAATACAAAAATTAAAAAATTAACACAACTGAACTGAACCGTAATAGGGGCCTATGCGTTTTAGACTTTTTCCATCTATTTTCTTATTTTTTAATGTTATATCATCCATATATTTTTTTTTTTCGTTTGGTACTTCGTTGGTAAACTAGATATGAACCAAAATTTTTAACTATTTAGGAACATTTTTAAAATGTTATAATACAGGACACTTGGTATTTAAAGTTTATATTTAACTTATTTTTATTTTATCTGTTCCAGAATCAAACTTTAAAACAGTTCTTTCTCAAAATTTATAGGCTGTTTGATTTAAGCCATTATCAAATAAAAAATGTATTTTAATAAAACGTAATACAAAGTCAAGTGAATTAACCCTGTTTCTGTGCAAGTTCACGGGCCTTGGCGCGTTCCAATTTAGCGATGCGAGCCAAACTCTTCGAACCCAAGATACCACCACCCCAGTGTCTACGGATTTCATCATGACGATCGTTGTAGTTCGTCTTGATAGCTTCAACGACTTTAGCGAAGTTGGCCTTATCGTTTGCTTCGATATGGGTCAAAGCCAAAGTGGTGCAGGTCTTGCGACGCACCAACAAACCGAGTCGGGCTTTACCCTTAACAATACAGTAGGGAACACCCATTTTGCGGCATAAGGCAGGCAAAAACAACACCAACTAAAATAATAAACAAAATAATATTTTGGTAATTAAAAATTATGTTAAAAACTTTTTTTTATAATTTAATAGATTTCCAAATATTTTGTTCAGATTGTCAAGCTACCACACAATTGTTATTTATGCCTCAAGAGGCTGATAAACACAACTTCAGTTGAAGAAATTCAAGTTATCATCATTTAAATGTATAAACAAGCCAGATGGGCCAATGGTTTACATTTTAACTTACCTCTAGGGGATCAACATCGTGAGCGATGACAACTAATTGAGCCTTCTTTTGTTCAACCAACTTGGTGACAGAGTTGGTGCCAGCGCGGAGGAAAGTAGGCTTCTTCTTGGGTTGGACATCCTTACCCTTAGCCTTGGCTTCAGCAATCTTCTTCAAGCGTTGCTTTTTTGCAATCGCAGATTCGGGACGGTATTTCTCCAACAATTTAAACATTTTTACGGCTGTTGTCTTGTCCAAAGTTTGGCTGAATTGATGGATTGGTGGTGGCACCTTCAAGCGCTTTTGCAAAACAGCCTTTTGGCGTTGGACGCGGATGTACTTGGGCCATCTCACGAAGCGAGACAAATCGCGTTTGGGTTGAATGTTTTGACCTTTAATAAAATAATTTTCCATTAGTACTTGTTTAACAAACAAAATATCAAGTCGCTTAAGACAAAATACCAATTTTAATATTTATGTACTTACCAATACCAAAGTTTTTGGGACGCTTTTCGAAAAGTTGGTTAACAACTTTTTTGACAACGGGCTTTTTGACAGCCAAAGGAGCTGGGGCAACCTTCTTGGTCACTGGCTTCTTCTTTGGTCTGGGCTAAAATACACAACAAAACAAAAGCCAATCAATCAATCTGTTCAGCAATCATTATTTTTTGTAAACAATCACTTTTTTCGATTATTTTATGGAAACACTGAATTTGTTTACTATTTAGATTTCAAGTACCTTCTTCACAACCATTATGAATTATTTCTTTTATAAGATGTTAATGAAAAAAGCAGATTTCACGGCAGGTCAAAAAAAAGACCAGCTTTTACTTCTGCTTGTCAAAAAGGAAAGGAGTTGAGCAAAACGGAAGTAATACCAATGTCAAACACACTTCAGAGTTGTATTTTTACATCTTAAGCGACACCTGGTGTTGATTTTAAAATGACATTATTCAAATGTAAGCATTAATCACCCCGCTTGACAATATAGTCGCTTAAAAAGTAAAATTTTTCAGTTCTTTATGATTTTAATTATAAATTTTTTTAAGTTTATTCAAATAATTTCTGTGATTTCAAGTGTCTTTTTCTTTATTTGTAAATGAAAATATACTTTAAGGCCCATAACTATAGTCATAAACAAAGCATACTTTAAGAGTTCTAAAGTAAACTTTTCTTAAAAATATGCTTTTGATCTACTATAGACAAGTAAAAGCATACTTTACACGTTAAAACCGATGTTAATTTTAAAACCAGCTGAAGTTGTTTTTAACTCATTTAACAACAGCATCAGCTGTTTTTCGCCAGCAAAAAAGTACTTGCAAAAAGTTAAAAATGATTATGTTACAAGATATTGGCCGATATTTTGCAATTATTAATGATTTGGAGGAAAACTTTAATGGAAAGATACACAAAATACATTGTATAGGCCCTAATTGTGTAAAACTCAACGCCAAAAATAACATTGAAAGCAAAAACTAAGCCAAAATATTTTGTAATTTTGTTGTTGCTTTTTACATAAATTTTTATTGCGTGTTTAAAATTTTTCAACTCCGCAAGATATGCAGTGTTTTTTTTATATATTAATTTTCAATGTCAGCTGCTTAGAGTTGCCCCTTGCTTATATTTTGTTGTAAGTTGTATGAAACAATTTTCTACATTTGAGGTGGCACCCAGTTAAAGTCGGTTCAATATAAAACATACTTTAATTTCGACTATAGTAGTAAAATAATTAATAGAATGTTTTTATTTTAAAGTTGTTTTTAAAAAGAATCGACTTTAGCGTTTGACTATGATTATGGGCCTAAGATTTTAGATTTTAGCTAATTTTAATATTCAACGTTTTCGATTTAAATATGCAAACTTTGGTTCTATAAGTTATATAAATTATTATATTATAAACAGAATACTTAAATCATATTTAAACTTTATTTAAAAAAAAAACAGATATAAAAGAAATTGTTTATATTTTGAAACAAAAATTTTAAGATTCTTTTAGATCGTACAAATAAAATAGCATGATATTATTTATTAAGACGGCTTTTGTTTTCTCTAACAACTATAAAAAAAACTTCAATTCCAAATTTCAAAGTGGCATGGCCACATTTCTGTAATTGCTTTAGTAACAAAAAAAACTCACACGTATGGTTTAATGAGAATTTGGTGAAAACCAAAATATTTTTGATTTTCATAAAAATTTTAAACTAGTTTGATGTGCGTGCACGTAGTTTCTTTAAATTTCATTTAAGTATAGTTTAAAAATGTATGAAGAAAAAAAATCAAATTTTCAAATATTTTTATTTTATTATTTGTTGATGTTTACACAATTTTTTATGAAGTTCGATTAGTTTAATATGATGTGTGGCTGCGCTAAGCAAAACCAAATAATATCAACGTAAACGTAAATTTGATGAAGCATTTTGATGTGTGCCAATTGATTTTTTTAATATTAGGAATATGCAAACTTTTCCATTTTTAAAGAAAATACTAATTTCATTTATTTATAAATATTATAAATTAAAATTTATAAATTTTAGATCTAGTCTAGGGCTTAAAATTATTTGTTACTAGTTTTGTCAAATAACAGAAAATTATTTCTTTTTTCAATAATTACCACAGGAGTGAGTTTTTTTTTTTTTGAGTAATTTAGGGAACATTTTTTGTAATTTTTAAATTTACTCTCTCGTTGCAAGTTTCTGCCAGGGCTGTCAAATGTTTTTAATTTTATCCCCAAACTGTAAATTGTTAACCTTAAAAACAAAATAAAAGTGTTTTTTTTTCTTAAACAGCTTATTTATCATTATTGGCGTTGAATATCAGTTTGGGATCAACTGTATTAGTAATCTTGATTTGAACCAAAAATTAAACGGTTTTCTAAAAAATTAAAAAGCTTTTTTTTAAATGAAAATTAGCAAAACACATTAAAAATATATATTAGTTCTCTTTTAATATAAAAATAAAATCAATTAAATTTCAAATTTTTTATTGTTTGTGTTATTAATTTAAATAAAATGAAATGAAATTAGGATATATTAAGATTTGTTAAAAAAAATTATTTTAAATAAAATAATTTGAACATATTTGATATTAAAAAAGTTGGATTTTCAAAAATTTTCTGTAATTCTTTTTACATTTAAATATCATAAGCTGAATATAGTAGTCTTGGAATTTTATGCAAACAAATTGGTAGAAAATAAATTTATTTAAATAAAAATTTTAAATTAAATTTCTGCCTCTTAGAAACTATCAAACTGATTTAAATAAAATTTAAAACTTAGCTATAAGCTATGTATTAAAAAAAAAAACGGACCACGAGGGGAAATAGGGGACAATTTCTGCATCTCCGAAACTATCTAACAGATTTTTATATAGCCATACACTCTCGAAAATTTGGCTTAAATACTGTGGTGTAGGGTATCTTATGGTCGGGCTTGACCGACTATTCTCTTTGATGGCTAGTTTACACTATCACACAAGTCTTACGTATTCTATAATACTTTGTGTGATAGAAATCTAATGAGTCTTGTTGCGATTGTCAAACATCTAATGTAACCCTGATCAAATGAAAAGTATTAAGGCCCAACCATAATGTGCTTACGTTGGCTTAAGCAAATTTACGAATACATGTAAATCATATGAAGCAAACCATATTGAACTTAAGGAAACTTTTTGTTAAATTTTTTGAAACTGTTATTTGCTTACTGCCCGTCTATACCAGAGATAATTATTGCGACATATATTGCAGTAATTGTCAAAATTTTGTATCTTTAATCTAGACAGCAATTTTTGTACATGTTTATTGCCGGCAATTTATGTTGCAATAATTGTTAACCCCTTTTCGTTGACAATTATTGCTATGATAAAACGTCAAATTTGGCTGTCAATTGAAAAATAGGAGCAAAAAAGAAAATATAGAAGCAAATTGTGTAAGAAAGAAATTAAATATGTGAAATAGTAGCAAATTATAATTAGAGTTAAAAAATTAAATAAACAATAAAGAATTTATAATAATAAAAATAATTTTTGCAAGAAAGCGCCAGTTGTAACACTGCACCTTCTTCTTTGATTTTAGTCATATGTAAATGCTGTGTAACTGTTTTGAAATATTTCAAAAAACGATGAAGTCGTATGGGATGTCAAATTTTTTTCGTAATACTTGTCATTTTCATAGCACATTGCATTCACAGCATCACACTTTTACATATTACTTGAGTTTTTGACATATATTAACACAAAGTATAATAGTGTAAGCTAGCCTTCACTTGTTTTATAATATTAATTTGAATAAAATAAGTTTAAAAAATAGTATATTTGGCTTCCAAAAGAAGAAATTAATTTTGAAAAGCAATATTGTAAATTATTTGGAACTTATTTCTATTGAAACTTAAAGTTGTTATAACTTTTTGCACAAAATATGAAAAGATATTTAACTTTAACTAAAATAATGCAAGCTTTTTTGTGTCCCATTTACCATTTGTTGCACTAATATCTTAAAATGTCTTTCAATTAGGTAAATACAAAAAAGAAACCACATAGTGTATCGTCGGGTGGTTACTAGTTTGCCCCATATACCATAAATTACTCTAATATTTTTAAATGTATTTCAAAAAAGCCAAAGAATTTGTTAAAGCAAATACAAAATAGAAACTACATAGTGTATCGTCGGGTGGTAACTGGTTTGCCGTTTTGATCTACATAGAACTACAGCATAGCAATTACAAAAATAATATTTTGACTTTTACATTGCAAATGTGCCTGTTCGGAAATCCATCACTTCGCTGCATCAGAAAAGCAAACTTTTTTAATGCCGATAAAAAATAATTTCAATTTTTTTTTATTGTGTGACTATTATTTTTGTAGAGTATTTGACAATGTTTTGGTCCACATCTACTTCACTGATATATGTATATTTAAGCATTTGAAATCACTGATGTAGTGCAGTGATACATTTCCGAACAAGCCCAATGTTTAGAGAACCCTAAAAGTAAAAAAATGGAATTTAGAATTTATTTATAACTCAATTTTTATTATTTTGTAATAGTAAAGAAAAATTTATATAACGCGAACTTCACTACTCTAAAAAGCATCCCTGCTAGTATAAACTTAGTTTTTGACACTTTTGCTTCACACTTCCATTCTTCCTAGATGTTTTTTGTAATTCATTTCATTTTCTTTTTTACTGGTGAACTTTCTGTTTAATTGGATTATTTTTTATGAACGGAATTGTAATTTTTCAATTAAACAAATTGGCAATAATAAAAATAAGTTAAAAGTTCATTAAAGTGCATACGATTTAGCACTCGATACAAGTGTGTATGCAAAATGTATATATAATGGAGAATGTAAAAAAGTTTAGACATTAATGAAATGTGAAAATTTTGTATGTGATACTTCATAGATACATCCACCATTTTTTATTTTCATCTTATTTTTGTTTACTTTTTCTGTTGGACATTCGTCGTACAAATAACAAGGAGAAAGAAGTCCACAAAAGAATCTGGTGTGTGTTGCACTTTGTGAAGAATGGTGTAAAAACCAAATAAAAAACTAGAATTTAAAGATAGCATAACCGAAAGAAAGAAACAAAGGAATTTGGTAAAAATTCCAATTATACAAATTAATTGTGGATAGACATAAAAAGATGAATTAGATGAAAAGATATAAATAAAAAACGGCTGAAAATTATGTTGTGAATGCAACTGTGTGAGAAAAAGCTTTTGTATTGATCCATTTATGGTCTATGGCTAAAATATGGCACATGTTAATAATGTTGCTATGGCAATAGGAGGTGGTGGTGGTGGTGGAAGTAGTGGCGTAGGAGGCGGAGTTGTGGGCGGTGGTTGTGCTGCTAACATTAACACACATGCGGTGGTTGTGTGGGAATTTGAATCACGCGGTGGAAAATGGCTACCATATACGCCTGCCGTCTCTCAACATTTGGAACGTGCCCATGCCAAGAAACTGACGCGCGTTTTACTTAGTGATGCCGATCCGGAATTGGATAAATACTATGTTAATGTTAGGACCATGACTCAAGAGACTGAAGACGGTTCAAGTCCATCTATGGCAGGTGTACGTCGTATGTTTTATACGCCCTCGTCGCCGGCCGGCAAGGGCACAAAATGGGAATGGGCTGGAACGGCTTCAGGAGATTGGCATCCCTATAACATGCATGTTCAGTGTATCATTGAAGATGCCTGGTCTAAGGTAGGCTATTAGAAGGAATAATTAATTTTATTGTAATAAATAATTTAATTTTTGTTGCAGGGCGAACAAACACTTGATTTGTATGGTACATCCAGTCTTCCTTATACAATTAATTTTTGCAATTTAACACAAATTCGACAGCCCAGTGGTCCCATACGTAGTATAAGACGTACTCAACAAGCTCCGTATCCACTTGTGAAGCTTACGCCACAACAGGCCCAACAATTAAGTGGTGTGTAAACACAAGTAATCCAAAAATAACATTATTTAAAATTCCTTTCTTTTTACAGTACAAACAAATTACTCCGAGTACAGCCATAAACGAAACAATACTTTACCTAAGTTAGCTGCAAAGGCGCATAATGACAATAACAATAAACAACAGCATCATCAACATTTACAACGTTTAAATAATAATGGTGCTTTTGCTCTAAATAATGGCAGCGCTAGTCGTCAGCCGCAGTCTTTACCCCACACTCATAGCCATACTCACACCCATTCCCACCAGCAGCACACAACTCTTTCTACAACTGCACAACAGCAACAAAGCAATCGTAAACCAACTAAGCGAAATGGCGAATTATCGACAGCGAATTTAAGACAAATTTTGAATAATCTCAATATATTTGGCAGCAGTAGTTCAAAACATCAGCAACAACAACAACACCACAATCACAATATACCAACGTCAGCCTCAAATCATCTTCAATCGCAAACAAATCATTTACAGCCATTTTCACATTCCAGCAATGGCTTAACCTCTTCAATGAGCAGCCATCATAGTCGTTGTTCCGAGGGCTCATTGCAATCGAAACGCAGCAGTCATATGAGTATGCACCGCTCACGTTCTCGCACCCGTGCCTCAGATACCGACACTAACAGCATGAAATCACATCGTAGACCCAGTGTCGACACTGTCTCCACTTATCTCAGTCATGAGAGTAAAGAGAGTCTGCGTAGTCGTAATTTTGCCATATCAGTCAATGATCTGTTAGACTGTTCTTTGGGTAGTGACGAAGTATTTGTTCCTTCTTTACCTGCCCCCTCAAGCATGTCTTCCGTTTCGTCTTCCTCTTCGATGATGACATCAGAAAGGGCTCCTGCGCCGCCACCTATACCCTCAGCAGGTTCTATTTCTGTGGCGGCGTCTGGCACGTCGTCTTCTCAGCACATATCATCAACGTCGCAGCAACAACAACAGCAGCAGCAATTGCAACAACAACCAATTGCAGGTTCAATTGTTGGTGTGGATCCTGCCAGCGATATGATCTCACGTTTTGTTAAAGTCGTCGAGCCTCCCGTGTGGCCCAATGCTCAGCCTTGTCCCATGTGCATGGAAGAGCTGATACATAATGCCCAAAATCCGGCCATCGCTTTGAGTCGATGCCAGCATTTAATGCATTTACAGTGTTTGAATGGCATGATAATAGCACAACAAAATGATTTGAATAAGGTAAATAGAAGAAGAAGTCGTGTTACTGTCTTTCCTGTTAGTTCTCTCGAAAAAAAATGTTTGAACTGTAAAGAAGAATTCTATTTAAATATACTGTAAACTTATCTAAACATAGGCCGTAACAGAAATCGAAGTTTCACCCGAAATTTCCAATCGATATTTTTAATGAAAACTCTTATTTTTACTGAAAATTGGTATTTTCGCTGTAATTTTAAATTCATACTGAAAATCGGTTTTTTAAGAAGAAGCGATATTTTTCTGAAAATCTATATTTTCACTAAAAATCGACGTTTTCAATGGAAGTCGATATATTTACAGGATAATCAAACTACAAAATCAATACATATTTTTATAGAAAATAGATAATTTTGACAAGAATTTCCTAAGAATCGATATTCTCTCAGAGAATCGATAATTTAAATAAAAATCAATACTTTGTAATAATCGACTTCCTAAATACCCATATATATTTACTGAAAAGTTATATATTACTACTACGCTACTTCGTCTTCCTTTCTTTCGTGGACATATTTATGTGCCTGTGTTTGTGTTTCTAGGTTTAAACAAAAAAGTAAAGGCATTTTTCGTCTTCTCAGGTTCCCATGGGCTCAAGACTTGCACCGATAATTAATGTTTTACAGTTCTATATTATAGAAAATTTAATAGTACCACATGTGGAATGGAAAAGTAAAAGAAAGAAATTTAATTTTCAGTATTTTCCCTTTTTGATACTTTTTTCTTCCCATTGAAGTATCAAAAATTTCAATATTAAAGTGGGAGCACATAATTAAATACGTGCTTACATAAACATATGTATGTCAATGAGTGGAGAAAAATGTTTTCTAAAAAAGTACATAAAACACGTACTTTTCTAATCGTTAAAATTTCGAAAAAGCACCAAATTATATTTGTAAATTTTAGATAAGTTACGAATATGATAAAAATTTTATTATTATTTTTATTTCAAAAAAGTACCAGACACCGGTCCGCTTATTTTTTAATGAGCAACGATAAGTTTTAAATATTTTTTATATCAATAAGTTGCAAAATTAGACAAGTCGGGCACATGGCGTTTTGGCATAATTCGGGTACGCTGAATCCAATGGTGCCCACCGTTTTTTTAGTTTAGCTCTTGTTTTTGAGATATACCGTTATTTCGAAAATGGAGAAGGTTGCGCAACATATATTCGAGTACCTCAAAAACGCTTAAGTTTATTGAAATTACTAAAAATTCCGCAATAAAATTTCCTTTAAGAAAAGTAATTGAGGTCGGTCATACATTTTATCCTCTAGGTGCGATTCCTTGGCAGTTATGGGGCTTTTTCTTCAATATATTTCTTATCTGTATTGACTATTTTGTATGGGAGCCCCCTTAAGGAATGGAGATAGCGGGTTGGTATGTTAGAAATAAATGATCAAGATGAAAAATAAAGTAGGGTTAGTCATACATTTGACCCATCTGGGGGCATCCTAGGCGCTGCAGGGGCCAAATTTAAGAATTTTATTAAACCGCCATATATGTTTGGTTGAAATTCTTAAATTTGGCTGCTGCAGTGCCTAGGATGCTCCTAGATGGGTCAAATGTATAACCAACCCTTCTTATTCTTCATCTTAATCATTTATTTTTAACATACCTAGCATAACATTGTTTACAGCTTCGTTTTTTATATGTCTGCAAAAAATTAGAAGCCTAGCTGCATTTTCCAATTTTTTATGAATTTTTAAAAAACCAAAAATTTCGAAATTTCGATAAAAAAATTATTTTTTTTTCTAAAAAAAAATTATGTTTCTAAACCGACTGCTCATATTAAAATTTCTTAAAGGAAATTTTGTTGCGGAATTTCGGTTTTTTTAGTAATTTAAATAAACTAAACCGTTTTTGAGTTACGCGAATATATCGCTCATTTGCTGCAAGACCGGCATAACTCTGTTTCTCCTCTGTTTCTTCAAAGTCCTCTTCCGAATCTGAATTCTCTTCAGAGCCAAGTACAGGTGGAAGCATAAAAGAAATTGCTTCTTTTTTTGAAGTTGGTCTTATGCCAGTAATCAGTGGAGAACTGAGCAAAAGTCTATTTATAATATCTTTGTTACACTGAACCCTCGAAAACTTTCTAGCAAAATTCTGCATGTTTAGCCGAAAATATTTATGACGCTTTTCTGATAATAGCCCGATAGACAACAATGCTTCGCTCATTACAGTTGCGCCATGTATTAAAATGTTGTGCATTGTACGTATCATATCCACGTGCAATTCCAGTTATTTCCGCAGCTAACTCAGGATTGGAAAAAAATCTTCTGCTGGTGTTGCTGTTTCCAAATCCAAATCCAATATTCACTATTAGCAATAATTCACTTCAAAATTTTCCAGGGATAGTTTTTTTTCCTCTATTTAACTATAGTTTTGTCCTCATCCAATCTTAATTGCCACTTATTTACTGTGAGCTTATACGACAGGTAAAAAAAAAATGTCGCAAAAACGCGCAAAGTTTTTTTTTTATTTAATAGTAGATGTAGGAGTATGAAAATACTTTGTTATATTATACAAAATTTTAAGTTTCAATTTTTATGTAATAAGTTTTTTTAATCAATATAGTTTTCAATAATTTTCTTTAAGATTTGGATTTTATAAAAAATAAATTTTACTATTGGATTTGCTGTTAACTTTAATTTTAAATAAATTATATAAAGAAGCAGTCAAATTTTGTACAACTTGTTCCATATTTGAAGTTCTAGAAGGTTGTCTGACACTACAAACTTCTCCATTGTAAATAACCTCCCATAATCTATCAGCCAATTGAATTAATTCGTTATGATCTTTAATATTAGATCCAGTTAAAGCAACGTTTAGTGACTTAGGGTAAGTCAGCAACTTGGTACGACGAACTGCCGATTGCTTTATTAGGTATTCGTTCAATATTTAAAGAAGATCTACAAGCTACTCCTGCAGAAATGGTTTATGGTCAAAGTTTAAGGTTACCTGGGGAAATATTAGCACAGGTCTAAGATTTTGATGCATCTGACATTTTATATAAATTAAAAACCCATTTTAAAAATGTAAGATCTAATTTAAGTCATCATAATGACTCAAGTACAGGTATATATGTTCCAAAAGACCTAAGAGACTGCAAATATGTATTTGTTCGTGTAATTCATAAGAGATCTTTGCAACAACCCTATGAAGGACCTTTTAGAGTAATCGAAAGAAACAAGAAATATTTCAAAGTTGATGTAAATAATAAAATAATGGTTTTGCCTATCGATCGATTGAAACCAGCTTTAACGGAAAATACTAACTTTAATTCAAACATGCAAGCCTCTAATTATAAACAAACCGCAAAGAGAGTTTCTTTTAATTTATTGGGAATAAATTTTTTGGAGGGGGAGTAGTTTTAGGAGTATGAAAATACTTTGTTATATTATACAAAATTTTAAGTTTCAATTTTTATGTAATAAGTTTTTTTAATAAATATAGTTTTCAATAATTTTCTTTAAGATTTGGATTTTATAAAAAATAAATTTTACTATCGGATTTGCTGTTAACTTTAATTTTAAATAAATTATATTACAATTAAGCTTTAATACAATTAATTCAATTAATATTAATTCATCTATAGTAGAGATTTAAAATTTTATCGTGATGTATAACATATTTAAAAATGCAACTAAATTCACTTTCAAAAACCTTTTTATTTTTTTTTTTACAAAAAAGTGAACAAAAAATCGTTGTTTTAAATTTCGAACGAATTTTTTTTTCTTAAAAATTTAAAATAAAATGTTTATAATAGCCGTTAATATAGCCAAGGTACATTAACACAAGGTAGACTCATTTGGGAGTGTAGACATGCTGCTCTATAAAAAGAACCGAGTTGTCAAAATTGTCTTCATATAAAACAAAAACAATTTAACGCACACATGTAAAAATTTTGGCTCAAATACACGAAATTTGACGTTTGGGTTCCAACTGGGATAAAGAGCTGACAAACATATGGGCCAACGAGTCTACCTTGTGTAAATATACCTTAATATAGCCTTTACAGAAAAAAATCAATATAAAATTTTTATTCGTTTACCCACAAAAAAATATATTGTAAATAGGGTTGCCAGACGGCCTGGATTGTCCACTTTTTTTTTGGGGTTGTCCAGGTTCCAGCTAAAATGCAATTTGTTTAGTTAAAAAACTTTATTTAATTTGAAAATTACTTTTTTTTATTAATTATATTTATTATTGTTTAGAACAAAATTATACACTAAGAGAAAATTGTAAGGAAAAAATTTCTAATTTGCCGATAGGCATTCCAATAATGAGATAAAGAGAGAGGTCCAGTTTTTCAAAAATGCGATAACAATAACGTACAAAACTTGTATAAATTGATCTCGTTTGTTAGTCATGCCAACTAGAAATCCTTTTGTGCAAGGACTTGAGGTATTTCTGATAATCTTTCTTCACAAGAATGCATTCACATGACCGAATAAAGGCTACAATTTTAATAAGACTAAACTTTGATGAAAGTGGCAAAATGTTTCAAAGAATTTTGCTTACAACTAAAGTAATAGAGTTATTAAATTCTTCAAATAACAATACAAAAAAAATATATATGGGGGATTTCATGTCAAGTGACCCAATTTTTAAATCGATGTCTTCCGATTTGGCACCAAGGTTAGTCCTATTGGATAGAAAGTTAGACACAAATTACCCCCCCCCCCCAAAACACAACTTATCACTATGAAATTTTTTGGTATTTTTTTTTACATAAAACTGAACCGAGGAGAATATATGAAATAAAAAAAATAACAGCCACGCTAGTGTACATGTTTTGTTTTTGTAAACATTTTTTGTTTAGTAATTTTTGGGAATATATAATAACAGAGTGCTAGAATTTGACACTTTTTGAGACAAGCCGGGCACCTGGCGTTTTAACATAATTCGGGAATTATATTTCAAAAACGCTCTTATTTAGGTAGCTCAGTAATTGTTATATGACTCTTACAGTGAGTCGCAACTCACTTACTTTTAGTAAACACAAAGAAACTTGTACGAACAGTTGTATATGTACACGTCGTTAATGTAAATTGTGTGTCGTAAAGTTGCTGTTGGCTGGGAAGCATCTCGGGCGTCGTTGTTCCTATCACTTAGGTCCAACCAGGCCGTTTTTGTTTGTTAGTTTTGGTATTTTGGTATTTTACGGTTCTTCACTGCATTGGTTCAGTTCGGTGGTGAAGTTTCGCGTAACTGTTCTACAGTTTTTCGATGTGTATCTATCGGCTGAATTTACTCGTGTTGGTTTAAATAACCTCACTATTTAAAATAAATGAAAAAAATAAAAATGATCTAAAATTACATGACAAATAACAAATATATGATAAATATAAAAATAATATAGATATGTAAATGAAAAAATCACTATATGGACCTCGTGTTCGCAGTGATTCTTTACCCTAAACTTACGTTCAAATCTAGGCTGAGTTACATTTTAAGAAAAAAGACAGTTATGTAGCACAATTTCCACAAAATTAACTTGTCTTTGTACTTTTGTTTACAGAATCTCTTTATTGAATGTCCCGTCTGTGGAATTGTCTACGGTGAAAAAATTGGTAATCAACCAAATGGAACTATGTCTTGGAGTATTTTAAGTAAATGTCTGCCAGGTCATGAGGGACAAAATACGATACAAATCGTTTACGAGTAAGTTTAATAAACCGTAAAAAGGTCTATTAAATCCATTTAAATTCATTCTATTTTTAGCATTGCATCCGGTATACAAAATCAAGAACATCCACATCCGGGGCGGGCTTTCTTTGCTGTGGGATTTCCCCGGGTATGCTATTTGCCCGATTGTCCGTTGGGACGTAAAGTATTGCGATTTCTTAAAATCGCCTTTGATCGTAGGCTGCTGTTTTCAATTGGACGTTCAGTGACTACGGGACGGGAAGATGTTGTCATTTGGAATAGTGTTGATCACAAGACGCAATTTAATATGTTTCCTGATCCCACTTATTTGCAACGTTGCATGCAACAACTGGTGCATTTGGGTGTTACCGACTAACTTTATTTAGTTAATTGGTAATTTTAATAATTAAATGACATTCATTCATTTTATACATTTTTATTTTTATTTTTTTTTTGTTTAAATTTAGTTTTGCTAAAACAAATCTTATGAGTGCAATGTCTCGGTTCATTAAATTTAAATGACACATACATTTTATATAACCCCATTAACACGCACACACAAACACACATGCAAACACCCACCAGTTTGAGCAACTCAAACTTTAAAATAAACTGAATTGGAAAAACAAAAACGGATAATATTCTAGGCAATAAGACTAGATTTTTAGCGTAGTAATAATATATACAATAATATAAACAAATAAACACAATTTCAAAAACTGTTACAAATTTAAACAAACAACAAAGTTAAAAGTGTTTAGCTTGAAAAAACTACACAAATTGAGGCCTTATTTAAAAATTAAATTAAAAGAAAGTAATTTAAAGACAACTAGAAACTTTATTTCTTGATCTTATTCATGTGTCCTTTTTTTTTTTTTTTGATACATATTTTATTTAATGTTAAACATTAAACTTTTGAATCTTCTATATACATACATAATTGTCTAAACACTTTTTTTAAAATTAATTTTGTGATGAAAGTTCTTCCATTTTATTTGCTATTAATAGTTTAATATATTGTAGTTTAGAGACTATGTCATTCAAATATTTCATTTATACATAAATATATGTTATTAAAGACTTACTCATTTTAAAATATAAAATACATATTCAAATTCATGTAATATTTAAGTTAATAACTCCAACATTTAGTTACATACATTTAATACACATCTTTACATAGAAAACAAAACTTGTATTATTTTCTTAATAACAAGTATTACAATATTATTTTATTTACCATTAGGCTTTTGAATGTTAATAATATTTTATACAATTTAAAATTTGTAGCACAAAAAAGACAAAAAAAATCTTTGATTTAATGCAAATTGTTTGATTTAGATTTTAAAAAAATGAAAAAGATAAAAATAAATAAAAGAAAATAATTTATAAACATGTTTAAATAAAGTTTTAATTTTTGTAATAGTCTTAAGACTATGCTAGACAACATACATTTCCTCAGAAGGAACATGCCTAACTTTCCTTGGGAAAATGGTTGGTTAGAGTGCTGGGAGCTATTCTCCATTGCGATGCGAATACAATTACAATGCGAAAGCTTAATGCCAACTTTATACTTTCTATTACTTTCGCCAAATTTTTTGAAAATAAAGTAATAACGGCAAAAAAATTAAAGATGGTGCAGGTTGACGGTAATGAAAAGAGGAGCCGCAGAACAAAACGTACTTTTTCACACATTTAAAAATTTTGGGAAATTGAGGTTTATTTATTTCAGCCCCTTAAAAAACTGCATGAATCTGGAAATGGAAAAGTTTTTTACTTACCAAAAGATGAATCAAACTACCGTAAGTCAACACATTTAATGTCAAGGATGTTTAATATCGAAAAAAGTACGTTTTGTTAAAAAAAAAGGAAAAAGTACGATTTGTTTAAAAAAAATTTAAGAAAATATTCAAATTTTCTACAGATTCTTGTAATTCTTCCATGTTTTATTTTTTCTTAATTTCTTAAACTTTGATTTTGTTTTAATGAAAATTTTCACTTTTTCGACGCGTTTTCAAGAATAGCTACTATTATTAACGTTTAATGTAAACGAAAATAAAATGAATGAATTAAGAAATGTTATGTTATTAAAACAACTACACGAAGAAATGGCAAAAACAATGAAAAAAGCACGTTTTGAAAAAAAAAAATATATATATGTTAACTAGATTTTTCTTAAAGATTTCAACCCAAATATTACAAAAATATCAAAAAACCAATTTGTCAAAAAATGCGAAAAAGTACGTTTTGTTCTGCGGCTCCTGTTACGAACCGGTTTTTTATCTAAGGCCATGGTTACCCTACTAGCTCTCATCGGTGCCATCTCTTAGGGGGGTGTTCTCAACCCTTTGGTTGACCCTGGTTCGCAGCCAGAACAAAAAATAACTGAAACACAAAAACTCAAAAACATAAACACACTTACACGTTATTCTACCTGGAACATCAATTTATAGGGAGGTAGATCTTGACCTCCAACCGCCCATTTCCCAACCATGACCGCGATATCCACATATTTTTCTACGGTCCCATAAACCCGTCTTACGTCGCCCTTTCTATATCAACAATCCCCAAAAATTATTAATTACTCAGATTTTTTCATTTTGTTTACATACAAATACAAATAACTTTATTAATAATTTTTATCTAATCTATTTATCTTAAAACTATATTTTTTTTCTTAATTTTACTATTAAATAATACAAATACATACACATAACTAATTAAACCACTAACTATTCTTATTTTCTTTTTTCTCAGATTCCTTTAATTTTTTTCTTTTAATTGGCCGTTACTTTTTATTGCAAAAATATTCTATTTCCTCTTTCAATTATTATATCTTAAAAAAAATATATATTTTCGTTTAATTTTTTTTTCCTCTAATTCTTTTGTATACTTCTTTTTTTTTATTTTCTCTAGTTTTATTAAATGCTCAAAATGGGTATATCCTCAATACCGGATGTACGACTGATATTATTTCCTACGCCTGAAGGAGCTCCCTAATGACGTTGTACCAACACACAATCACTTAGCTCTATTCGCGCCTAAATTGAGCACCTAAAATTACTATATTTTTAATTTATTTTTATTTCCTTTTTTTTTTATTATTTTTATTTCCTTTTCCTTTTTTTTTTTAAGATATACAACTCTCTAATTTATCTTTTTTCTATAAATATTTTGTAGGCCTCCCCGGAATTAAATTACACACATACGTTACAATTAACAACTTTACAACACTACACTCTCGATGGACACAATAATGTTTCACACCAGCACAATTCTAAATAACTTAAATTAATTTATTTATATCTACTTAATCTAGTATTTTTTTTATATTTTTTTATATTAATTTTTCCTTTTTTCAAAAATATGTATTGTTAATTTTTTTTATATGTATTGTTAATGTTTTTAAATATGTATCATTTTTTCCATCTGTTATTCAAAATTTTGTTTGTTTGTTAATGTAATTTTTCACAAAGTGCCTAGTAATTCAAAACTTTGAGGGTATACTCCTCGTTGTTCAATAAAATTTTAATATTCAATATCCGATTTTTTTAATTCTTGCCTTTTTCTTTGCTTGGATTTTTTTTGGTTCTCAAAATGCTTAACCCCGCAAACTTCTTCTCACTTGGCAATTGTATGGGTTTTTTACTTTGAATATTATTACACAAAAAGACTTACCTGGCTATTTCTCCTGTGACTTATAGCTCAACCATCACCCGTTCTGAGATAATAGCCAGCTGTTAGGAAAACACAACATTTCAATATTTTTTTATATTTAGATCGCTATGTAACCTTATATTCACAGAGCCACAATCATACGGTGAGCTCACAAAAGCAGTTTCAGATTTTGTTTCTTGCCACAGAATTTTTGTTCTTTGGTTTTCTTTTTTTATATACACTTGTTACAAATCACCCACTACTTTTATGCACTCGACACTTATCATTTTGCTTGCGAATATAATGTTAATTTAAACTTCTGTTTCTTTTTTAACAACTTACGTTCTATTGTTTCTTTTCGTTAACACAAACACTAGTTTTTTCTTATTTAAAATTTATATAATATGTATTTTGTTCGACCTTTAATATTTCAAATATTACTAACTTTAATTTAATTTTATTTAAAATTATTTATTCCGTTTTCGTTAAAAATTAATATCTCTCCTTGGCACTGTTTAACACTTTCTAATATATTTTCCTACTCATTTTCTTCTTTTATACTACTCGTAGCCTATGTACTGCAAATATTCCTGCCGGGCTTATTTCGCGCCAATCCCTATTTACTAAATTCATGCCCATATATGGAAATTTTTCTTAGCTTTTCATATACATTTTCCCGCTACGCAATATTTTTTTCTTAACTTATATTATTTTCCCATGTTTGTCAGGTTGTAATATTATTATCCTGTGTCTACTCAATTGTTAATAAATTATTGCAAAAAAATTGTGTATATTCCTATAAAAAAAATACAAAATCAGTTTCGCGGTATTTCCCAAAACTATACAAGAAAATATTAAGAAATAAATAAATACGCAAACACAGACAGAATAAATAGGTTTTTTTTTCTATGATTATCCCCATCCCATACCAGGCGATCAGTAATTTTAGCAGCATCCAATCCTTCATTCATAATTTCATTAATTTTTCAAAATTTGATTTTTACAATTCGTTATTTAATGAATGAAAACTACATCCCTGCCTTTTTACTATGATAACGCGTTGCCACCTAATACCAACTAAACACACTTTCCACAGCTGATATGCGAACAGCTGTCATTTTACCCACATGTATTACATTCTATTGGGCACGTAAGTATGAAATGATCATTTTTTTAATAATTTTTCGTTTTTCTATATTTTCAGGCACTTGGACACAAATTTGGACTTAAGGTAGGGTAAGTATGTATCGTTCCAGTTGTCCTTAACATATTACTAATCTATTTTTCTCCCTTTACAGCAAAAAAAACACACAACAAAAACTACTGGGAAATGGGCTGGAGATAGTAGACTCCAAAACTACAGGCCCTTCCCTTGAATTTACTCTGCACCGAGACGTGGGCTGGAGCTGGTGCCTCCACACTATAATATGGCCCCTCTCTACTAAATTTTGATTTAAATTGGGAAAAAAATTGAGGCAATATGCATCTCAGCCTCTTCCCAATCTCAAATCTACCTACCCCCCACGCAAAATTTTTTTTCGATACCCAGAGGCGTGATTGGGTGGGGGTTTGCTGGTCAGTGGCGTAGTTCCCAAGAGGGTAACTTGCCATCATTTTTAAACCTGCACGCAACAAAACACCGATGTCTAATGACCTAGTCGCAGGGAGCGGTGTGCGGGATATCTTTTGTAAGAGCCCAACGTGGGGAACTCCCACACCCTGAAACCAGAGAGTCTCATACTCTACCCTATATTCAGCCGGGCACTACTAAAGTTACGGTCACACTTGGCAACTATTTGACGACAGGATTTTACCAACAGGTAAACTCAAATATAATTTGAATATCTGTTTTGATTAGGGTACCACACTATTAAAAATAATTTTCCGCTACTTTTTTTTTTTTTTTTAGTAATTTAAATTTTTTTTTTTTCCTTATGATATCAAATAAAATGAACACACCACTATTTGCAAAAGCAGTGGATGTGTTTTTTTTACGTCAGATCTTTACTCAATGCAACCATGGCATATTTCCATTGAAAATTAAACCTTAACCAGCCGAATTTTCTCTTCTACACATTTATCCCTGTCCTACACTGGACGAAATTAATTATTGTATTTCCTAACAGCCCATAAATACAGTCAAATTAAATCCATGGTAATATGTTGTCAATAGAATTTATGTAGTGGAATAATATTTCCCCGGTCATCATCATTATATTTTATCTTTAAAGTCAATATTGGTACGAAAACAAACATACAAAAAAAAATATTTGAATTAAATAATTACAGCGTTTTCTAAACCTAATATTGCACTTTAAAAGTAATATCACAGATGACCTAAAACTATTATTGCACTTAAACAAAGTATATTGCACATTGGATTTTTGAGATGTTCTCCCTATTATCGGAATCTAGGATTCGAACCCCATGCTTATAGAAACAGAACATCGCCGACTATTGCCTTTTACGTAAGGAAAATGCATAGTGGCATCCAAACCGTTGAGATAGATCCTGATCAGTTCATGTAATTGGTCCTTGACCAATTGTAGCGCACAGCGCAAACAATCAAAAAAATTTCGTTCACGTAATTGGTCCTTGACCAATTGCAGCACATATAGCGCAAACACAAATAAAAAACTTATCCTTTCATGTAATTGGTCCTTGACCAATTGTAGCACATATAGCGCAAACTAAATTATCAAAAAAAAACTTATTTTAAGTAGTCACATTCTATATTTGTCATTTACCTATTTTTATATTAATTATTCTCCTCTTTCCTTAATTCATTTTCTAGAATCTTCCCAACTATCTTGGAAATACCCCTACACTCTTCTCTACATCTACGAGTCTTATTTTCTACACTACATGGTCACAGTCTCTGAAAAGCTTTCCTAAAGAAAGATTTCGAGATTGCCTCGTATCCGTTTCCGGAAAATTTATTTACGGGAAGTAACCCTAAAATCCAATTTACATATAAGTATCTTACTTTGTTAAAATTTACTTTCTTTTTCCACCAATAGATTCTAATTCAACCCTTACTTGACGTCCTAGTATACAAACGGATTCACGTATAAGAATAAAATGTTGGATATTTATGAGATGTACAATTTTATAAATCTACTTACAGTAAGTATAAAAAAACTTAATGAAATTCATATTATGGGAGTTTAGATTCAAATCAAATTTAACATTTCCTTTGCACGCTTTTTCTTTCGCTCCACATTTACATTTTAATATCCTTGGCATGGTATATACCAATTGATTTACCCTGTAATGACTCAAGTTCATACATGTTATTTCCGACTGGTTTTACTACTCTACATTTTAGGAATTTTTTACAAAATTTTGCGTTTATATTTTTACTGAAGTTGCTCAGTACTGTATTTCTTCGGTAAACTTCCTGACCGGGTATGAACTTGACAATACGTGCCCCTCTATTATATCTCTCAGCGCTCCTTTCCTGGGCTTTTTTCATATTTTCTTTCATTTTCTCCCTAATAATTTCCATTCTATCATTTCGGCTGATATCCAGTATTTCATGGTCATTCAGTGTTTGTAGTTTTCTACCTAGCTTATAATCTGCCCCACACGTGTACATGTGATACCCAAAAAGTGCGAAAAATGGGGTTACCCCTGTGGCTGTGTGTACAGACGTCCTAATTGCACATTCAATTTCTGATAGGTACATGTCCCAATCACGATGGTCTTTATCTAAATACGCTCTTATCGCGGCCAATACGGATTGATTCACTCGTTCACTTGCGTTGCTCTGAGGTGAATAAACCGCGGTTTTTATATGTTTTATTTTATAAGTATTAAGCAAATTTTCAAAGCTTTTGGCAATGAACTGACTACCATTATCGCTATGTATTACCTCAGGCACGCCAAATTTATGAAAAATTTCATGAACGAGAAAATCAACAACGTTACTGGTTGTTGCCTCCTTCATTGCTTTTAAAAACATAAATTTTGTGAAGTGATCAACGACAATAAAAATGTAACAATTTCCCCTTTTTGATCTAGGGTATTTCCCCATAAAATCTATGTACAATTTTTGAAACGGTCTTTCGGTAACAACTGGTTTTCCTATTTCCGGTTTCAGATTTAGATTGCACGACTTTGATTCCTTGCAAACTCTACAACCATTTACAAAATTTTTCACTTGGATAGACATTTTTGGCCAATAGAAATTTCGTTTTACCCTTTCAAGTGTTTTTGCCACACCTCCGTGTGCTGCTGTTAAAATGGAATGAGCATTTTCGATTATTTGATGTGTAATCATTGCCGGAATCCATAACTTCCACGGCGACTCTTCACCTATTTGTTCAAAACCTATCTTTTTGAATATCAAACCACTTTCTACTTTTAAATCAGGTAATTTGTTTTTGTTTTCCTGTATATGTTTTGCCAAGTCTATATACTCATCGCTTTCAAATTCGTTTGTTTCGAAACCTAGCAGTTCTGTCAAATTTAGCTCGTCTACATTTGGTAACCTGGACAGCATATCGGCAACTATGTTATCCGAACCTTTTCTGTGTTTTATTTCGAAATCAAATGCTTGTAACTTCAGAGACCACCTAGCTAACCTTCCAGACAAATCCTTTAAAGTCATCAGCCATTTAAGGCTGGCGTGATCAGTCACGATGGTAAAAGGCATCATTTCTACATATTGCCTGAACTTTTGTACAGCCATAACCGCAGCATAACACTCTTTTTCGGTTACACTGTAATTTCTCTGACATGAATTTAACTTTTGTGAAAAGAAGGCTATTGGGTGTTCATCATTCTCAGCTCCCATTTGGTACAACACCGCACCTATACCATATTCACAAGCATCGCATTGCACATAAAACCTCTTGGTAAAATCTGGGTGACGAAGCACTGGTGCTGAGGTCAAAGCTTTTTTTAAATTCTCAAATGCCTCTATAGCCTCTGGTGTCATTTCAAATTTTTTTGATTTTTTTAGGGTGTCTGTAAGTGGTGCAGATATGACAGAAAAATTCTTAATAAATCTGCGATACCACCCTGCAGTACCCAAAAAACTTCTTACTTCTCTCACCGATTTTGGAACCTTTATATCCCTGATTGCCTTAACCTTATCAGGATCAGTTTTGAGCATTCCACCACCCACAATAAAACCTAAATATTTTAATTGTTTGAAGCAAAATTGGGATTTGTTCAAGCCTATTGTTAAGTTCGCTTTCCTCAGACAATTTGCTACTTCCTCTAGTAACTTTAAATGCTTATCGAAGTCATTTGATATTATTAACAAATCGTCCAAATAAATAAAAACATTGTCCTTTAAAGTCTGCGGTATCACCTTATCCATCAATCTGCACAAACGCTGGGCCGCGTTACAGAGACCAAAGGGCATAACCCGAAATTGGTACAGCGGTCTCCCTGCAACGGTAAAAGCGGTATACGGTTTGCTTTCAGGGTCCAGTTCTATTTGCCAGAATGCGTATTTCAGATCGACGCTACTAATAAAATATGTTTCGTCAATCCTACTTAAGATTCCATCAATATTTTGCAAGGGATACGCATCTTTAACGGTCACTTTATTTAGCTTTCTTGCGTCCAAACAAAATCTATTTTTACCAGGTTTTCTCACGATGGTGGTCCTATTGCTCCAAGGGCTCTCACTAATTTCTATTACGTTCAATGCTAACATATTGTTAATTTCCCTATAGGTTATTTCCTGAACTGCCGGCGAAATAGGATAATGCCGGTCCTTCACTGGCTCAGCACCATCTATTAATTTAATAGTATGCCTCTCTAAATTCGTCTTACCCAAACCTTTTTCCTCAAATGTCTCAAATTTTGCAATTACCTTATCTAATCTTTGTTTTTGCTCCTCATTCAATTCATGAGGACCCATCCTATAGTCGTCCTTGTCCTGCACAAAATCTTTCAATACTTTTTCCATATCTATCTCACTGACGCCTACAACATCCGGAGCTAAACTAAAAGTTCGCCAAAAATCTATTCCTAGGTATAAATCTTGTTCCAAATCAGGACAAAGATATAGAGTTATATTATCACTCTTATCTTTATACTTCATGGATAAATTTACTTTACCTAATATTCTATGGTGTTGACCACTTGCAGTCTTCACGTTGGAGAATATTGGTATTATTTTTAATCCTAGCTCTTCTACTACTTCTCTACATTGTTTTCCTAATATGCTCACGGAAGCTCCACTATCTAACAAACCTGACATTTCCTTTCCCTCTACTTCTACATCGACATAAACACGATTATCACCTAACTTATTTATTCTAGTCACAGAATCTACAACCATTCTTTTCATTTCCTGTTTTTTTCTGTATTTTTCTCTAATTTTCAAAATTCTTTGTGACAAAGGTTTTCGATGCCTCTCAGTATTAAATATTCGTCCTCTAACATAGTCATAATAATTCTATCGCGTTTCTATAGGTAACTTGTGTCTAATCCCGGGCATATCTTTCCCAATTTGTTTCCAATCAGGTGTTAAATCATTGTTATTTTTATTCGCATCGCAAACTTCTACTTCTCCTTGTTGGGATTCTGGGACGGACGTAGGTCCCCATTCATTCCCACGCCCCTTTTCAAGTTTCCCTGACAATTTGGGCAATTAGGAGTTATGACATTAGGCTTTCCACACCGATAACAAAATAATGTCCTTTCGGTTGAAGGACATTCCATAAAAACGTGCCCTGGTACTTTACAATTCCAACATATTAAATTAGTTTTTTGTTGATTTATATGTATGGCAGACAATTCTAAATCTTCAGAAATATTTTCCTCCTGACTTGTATAATTATTTTGATCTACATATTGTATCTCATTTACAGGTCTCATGGTTCTGGCTGGTAGCTGTACATTCCTAAAATCTCTACGTGGAAAATTTCTTTCGGCCTCATTACACTCAATTCTGAGTTGTTCCACAGATGAAACTGAAATTGGGTACACGATCCTAGCAACACTTTCTTTCACATTCCGTTTTAAAATCTTGATCATGTCGTATTCCGGTATAGCCTGAATCAATTTAGAACGGATCTGATTCATCGCATGAAAGAACTGATCAATGGACTCATTATTATTTTGCCTCCTTTCTACTAAATCGCGCATGATTTCAAAATTTGACCTGGATGTTTGGTATTGACTTAGCAAGGCTTGTTTTAACCCTGGCCATTTTACACCAAAATGAGTTTGGATGAAAAGCCAGTACCAATCCTTGGCTGGACCAGATAATAATAGATGGAAGTCTCTTTCTAACTCATCTCTGGGTATTTGGTATTGAGCCTGTAAACGCTCTACCCGGAATATAAAATCTTCCACGCTCATACGTGAGTTATTACCATCAAAATTAAGACCCCATTTATCTATTCTTATCCACTTTTTAGGTAAATCTCTATGCATCGCATTGTTTGGAATTGAAGACCGGTTATTTGCATTAAAATTCTCAAACGGATAACTTGTGGGCATTTCATGGTTGCCAAAATTCTCCCTAAATGGTAAGTTTTCTGCATTATTCATGCCATAATTGGCATTAAACTGAAACCCTGTTGCCTGAGGAATTGAATTCATATTTCCGTTTTGTCCTGGTATAAAATTATTAAAGACTGTTCGAGTTGGTAGAGCCGGTATCGACATAGGTGTCCTATTTTGGCAGTTGTCCGACAACGCCTGACCCTGACTAGTTTCTGGTATGGCCTGTACCTCCACACTAGGTGGATTTATGTGAATCACCTCTGTTACCCGTGGTTCACTGACAGATTTACCATTAACATTAGCTGGCTCTGTAGTCTGACTATTTCGGACAGCAATTTTCGAAAGATCCCCTACAACTTTCATTAAATCTCCTATGGACTTTCTAACCTCCTGCATTTCACCCTGAACCATATTTCTAATCTGCTCCTGTAATGTTTTCTGTACCGATAATGCCTCATCCACCACTAGATCTCTGACCCCTGGTGTTATTTCCCCACTCATAGCACTACTATTAGCAGAATTTGAGCGTGATGTTGTATCCATAGGTACATTACCAGACGTACTGGGCATATCAGAAATTATCGTTCTAGATAAATCAGTGATTTGACCTACATTGGTCCTATTATTATTTTGCTCACTCATTCTAACTCTGCGCTGTTTCGGAGACAATGGGAAATTAGATCTACTCGTATCAAACTGAACTTTCCTTTTCCTATTTCTATATTGGGCTCTAGTTTCCCTATTCATTACCTTAAATACAATTCAAAGTATATTCAAAATCCTGCCTTGAATTAACAAAAAGAAACACGTTTCGTTTCGTAGATGTTGTTGCAAAAAAATAACAAAAAATATAAAAAAATATTGTGAATTTTGTTTTATATTCAATACAAAAAAAAGGTTTGCAAAAATAAAAAAAAACAAAACCAAAAATTATCAAAATCAAAAATTTTCAAAAAAAAAATAACTCAAAATTTGAATAAATAAAATGTTAGTAATAATCGTAAAAATAATCGTTATAAAATCTAACACTTAAATAAAAAAAAACATTACACTTAAATAAATAAATTAATTATAAAAAAAACAATAATGATTACAAAAAAAAATAATTCTACAAATACATAAATACAACAAAAACTAAATACGACTAATTTACTACTATCAAATTACAAAATATAAATTTTTTCAAACACAAAAAAAAAATACAAAAAAATAAGACAATAATTTTACGCTTTTTAAACAAAAAAAAATTTTTTTTTTTTTTCAAACAATTAACTCTTTTAAGGACTGTTGATTAGCGGCGGTACGACGGTTTATTATCTATTTGATTCTCTCCAAGAGAGCTATTATGATATTCCAGTCAATCAAACTAAATCAAAAGTAAAACACTAAACATCTCTATGTGACCTACACTTCTAACGACAATCGCCAGAGGACAGTATGAAATGAATGTCGACACAACTGACTTTGAGTCGTAGACTCACGAGGCTGTCGCTTTTCATCCCTGCTGCTTTGCACATAAAGATTAAAACTGAAACTACTACAAATTTTACAATAAAACAAACTCAAGACTAGGTGAACATTTAGACTGAACTACTTGTCAATTCTAAGGACTTCCCCACTCTTGAATGAATTGGTCGTATATTTTTCCCATTTATAAGACATTCAATAACATAGAATACCTCACACAACGGACTTTTTGGTTTAAATACCAAAAACGGATATGACTTTACCCTAAACTATCGAACACTTACATAAAAAAAATACACGATAAACTATTTTTTATACATTTAGTGGTCTATTGCCTAGTGTATAGGTCTTTTACACTACCTAACTTTCGCTTGGGCGTTAAACACTTCCTCACTTTCGATCGGACGTTTTACTACCTACTTTAAGTTTGGGCGCCATTTCTGTTACGAACCGGTTTTTTATCTAAGGCCATGGTTACCCTACTAGCTCTCATCGGTGCCATCTCTTAGGGGGGTGTTCTCAACCCTTTGGTTGACCCTGGTTCGCAGCCAGAACAAAAAATAACTGAAACACAAAAACTCAAAAACATAAACACACTTACACGTTATTCTACCTGGAACATCAATTTATAGGGAGGTAGATCTTGACCTCCAACCGCCCATTTCCCAACCATGACCGCGATATCCACATATTTTTCTACGGTCCCATAAACCCGTCTTACGTCGCCCTTTCTATATCAACAATCCCCAAAAATTATTAATTACTCAGATTTTTTCATTTTGTTTACATACAAATACAAATAACTTTATTAATAATTTTTATCTAATCTATTTATCTTAAAACTATATTTTTTTTCTTAATTTTACTATTAAATAATACAAATACATACACATAACTAATTAAACCACTAACTATTCTTATTTTCTTTTTTCTCAGATTCCTTTAATTTTTTTCTTTTAATTGGCCGTTACTTTTTATTGCAAAAATATTCTATTTCCTCTTTCAATTATTATATCTTAAAAAAAATATATATTTTCGTTTAATTTTTTTTTCCTCTAATTCTTTTGTATACTTCTTTTTTTTTATTTTCTCTAGTTTTATTAAATGCTCAAAATGGGTATATCCTCAATACCGGATGTACGACTGATATTATTTCCTACGCCTGAAGGAGCTCCCTAATGACGTTGTACCAACACACAATCACTTAGCTCTATTCGCGCCTAAATTGAGCACCTAAAATTACTATATTTTTAATTTATTTTTATTTCCTTTTTTTTTTATTATTTTTATTTCCTTTTCCTTTTTTTTTTTAAGATATACAACTCTCTAATTTATCTTTTTTCTATAAATATTTTGTAGGCCTCCCCGGAATTAAATTACACACATACGTTACAATTAACAACTTTACAACACTACACTCTCGATGGACACAATAATGTTTCACACCAGCACAATTCTAAATAACTTAAATTAATTTATTTATATCTACTTAATCTAGTATTTTTTTTATATTTTTTTATATTAATTTTTCCTTTTTTCAAAAATATGTATTGTTAATTTTTTTTATATGTATTGTTAATGTTTTTAAATATGTATCATTTTTTCCATCTGTTATTCAAAATTTTGTTTGTTTGTTAATGTAATTTTTCACAAAGTGCCTAGTAATTCAAAACTTTGAGGGTATACTCCTCGTTGTTCAATAAAATTTTAATATTCAATATCCGATTTTTTTAATTCTTGCCTTTTTCTTTGCTTGGATTTTTTTTGGTTCTCAAAATGCTTAACCCCGCAAACTTCTTCTCACTTGGCAATTGTATGGGTTTTTTACTTTGAATATTATTACACAAAAAGACTTACCTGGCTATTTCTCCTGTGACTTATAGCTCAACCATCACCCGTTCTGAGATAATAGCCAGCTGTTAGGAAAACACAACATTTCAATATTTTTTTATATTTAGATCGCTATGTAACCTTATATTCACAGAGCCACAATCATACGGTGAGCTCACAAAAGCAGTTTCAGATTTTGTTTCTTGCCACAGAATTTTTGTTCTTTGGTTTTCTTTTTTTATATACACTTGTTACAAATCACCCACTACTTTTATGCACTCGACACTTATCATTTTGCTTGCGAATATAATGTTAATTTAAACTTCTGTTTCTTTTTTAACAACTTACGTTCTATTGTTTCTTTTCGTTAACACAAACACTAGTTTTTTCTTATTTAAAATTTATATAATATGTATTTTGTTCGACCTTTAATATTTCAAATATTACTAACTTTAATTTAATTTTATTTAAAATTATTTATTCCGTTTTCGTTAAAAATTAATATCTCTCCTTGGCACTGTTTAACACTTTCTAATATATTTTCCTACTCATTTTCTTCTTTTATACTACTCGTAGCCTATGTACTGCAAATATTCCTGCCGGGCTTATTTCGCGCCAATCCCTATTTACTAAATTCATGCCCATATATGGAAATTTTTCTTAGCTTTTCATATACATTTTCCCGCTACGCAATATTTTTTTCTTAACTTATATTATTTTCCCATGTTTGTCAGGTTGTAATATTATTATCCTGTGTCTACTCAATTGTTAATAAATTATTGCAAAAAAATTGTGTATATTCCTATAAAAAAAATACAAAATCAGTTTCGCGGTATTTCCCAAAACTATACAAGAAAATATTAAGAAATAAATAAATACGCAAACACAGACAGAATAAATAGGTTTTTTTTTCTATGATTATCCCCATCCCATACCAGGCGATCAGTAATTTTAGCAGCATCCAATCCTTCATTCATAATTTCATTAATTTTTCAAAATTTGATTTTTACAATTCGTTATTTAATGAATGAAAACTACATCCCTGCCTTTTTACTATGATAACGCGTTGCCACCTAATACCAACTAAACACACTTTCCACAGCTGATATGCGAACAGCTGTCATTTTACCCACATGTATTACATTCTATTGGGCACGTAAGTATGAAATGATCATTTTTTTAATAATTTTTCGTTTTTCTATATTTTCAGGCACTTGGACACAAATTTGGACTTAAGGTAGGGTAAGTATGTATCGTTCCAGTTGTCCTTAACATATTACTAATCTATTTTTCTCCCTTTACAGCAAAAAAAACACACAACAAAAACTACTGGGAAATGGGCTGGAGATAGTAGACTCCAAAACTACAGGCCCTTCCCTTGAATTTACTCTGCACCGAGACGTGGGCTGGAGCTGGTGCCTCCACACTATAATATGGCCCCTCTCTACTAAATTTTGATTTAAATTGGGAAAAAAATTGAGGCAATATGCATCTCAGCCTCTTCCCAATCTCAAATCTACCTACCCCCCACGCAAAATTTTTTTTCGATACCCAGAGGCGTGATTGGGTGGGGGTTTGCTGGTCAGTGGCGTAGTTCCCAAGAGGGTAACTTGCCATCATTTTTAAACCTGCACGCAACACTCCTCAAATGTTAAAATATGTAAAAACAAGTTAGAGATCTACATTCAGCTGTGCCGAATCTTATATACCCTTCAACATGGCGCGATAGTAACAGAAATTTATATAAATACCCTTAATAAGATATAATAAATCAACTTTGTGCCACGCTGCGCAAATTTCAGCAAACCGGGTCTGTAGTAAATGTGAAAACACCCGTGCATGCTCGCGCAGAACATTTATGGGCTGGTGGCGTCATCGGACCGTACTTCTTCGCCAATAAAGTCAGCCTTCTATAATAATAAAAATATTAAGATAATTCTCTCAAAACTTTATGCTTTATTATACCCTCCACCACAATTAGTTGTGAAGAGGGTATACTAAGTTTGTCATTCCGTGTGAAACTTTTTTATTATTCATCTCAGACCCCATAAAGTATATATATTCTGGCTGCTTGAGTAATTCTAAGCCGATTTAGCCATGTCCGTCTGTCTGTCCGTCTGTCCGTCTGTCCGTCTGTCCGTCTGTTGAAAACACGCTCACTTTTGAAAAACTCAAAAGAAATAAACAAACTAAGTGTCAAAATGCTTGTAGTTATCCTAAGCAGTTTGGGATTGAATTTCAGCAAAATCGGTTCAGTAGGACCAGAGCTATGAATCAAAATGTGGAACCACCACTTTCAAAAACTTGATTATTTTGTTACAAAAACAAACATAAATGATGCAAAAATGCAGGGAATGACATAAGATTTTGCACAAGTCTGTTTTATTCGACTAGAAATTACACTGTAAAATTTCGCGAAGGTCGGTCCATAATTTACCCTAGGCCCCATATAAACCCTACTCCCGGAAAACAGTTTAGTACGCCTTAAACCGTAAAAAATAATGCAATCATAACAAATTTTGGCTCGTCACAATTTTATAGGACTTTAAATGATACTGTGAAATTTCGTGAAGATCGGTACATAATTTACCCTAGGCCCCATATATGCCCTACTCCCGGAAAACAGTTTAGTCTCCTAAAACCATAATTAATAACAAATAAAAAGACATCATACAGATATTACTCCTTAAACATTCGAACTGTCGGTGGAGGGTATCAAAGATTCGGCACAGCCGAATATAGCACTCTAACTTGTTTTATTTCATATCTTATTTAATAAAAAAATTGTTCGGTTAATCGACATTAATTAATCGATTTATTTGTTATTCGAAAATCACCATTTTAAAATTATTCGAACAAGAGTTTGGTTTTGTTTGATCGATTAATCGGATTATTCTTAATCGGTTGACAACTCTAGTTGATACCCAAGATGCTTGTACCTAATTTGGAAACTGGCTTTTGCCGTTCTCCAGATATACATAAATCTTTAATGTCTTTGTATGGACAGTGCCACGCACACTTGTCTAATCTCGCCCACATTTTGTCGGATATTCACCCTTATCGTGGTTGACGAATTTAAAATACGCTTGCGACTGTTGGGTAATAGATTCAAGAGAACGTGAACTTATTTCCTTTTATCAATTACCAAACAGTCTCAGGCGTATTTTAAATTCGCAACCACGATAAGGGTGGTTGGATATTGATAACTAAGATAATTTGGAAACTTGGGCTCTTGCCGTTCTCCAGATAAATATAAAAATAAAATAAAACATAACAACAACAAGGGATTTTTGGGAAAATTTAGAGGCAGTCGCGGTTTGATGCTTATATCTCAGCCATTTGTAGACCGATCAGGCTGAATTTCAATAGCAAACAATTCTGGACTATATGTGATATAAACAGATAACTACCAAGTCCCCATCAAAACTGGAGTCTTCGGAAAACCCATTTCAACGGAGACGGTTAGTCGGACATTGTTAAATCAACTTCGCTTCACATGAGGACCCAGAATATATACTTTATAGGATCTTAGATCGATATCGTAGAAATTACAAACGGAATGACAAACTTATAAACATTTTACCTTCCTTAAAGAGTAGTATACAAATTGAAATTGGAAAATTTAATTTAAATAAAAAGATGCAAAGACCAGTGCACAAACGCGTTAAAGAGTACCAATCACTAGATTTGCTTCCATTTTCTTTAGCTTCGCAATAGAGAGTAGTCCCCCTGGTAAAATAAGATTTTCCAACCGGTTGGTGTTGAGTTCGCGATCTAAAGGTTTTCTTCGTATAACATGTATGAAAATAAGAAGTTATGACATGAAAAACACGCTTGACTCTCTTATTTAGGTAGCTCAGTTATACGGCTGAGCATTTTACGAGTTGTAAAATATTCCCAATGTAAGTCTCAAACGATTCTTGTCACGCTTTCTGAAGGACTCTTTTTTAGATAATCTTTGCAAACATCGCAAACGATTGCGTTTACGATTAATATAAGCGTCTTTTCTCACAGAGGAATCAGCATGTGTAACAGTTTTTCCTGCGCAAGGAACCTTTTACGATCAAAAAATGCGCTCGTCGACGATCAAAACCGCTCTTCATGAGATTCCCAGTAGACTCTTATCACGAAACGTAGAAAACAAGATAGCGCATTGCGCAGGTTCGTTAAGTTTGTACTCTCATTTTGACGTAATTTTCAAGTCACTGTACAGTGTTCGATAATATACACTAAATATCGCTCCTTAGTGTTCGGTTCGGTAGATTTGTGGAAAACACAAACGCTAATAGTGTTTGTGTAGAAAATTATTAAAAAAATAATGTTTCCCTGTTAGTCATCGAACATAAAAATAATACTGTTTTTATCAAACTCAACTCAAGATGAAAACATTTAATTCCGTTCCGTTTTTTTTTAGTCCACAAACTTCATTGTGTTCAGTTCGGCTCATTAATGTTCGTCCCTTTTGGATGGTAAAAAAACCAAACACTTTTTATAAAAACAATATGCACATACGAAAAAAAACCCGCAGAATACTTTTACACAAACAAAACATATACAAAATACACACACAAGCTGATCGTGGTGTGGTCGTTGCTGAAATTTCTCGTTTGTTCATTTCTTTATCAATGTAAAAACGAAACATTAAAGAACATTCAAATATAATGATTGTCTACAGTACCACTACAATTGTTCGGGTTTTTAACGAAGAACAGAACGCTATATAATGTTCGGCTCTTTCCTGAAAATAGTTACAAACGGTATTAAGGGTTGTGTTCATCTACACAATAGCTAAAAAAATAGATATCGTTCTTGGGTGTGTGAGCCGAACGCTAAATAATGTAGTGTTTATTTTCGAACACTGCTTTATATAGATTGTCAGTTGAATTCATCATTTCAACTTTTTGTTTACAGTGGAGGGTACCGAAGTCAAACAATTTTTGAGCTAAACTGTTGACCAAGGTATATTTACACAAGGTAAACTCGTTGGCCCATATGTTTGTCAGCTGTTTACCCATAGTTGGAACCACAACGTCAAATTGCGTGTATATGAGCCAAAATTTGTACATGTGTGCGTTAAATTGTTTTTGTTTTATATGAAGACAATTTTGACAACATGGTTCCTTTTATAGAGCAGCATGTCTACACTCCCAAATGAGTTTACCTTGTGTAAATATACCTTGCTGTTGACTTAAAAACGACTTACCATTTAAAAAAAAATGGCAAACATTTCTTAATGCATTCTTTTTAAACCTAGTAGTTTGGTTTATACGTACAAGAAAGAGAAATTATTTTTGACAAATAATAAATGGTGGTCCAACCAGAACGCACGATGTTAATTGTTAATAAAACAAAAAGTTCTTAGAGAATTATATTAATATTTTTTATTATGATAGAAAGATCTATGACAATAATGTGTGAAAGAAAATATCGGCCAAATGCTCGCCACGGTTTCGGTGGCATACCTATTTCCGATGGTTCATATTTTTAATGACTGAGGCATAATTGAGGTTCAATGCCGTTAATGTGCCGAATTATCTCATCCTTTAGCTATTAAATTGTTCTGGGCTTTTTGACGTATACTTCTTCTTATAAATATCCCCAAAGAAAGAAGTCCCACGGTATCAAATCACATGGTCGAGGCGGCCAAATAACATCGTCACGACGTGATAGCACGGCCATTGAATTTCTTGCGCAAAAGAGCCATTGTTTCGTTTGCAATTGGCACCATCCTGTTGGAACCACTTATCGTCCAGGTCCATATCCTCAATTTCTAGCCACAGGAGTCCGTTATCATCTCGCGATAGTGGACACCATTCACGGTAACTGATCACCATCTAGTTGTGTTGCATTATGTTCCTTCAATGTCTCCACATGGAAAATAAACAAGAAAACGGAAATTAACGAAGATGGTAAAGTTTGCTAACTTAAAACAAAAGGAAACACAAAACAAATTACAAAAAACGATATCAAGTAGCGTACAAATTCAAGACAAAGAACCACAACAGAGCGATGAAAACCTAAACGATTAATGGCAAAACTTTAAACAAATTTTGCTAGCAGGCGCTTGAGAAACGCTAGAGTAAAGTGTGGAGAAAATCAAGTTAGGTGTACAACATGGTGGGATGATAACTTAAAGGCCAAAGTTAAAGAAAAGAAGATACGGTGGAAGAGCTATCTATGCAGCAAAAATGATGAAGAATAAAAACTATTTAAGGACTATTAAGGATTAAGGGAAAGTAAAGCAACAGGTGCGTCAAGCAAAGGGAAAGACTTGGGAAGGTTTTAGACATTTACTTAAGAAATTCTACAAAACCGTAAAAAAGCAAAGACGAGAGAAAGATTTTCCAATAAAGTATAAAGAAGATAAAGATGTAAGCATTTTAAGCGATAACACAAGGCAACAAAATTGAAAAAACAATTTTAAAGGCTTGAATAACCACCATATTTTCTTGATCCGCTAGAGTCACCTAACTGCAAAAATCATTATTTTTTAAAATTCTATGGTGAGGTTTTTTTTTAAATGTTTTTTTATAAAATTAAAGATTTTTGCTCCATACATCTTATCGTGACTTTGGAACGACGTTTCCGATTTTGTTATGCAATCTGTCAAAACATTTTAAATTACGCCAGATTTAAGTTTCTATAATATCATTTTTTAATTTATCCATTATTTTTGGAGTTATTGAGGCTGAAGTGGCAAAAAAAAATATTTTTTATTTTGTTTTTTTTTTATAAAATTTTTGAATTAAAAAAATTCATAAAAAATTGAAATCAACAAATACTTACTAGTTTTAGTACTTAAGCTCAAAGCTGCATGTATTAGAAGTAAAATAAATTTTTTTTCATGAAAACCCATGGACAAATTCCTGTTTTATTACCGATAAACTGAAAGTACCTAGTTTTGATATTTTTAATCGCAAATTTGTGTAGAGCTAATAAAAAAATCACAAGGTCTTACCATTTTATTACACAATATTTTTTTTAATCCTTTACTTTAATTATTTTTTCATAAAGCTGCATATAATAGAAATAAAATAAATATTGTTTCATGAAAATCCATGGATAAATTCGTTTTTAATTCCCGATAAACTGAAAGTACTTCGTTTTAACATTTTTTAACGCAAATTTGTGTAAAGCAACATGTTTATTTTATGTTTGCAACATGTTGCTCTTATACAGAGCTTGCAAATATGCGATACTTTCAAATAATTGTAAAAAAAACGTAAATCATGCATCGAGCCATATCTATTTTAATTCACATGATATGTAGCTTCACTAAAAATAAATAAAATTTAATACTTTTCGATTTTCGATTTTTTTTACCAAGTTTTTATTATTTGGCTAACAATTTGTTTCATAACTTTGAAACTATTGATCGCATTAAAAACATTTGCATACATCATTTAAAGATATTGTAAATCATAATTTTTGTAAATTTAATTTAACAAAATCGGACAAGTTGTTTTTGAGTTATGACAATAAAGGTGGAGAAATGTCTCAAAATATTGACAATTTTACTTAAAAATTATTAAAAAAAAAAAAATTATCCATAGAATTGAAAAATTTTACCATTTTTGTACTTAGGTAGCCATGACGCATCAAATCTATAAAGTGGTTATTCAAGCCCTTTTTGCTGTTGACCTGTGTAGTACAACAATTTCGTCCAGATGGAGAGAATACTTCTCGGAATTGCTAAATGAAGATCTCAATACAACAGAACCATTCCAGCTTCCAGACGACGACATCAACACTGATGACCATATTACAATGGATGAACTGTAACATTGGCAATAATCAAATTAGGTAAAGTAGCCGGTCACGACTAAATAGAATCAGAGTTTATAAAATTATAGGCGATTCAGGTCAGGAAAAGCTACTTAAGTTATGAGTATGGTATGGAAACAAGTTTAAGTTCCTGAAGATTGGTTTGTTGTCATTATAAATCCAATTTAAAAAAAGGAGATAACAACTAAGTGTCCCCGAAAAGTTGTACTCACGAATCTGTTAATAACGTCTCAAATCAGAGGTGGAAAAGTGCACAAGACCTCACGGTCGGGCTTAGACCCAAGACCTCATCTTCACAATGCGTCAGATGGCCGAAAAAGCCATTGAATATAACAGAAAAATTCCAACATGCTTTATCGATATTGAGAAAACTTTTCAATGGGCTGAAATAGTTCTTGTAAAGAAAAACGTTAATCGACCAAGGTGTTAGACAAGGAGATACCCTTTACCCATACCTTTTACTGGGCTTCCAGTTTTATTTTATATCTTATCCCCAATTTGCGATTTTTTTACCCCAAAATAGCTATTTTCTTATCCCCAAAAATCTCCACAAATCCTTAAAAATAAATATGTCAAAGGTAAAATATGCATACATTTATTTACATATTTTATCAAATCCATTTGTTTAATATTATGAAAACATTTTTTTTTTGTACTTAGAGTTCTATATCTACATACACATTTCAAAAACTTCAGAATCAATATCTTCTGGTCAAGGCGAATTCGTACAGGTGACATTTTTGGTCATTTGTGTGTGCATTTATTCTAGAAAGAGATTCTAGTAACTCATTCTGCATTATGTTACGAACTTAAGTTGCATTAATTATAGAAAAGACTTGACCAACATAAGCGTTACTTTTTGGTACAGAAAGCTTATTTAAAGCTATTAAGACAAGCTTTTGAAAAGATTTCGAAACACTTCAATTTGACCAAACCAGTCTTGCCATTGCACAAATGAGATTTTTTAATAGAATGTATACCCAAAAATCCCCAGCGAAAAAGGTGCTTGTGGTGCTTGTGCTGACGACATTGTGCTCTTTGCAGACTCGACTGAAAATCTAGAATATAATTTAAATATACTTTCATCGGAAATGTCCTCAAGTTCTATGAATTAATATTGGGAAAACCGAGACAATGGTTAAAAGGACAGTAGCCCTAAATCAAGTGCAATAGTTCAAATATTTGAGTGCCATAATTAAAGAAGAAGGTAAACCGGACAATGATTTTATGCTACACACAGAAAAAAATCAAGTTAAAAACGTAGAAAACAAGGTTGATTTAAAATTTATACGTTTTTCATGTTAATTCAACCTGATTTTACAATAACTACGAACAACATTTTTTCTTTTAAAATAACTTTAATTCATGTTAATTTAACATTGCAGTAAAGTTAGAGCAAAATGTAATTTATATTGAAATAACAATCCGAATCACGTTGAATGAAAGTTATTTCAAGTTGAAACAACGTGAATTTCATGTAGAATCAAATTGGTTCGAGTGTGATGTTACAGTGTGAAGAAGCTTCAGAGACAACATTTACATTTATTTAAGAATAATTCAAAACACTTACCCCTGTAACACATGTTTCACTTATTTTGTATTCTCCTTTGATAACAGAAGCATCAGCAGAATCGCCCAATATAGTTTTCGTCATCATTCTACTTTGAAAACTTGATGTACTATTTAACTAAATAATTTTAATTAAAAGAATACGGGAATTGTCTTCTTTTTATAACATATTTTAAAAATGAAAATAAAAAATTTACATACTTAAGTATGTATTCATGTTAATTTAACAAGATACACTTTTGATTTTAATATAAAACAGGTTTTTATGGATTCAATATTAAATCCATATTTATTTTTTATTTTAATATATTTTTTTTTTATTTTAACACTGAATAATAATTAATAAACGTGATTTAAGGTTATCTTATTTAAAGATATAATGATAAATTTTAATAAAGGGCATACTTTTGCAGAAAATTACTATGATTCTCAATCAACATTTTTCCATGTTAATTTTACATTGGTATTTTTTTCTGTGTGTAGAATTTCTGCAACGAATAAATTCTAGCATTTAACGACACTATAAGAAGTAACCTGCAGAAAGAAGCTCTAGATTACAGAATATATAATTCTAAAAAGCGATGGTGTGGACATGTATTGCGAATGAACCATGCTAGATTACCGCAACAAGTACTCCAAGCAAAATCAACTGGTTACCTTCCAGAAGGACATAGAAGATTAACCTATTGGGACTCTATAAAGGAAACCCTAACGAATTGACCCGAAAATGCCAGGTCCTATTTATTCTACTGGAATACTCTGCAAGGTAGTAGAGGTTAAGGAAAAAGTAAGTAAATTAAGAAAAAATTAATTTTAAACAAAAATAATACTGAGAAACAAGAACATTTTCAATAAAATGTAAATTGTTGACATCATCCAACAAATTCAAAAGTTATTGAAAACTTTTAACATAAAATAGCAAGTACGTGTGTATGTCTGTACTTGTTTCTGACTAGTTTTTACAAAACTTTATTTAAGAAAAGAAAAAAACCATTTAAAATGATAGTGGGTGCCCTTAAGCCAACTAAACATATAAGGGAATTCGTTCAAGGATTTCCTTGGGACTCGTGGTCAATAGTGATTTATAATGGAATAATTTATGACTTAACAATACAATAAACATCAAAAAAATTTTTATTCCTAGAAATTGACATTCAAAATGCACCTCAAACAAACATGTCTAAAATGCAAAAAACAAATTTTAAATGGATACAATAAATTCCAGGTACAGAATGCAATTTGTTTTTATGGATTTTTTTTTTTTTTTTTTGGTAATTTTTATTTATTTTGTACATTTTTTTGACTTACTGCTGAAAAACATACAAGTAAATAAATAAAAATTGTAATGTAACCTGGTTCTGACCAAATTTGAAAATTTGGAAGATGACCTTGTAACATTATCAAAAAAAAAAAAAAAAAAAAAAAAAATAATCATACAAAAATGAGAGTATGTACAATTTAATACGCACGATGATGATGAGATGATAATGAAGTTGACAACACTTTTATGTAAAATGTGGAAAATTGCGTAAATAATTTTAAGTAACAACAAATTAAATGTTAAATGTAGTGTAATGTTGCTGTTAAAACAAGTTTAAAAAGCATTTTCCTATCGTAAAAAACGTTTTATATGATTAAAATATTATACAAGCAATAACGCCAATCAATAAAAACATTAACATTCGTAAGGCTTGCAATTGTACTATGGGTAAGAGTAGTATATTACAGGGATTCTGTAGTATATTGTTAGGTTATAATACCAGGATTAACTGCAAAATATATGACAATAAGAAATAAGTCATTAAGTATGACATAAATGTTGCAAAATATAGTCTAGTCTGTAATCGTGTGTATAGTAGAGGACTGCACAATTCCATTTGAACACACATTCAAATTATTGAAAATTTTTCAAACTCTATACTACAGTGTCGCTTTCACAATCGAATACTGAAGAGAAGTGTAGACGACGCATTAAATCTCCTGCAGACAAGCGTAGAGCTTCGCGGGATTAGCATAGGGGCAACAAGTAAGAGTGCTATATTCGGCTGTGCCGAATCTTATATACCCTACACCATTTTGCGAGCAGAATACAGAGCAACTAGACAAAAACAAAATAATTTTTACATATACATACGTATTTAGAATACTAAAAACTTCATTATAAATAAAATTAAAAAAGCGAAAACTGGTAAATATTTTTTTGGAATGGTTTTTGAACATAAAAATTAAAAAAAAAATTTGTTTTTGAAACTCAACTCATTTGAGTTGTAATTATTTTTTATGTTTTTGTTCACCACAATGTAGCAAAGTTGTAAACCATGATACAAAAATTACAAATCAACTTATTTGAGTTGTGAACCGTAATAGGGACCTATATTCACCAAAATGTATGTGTGTTTGTTTGTTTTTTTTTTTTTAGTATAGGCAGTGTTGTCATACCGTAGATTTTTTTTTGGCGAGTTTTTAAGTAGCAAATAGAAACAAAAATTCCCAGTTTCTATTTGTTAAAATTATTTCGTTAAATAGATTAAATAATAAAGAAGAAAGATAACGAAAACATATTTACAATTGTAAAAAGGGGGGGGGGGGAGAGGGGCACCACATTTTTAATCAACTTCTCTCCTCATAAGGACCCAAAATATATACACTTTATAGGTTTATAGGGTCTAAGATCAATATTGTAGCAATTACAAACGGAATGACAAACTTATATATACCCTTTTCATATATAAGGGGTAACCATAGGCCATATGACAGTCCAAAAAATCAGGGTTTTATACAATTTTTGCTATTTTTTGTACGGGAGGTACCACGTCCACTTCTTCAATCCCGCCCACATTTTGTGGGATGCTGTCTATTGATAACCTAAATGTGTGTACCTAATTTGGAAACTTTGACTCTTGCCGTTCTCCAGATATACAGAAAAAAAGTAATAAAAATAAAACAACAAGGGATTTTTGGAAAAAAATTAGAGGTAGTAGGGTTTTAGTATTTCAGCCATTTTTGAAATGGTGGACTAAATGTGACATAAATGTAAAACAACCTAGCCGCTTTCATGTCTGGAGTTTTCGGAAAACACATATCAAACGTAAGACGGACAGACGGACGGACGGACATTGTTAAATCAACTTCTCTCCTCATAAGGACCCAGAATATATATACTTTATAGGGTCTAAGATCAATATTGTAGAAATTACAAACGGAATGACAAACTTATATATACCCTTTTCCACCTGTGGTGAAGGGTATTAAAACAAGAGCGAATTTGGAACGTTTTCTTCCGCTTAGCTTTTACGCTGATATGACATACTTAAACAAGAACGTGAACGTTGTGTCACAAACAGTAGAGTTAACTTTCTTGTTTAATTGAACCCACATAATAGAAATAAAAAAGGAGAAAAAAGCGTTATATTGACAAAAAATAGATAGATTGCCATTATTTATAAACAATAGCGGCCAACTTCACTATTAAACGCGCTGTCCAAATATTTTTTTCGAATTGTAAAGCGTTGACGCTTCATAAAATTCGTATGGGTTTGAAAATTTTTTACAGCTCTTGTTTAGGTACGGCAAAAAAGAAATGTTTTACTATAGTGAAAGTGCGGATATAAATAATACTTTAAAAAATTAACAAGGGAATGGAAAATACACGCAGCAGTGAGAGTGGGAACAAAAAATACACAGATTCTTAATTTTTTTAATGTAGGCAGCAGCGTTGCTAAAACTAAAAAAATTTTGTTACCAAAATTATTTTGTATTAAAACCACACTGTTGCATGCATCTGGCACCTGGAACACATCATCAAGTGAACTGCAATCCATACAAGTTTTTTTAGGCAAAAGTTTAAGAAAGACTCTTCGCATATACTGGCCAAGGTCAATTTCGAATCTGGGGTTTTGGTCTGAAACCAACCAAACGTCAATCACACATGAAATCAGAAAACGTAAACAACCAAACGATATTGCGCAACAAGCCATAGATTGGAACCCACCGGGCAGCCGAAGAAGAGGACGACCATCACAAACATGGAAACGTCAAACAAAAACTGAACTATCCCGGCTACGTCTACACTGGAATGAAGTAAAACATCTCGCATCGGATCGAGTGTACGGGAAAAATCTTTTTACGGCCCTATGCTCCTTACAGGAGTAAAAAGCTTACAGTCCAGACTAGTCTATAATCGACGGTATATTCCAGGCAATGGTCTAATTAGTAGGTCTGTTTGTGAAAAACAAAAAAACATGACGAAAACAACCGTTTTTGATTGTCCAACAAATTATAAAGATGTCAAAAACAATTGCTATAAAAACAAAAGCACAAAAATCAACTCTGCAAAAAATTAGCAGGCATTTCGCACCGATATAATAATTGGACCATGATGTATACATATACTACCTTGGCAGTACTGTAGGTAATAGGAGTGGAGCTGAAGAAGATGTCACGAACCGGATAAACAAAGCCAAGTCTACGTTTGGCATGTTAAATAACATTTGGCGATCTAGTCAAATTTCAAAAAATACAAAACTAAGAATTTTTATCTCAAATGTAAAATCGGTTCTGTACTACGCATGCGAGACCTGGAAAAGTACGAGAAGCATTGATAAACGTTTACAGACATTCACAAACAAATGTCTCAGGAATATCCTGGGTATATGGTGGCCAAATCGTATAAGTAACTCAGACTTGTGGTTACACACAAATCAAAAACCAGTTCCAAATGAAATAAAACGAAGAAAGTGGCGGTGGATTGGCCATATACTTCGAAGGCCTACAGAAAACATAGCTCGACAAGCACTAACTTGGAACCCTCAAGGAAGTCGAAGAGTTGAGTACTGCAAATTACAGTTGGAATGACATATGCCGTGAAGCTAATTATAGAGATAGATACAGAGAAGTTGTTGAGGCCCTATGCTCCAACGGGAGAGAAGGATGACAGAAGTATACATATATATGGGGGATTTCATGTCAAATGACCCAACTTTTGAAATCAATTTCTTCCGATTTAGATGAAATTTGCACTAAGCTTAAAAAAATATATAAAAAGTTTTAAATTAAAAAAAAATGAAAAAAAAAACAAAAATATATTTTTTCTAAATGTTGATAAAATAGCTAACTAAGCTACTTGGGACAAATTTCGCTAACACCAATAGGTAATAAGTTACATGGATGAGAAAGAACACCTGTATGGCCAAAATGTCAAACTTTGATCCCCTCTCACTCAGAAACTTTTTGACCGATCATGTTGAAAATTTGTTTCTAAACTATTATCTAATAGGACTAACTTTGGTGTAAATTTTATCCAAATCGGAAAACATCGATTTAAAAAGTTGGGTCACTTGACATGAAATTCCCGATATATAAACGTTTGCTCCGCTGGACCGATTGACACCAAACTTGGACAATAAATTAGATTAGTCTGGAAGCAGGTTCCTCCTAAGTTTAATTTCGAATGGTGGTGCTGTTGTCGTGATATTTCGATTTTTTTAATTTGTGGTTCAATTTGGCTAAAACTTACAAAATCTATTTATTAAACAAAAATAAGTTTCCTGATAAAAATAAAAAACCAGGGGCCAAATTACGGCATTCAATATCGATCAAAATTACGATACAATTTAAATGGGAATGCCGTATTTTGGCCCCAGTATTTACATTTGAAATCTTGAAAGCTCCTCGAAAACATTGATAGCCCTGGGCAGCGGCGGGTCCCTAGCAGCTAGTAAACCTTTAAAAATATTCTATAATCTAGAGCTCATCGAAAAATTCGCAAGAATTTTAGCAGCCACCACACACATCCCATTGTGCAATGTTTTGTGCATAAACAATTGAAGGTTAAATTATAGGTGACATTATTACTAGTTGTTGTTTGTTGTATTGATCCTAGCCGAGAGAGAGAGAGACTCAAGTCAGTCAGTCAGTCAATCAAATCAGTGGTTGCATAAAAAAAATTAAATAAATGAAATAAAATTAAACGATTATGTATTTTTTTTTTTTACCTTTTTTCAAGCACATAATTACAATAATACAATAAAATAAACTTTAAGGCACAAAACCGAGTCTTAATGCGTTGAAAATGTTAACTAAAACATCAGTTTATCGTAACGATCCGATAGCGCCGGTTGTGTTTTCAAAATATCCTAAACAAATGTAATAGAACCCAGAACAGTAATTAAAAAATTACAAACGATTAGAAAAGAAAAAATATTTGTGGCAAAAATATTAATAACAATAAAATAATAACAAAAATGAAATTAAAATCTTAATTATTCTAAGGCAAAATTGAAGTGAAAAGTTCTAAAATTTTTACAAACAAAATAGTTACACATTAACTGTACTTCTAACAACAAAATATTATTGAAATTTAAAAATTTATTCTATATTACAACAAATTACCAGACAAAAAAAAAAAAAAAGAAATACCTACAATACATTTTAATTGAATTTGATCTTTTGGTTTTATTTTTTTTTGCTCGTTGCCCACCACAAACCACAAGCCAATCAAAATCAAATAAGAAGGAAAAATCAATAGATAAATAAATAAATATTATTTGGAATCAATTGTCAACATATTATCATCAAATTAAATAAATAATAAATAAAAAAAAACCAAAAAACAGAACAGCAACAAAAATAAACAACTTGAATTCGTTCGAAACACAAATTTATCCTCATCGTCATTTATTTATTTTAAAATTTTACAAGTATGTTTGAGATAATTTTTTTTTTACTACTAACTCTAATCTGATTCTAATCGATATTGACATTTCTAAAGTATTTATTCACGGTATCGATGATATCGTTTTTTAATGGACATTTGCATTATTAATAATTCAATGAAACAGATGTGTATGAGATTAAAATGACGATCGACCATTATGTCATTTTACATTGAAATGAAAAAAAAAATCATTCAAAATTATATTAATAAATAATATCGAATTATCTAGATTTTGCTCGCAAAAATTAAAACAAAATGAATAATTGGTCTATATCTCAATGCGATAGTGGAGTGCCCCAAGGTTCAATCACTGGACCTTTACATGTCATTGCAAAAGAGGTTTATTTGCTGATGACATAAATTTGGTATTTATTGGTGATAGTCCATTTCTGGATTGTCACAAGTCTTTTATGAACTTTACAATACCTAAAGCATTCCAATGGGCAGACTGTACTAAGGTTTAATTCATATAAATCAAAAATAATGTCTTTTTTAATACACAATCACTTAAATATATTAATGAATATAATGCCAAGTGTAGCAAACCTTGTGTAGACTCAATTATCTGTCTTGGAATAACAATTGATAGGGATTTAACTTTTGAAAGACATTTAGCCATTTCTAGGATCTAGAATGCGACACTTGCTCGCCTTTCAGATGGAGTAAACAAGAGAATCTTAAATTAACAGGGCAATGTATAGTGCAAAAGGTAGTTTTTAAGCTTAAGCGATATCATTTCAATTTTCGTTTTTTATAAATGCATTTATTGGCAACACTTGCATCATCTCCTAAAATGTCTTAAGCTATGTTCGCACCGATAAAATATTTGACGTCCTACACGTAACCACTAGTTGTATTAAAAAAATATTTTCTTTTGCGTTTGGTAGATCAAACATTATTTAATAGTTTCTAAATAACATTATACAATTATCTTCTTAAAAATAAAGTTAAATTAATCGATACACAGAAGAAAATTTTGCACCAGTAAAAGCATTAATCAAAAATAAAATCGGGTTTAATTAAAAATTTAATCAAGTGAATTAAACGTTTAATTAATATTATTAATTTGCTTTCTGGAGCAAACTAATATTGTTTTATTAGTAATAAAACTAGTGGTTACGTGTAGGATTTAATAGGTGTGAACATATCTTTACTACTCATGGAGTTTTTTTTACCTTTTAAAAAAGTTGGAGTTGTTTTCAACATTTCTATCTCGAACAATACATAAGAAAGGACTTTGTACTGATTCCAACAGTATAGAAAAACGTATTATGAAAAAAAGTGACTTTGTCTAGTTTACTTCTCACCTACAGATATAAGCAATAAACATGGTATCACGAACGAAACAAAACTTGGAACTCGTTTTCGACTGCATATAGAAAAATTAAAAAATATGCAAATTAGAACATAATTTTTGATGGCGATTTTTTTAAACTTAAAAAGAATAAAAAGTCTTTTTACTGATAGTGCCATATTGAAGAAAAAAATTGTGTTCCTGATTATTATACCCTCCACCGAAGGTCTATATATATAAGTTTGTCATTTCGTTTGTAGTTCCTACAATATTGATCCTAGACCTTATAAAGTATATATATTCTGCATTGTTATGAGAAGAGGAGTTCAAATCACGATGTCCGTCTGTTAGTTGAAATTGGTTTTCCGAAGACCCCAAAAATGATGGCGAATCAGTAGTTATATACATATTTATGTCACATATAGTCCGGAATTGTTTGCTTTTGAAATTCATCTAGATCGGTCTACAAATGGCTGAGATATGAGCAAAAAACCTACTCTGCCTCTTATTTTAATTTTTTAAAAATTGCTTTTTCCAAAAAGAAATCGAATTTTTTTCTGAATAAAATTGTTTAGGTAGTTCTTTTGCACTTTATTTTTTTTTCTACACTCAAAATTTTTTTGCATTAAAAAATTTCACCCAAGTAAAAACGTTTGTATATAATTTTATCTATATATATAAAATTTTAACGTTACTGAAACCTTAAGCTAAGAACTTGAAATTTGGACCGGAGGTGGGTCTCTTCCCAAATCGGTCTACTAAGACTGGATTTTTGGAAATTCGAATGTTTAGGGGGTAAAAACAGGTAAATTCGATAACCTTTTATCTCCAAAACTAAAAGAGATACAAAAAAACTTTAATACTTATCGTTGTTCCTAAGAAAAACAAGCGCACAGGTGTCTGGTACTTTTTTGAAATTCGGATATTTTAGGGGAAAACGAGTAAACCCTGAGTTTTGGTACTTTTTTGTCACACCAATAAACTTAGAAATAAAGTTTATACCACATTCGAAACTTATCAAAAAAATACGAGTATGAATTTGGTACTTTTTCGAAATTCGAACGTTTAAGGGGTGAAAATTGTAACTATTTTTGGTACTTTTTTTAAAAAACATTTTTCTCCATTCATTGCCATATTCGTACTAAATTATAGGCCCCCACTACAATACTGCAAATTTTTAATACTTTAATAAGGGGAAAAACTAGTACCAAAATGGGAAATACAGGAAACTTAATATCTTTTTTCAGCTTTTTGGTTCTACAACTGGTATTTTTTTGATTATCGTTAATGCAATGTCCTGAGTAGATACGAATCTATGAGGGAAATTTTTGGCACTTTTTTGTTCTTTAACTGGTGATTTTTGAATTTCCGTAAGTATTGGACCTAGAAACATAAAATGCAAGATGCAATGTCCTGAGTGAATAAGAATCTATAAGAGGAACGTTTTTGGTACTTTTTTGTATAATAACTGGTACTTTTTGAATTTCCGGAATTTAAACAAGTTAAAACCTAGAAAAATAAACTTTGGCATACATATATGCCCACGAAGGAGACGCTAACGAAGTAGCGGGTTAAATTCTAGAATTTGATGTTTTTATAAGGAACATAGATAAAAAAATTTTCTTTCATAATTTAATAAAAAAGATTGAAAATACAAAAAAAAAAATTACACTCAAAAAATTGTTTTCAGTATTTATAAAATAACTTTTTCTTGTGTTCTCACTTAAACAATATTTCAGTAATGTTTTTGCAATTATAGAAAAATAAGAAAACTTCACTTATTGGTTACATGTTAATTTTTCAGTCTTTCTCCATTCTAGGTACTTTGGCACGACTTTCTATAGTTTCTGCCAGAACATCATCTCTATTCTTTTCTGTGACACGTCGGGACACATAAGTTAAAAAAATATTTTTTTTATTGTATTTTCAATCTTTTTATTAAATTATGAAAGAAAATGATTTTATCTATGTTCCTTAGAAAAATATTAAATACAAAATTATAAACAAACTTGAATATTTTTTTAATTTAAAAAAAGTTTTGGGTGTAGAAAAATATAAAGTGCAAAAGAACTACCTTACTAAACAATTTTATTCAGAAAATTAGATTTTTTTGGAAAAAGCTATTTTTCAAAAAAAATTTATTTTTTTTTGCCAAAAGCCGGCATATAAATTTTTAAGTTGAGAGGCGCGGACTAGGATTTTATTTTAGACCCATGGTTTCTTTGGAGAATTTTATGTAGATTACGTTTTTGTTATACGATTTAAAAAAAAAAAAAAATCGACCCGCCCTAATATACATATATTCTGACTCCTTGATTAATTCTAAGTCGATTTAGCCATGTCCGTCTGTACGTCTGTTGAAAACACGCTCACTTTCAAAAAACTCAAAAGAAATGAAAAATGGTGTAAAATTGCTTGTAGTTATCCTAAGCAGTTTTGGATTGAAATCCAGCAAAATCGGTTCAGTAGGATCAGAGCTATAAATCAAAATTTGGAACCACCACCCTAAAAAATTGATAATTTTGTTACAAAAACTAACATAAATGGTGGAACAATGCACGTAATGATATAAGATTGTGCAAAAGTTCGTTTAATTCGACTGGAAATCACACTGTAAAATTTCGAGAAGATCGGTCCATAATTTACCTTAGGCCCCATATAAACCCTACTCTCGGAAAACTAGCTTCTAATGCGAACTTGGCTAAAATTTGCAAAAATGGCAAAAATTCGCGAAAATTTTTAATATTTCAAATAAGCCATAAAATTAATTTAAAGTCTTTAAAACTATAAGGAATGGCAAAAATTCGGTAAAAATTGCAAAATTAGCTGAAATTCGCAAAAATTTGCTAAAAATCGTTAAAGCTGTAAAGAATCACAACCCTTTCAGATAAAAATCGCGAACAAGGCTAAAATTCGCCAAAATTTCAAAATTTAAACAAACCAAAAAATTTATTTGAAATCGCTAAATCAGTTAAAAAAATTTAAACATCCGATAATAACATAAAAAAGTTTGCAAAAATAGCGAAAATTCGCGAAAATTTTGAATTTTTCAAAGAACCAATAAAATTGATTAAAAGTCCCTTAGACTATTAGGAATGGCAAAAATTCGTAAAAAATTGCAAAATTAGCGGAAATTCGCAAAAATTTGTTAACAGAGTAATGATAGCAAATTCTTCTATTTATTATAAATCGTTAAAGCTGTAAAGAATCAGACAACTTACTGGAACAAGTCGCGAACATGGCTGAAATTTGCGAAAAATTGCAAAACTTGAAACAAATCCAAAAATAGTTTTTTATGTTTTTTTTTTTTGAAATATGGTCAACGTAAGATTTGATAAATGTTAACAAAGAAATTTTAATAAAATTTATTGCTAGTTAAAAAAGATGAAAATGGATGAAAATGTTTATATGAAACACTATGCCACAAAAAAAATGAACCTCAAAAATTAGATATTTTAAGATAAATCGGGACTGCTGATCACGAATATGGCATTTATTTATTTTTCTCAAGAAGCGTTTTCGAGATATACGCGAAAATCGTGTTTTTCTGCAGTTGTTTTAGGTATTTCGAAAAATCTCGAGAACTGTTCAACTGAATTGTACAAGATTTAACATTTTGCATAGATATTTCTACGATATCTCTGAAACTACAGGGCAAATTTAAAAACAATGTAAGCACTGCTTAAAGATAATATTGTTGCCGAGTTTCGGATTTTTTTGTTAAGTGAATACGGTCAACCGTTTTCAATATATGTAGTGAAAGTGCCTTAATTTTGGACATAACGGTATATCTTGAAAACTAGAGGTGATAGAGAAAAATGGAGATTCGATTTGAAATCAGCGACCTCAAATTAGTAAAAATTTGCAATCAAATTCCAGACCGCAAACTTACTGTTCCGCAGTGTAATAGTAGCATTCTTAAAAAAATTTTTATGAAAATTAAAATTCGGATGTTTTCACTAAATATGCCGTTATTTCTTAATTTTTTGTCCGACGATAACAATTTTACCCTTATCACGTTTGAAACAAAATATTATTTAAGATACATGTTAAAAAAAAATTAAAAATTTTTTTTATTGCCTTAATGGAGCGAATTAAAATGGCGAATTTTGAAAAAACATAAAAAATCATTTTTTTCAAGTTTAAGGCCCTGTAACTCTGTAAATCTTTGTACAACTCAGTTGAACAGTTCTCGAGATTTTTCGAAATACCTAAAACAACTGCCGAAAGACACGATTTTCGCGTATATCTCGAAAACGCTTCCTTAGAAAAATAAATGCATGCCATATTATCTTAGAAAACATCTCATTTTTGAGGTTATGGCAAAAAGTTAAAAATTTGTGAACCAGTGTAATCTAGCGTCCAAGGTATTTATTTTTATAAATTAAAAAAAAATTCAAGACACATTAATTCCTGGAATTCACGCACTTATTGTGTCTCATTTGCAGTGTGACCATATTAGCTTTTTTCGAGCTAAATTTAGCTTTATTTTTTCATGTTTAGCTTAAGATATTTCATTTAGATTTAAGCTTTTTTTTTGGCTTTTTTCAACAATGCATTTAGCTTTTTCTAGCCTTTTTTAATTTAAATTTCGTGTTTATTTATATTTCAAAATAAATAAAGCAGTTTATCCAAATAAACTTATGTGTGGTTAAGTTAAAAGGATAATAATCTGGCAGCGGAGAAGAAATCGCTGTTGCAGATTTGCTCTACATACATACAAGTGCTGCCAGGCGAAGAAAAAAAGGTACGCAATTTTTCAAAAAGTTTAAGAATTTTTATCAAAAGTCACACTTTCAATATTTCTTGAATAAATAGTAAGTTTATGTGATTTAAAAAAACCAAATAAATATTTCTATTTCTATTTGATAATAGCAAGACAAAAAATATCTTGTTTGGCCTTCATATGAGTGAGTGTTGTTGTCGTGGTCGAAAATTAGCCGTTTTTAAAAATTGGTATTATGATTGACGCAAACGACATAATATGTCGTTATTATATATTATATACGACGAACTTTTTACTTATGTGTTTTACATTGCCGTTGACGTGATTTTGAAATCGACAAAAATTTCAAACGACTTCGATCACGACAACGATTCGTCAACTATTTTTTTGAAAATTTCTGATAGTAAAATTTTTATTTATCTCCGATAGTTTTATTTAACCTGTTTCATATTTTTATTTAAAAAAAATAATTTTTAAAATTTTTAAATTAAAATTTTTAAATTAAAATTAAAGAACAATATTTTCGGTAAATAGTTCCAAACAATGGGAAAAAAATTTTGTAAATTTTAAATTTACTCTCTAGTTGCATATTTCTGCTAGTAAATAAGCACACCTATTATATGTCTAAGTCAAAGTTGATAAGTAAAGCTTGGAATTATTCTCATATCATTCTTTAGCTCTTTTTAGCTCTTTTTTAAGGATGAGTTAGCTTTAAGTTTTTTAAAAATCTGGTCACACTGCTCATTTGACGAATTTACGCAACGAATTCTTGCCGACGAATTCGTCTTACTATGCGAAGTTCTTCGTTCGTCCCAGTTGTGTTTATACCATTAGTTTCATATGGCTAGAAAAAATATTATGCAGTTTTGTGATTTACGGTCCATAATTTGCCTTAGATCCCATATTCAGCAGCCTTCTGAAATTCACTGTCAACGCTAAAACTAATTTCACCGCTGTTTTGAACACCAGAAATCACTCTGCAGGATTTTGGGATGATTGGTTCATAACTTACCATGGCTCCAATATAAATTCCCCTCCTGAAAATCATTTAAGTTCGGCTTAAACGGTTACGAATCATGTTATTTTACTCAAGCTGGCTAAAATTGCTAAAAAAAAGCATAAAACTTTCTGATTGTCGGTCAATAATTTAATATAGGTCTAAGCCGCAACCAATTTTAATGCTGATGTCTGCTTTTATAAAGATAAATTATTAATAAATAGATATCATCAAAGTTATTTACGGGAATACAAAATTTATCATTAATACGATTTCTGTATGACGTGCTAAATTCCCAATTTTTCATATTTGATAAATACACTGAAATTTATTGTTGAGGGAAAGCTAGATATCACTCCTGTAATAGTTGTTGAACTGCCGGTGGAGGGTATCAAAGATTCTGCGCAGCCGAATATAGCACTCTAACTTCTTATAAATGGAGTTGTTTCACTTTAAAAATGAACGGCTTAGTTATATTAATCAAAATTGATTAAATATTATTTTTTAATGAATACTCCACCTGGGCTGTGCAGTGTTGCCTCCCGTATTTCTGTTAATATTGGAGACATCTCTTTAATTTTGCAATATCCACAATAAATTAAGTAAATTCCAGTTAAGTACTCTCGTGCGCACTTGAACAAAGAAAATATACCACTTAATAAAAAACATTTTGTGTTTTGGTTTTATCCAAAGTTTTTCTCTGAAAGTAAAAAACGACTTGTTCTTGATAAAACTGCAATTACGATTGCGAAAATAATTGGTTTAGTTTGTGTTTTTTATGCAAATATTTTTTCTTTAGTTATAGCCACTTCATTTCAATTTTGAGTAAAATTTTTAGCCACTTGATTCGAACGATCGCGATGGATATAATAAAATTCAAACATTATCGTTACTCGAGCTCTGTTTAGTCTTATTTCACATTTCGATATGAGTTTGTTGTTGATAGAAAAATTTCTTAAGATTTGTACAGTCATAATGTAAATATGAAACCAATTAAAACCAAAAAGAAATGTCGATAAAAGTAGATAAGAGCAAGAAAAAATAAATTTTCAGTTCAATTTTCTCAAAACAAAAAACGCGACAAGCTGAAAATACATTACATTACAAAAAATTGGTTGTTTATAAACATATAATTTTCGAAATACCCAAACATATCATGAAAGTTGGTGCTAGAGTTAATCTAATACTATGATCTTTATATACGATTAATATTTGCCTTCCTGTAGGGTTTAACGGCAAAAAACGAATGCTATACTCAAGCCTCTTGTACGTTACTGTCTTTTGAAATTTACAGTGGTACTACAGCGTTTACCAGCCGTATAAAATTTATTCTTAAACGAACTATAAGTTATATTTTTGGACTTAAGATTTCAGATCATGCGTCTCAATATTCAAAAAGTTTCTTAAATAGTTCTTTTCAAGATTTTTAAAAAGGCTTTCTACCGCGTATTCATTTTTTTAACACTTCGCCACTGTGTGTTTGTCAGCTGTTTACCCATAGTAGGAACCACCACGTCAAATTGCGTGTATATGAGCCAAAATTTGTACATGTGTGCGTTAAATTGTTTTTGTTTTATATGAAGACAATTTTGACAACATGGTTCCATTTATAGAGCAAATTGTCTACACTCCCAAATGAGTCTACCTTGTGTAAATATACCTTGGTTAGTATTTTGTGAGGACTGTATGTGACAATTCACAACCAGGGTTACCGTTGAGAATTTTGATAAAGTCGCACAAAAAGTCGTTTTTAAAACAAAAAGTCGCACAAAAAAGTCGTTTTTTCAAATTTAAGTATCACACTTTTTTTAACATATTAATTTCGTTTTTATTTCTTTAATAACTCTCTTAAAACCGAAAAAAAGTTGTGTGACGATAACTTGTTCTCATCGCTTATAGACATGCAGTAATACCCGGGTGGGTATTGGTTAACGATCTACATAAAAATCTTTGGAAAGGCGATAGTTAATCAAAAAAACACAAAACAAAAAGGAATTAAAAATGTAAACGATATTAATAGCTGAGAAATAATACGTTAAAAATGTTTTTAAATACACTTATGTGTATTAATTTTACATTTGATTGATTTTAAATAATAAGGGTATTCACGTCACAAGTTGCACCCTTGCAAAAAGCAAAAGTGCAAAAACATAACAACAACCACAAAGACAATTATTTACGCACAACTAATTGTCTGTGTGGTTGTTGTTATATTTTTGCACTTTTGCTTTTTCGCAAGGGTGCAACTTGTGACGTGAATACCCCCAATATGTTTGTATATACTTTAATATATGTATAAACTAAACGTTTTATGTTTTTTAACTTTTTTTTTTGTTTTTTCGCACAAGTTCTTACTTCCAACCAATCTTTTTCAGTATCTTAAAAAATTTAGAGTTGATAGCATGGACTCACAGGTTTCTACTTATAACCTGTTGGTTGTTAAGTTATTTTTCATTAATTTTGAAAAAAAAAAAAAATTATTAGCACACGCACTGTTTTAAGCTTCCTACTGTGTATGCCAAAAATGGTTAGCATTTGTAATTTTTTTAAAAATGTAATTGTATGATTTATCAATGGATTTACTTTTAAACAACTTTTATTCGTTAATAAAAGCCTGTATCATTTACAACATTCTTAAATAAAGATATGAGATCAATAGCGGTAAAAAGTTGGTCTTAAAACGCTTTAAATAATAATGCCGATCATCCTAGATTGGCATGGAAATTCAATGAACACGATACAGAACAAGGCATATACAATACAGTTCACTAGTTAAAATGGTCTGGATACAAAATAATCACCTGATCAATCAAATGAGGTTACATATCCCGGGGAATGTTTAAAACAAAATTGATATTTTTATAAACTGTAAAAAAAGTATTTCACTTACAAAAAAGGGGCAAAAAGTCGCAAAAAGTTGGAAAAAGTTGCAAAATTAAACGATTTTAAAAAAGTCGCACAAAAAGTGTCAGAGCGTCAAAAAGGTTGCAAATTGCAACTAAAGTCGCACAACGGTAACGCTGTTCACAACTTTAAGCTTGCTAAGCATTTTGAAACAAAAGGAAAGGTATTGATGTTTTCATGTCTCGATATATCCCAAGCAATATAATTCACTAATTTTTATTTAATTAATTTTATCTAATTGCTTTAAACGGCAAATAATTGCCAAAAATAGCGTATGTTATATATTTTTTTTTGAGTTTTTGAAAAGGAATTGGTACACCATCCACAACAACTAGTTGTGATAAGGGTATACTAAGTTTGTCATTCCGTGTGAAACTGTTTTAATATTTATCTAAGACCCGATAAAGTATCTACACATATTGTGGGTCCTTGAGTAATTCTAAGTCCATTTAGAAATGTCCGTTGGTTAAAAAAAAATAAATATTGGTATCAAATTGTTTCTAGTTCCCTAAGATGTTTGGGATTGAAATCCAGCAAAATCAATTCAGTAGGAAAAGAGTTATGAATCAAAATGTGAAACAACCACCCTAAAACGTTTATCATTTTGTTACAAAAACTAGCATAACTAGTGGCGGAATGCACAAATTGATATACGATTTTGCACAAATTCATTGTATATGACTAAAAATCATACTCTCAAAATTTTAATTAATGAATAATTTACCAAGGCCCCATAAAAAGCCCACTATCGAAAAACACTTAAGTACGCCTAAAACGGTAACAAATATTGCTCTTGTAATAAATTTTGGTCTGTTACAGTTTTATATGACAATTAATTACACTGTCAACTTTCGTGCCGATTGGTCATTAACTTACCCATACAAAACCTTCTCTCGGAAAAAACTTTAGTAGATGTAAAACAGTAACGCTCTCAATCTGCTCTATTATAATAAGAACAAATTACTTTTTCAAATTTCGTGAAGATCGGCCCATAATTTACCTTTGGTTCCATATAAAGACCACTCCGGAATTTTTTTTAACTGTATGTGTAGAGTATCAAAGATTCGGCACAGCCCAATTCTTCACTCTAACAAATTTTTTTTTTTTGCAAAAAAAAGTAGCTAGGGAAGTTGGAAACCTGAGTGTGTAACGTAATTTGAGAGTCGCATTCCTTTGAAAAAGCAACCTATATCTAGATTAATATAAAACTTAGGTATTAGCGGTATTTATAAGAAAATTCCCGCTAAATTAAATATTTAGCGGTTTCTAGAGGTTTTTAAGTCCGATTTGGCGGGAAGTGCTCAAAAAAGTTGGCAACAGTGCCCTTCGCCTATGAACATTTTAAATTTATTAAGCACAAATTCACAAGCTAAACTACGATTTTCATGCAATTACATATTGGCTTTTGGTACTTAAATTTTTAAAGTAATCAATTTCCATTTATTTTCCTTAAAACTATAAGAATTTGATTTCGCTCTGGATATTAAAACATAAAATGGCGTAATGAAAAATCAAGCATTTTTGTGTGAAGTTTGACTCGTCAAGTCTTGAGCTTTTAGAAGAGACGGGAATAGATTATGCCATTTATTTCCCCCCTCTCCTAAAAACTCAAGACTTGACGAGCCAAACTTGACGTGTGTGAGCCGTCACTTATTAAAAAAGGTAGTTGTGATCGTGGAATCTAGTAGTTAAATTTGCAGATAATTAACTTATTTTAAGATCATTTAGACTTAAACTAATTTGAAAATACTTTTGACGTTTTTCGTGCAATGATTTAATGTTTTACTATAAATGTTGCTAAATTAACTATAATTTAAAAATGCTTCAGTATTTTAGTATTTTTCAAGTGAGTTTTTGCATCATCAGGCAAATTGTTTTATACTATAGAAGATAAAAACAATATCTTAATTTGTAATCTTGTACAAATTTAATTTAATGTTCTTTTTAATTTATGGAATTGTTTTTTATATTTTTCGTTTAATAATAATTTGTAAATGTGGTTACGGATATTTTATTTGTGCAAAAAAAAAACAAAATTAATTAACTTAAATTTGTAAGATTGATAATTCTTTTTTACTTATCGATACTCATGAAACGAGTTAATTTTATTTGTTAAACAAATTTCGATTTTTTATTCAAGTTATCCTTTTTATTTTAGAATATAAACAACCAAGGAGACGTTTAAATTGTATACCCAAAAGAGGAAGAAGGTAAGTTTTTAAATATTGCATATTTCTTAAAACAAAAAACTTTTTCATTTCCCGGGAAAGCGGGATTTGTTTTTCAATTTCCCGGGATTCCGGGAATTCCTGCTCAATACAAATCGATGCAAAATATTACTTAATTTAATTTATTTGAACAAATAACAAACATTTCCCGAGATCAATTAGTTAGATAAATAAGTTTATAAATGCGTTCAACTTTTTTATTTCTGTGGCAAAAAGGAAAAAGTGCTTTATGGAATCTTAAGATCTTTATGTTAAAAAGCACACATTATTTTGTAGGTTTTTTGAGGAAGTTATAGCAAAATGACTTTTTGGTTATCTGTTTTCAATGTGCTTTTGGAATATTAAAAACTTCCTATCTGTGATATAGGAGTGCTTAGGAGTAAAAACTTAAAAAAACTATAGCCGCAGAGAACTGATGATTTTATTAAATTAGGAGTAAATTTCTAAATGCCACCTTTAAAGTTTTAAATTGTTCTCCTATAAAACTAAACAAATAGACTTATGCACTTCTTGCCACAGAATTAATTCAAAGCCAACAGCATTTACCAAAAAAGCTAATTTATTTAAACAAATTATTACAAAATATTTTTTTTTTTAATAAGGATTTTAGTTCAGTTCAGCATTTACATAATCGTTTGAAAGCCTTTTTCTAATTTTTATCAAGAAGATTTCAATAAGAAAACACGTTTCCTTTCTACGAAGGTTTGCCTTCGAAACTAGTAATTTCTAAAAAAAAATTACTTTCTTCGAATCAAATAAGCGTTTTCTTTATTAATAACTTTTTTCATCATCTCTTACTTGAGGGTTACACGATCAATTTTTGCCTATCAAGTTTTAATACTCTCACACTTTTCTACCAATACACTCATACTTTTAAAAATTGAAACGAACTTGCCTTTAAAATTCTCTTTCCAGAGAGTGCTTCAATTTACGTCCAAGAAAACAGCTGATTTCAAGGTTAGTGGGCAAATTTTTCGTTTGCCTTTATAAATTGTTTTCTTGATGACATCTTAAGGACAGTTTACACGGTAATATTTTGTATTACGACTTGTCGAATAATTATGTAGAATGAGAAAAATCTTATCATGTAAAAGCAAAATGTATTGAATAAGAGAGAATACGGATACAAAATCTGACAAGCGGTCGGTAAATGCTTTTTTTCTAAACCATTTTAGAAACTAATGTATTCTCATCACACCAGAGGTGTATTTTAACGGAGTATATTGAAGGTGGTAGCATTTTTATACAATTACAAAAACAACTAAAATCAACTCAGGAAATTTTCATGTTGTTTTTGTAAAAATTTAAAACTGCAACCATCTGTTTTTTTGTTATTATTTTTGATTTTACTTATACCATCCGTGTAAACATGAATTATACTTACAAAAGATTTTTATTTTTTTCTTTTAAACACGGAGAGAATTTCCTAATATTTTGATTGTACAAAGTCGTAATACATTGTATTACCGTGTAAACTGGCCTTTAAATGTAAATTGCTCAAAAATTGAATGCAGCCTACGTCACAACTTTCAATTTTTGTGAATTTTGACAAATAGTATATGTTAAAGACTATCAAGAAAATCTTGATCGTGTGGCTGCACTGTTACGGAATCTAATCCGAAAAATCTTTTAGACCCCTTTCAGACTCGGCAAGTTAGTTTCTCAAGTTACTTGCCGACAACAACAAAGTCTGTACAAAATGTTTTTCTCTTTATCCCGACCTTACCGCTTACGTCTACAAACCAAGAGTTGCGCAAGTAACTTGCCGAGTGTGAAAGGGGTCTTATATTTTTTTTTTCATTTTTATAAAATAAAGCTGGGTCTTTAAATAAATTAAAAATTCTGTACATTTTTACTCTTCTTCTTTCGAAGTTTCAGAGCATTAAACATTAAAGCTTACCTTACCTATCGGATATGAATTGACATCTCTTTGGCGTTTGGCAAAATTGTCTTAAGTTAAAATCTGTAGTTTTTTGTTATGTAAAATTGAAAAATATTTATTTGTTGTATTTCATAGACTTTTTTTCTAAGTGGAGATGATAAAGATTAGAAGCGGTTGTGCTAGACTAAATCAAACAAAAGAGAAAAAAATTGAATTAAAACCAATCAAAAACTCAAAATTCGTTTTTTTGACTTAACCCCTTTTTGCCTACCGGTTAAGCTCTATTTCATGGCACAACTTAATTACAATTAGTAATTATCAGCAGTTAAATTGCCATTTTTAAATTAAAAAATCCCGGGAATTCCCGCACAAATTTCCCGGGATTTTTTCTCGAAAAATGTGCGCCATTCCGGGATTTTCGTCACGGGAAATCCCGTATAAAAACACTAAATATATGCAAACCTTTTGTAAGGTTTAATAATTACATGTGCAAGTTGAAAAAATTATTATGCGGGGCACCCGACGGGTTAACCTTATTTGAAAAAAAAACGATTGACGGAAAAAAATTTAAAATTCTAGTACAGTTTTATTTTAACAGGATTAAAACCCTAATGTTCTATTATTTTCTTTTCTTAAAAAAAAAATTTACATTTTATTTTACAAATGAAATTTAAATTGCATACATTTTCGAAATTACAAAAATTAAGTTTTTAAAAATTAATTGAAGGTTTAAAAACAAAATTAAAAGTTTTAATTTAATCAGATAGAATTTAACATTAGCAACTCATATGTGAAGATCAACGATTCCACCAAATAAGTTTTTTATTAACTATAGCTTCCTTTTTTGATTTACATATTATTAAAGTTTTAAAAAAATATGTTTAAAATGTAAGAACTGAAATAAAATTTAATAGATGTGACTAAAATGAATATACAAAAGTTTTTCGTAATATCCTTGGTAGGTTTTGTATAGATTCTATTTCCTAAGCTAAGCACGGATACAACTTTAAGAAAAACATTAATTTACTTTGAAAAAATAATAGTTAAAAGACCACAATTTCAAGATTATACATATATACATTAGACTGGCTCTCGGCTTATATAAGCAAAAAAAAAAAAAAAAAGATAATGTTTTACCCTCTGAAAATTAACTTTGACATGTTTTATAAAGATTGGTATTTTTCATAATTAAAAATTTCGGTAATTTTTTTTGTCTTATAAATGAGCAAATTATAACAGCTATTTAAAAATTCTATGATTCTGCACTAACACATTTTAAAAATCTTACCATAGACTCGAGATAGTGAGATGTTTATGTCAGTTTTTTTTAATCTTTTTCAATTCGATTTTAATGAAAATTTAAGTAACTTAACAATTTTTTGTCCAACATTTTTTAGAGGACATTTAAAAAAAAATTGTGAAAAAAATGTGAGTCCAATTGCATATTTACAAAAATAATATAAATGCTATTAAGGCACATTTAACAAGGTATATGCACTGGCGAATTCAAATGAACTTGCTGTTTTTCAGAGTGTTCAGCAATTGTTGAGAAAAATCGGCCTGCTTAAATAGCAAATAAAATTGTGTCACGCAAGCAGTACACTGAACTAAATTCGCGAAAATATTTTTTGTTAGATATTTTTGGATTATTCATTTTAATTTTACTTGTTTACTCCTTGTATTTGATTATTTGTTAAATTTTATAAATTTTTTTTTTCAATTTTAATTATTTATTTATTAATTTTTACATAACATATAACCTAGCTTTTAAAGGCCATAATCAGTTTCCAATTTCTACTAACAATTGTAAATAAATTAATTAATGAATGTACGTATATAAAAATTAAAATATGTTAAAGTTAAAATATAATTACAAAAGGGTTAGATAGCTTAGTTAAAATGTAAGAGTTCCAGCTATGAAAAATCCCAAAACGAACAATTCAGAAAATTATATGTAAATATCATATGTAAATACATGTATACACACATATATACACACATATATATATATATATATATATATATATATATATATATATATATATGCATACCCATACATGTATACACATACATGTATACACACATATATACATATATATATATATATATATATATATATATATATGCATACCCATACATGTGTGTACAATGTAAAAAAAATCACTGGAAGAAAAAGCCATCCGTCATGGACATACCACGAAGTAATCAGATAGCTGAACGTGCAATCAAGGTGATGCAAGACCTGTATGCTTCTTGCAGAAAGAAAGACAAACTGCAACTTCGATTCATTCTAAGTAATAAGCGCTAGACTCTTTATCAGAAGAGAGCATCATGTGACCCCTGGAGGCTTTGTGTTAATTTTGTAATAAATTTATAATTATTTATCACATAATATTTTTTGTTATATCACATCACATGTTTCATAAATAAATAATATAACAATAGGAGTACAACTATTTTACAACATCTTCGGCCCTTAAGCCTAGTACTCTGTTCGAATTTGTAAAAAATGTTGAGCAACATTGATTATTTCACACGAAAATTTTGACATTTATCAATGTTACCTATTAGGCGAGTTTGTACAATTTGAAGTTTTTATTCCTGCAAAGTAAGCAACATTGTTTTGCGTATGTAAACAAACCCTACATGTATTTTACTTTTTTTTTAATAAAAAAGAATGTAAATATGGATAAAAAACTATTACCGGTTGTGTTATTTTAATTTTTTAGTTCTTATTTAATAATCAGTCCATACTTTTTTGCTTTTGCTTAAAATTCCACGTGAAATAAGTGCAGCTTACATTATTTCGCAGTTGTAAAAAAATGTTGCTAAAAACATTTCGGAACTTTTTTACAAAACGAAGAGAGTACAACTCTATCAACATTATTTCATAGATATTCCGCACTAGTTTTTTTCATATGCGTTTTGACAGCATTTCAAGTGAAATGTTGAACAGAGTACCAGGCTTTAATATTGAGAAACATTTACTGCACATATTGAAAATTCGCTTTTTTGGTTTGGGGGTGACCTTTTTTCAAAATATGTTCAAATGAAACATCAATCCATTCTTTTCACATAAAAGTTCATCCAATTACGATACAGGCATACTAGGTTGCAAAAAAGTCATATCCCTAGTGTACATATGTATAAGCAGTAAAATAATAAAAACTTGTCCAAAATCTTCAGAATTAATATATGTATTAGTTAAATTTACACAGAAGAAAAATATAAAGTGGATATTTGTGAACTTTCAGAGTACAAATAATGATTTATTTTATGTTCATAAAGAAAATACTACCAAACAAACTTCACAGAAACAAATTTTAAAATATCATGAATATAATCCTTTAATGCATATTCCACACATAAATATAGAACACTTATACAGAAGATTGATTTCCTGAAAGTCTTTTTTTGTATGTGTTAGCGGAAACGCTAAAAGTTTTTAAAAAGTTAGGCAACTTGTTATAAGATCGTGCAACTCTAACATAAAAAGAAAGCTTCAAGACGGCAGATAGTTTCGGTAACCTTAACTGTCTATTCCTCGTTGATCTACAAAAATCAAATAACTGAATTAAATACCCAGGAGACTTATAAAAGTGAACAAGATTTCTAAAATTTATGAACTATACAAATGGAAAACCTAAAATTTTAAAACAAATGGTGAGACATGCTGTCTTATTCTCAACGAGTAAAGATATCGCATAACACGATTAAGAACCAATCTTATTTTTTTTAAGAATATAGCCAACTGTTCCACAATACACCTCTAATCCATATAAAAAAATAAATGGCATTATAAGCACATGAACAATTTGTTTCTTAACATAAGTTGGCAGCATTAAATCTGTATTGTACAATTTACGCAAAGTAAAATTCACTTTAGATATTATGAAATTAACATGACCTTCAAATGATAATTTAGTATCAAGAACTACACCTAGACAATTAAGACGACCAACAAACTCAATTCCACCACCACTAAGAGTAATAGTAAACTAAGAACTACATACTACATTTGCCAAACAACAAAGCCTTAGTTTTACCAGTATTAACTACAAACGCATTATCTAGAACCCAACTATCCAACAATTGAACTGTATACATAATTGATAACATTTTGCAAAACATCAGAAAATTCAGGTGTGCCCTGCCCTTTAACAAAAGCTGCACATCATCAGCAAACGAAAATGGAAGACACGAATTGCTAGAAATAATATCATTTATAAACATTATAAAAAGTAAAGGTCCAAGGACCGATCCTTGAGGCACACCACTGTGAACTGGAAGCAAGCTAGAAGCCCGATTACGACTAGCAACATATTGACTTCTACCAAAAAGATATGAAGATATTAACTTGCAAGCAGAACTTAAAAAGTTATAATATCTGTTAGGGTGTTCAATTAATCGGGTTTTATTTTTGTTCGATTAAACGATTAATTGACATTTGGCATTTTTAATTTATTCGATTAAACGTATAAAATTTTAAAATTAATCGAATAATTCTAAATCCTGAAATTTTATAAATTACTAGATTTCTTTTCCGATAATTTTAGAAAAAATTAGTAAAACTTGTCAATGTAGCTCCAAATTGTTGCTTCACTTTCGGGCACTTGGATTTTAAAAGAGTCAATATAACTGGATTTTTTGAAACTTTTCACGGTCATTTTATCCTCTGCTATTGTTCTGCAAATAATTTCCTCTAGAGAATCGATCGAAATATCTTGTAAATTAGTGAAGTTGAAGAACATTTACGTAAATACCTTTTGGACACCTGACATACTCGATAAATGAATCACCCTTATTCCATTTAGCGTTATCAATACGAAACGATATCGTTTTGTGTCGATTGTTGCAAATCGGTATGCCCATTGTCAATATCAAGTTTTATCGATAAGCGTCGATGTATTTTTGGTATGCCGTACGCAACGTTAACGTTGGCATCGATTTAAATTGACTCTGTTTTTGTCGTCAGTCTTATTGGTGTTGAAACAGTTTTTTTCTTTTTTATTTTTCAAAAATAATAATGTTGAATTAAAAAAATGAAAAAATAGCAACAAAGTTTCGGAAAATTCCAAAAATTTGCAAAAATAGCGAAAATTCTCGAAAATTTTATGTATTCCAAACAAGCCAAAAAATGGATTAAAAGTGCCTAAAACTATAAGGAATAGCAAAAATTCCATGAAAATCGCTAAATTACCGCAAATTCCCGAATTTTAGCCATGTTCGCGATAGAAGCAATTTTTCCTGTAAGTTTTCTGATTCTTTACAGTTTTAACGATTTTTAATACATATTAAATTTTTCTTTCATGCCGCTTTTATCAAATTTTTGCGAATTTCCACTAATTTTGCCATTTTTATGTAATTTTTGCCATTCTTATGTTTTTGGGGACTTTAAGTCAATTTTATGGCTTGTTTCAAATAAAAAAGAATTTCGCGAATTTTCGCTATTTTTGCAAATTTTCCGAATGTTTTCAATTTTCGCGTAACTTTTTGTTGCTCTTTTCGGCAATCGTCGTACCGTTCTGTTTTTTACAGGGCACTATCAACACTGTCGATTTATACGGGGCGAAAAGTGTAATCAATACCTTATGGCATTAGTAAGGGTGATTTTTTTAGAATAAATCAAGCTACCCTCTTTGAGAGCACAACATTAATAAGAAACGAACATCAAATTGCACATTTTTAATAAAAACTTATTAGAGATGTTCTTAAAAAAACGATAAACAATCGACGTCGTTACATTGCTGTTATGGCATACAAGTTTTGTATCGAATTGATGACGATGTCGATAAAAATTGATTTTGATATTCAATTGATGACGATGACGACGACGTTAAATGGAGTAAGGGTGAATATAAATCTTTGAGTTAATATACCTTTATCGTTTTTTTCTTTTTTGAAATTAATTATTATTAAATTGTGTTGAAAAAATGTAACAAAACATTTGGTTTTTTTATTCGACTTAAAACTTTCAAAAAAAATAAATATTTAACACATATACCATGCACAGAAAAAATTCTCCAAAATTGTTCACCAATTAAAGCATTAATCAAAAATATAATCAGTTTTAATTAAAAAATTAATCAAGTGAATTAAACGTTTAATCATGTGAATTAAACGTTTAATTAATACTATTAACTGGTTTAATTGATACTATTAATTTGTTGACTGGTGCAAATTTAATTAATTTTTTAATTAATATCACAAATTTTTTAATTAAAATCAATTTTTATTTTTTTCTGTGTGGTGAAATAAACAGGTGGCAGCACTACGTCAGATAACGATTTTTTGCTTTTGCATTGTTTGTCTAGGTTTATGTCAAAGTTTTTTTTTATGTTTACAAAAAGTCCAGGTTTTGTGCTGTGATTATTGTATTTTATTAAAGTTTTTGATAATTTTAAATTAAAATAAATAAGATATTAACCATAATTAAAAAAAAATTAGCTAAAAATTTTTTTATTTCATCACGTTCAGCGGCACGCTTCATTTTTGTTGTAATGTTGTATTTGTTGCCGTAACGATACCACCTGCTTATTCCACCATGAGATATACTATATATTATTATTATTCGATTAATCGGTATAAATTCTTCGATTAATCCTTTAATCGAAATTAACAATTTTAAATTATTCGAACAATTAATGGTCTAAAATTGTTCGATTAATCGAACAGAAATTAATCGGCTGAACACCCTAATATCTGTGCAATTTTTGAACAATTAGATAATGATCTACTCTATACTTTTTACTTGTTTTTTTTAAGGTCCCCTTAGAAATGTTGGTCATGAACGGGTTAATTTAATACATAGTAGCTGAATATATCATTAAAACGTGTTTCCTGCACAAAGAGAGGCTTTTTGTGGTTATTAAATGGGTTTTTAATGATGTCTAAGTGAATGTTATAAAAAGTAAAACAGTGCAGTTAATTCCAAGAATTTCTAATTTAGTTTTAATCCCAATAATGTTTATTTCACATATGTTGTACATATTACCCTCTATGTTTACAGAAGAACTTACAATTATAAGACACCAGCAGCATGGCCGATATGGTTTTCGTAATCTACTTTAAAATTTGTATGTATTTTAACAAATGTAATTCGGGAATTTTTGCTTCTTATTTTACTTTTTAAACATGTATATGTTTTTCTTATTGTACTGTTGTATCTACACAGATCAAGCAAATTCAAGTTTTTTTCATTGTTTTGTAGTGTTGTTGTTGTTTCTACAACGAACTTTTACAAGCACACGCATATAGACTGCAATGGTTACGAAAACATTTTCAATTTGGATTAGTTTAAGTAAAGCGGCTCATACACTTGCAATAAAATTGTTCAAATTTACGTATTTTACAATTATATCGCTAATGTGTATGTGATATTCAAAGGTGGCACAATATATTGACAACAATCAAAAGACTTTTGATTTTTATTGCACAACGAAAAGAAAGTGAAATGTGTTGGCAACATTGTACAATGTTGTTTATGTTATTCCTATAGGTTATGTTCACCTTTTTATTGAATGAATGAAACCATTGTGCGACTTATTGCATACTATAGGACAAAATGGAAATAATATGGCGAATATCATATACAATAATATTGCAAGTGTATGGGCCGCTTAAGTGGAAATTACTTTAAATTTATTACGATTTTTTCTTAAACCTTTTTTTTTAATAAAAAGCATAGCGAAACAAAAAAAAAAAAAAAACAATTGAAACAAAACAGCCATTTGCAATTTTTCATTTTCAGAATTCGTTTTTATATTATTAATGTGTTTTCCATGTCGCTAAAAATGATTGTTTTGTTGACTAAAAGCTGTTTAAAAGTACTCAACATCGCAGCAGGTCCTGCCAAGAAACGTTAAATTTCGCGATACTTTTCGAAAGACTGGCTACTGAAGTATAAATAGCTTAGCCAAGACATGGAGTCAAAGCAGTTTTTTTTGCAGTGTTTGTAAACAGCTTTTAGTGAACAAGATTAACAAAAGATGTGAGACTTTTATTTTCTCAAACGACTTTTTTGTGCGACTTTATTTTTATAAAACTGCCTTTTGTGCGACTTTTTAAATTGTTGCCAAAGGAACAATAATCTGTGAATTGCTTTAAATTTTGACGATTTTTTTTGTTAAAAATATGTAATAAAAAAATTTAAAATTTACCGCGAATCAAATGTTTTTTGTGAGAAACTTAAGATCGAACGCATGTCCTCAAATAACACCTAGAATTTTATTCCAATTACTAAACCAAAGACTAAATGTTTACAAAATTTACAATTACATATTAAATATTTTTTTTATAAAATCTCCCACAGTGCAACGTTTCTGTATGGTAGTTTTAAAGAAAATTATATATGTCATGGGTTATAAGCCACACAGAAAAAATATTTTGCACTAGTAAACGCATTAATCAAAAATAAAATCAGTTTTAATTAAAAACTTAATCACATTAATTAAACGTTTACTTAAATGAATTAATCGTTTAATCAATAGTATTAAACGTTTAATTGACAATATTAATTTCCACCAGTTAATAAATTAACAATATCAATTAAACGTTTAATTCACTTGATTATAAGTTTAATTCACTTGATTAACGTTTAATTCACTTGATTAATTTTTTAATTAAAACTGATTTTATTTTTGATTAATGCGTTTACTGGTGCAAAATGTTTTCTGTCAATTAGTAGGTCTGCGCGCAACTACAACATTCCAACAATAGAAAAAAAACGCATTTTGTTTCTGTAAAAAATGTTAGAAATGTCAAAAGCAATTGCACGTAAAAAACACAACTCTGCAAAAAATCAGCAGGGGTTTCGATCAGACTTACTCATTGGACCATTGCCAAATTCAAACCTTTTAAACAGCTCATTTGAATATTTAAAAAGTTGTCATATTAAAAAAAACTATCCTTTGGTTATTCTTACATATTTTACCAAAAATTCCGGCTGAAAAAAAGAGAACAATTAAAACTTAGCCAAGTTAAAAAGCTTCTCCGCCCACTTGTCTGCATAAGAAACCAATTATAGAAACTGATTTTTTACTAATAAAAAAAGTCATAAAAAATTAATTCTATTTATAATATTTATGTATTGAACAGATTAAACGTGCAATCAGCATAAAATCATAAGAATGGTTAAACATCATAATTTAAATGATATTTTTTAAGACTTTTCAGGCGCTGAATAAATAAATTTTATTTCATTATATTTTTTGGCTTTAACATTTTTAAATTTAGATTTATGACAAAGATTGACTTACAAGTTGAATTCACGTTTGCGCATTTAATGAAGGACATTGTTAAATAAAATTTATTGTCAGATCAAAAACCCAAAACGAATTTTGATGTTGTTGTAAATAAATTGCATTTAAAAACTTCAAATTGTCTATCAAACAAACTAAAACACATATTTACAAACAGTTTGCCTGGCGCGACATTTGGACTGTATTAAATGTTTCTCGATTGGTGTTGTTTGTTTGTCTGTCTAGTAGTTAGTCCGTCTAATTTCATTCATTTATATTTACGATCATTATGGTCATAATACCAAGTTTAATGGGGGGCTTTGAAGAATATTTCCTATTATGGAGGCCTCAGAGAAAACTTGTTACAAAAACGTACAATTTTTTATTGGATTTTTTTTGTTTGGATTTTCATACTCTGTTTTTAAATGCTGTTTCTAATATTTATTTTAAACAAATAATAGAAAATATTGAAAAAAAAAAATAAACGTACAAAGTGCAAATTGCAATTACATCATTCATTAACTCAAACGGGGTATTTTTTAGGAAAACAAGTTGTAAAAGTTTGTTTAGTTTTTAATTTTGCATATAATTCAATTATTACTTTAAAAATAAATAAAAAAATGAATAAAAAGTTTTTATTCTATTTATTTACAATTTAAAAAGCCAGCAAGCGTGCTGTAATCAGTTCAATTCTGAATATTGTTACTGATTGAAAACAAAAAAATAGATTTAACTAAAATGTGATCAAAATTAATAATAAAAAGTTAGCAGCAGTATAGTTTTGCTGTAGGTGTTAGAAAGTTTTGTTTTGTATTAGAATTATTATTATTTATTTTCTAAATTAATCTTGATTTTTTTACGATTTAAAACGTATTATTTATTTCTAAATTAAAATATAGGTTTTATTGTATATAATAAATAAATTTAGCCACAACTTAAGTAATTTTCAAGTCTTTTTTCCAAATTAGCAGTACAGTCATTTTAGAAGCCTGTTCAGTTGGACAGCCTTTTACTGGTCTGCACCGTTATTACTATTCGAACAGTTGACAATGTGTCAACTTTGTTCATTTGGTTTGGCATTTAAAAATTATATGCTATTCTTAAAACTGCTTGAGAAGCAGCCTTGTGCTTTATTGTCATTATATTTTAAGGGAGGTCCTTGTTAGTTACAGCTCTTCGGTTTTCCACAATTCTCATATTCAATAGTTTTTATATATATTCCACAAGAATATTACCGGTATTCTAACTAGTTCGGTTATCTGACTAGTGGTGACCGATATATTGGGTAAAGTTTCTATTAGATTATAAGATATAATTATCTCAAATTGCCTTTATTTCACTAACATTTTATATTTAGTATCTTATAAAACGATAACAATTTTTTTTGAAGTTGATTTTTAAGTATTTTATCGTGCATCGGTTTTAATAAAACATATATCGTTTTAAAGGTATTTGTGTGTAGATACCATCAGCGTTGCCACGACCAAAAAAAATTTGTAACCAAAATGTAAAAATAAAGTAACCAAAAGCGAAAAAAAGTAACCAAAATTATTTTGTATCAAAAGTACTATTATATTTGCACTTCAGTTTAAAAATATGTCTAAAGAAGAATTGTTTTTGCTTGTATCTTGTAGGCTCATAAGCCACTAAACCGATTTTTATAAAGCTTTGACAGTATATTACCGAAAGAACCGGAAAGAACACTAGGCTATAAAATTTTTCGAAATTTTCGTTGCAAGTGGCACCACCTATGCAAAGATTACACTTGTTTTCGTCAATTTTAAAACCTATATGAGCTATAGTTTTCAAACTATGGTAAAATATAATCATATTAAAAGGGATGTGATCGGAAGGCCTTTGACTTTATCGTTTATTTAGAAAAGTGTTTCAGTTAGCCCTATGAAGCATGAGGAGTAGTAGATAATGGTCATCTACAATTCAAAGTATATACTTAATATGGTTAACTTGATAGTCTATTACAGTTTAAGCTTCTAAAAACACAATTTTTAAGTAGATGAAAAAAAGCACTGGTTTTAAATGCAAAAACACACACAATTTTTAAGGGTCAAAAAAGCGGGTAGTTCTTGTTCTAAAACAAAAAATTGGTTATTTTTGTATTGAAAAAAGTAACCAAAATGGAAAAAAAGTACACAAGTACACATTGAGAAAAAAAGTAACCAATTTTGGTTAAAAGTAACCAAAACGGCAACGCTGGATACCATAGATAGGGGTAGTGCACTCATTTTGCAGTTTAAGCTCACACTTAGTGATAGTCCCAAAATATTGCAATCATTTTGTTGAAGTTGAGGGATGAAATGAAAATTTGCAAACTCACTTAACATGAGTGATAGTGATGTTAAAAAATTTTGCCCTCAAAAAAAAAAAAAAAAAAAAAATTGTTTGATTAAAAAAAAGCAATCATCAGTTTATTGCAAATTTTTGTTTTCTTCACTCCCCAGCAAAAACTTTGCTTACAAAGTAAGCAGAAAAATAATGAGAATTTGACGAGAAGACTACTTATTTTTCTACTAGAAAAAGTACTTATTTTTGTTCGAGATGTCCCAAAAGTAATCCTTTATAATTAAGTCTATTATAATCTAAAAAATAATATGTTTTTTTTATACTTAAAATTTTTATAAAAATATATAGTTACACAAAGTCAAAAAAGTAAAAATTTTTTATTTTTTTTTTAATTTTTTTTTTTTTTGTTTTTGTTTTTTTTTAATTATTTTATTTTTTCTTATTCTATTTTACTTTATTTTATTTTTTATTTTTTTTTTCTGTCTCTGGCGGGATTTGATCCCGCAACGTCGGTGCTGATAGACTAGCTCTCTACCAGCTAGTCTACCGGGGCAGTGTAGTTTTTGCATTAAAAAACTATGTTTTATGACTATAATGACATTTTTATTGTCATAATAAAAATATACATTTTTCTGTATATTTAAGATATAATAATAAAGTTATTATTTAATATATAACTAATAATCCAAAAAGTGGCGAATAAAGCTACAAAGTAATGAATTCTTGAAGTCATTAAAAGTAGGATTCTAAGTAAAGTTTTTGCTGGGTCATTTGAGTGCAACTATAAATGTTGCACTAAATTTTTAACAAAAACTTGTTTTTTCATGATTAAAGCCAATACCACTGTGCTAGTTGAAAAAATAGACAAGGCGGGCACATGGCGTTTTAAGATAATTCGGGTACGCTGAATCCAGTGGTGCTAGCCTTTTTTTTAGGTTAGCTCTGGTTTTCGAGATATACCGTTATCTCGAAAATGGAGGAGGTTGCACAACATATGTTGGCGTAACTCAAAAACGCTTTAGCTTATTGAAATTACTAAAAAATCCGAAACTTATAATATAAGTAGTCATTTTTGAAACATATTTTTTTTAAGACAAAAATTTATTTTTTTCAAAATTTCGAAATTTTTGTTTTTTAAAAATTCATAAAAAATTAAAAAATGCAGCTAGGCTTCTAATTTTTTGGAGACATGTAAAAAACGAAGCTGCAAACAAAACAAAAATAAATGATTGAGATGAAAAATAAAGTGGGGTTTGCCATACATTTGACCCTAGGATGCCCAGGCGCTACAGGGCCAAATTTAAGAATTTCATTAAACGGCCATATTTGTATGGTTGAACTTCTTAAATATGGCTCCTGCAGTGCCAAGGATGCCCCTAGATGGGTCAAATGTATGGCCAACCCCACTTTACTTTTCATCTCAATCATTTATTTCTAAAGCGGCTCATACACTTGCAATAAAATTGTTCAATTTTACGTACTGTACAATTATATCGCCAATGTGTATGTGATATTCGAAGGTTGCACAATATATTGGCAACAATCAAAAGACTTTTGATTTTTATTGCACAACGAAAAGAAAGTGAAGTGTGTTGGCAACATTGCACAAAGCTGTTTATGTTATTCCTATAGGTTATGTTACCCTTTTTATTGAATAAATGAAAACATTGTGCGACTTATTGCATAAAATAGGACAAAATGGAACTAATATGGCGAATTTCATATACAATAATATTGCAAGTGTATGGGCAGCTTAACATACCTACCCGCTATCTCCATTCCTTAAGGGGGCTCCCATACAAAATGTTCAATGCAGACTAGAAATACATTGAAGATAAAGTCCCATAAATGCCCAGGAATCGCCCCTAGTGGGATATAATGCATGACCGACCTCAATTAATTTTTTGTCCTTAACATTTTCTCGAGACATACTTGCCCCTTATCATCACTTCTTAGGGGGGCTCCCATACAAATATGTATTGCGTTTTATGAAATTCTTAAATTATTTAAAATTTCTCGACTTTTGTGAATCAAATCAAAAGGTTCTAACAAATTTTTATCATTTATGGCTTGCAGCTTCGTTTTTAATACGTCTGGAAAAAATTAGAGGCCTAGCTGCATGTTCCAATTTTTTATGAATTTCTAAAAAACAAAAATTTCGAAATTTCAATAAAAAAAATTATTTTTATGCTTCTAAAGCGACTGCGCATATTAGAAAACAGTTTAACTTTTCTTAAAGGAAATTTTATTGCGGAAATTGGTTTTTTTTAGTTTTTTTCAATAAGCTAAAGCGTTTTTGAGTTACGCTAACATGTGTTGTGCAACCTTCTCCATTTTCGAGATAACGATATATCTCGAAAACCAGAGCTAACCTTAAAAAAACGGCTAGCACCACTGGATTAAGCGTACCCCAATTAGGCTAAAACGCCAAGTGCCCAGCTTGTCAAAAAACAGGGTTTATTTCTAGCACAGTGTAATTATACCGTTATTGATAAAATTCCATTTTGTTTAATGTTCTTTGCTTATGCATATCCTTAAAAAAAATCAAAAACCATGCACAAAAGAAGCGAGAGCGGAAGGCCTACCCTGCAATGACAACGTGTGTAAAGAAGATATGAGTGTGGAATGGAGGGAGCAGGCGTTGTACGGATGCCTTCTGGATCATTTGAGCATGGGCTGAAGCGAGCAGGCATTGTATGTCAAAAAGAAGGAGTACAGATGCCTTCAAGAAGGCCTCTGGGTCATTTCTTGTAGGGCATTTTCTAACCTTTTATCTGGTGGAGCACCTCGGATTTGACTTGGTGAAGTAACATATACTCAGACCTTTGCAAGTTTGCAGCATACCTCAAATTTTTTTATTATTTTTTATTATTTAAAAAGTTGACCAGAAAAATAAGAAACAAAAATATTTTAACTTTTTTAAATTATATTTAATAGCTTCAATAATTAATTTATTTCAGTTTATGTACTTTTGTAATATCGTATGTATGTATTATAAAATTTTTTAATTTTATAATTATTTTTATTTTATGCTAAAAAATAAATTTTATATATTTAATGGACTTCTTTGGCTTTTATCACATCAGATAAACGAGGTGCGATAGATAATGCCAATTCTTATACCCTTCATCACAGGTGGTGAATAGGGTATATATAAGTTTTTCATTCCGTTTGTAATTTCTATAATATTGATGTTAGACCCTATAAAGTATATATATTCTGGGTCCTTATGAGGAGCAAAGTTGATTTAACGATGTCGGCTGTCCGTCTGTCCGGATTTTCCGAAGACCCCATATATGATGGGGGTTATTATTATACATTTATGTCACATATGGTCTGGAATTGTTTGCTATTAAAATTCAGCAAGATCGGTCCACAAATGGCTGAGATATGAGTAAAAAAACACGACTGCCTCAAATTTTTTCCTTTAAAGGTCCAATTAGACGTGACATTACCATACCAACACTGTATTACCAAAACGACATAAATATACCATACAAACCAATTCGATTTTGGTTTCTACGGTCATACAGTGGCTATGGTAATACACTGTTGGTAATGTGGTTTTTTTGTTGTTTTTTTTATACCCTTCACTACCCAGCGGGAAAACTCAGAAGACCTTCTTACTTCAGGCCTTTTTAAATGCCTGCTTAAAAGATTTTTTGATTCAATTACTATTCTTATCTAACTGCTAAAGAAGGCCTCATAGAAGGCCTCGGCTTTTTCGTATAAAAGATAAGATACACCTTCCACACTCGCTTCTATGAGAAGGGAGTAACATTTTTTGTATTGTTTTTTTGCACAAGCAAAAGCAAAATCAATTTTTTTTGGTCCCGTTACCCTTCTTATGTACCTGCTGAAGAAGCGAGAGCGGAAGGCCTTCTCCGCAATGACAACGTGTGTAAAAAAGATATGAGTATGGAATGGAGCAAGAAGGCCTTGTACATCCAAAAGAAGGGGTACAGAGGCCTTCTAGAAGGCCTTCCTACTCCTTCTTTTTCCCGCTGGGTACAAGTGGTGGATTTTATTTGTAATGTGTTTACCCAGCGGGAAAAAGAAGGAGTAGGAAGGCCTTCTAGAAGGCCTCTGTACCCCTTCTTTTGGATGTACAAGGCCTTCTTGCTCCATTCCATACTCATATCTTTTTTACACACGTTGTCATTGCGGAGAAGGCCTTCCGCTCTCGCTTCTTCAGCAGGTACATAAGAAGGGTAACGGGACAAAAAAAAAATTGATTTTGCTTTTGCTTGTGCAAAAAAACAATACAAAAAATATTACTCCCTTCTCATAGAAGTGAGTGTGGAAGGTGTATCTTATCTTTTATACGAAAGAGCCGAGGCCTTCTATGAGGCCTCCTTTAGCAGTTAGATAAAAACAGTAATTGAATCAAAAAATCTTTTAAGCAGGCCTTTTAAAAGGCCTGAAGTAAGAAGGTCTTTTGAGTTTTCCCGCTGGGTAATTTTACGAATACACATACACATTAATGCATGTATATGATATGCCGCTCAAATAAAGAAACAAACTCATAGACTCAATATATTTTGATTTAAAGCTTCTTCAGTAAAAGCATTCGTAGCCAAGTTGTTAAGTGCTCTCCTGAGACTGATGATATTGCCAGTTTGAATCTCAAAAATAATTTTTTTTCATTTTTTTTATTTAATTTTTTTATGTTCTAAAAAACGATTTTAAGATTATAAAACGAATTTCAAACATCAACTTTGGCAAAAGAGGAAACGGGCTTAGGTACATATATAATTTTTTTGTTTTTTTTTTATATTCTTCGGCATGGCGAAATGAAAAGTTGGCGTGGCTCAATTAATATTTATTTATACGTATCTAAAGAACGTTATTTATGTATATGTATAACTTTTTGTTCTTATCTCATCATGGCGAAGGGTATATAAGATTCGGCGTAGCCGGAAATAGCACTCTTACTTGTTTTTGGTAATTTCAGCCGTAATATTATTCCATTCCTCTATTAGTGCTTTCATCAAAGCTAAATTAATGTAGCACGACGGTTTTTTAAATTTTCGATACTCCAGTTCGTGTTTCACATTATATAGTAGCCATTCTTTCACTTCTTTCGACGAGTGCTTCGGATCGCTACCCTGAAGAAATATAGAACTTCCCCCCAGACCCATAATATAAATACTAGAGAGATAGCTGTTCTTTTAAATATCTAGGTTCATACCCTTCCCATATAAACCCCCATCCTGAAATCAGTTAAAGTCAAAAAATATCATATACAGGCCTGTTCCTAAAATCAAGTGTCAATGATATTCCGTAAATAAGAAAACATTTTCTTGCCAAGCCACAAATAGACCACTTTTTTTCTACTATCATCATATTGTTGTCCATGGATTGAAGTTTTAGGACTTTCTTGGCACATCCACAAAATTGAATATTAAATTTACAATTTAATGTCGGATAAAAAAAACACCAAAGGCGAAAATGAAGCCATAGTTAATCCATTAAGAATGATATACGATACGTTGAGATCAGACTTTCAATGGCGGCTCCGGGGTGCCCTGGTAGGCTAGCTGGTAGTGAGCTCGTATATAAGAGCGGGGATTGCGGATTTTATTCCCAAGCGTAGAGCTTCGCGGGATTAGCTTAGGAAAAAATATATAAAAAACAAAAAACGCTCTATTTTGGGGTACGGCATAACCATTATTCCCCGTATAAGAAACTTCATTGCCATATTCTAGGAGGTTTTCCGAAAACTATATTATAAACAAATATTTGTATGTTAATAAATACATAATTGCTTTTTTAAATATTTTTTTTTAATTGCTTTTTAAAATATTGCTTTTTTAAATTTGTTTTTTTTTTAATATTTCTTTAAGGTTGGCAACATGGAGTTGGAATGCGATTTAAGTAAAATTAATAATGAGGAATTGCTAAGAAAAATGGTAAGTTATGCAAAATGTTTATAATAAAATCCAGTTATAGTTGTTAAACTTTGCTAGAGTTTTTATTTTTTTTGGGAAATTTGATTATTTTCTCGAAAATTTAAACATTCTGTCCAAGTCATATTCCAAGAAAACATTTGTATCGGGATTAGGTAACCAACGGTCCAAGACAATCGGCCACAAGCTGGCTTGGCACTGCCGACGATAGTATTTTTATTAACGCTGCCAAACATTTCGACTGATATCGGTTAACATATTTAAGCCAACTTAGCCAGTTAAGCAGAAAGTTTTGCTATTTTTTTCTTAATTTTGGTTAAAAAAGAGTTTTTAGGCCGGTAGTTATTAAAGAGTTAGTTAAAAAGTGGATTAAACTATTGCAAACCTCAGATGTGGTCAGTACAAGCGAAACCTTGTAAAATAAGATCAAAAAATCTGTTCACTTTTGAAATATAGATTAGTTCTTAACACAGAAAAAATTAAAAATTGTCTCTTAGTCTGAGTTCATACGGCTCTTTTCTTATTGAAAAGATTCTTCCTTTTTCTTCTTTGAACATGAATTGGCGTTCAAATTATTCATGTCATGTTTACGCCATGTTTTTTATTTTGTATAGTCGTGCGTTTGCATGTGTGCTTTTTTGATATTGAAAACAATAACAAAATTAAACAACGAATGAAAAAGCAAAACGTAAAGACAGTACAGGCATTTGTGTACTCGTTTCTTTTCCCCTCTCGCCTATAAAGTAGCAATGTTTTCAATAAGAAAAGAGCCATATGAACACAGACTTATCACCAAAATTATAGAATCAAGCAAACAATTTGTTGAGTTTTCACCTAAGTATTACCAATATGATTATAACTAGGGATGCGATTTGCATGCAAATGCAAGTTTTTTGTCGATAGTCTTAGATTGATGTCGACCAATTATCTTTCCGAAACATTAAATTTGCGTTAAAATTGCATCGATTTGTTTTTGCATATTGTTGCATATTTTGGTGAAAATGCATATTTTGGTTTTAAATGCATATTTTTGCATATTTTAACATTTTTGAGTGACATATTTTTTAAATTTTCATATTATAAAAAAAGTTCTTAAAAAAATTTAAAAATTGTATAACACAGTACAACATTTTTCAGTTAATTGATTGCCAACTCAATTCTGTGAACTGTATCTGAAATTAGACCCAAAAAGAAGAATTTCTGCATCATTCGTTTTGTCTTCTTACCTGCGATTTGAAGTTAGTATCGATTTGAAGTTAGTACTATCGTATAGGGGAATTTATCACGTTTGAGGCCCTGTTGTTTGACATAGCTCGACAACCACTAGCCCAATTTAGTTGAAATAAATTTTAAAAAATTAAGAATTACAATTCCCTTAATCTGTTCATGTATTGTTTTCCTATACAAGTAACACTTTCGAAGTTAAAAATGAATGTATGAAGGGGAAAAATTATTTTTTGCCTAAAAATTTTAATTTTTTTTTTTAAAAATACATAAAAAATCCAAAATGGAAAAAAGTTTCAAGTCTAGTTATTTTTTCGCAAAGTCACATAACCTATGAGCAAAATGAGACAAAGATCATAAAAATCGATGCACGCGTTTCGCTTTTATTCGCAATTGAGTAAAGGTATGAATTTCAAAAATCAGTTATAGCCACTAGAGGTCTGCATGAGTGCGATTAAATGACACATGAATTCACATATCAAACTAGCAAGTAGTGTGTTGTGTGTGGTTTTAGAATCATACACAATTAATTGTGTGTAAGTAATAGCCTATGTGTGCAAAGCGTTCAATTATTTATGTGAGTGTTGTGAGAGAAATATTTGATACAGGTATAAATAACAAATTTGCTCTTTAATTCGAGTAAATACACTTGTGTGACGATGTACATATTGTGTTTTATCAACACAACATGTGTTTTGTGTTTTAAATTTTTTTTTTTATCGTATAAAAACAAAATATTAGTAAAAAGATGATTCATTGAATTGAAATAGAATTGACGGAATGAAACGGTAAACGTTAGAAAGAGTAAACACTATAAAAAATGTAAACAAAGTTTTTTTTTGTTATTGTTTTGTTTATTTTATTAAATGTTTTCAACGTTTTGTTTATGAGAAACACAAAAATAAAACAAACAAAACATTCAGCAACACTTTTAATATTTTAAGCTTGAAATGTCAATTTTAAGTTGAACAATTTTACTTATTTTTTTGAGATTTACTGTTTCTTTCTATCAATTCTATAGGGTGAATACACCAATAGTCGGCACTTTACCTGTACTGTCATGAGTGTGAACATGATATTTGGATGCCAACGAATTATTATTGCTCAGTAGTTAGTATAGTTTTAGACTCAATTTACTGAGACGAAACATATTTGTATATTTGCACTTTAGGACCCAATTGTCGGCATTGAATTTTTTATGAAGATAATGACAAAATCGTTAAAAAATTAAAAATACATATACCTATTGTACTTTATACCAATTATTATTTAACCATTTTCCATAATATTAACTAAAAAAGCTATGCCGAGTCTAAAATACCCTTCAACAAGTTAATGTTGTTACTTTCTTTCTTATACATATACTATGTATATACATATGTTTTGTATAATTTCCTTATTTGTTTGTCCTTCTTGTGTGCCTATCCAAAGCCTTTTGAAGCCCACTGATGGGCTAGAAAGCTGAAAATCAAAATGCGTATAGTAAAATACCTAGGCCAAATCTTAACGTAGTCAGACTTTGGCCTGTGGGCAGAGAATTGAGAGGAAACGGCGTGGTAAAATTCGATTTTTTAACATTTTAGTTTATATTAAAGCCCCCTAATGGCATAGGAATCTGAAAATTGTCAAGCATATAGCCCTTACAATGGAGCATAGTATGAAGAAGTCGGATCTAAAGTTTTAAGACTATGGGCAGATAAATGGGAGAAAACGGTGTGTGACAAAATTGTGCTATTATACATATCAGCTTATTTTGAAGCCCTCTAAGACCAATAAAGCTAAGAATTGCCAAGCATTTGGTACGGACGTTGGGGTTTACCTTAAAGTAGTTTTTCTTCCTGCTTGGCAGGAACAGGTTTAACAGCTAGTTAATATATAATTTGGTATTCTGTGAGTGTAATCTCCCTTAAACGGAAACTCCCTTAAAACAAGGCAGTAAGTTCCTTTGTACGGACACAATTAACGGTCCTTTCAGTGTACAATTATGAAAGATTCCAAGCCATTTTTTATTTAAATTTAAAGCTGTTTAACGTCTTGAATGCTACTTTCTAGAATGGAAGTTTACATTGGTTACAATTGTACCGAAGCTAAAGTTGAGTGATATATGTATGTCTATTAGTATATCATCTAATATTTTTAAGCTATTGGAGAAAATAATGTTGCTAAAATCTTCAACTTGGACTTAGAAATTAATATTTTACGATATAAACTGAGCGATAAGTACATTTTAGTACATTAAACTTATCATTAGGTTATAGTACTCTTAAAAAATAAAATTTGTATCGAAATTTTGATGTTTTTGTACCTTTTGCTTGTTTCTTAGCCAGTTATAAACGATTTTTATATAATAAAAGCAGTTGCCGACAATAGGATCATTTATATCCTAAGTTCGGCATATATTTGGGCACTCAATATAAACTGTGCCGACTATTAGGTAAGCTCATTTAAAACTGATTTCTGTTCTCAAGAGAGGTGAGTAAAGAAACATTTTTGAGAATTTGAGCTTAATATGACAAAATAATGATTTTCCAGTAGTCGGCATCACTATGCCGACTTCTGAAATTTGCAAAAAAAAAATTGTTCCTAATGCCGGCAGACATAAAAATAAGGTAAAATTATATTTTTTTTGCAGATTTATAAATTAAAGGCAATATTTGAACATATTTTTACCTATAAAAACCGTTTTGGTAAAATTATTATTTATATTAGTACGATTACCACTTGTTCTAGTTTGCCTTGGCACTAACAAATTATTTAAAAAACAGGCACTATGAAGCGTGAAGAAAGCTTGACACTAAATAAGGACCAACATAGACTTAAGTTCTCATCTTAGCCAAATGCAAATATTACATAATGAGAAATGAGTGTGTTTTTAATTAAAACTGAATTCGAAATATATATAAAATTTCCGTAATTCTTATTTATTTGAGATTTAATTCAAAAGTGCCGACTATTGGTGCATGCCGAACTTAGGGGCTTTTACCCTATCATCAATGAATAAAAATATAGTTAATAAGGGCTTAAGAATTATTGCCTTTGTATACTGGTTTGTCATATTTTAAAATATTTTTTTTATAATATTATTATTGTTATTGTTTTTGCATTTAAAAATTACATTTATTACAACCATTTTATTTTATTACTTTTTTTACTTACACAAACAAAATAAGAAAGTCAAGAAACACACGAATGATTAGTGTGATTTTTAACTTCGCACAGGTTTTTTTATTGTAATATGTATGAATTTGAGTTCATCAAACAATAAACAATAATAGAGAAACACACACAATTAGTGTAAGTGTATGTGGCTAACTTTTTAATGAACGGTGTTGTGTTGATCTCTCATTTAAAATGATTGAGCGTGAATGACTCGATCTCATTTTTTTCACACATTTGATAAGCATATCAAATACACACACAGCATTCATTTGGCTACCAAATCATTTGTGCAGACCTCTAATAGCCACCACCCTTAAAATAAAAATAAAAATATAAATTAAAAAATTATCATGCAAAAAAAACTTTATTTATAAAAACTTAATGAAAATAAAATAATATGCAATTAATACGCAATTATAATATGCATAAAAACAAAATTTAGAACATTTTTTCAATTATTGGCAATATCCATCCTTGTAGAAGTTGACGCTTGTGGTTCGGTATCGGAAATTGCACCCACATTTAAGGGTGGTCATTATTTGGAAAGTTTTGCACAGTTTGAAACGTACAAGTGCTGAATCAGGTATATAGCCAGCCGCCCTTAAAATATGCGCCCATTTATAAGTACCTGGCAGTAAAATATTCAAAAATACGTAGTATTTATAGGTGTGCATTGATCGATTTTTGGCATTCAGCCAGTGCCGACGAACGCGAACAGTAAAAGTGATTTTTCTCCAGTTTTTTAAAAGTGAATAACAACAAAACATAAAATATATCAATATGGAAAACAACAAGTGCCCATATTTGGATGAATATTGTTACGTTTGTGGTCATATCGTCCGAAAAATACAGAAAAAAGATCGAAAAAATTTGTTTACTGAGCAATTCAAAACCGCGTATTGTAATTATTTCGATGAAGCAGGTGCAAATTTTACGCCGAACACAGTGTGCAACAGTTGTTATACTACCCTTCTAAAATGGATTCACGGAAAAAGTAGAAAGTTATCTTTTATGAAGTTAGTAATTTGGGTGGAAGACACAACTGGACATGATGAATCCAGGTGCTATGCATGCATAAATTTTCGTCCTGGATTAAACAGACAACAATTGAAAACAAAAGTATACATTGCTGCATTTAATGCCACACTTCCAGTGCAACGCCCTGCTGATACCGATGCACCTAAACCTCCGAGTGCGGATACTGTGTTCCTGCTAGCCGAAACCGTTTTCACCAATCCGACCGATTTGGATGATGCTGATTGGATACCCGATACCGAACCACAAGCGTCAACTTCTACAAGGATGGATATTGCCAATAATTGAAAAAATGTTCTAAATTTTGTTTTTATGCATATTATAATTGCGTATTAATTGCATATTATTTTATTTTCATTAAGTTTTTATAAATAAAGTTTTTTTTGCATGATAATTTTTTAATTTATATTTTTATTTTTATTTTAAGGGTGGTGGCTATAACTGATTTTTGAAATTCATACCTTTACTCAATTGCGAATAAAAGAGAAACGCGTGCATCGATTTTTATGATCTTTGTCTCATTTTGCTCATAGGTTATGTGACTTTGCGAAAAAATAACTAGACTTGAAACTTTTTTCCATTTTGGATTTTTTATGTATTTTTAAAAAAAAAAATTTAAATTTTTAGGCAAAAAATAATTTTTTCCCTTCATACATTCATTTTTAACTTCGAAAGTGTTACTTGTATAGGAAAACAATATATGAACAGATTAAGGGAATTGTAATTCTTAATTATTTAAAATTTATTTCAACTAAATTGGGCTAGTGGTTGTCGAGCTATGTCAAACAACAGGGCCTCAAGCGTGATAAATTCCCCTATACGATAGTACTAACTTCAAATCGATACTAACTTCAAATCGCAGGTAAGAAGACAAAACGAATGATGCAGAAATTCTTCTTTTTGGGTCTAATTTCACATACAGTTCACAGAATTGAGTTGGCAAATCATGTGTTGTACTTTGTAATACAATTTTCAAAATAAAAATTGTTTAATTCAATAAATAAATTTTTTTGGAGCTCTGCTTAAAATACAAGATTTCGACGAAAGATTCTTCAGTTTTTAGCCGATGCAGCACCTTACATAGTTAAGGCTGCCAAGTGGCCTAAAACAATTTATCCAAAACTGTTACTTGTTACCTGCTAGGCACATGAGCTACATCGAGTTGCAGAGGAAATAAGATGCCAATTCGATAATATTGATTTATTGAAGAATAGCCCGACAAATTAAAAAAAAAATCAAAACGTTTTGCAAAAATATATGGGATTTTAAACAATAAAAAAAATTTCAACTATTTTTGATCTAGAATCGAATGTGTGATCTGAATTAGAAAATTAATATTCTCCAAATGAATTGGCATCCTTCGAGTATGCTTCAACTTCGGTTGACGTTGAGAGATCACTTTTCATGTACAAAAGCTTTTTAACAGACAAAGGTTTACTTTTGATGATATAAAAAAGTTCATATTTATTTGATTATGCGGACAAAAATTAAAATTATGTACATAGTTATTTAAATTAAGTTTTAAAAAATATTATACCTATGAATAACAATGGAATAAAAACAACAATAGAATTTTTTATTATTTTTTTTTTTAAATAAAATTAAAAACGCGAACGCTTTTTTATTGAAAAATTTTCAAGTTTTGTGTGCATATTTTTTATTTTTTTAATGTATATTTTGGAGTTTTTAGTGCATATTTTATGCACATATTTTCCATTTTTTTATGCATGAAAATCTCATCCCTAGTTATAACGATTACTAAAATTGTGAATATTTTTTTTTTCAATAAATGACATTTTTAATTTTAGCAACAATTCTACAAGTTTAAATTTTTTTATTTTACACGAAATAATCAATTAAGTTTTTTTGTTATTTAATTAACATTTTAATTCAAAACTTATTTTAAAACAATTAAAATGTTAATTAAATCAAGATTATATTTTTAAATTTCTTTCAACAAAAAAAAAATAATTGATTCAACTATCACATTGATTAAATTTAAATACTTTTTCAAAAATTTTTTTAATTGATAAAAAACTACTGATAATTTTTTCTGTAAAGTTCAAATTATTACTTTAACTGGTTGTTAGAGTTACTGTCCAATATAAAATATTTTCTTGTGTAAAAGTCATTGTCGCCAATTTGTATGGCAATATCAACCTTTATAAGGAAATTAAGGCATTAAAAGCTTTTTTTGGGTGTAGTATTTGTATGGGATCTATAATCAAATAAAAACCCGATTCCAACAAAATTAGATAGATGATTTAGATTGTAACCAAATAAGTTTGCCTCAAATTTGATCTAAATACCAACATAATAAGATGGTTTATGGGCACAAAGACTCTATTCCTCAAAGAAGCTTGTATTGGGGCTTTGTAAGTGATGGACATTGAAAAAACATCGATGTTCCTTTCGATGCAATGCATTGCATACACTGTTGGAAAGGCGTCATAACGCTGATGTATTTTGACAACAGTACTTCGACAAGTGTCTTAATTTTTTGATCCCATGATACTTTTCATCATTGTAATGTCAGCCTTAACATCACTTGGTTAAATTTTCATCAGGGTCAAAAATTGCAATCATGTCATTAATAGGATGACACATCGGCAACACAGAATTGACGAATCGGAGTCAGTTTAATAAAAAATGTCTTCAGTGCGATGATTCAGTAACATCGAAGAAAGTACTTATTGGGCTCAATTTAATGACACACTGTCATTTAATGTATACATGTATACAGGCATCGATGTTATAGCGATTTTTCGCAATATACATCGATGTTGCTAACAGATTTTAATCATTTATGGCTTGTATTGTTTGTAATTTCGTTTTTTATACGGCTGGAAATTAAAGAAAATTTAATTTCGGTTTTTTCAATAAGCTAAAGCGTTTTCGAGTTATGCTAACATATGTTGTGCAACTCCTCCATTTTCGAAATTTTTGTATGGGTACCACCCTAAGGTATGTTCTGAGAAAATGCTCGGGTGGCAAAAATATTGGGGGCCCGTCATATATTTGACTCCTCTAGGGGCACTCTGGGGCTAGTTAGGGCGGTGGCGGGTAATTTTATAAAAAATAATATTTAGTATGGGAGCCCCTAAGGAGCACAGGTAGGGGGTTAGTAAGTTAATTAAAAATGTAGGGGGGAAATATTAGTGGGAGTCAGTTTTACATTTTACCCTTCTAGGAGCGACTCAGGGACAGTTGTTAAGCTTTTTTGGCTTTTGTATCGTTTTCCCCTAGCTGTTACCCCGATGAGCTGCCATTTACCCCTATACCACCCCTCAAATTTTTTGGCTCATGTATTTTTTTTTTTAACAAATTTCACAAAATTGGGGGTTCTAGCGTTTCGAAATCTTGCTGCTAAGGATTTCTATAAAACACTATTCCACCCCTACTGTACTATTATAATCTGACTTGAGAAAAAGTATTCAAACTTAAAAAACCATTATTAATTTTATTTTTGGTGAAAAATCGTAAATTAAAATACCAACAATTTTTAATTTTATTTCAGACATCCATTTCTAATTTAATAATTTCAAAATAATATTAAAAAATACAAAATAGGGCTTAATGTGTTCTGTGTGTATGTTTCTAGAAACGTTTTCTTGGAGTAAAAATCATCAACTCATATTAACAAAAGAATCGCCAAAATTTATTAAAATCATACTTCTGGCAACATTAATTTTTAGTCAATGGACAAAAAGCAGGGAAGGGTAATTTTTCTTTTATGTTTCGATCTAAAAATTTTGTGTGGGGAAGCACAAGGTATAAAAATTTTTGATGTTAATGACATTTAACTTTTGCTACAAAGATCTTGTGTTATATTTGTCGCTTTGATACATCGAATAAAAAACATCTATGTTCATTTGATGTTGATGATTAAAAAAACATCGGATGTAATGATATATCTTGCATCGAGTGTTTTTAAAACTATTTGATTTATGGACCGATTCTCACCGTATTCAAAAGGGTTTGGTCCTTGTGACAAGTCGAGCATATGTACCAAATTTCATCAAACTATCGCCAAATTGCGACCTGTAATTTGCGCACAAGGTTTACATGGACAGTCTGACAGCCGGACGGACATTGTTAGATCGACTTAGAAAGTGATTGTTAGTCAATCGGTACACTTAAAGTTGGTTCTAGGACTAACATTTAAAGGTGTTACGGGCATCAGCGCAAACGCATAATACCCTCTCAACTATTGTGATGTGGGTATAAAAAACAAACAAATTTGGTTAAAAGTAACGAAAAGGGCAACGCTGAACCTCATGTAAGTTAATAAAATAATAAATAAAGTTTGATACTTTATACTTTTAATTTTATTCATGAATATGTAATAAAAATTATTGAAAAACAAATAATTCTGTTTAAATAAGCCCTTTTACATTAAAACGATAAATAATATGGGTTCTTCTAATCACGATGTCTCATCGTAACTGACGTTAAACATGTACACTCAAGACAAACTTTCTACTCCAAACAGAACCATTTAAGGCAAGACAACATTATCGTCTATAAACACCAGCCACCGCAGCCAACAAAAATCTTTTAACAAATTTTTAAACGACAGCGCGTCTACCGACACCCCGAGACTGTGCCATCATTGTCATTCTAAGAATAGCTGGCAGTAAAGCGTGGGTTAATTGTCTGATGGTTGGTGATGGCAGATGAAATGAATAAGCTAATTTGTATGTGTCTGTATATGTTTGTATGTGTCTTTATGTCTCATCTGATCTTAATTCGAGTGTAAATGTTGGCTTGACAAAAATGGTTTTAAATCAATAAATTTTTAATATTCATATGCACTCATTTCAAAATTTATTTATATTAAAGTTTTATTTAAAAATTTATGTGTTCCCGCTCGGCATTTTTCCGTTATAGATTGTCATAAAATAATAAATTTATTCAAGTTCAAAAATTAAATTTGTATTCATATTTATTTACGATTGCAAGTGAATTGATTTTAATTAAATGCTTTTTTATTTGTTTTGTTTTTATTTTTAAGAAGAAAGAAAATAAGAGAAATATGATTATTATTAAGGTTGACATCATAAATCTTTGAGTAAATTTCCTTAAATAGGGCAATTATTAGTCAATTATTAAATGTATGGATCGTTAAGATATTTCCTATGAAATTTTTTTAAGTGGCCCCAGGTTAAAAGTTAAAGTACTTACGGCCAATTTCACCAAGTTCAGTTGCAATTAACTATCAGTTAGAACAGTCAAAAACATATTGTTAACTAGTAGTTAAAGGAAAAGTTAGTTTTAACTGAAGTTGCTGAAATTGGCCGTTAATAGTTAATAGTTACAAAATAATTATAGTAGAAATAAATTAAAAAGTTATTCATAATAAATTTATTAAAGTTATAACAGCAATAATTTTTAAAAAAATTTAAAATTAAATGTGGGTAATTCCATGTCAAATCGCCCAAGAGTGGGACACGACCCCTTTCGATTTTAATGAAATTTGGTGAGAAGGTTCCTTTTGTCCTACTAGAAACATAATGAACAAAAACCAATTTAAAATTCTTTTTTTCAAAAGTTATGTCATATTCAAAATGTCTTAATTTCGCCGAATTAGCCAAATGTGTTAAGCTTATGGCTTCCATATCTCGAAAACTACTTCACATACAAATACGATTTTTATGTCATTTTAAGAGAATACTTGGGACAAACAATATATTGAAAAAAAATTTTTTTTGAAAAGGTTAATATCCGCAAAATATTAAATTTTAAAAACGGACGAAGTCAAAAACTTATTTTTTTATTTGGCGGATTTTTTTTATATAATACCTCAAACTGTTATTTAAAAATCCTGAAACTTTGAAGGAGGTGTTTTTTTCTTTTTTAATATATGATTTTTTTTTCCTTCGCAACCTTTAAAAAATAATCTTAAAAAAGAATTTTAATATTGTAAGTTTGAGCAATAAGTACACTGTGCGTGCTAGTTGCAAAAAAACAGACAAGCTGGGCACTTAGCGTTTTAACCTAAGTGGTGATAACCGTTTTTAGTTAAGAACGCTTTCTTCCGTTGTTTGTCAATCGAACCTCTATGGGGAAAAAAGTATCAAAAAGGGGAAATACGGGAAATTAAATTTCTTTCTTTTACTTTTCCGTGCTTCATGTGATAATTTTTAAATTTTCTATAATATTGAACTTAGAAACATAATATTATAGGTGGAGGTTACTGAGTGAATGCGAACCTATGACGAAAAATTTTGGTACTTTTTGTTTTTCATCTGGTACATTTTAATTTTTGTTAACATTCGACCTACAAAGATAAAAATAAACATGCATGGTCCTGAGGGAGCTTTTTGGTACTTTTTCGTTCTACATCTGTTACTTTAATTAATTTTCGTTATTATTAGACATTGAAACATAAAATTAAACATGCAGTGTTCTGAGTGGATGACAATCTATAAAGAAGACTTTTTGATACTTTTTTGTTTTTCAATTGATATTTTCTGATATTTTTATATTGCACTTACAAAATTAAATTAACTTACATAGAAGATAAAATATGAACCGGAGGTTAGTTCCTCGCCAAATCGAACCACTAAGACGAAAAAAATAAATGCTAGAAACATGTAAATTCATATATACTTAGATGAACTATGTTTTCTTCATCTAAATATTAAGATCCGCTGCACTCATTATGCAGATCTTCTGAGCCCCAAAATTAAAATAAAATAGCAGCGGGGGAAGTGGAATCCCCCATATGACGCCAATGTTTAACATCGCATATCTAAAGAACTGTAATAGTGAGAATGTTCAAACTTTCTAGAAGTCACTCTTATGGTATACAACACTTTTGAAAATAACAATAAAGCGGGTAGGCGCAGGGGGGGAAATACCTCCCATAGGATGCATATATTAAATATCGCTCAACTGAAGAATTATTAAAGGGAGAGTCTTCAAAAGTGGTTAAAGCTATTATTATAGTAAACTATAAATTTCAATATACAAATGGGCGGGGTAGACGGGGGAGGAGCAGTACCCCTCATATATAGAAATATTAATAAGAGCCACTGCACGCATTTTGTTGAACTTTTGGTAGTAGGATCTTCTGAGCCCCAAAATTAAAACAAAATAGCGGCGGGGGTAGTGGTACCCACCATAGGACGCCAATGTTTAATATCGCATATCTTAAGAACTGTTATAGTGAGAATGTTCAAACTTTGTGGAAGTCACTCTTATGGTATACTTCACTTTTGAAAATAAAAATAAAGCGGGAAGGCGCAGGGGGGAAATACCTTCCATAGGATGCATAAATTAAATATCGCTCAACAGAAGAACTATTAAAGGGAGAGTCTTCAAACATGGTTACAGCTACTACTATGGTAAACTATAAATTTCAATATAAAAATGGGCGGGGTAGACAGAGGAGGAGCAGTACCCCTCATAGATAGCAATATTAATAAGAGCCGCTGCAAGCAATTTGTTGAACTTTTGGTAGTAGGATGTTCTGAGCCCCAAAATTTAAGTACAATAGCAGCGGGGGAAGTGTTACCCCCCATATGACGCCAATGTTTAATATCGGATATCTTAAAAACTATTAAAGTTAGAATGTTCAAACTTTGTAGAAGTCACACTTATGGTATACTACACTTTTGAAAATAAAAATAAAGCGGGAAGGCGCAGGGGGGAAATACCTTCCATAGGATGCATATATTAAATATCTCTCAACTCAAGAACTATTAAAGGGAGAGTCTTCAAACGTGGTTAAAGCTACTATTATGGCAAACTTTAAATTTCAATATAGAAATGGACAGAGGAGGAGCAGTACCCCTCATAGATAGAAATATAATTTAGAGCCGCTGCACTCTTTTTATTAAACTTTTTGTAGTATGATCTTCTGAACCCCAAAATTGAAATAAAATAGCAGCGGGGAAATGTTACCCCCCATAGGACGCCAATGTTTAATATCACATATCTTAAGAACAGTTATAGTAAGAATGTTCAAACTTAGTAGAAGTCACTCCTATGGTATACTACACTTTTGAAAATAAAAATAAAGCGGGAAGGCGCAGGGGGGAAAACCTTCCATAGGATGCATATATTAAATATCTCTCAACTGAAGAAGTGGTTTAAGCAGTGTAGCGAAGCGCACCGTGTTAAGCTAGTATTTACATAAAAATTTATGTTTAAATTTCGACCATTAGGCAAACACTAGTAATAATAAAAGTATTAAAAAAATATATATATTTTTAACTTTCAATTACTTTTTTTTTTATCTATTTTAAATAAAATTACACTAACAACATAAAACAATTTTAAAATGAAACAAGAATGAGTCGTATGAACAGCATGTTTGGCAATCTAGTTTTAGAGAGCGAAACGAGTGGTTTATATCGTCGTATGAACATAGCATTATTGTTTATGGGTCGATTGCGGATGGCAACTGAATTGAAGTTGAGTTGCCAGTAGCGAAATAAGGCAACACCGCTCATATTAAAATATAAAATAAAATTGTTTTTTGTATATTTTAACATAAGCGGCGTTGCCTGATTTCGCTGCTCAACTCAAATTCAGTTGTGCTGCCATCCGTTCGCAAATAAACGCTAAATATCGCTCCTTAGTTTTCGTTTCGGTAGATTTGTGGAAAACACAAACGCTAATAGTGTTTGTGTAGTAAAACTTAAAAAAAATAACGTTTCCCTGGTTTTCAAAAATAATACTGTTCTTATCCAACTCAAAAAAAGATGAGAAAATTAAATTCCGTTCGGTTTTTTTTAAAACCACAAACTACATTATGTTCAATTCAGCTCATTAATGTTCGTGCGTTTCTGTTGTGCGTAGCGCCCTTTTGGCTGGTAAAAAAAACCAAACAAAATACACGTACGAAAAAAAATTAAAAGCCATCAAAATGGTTTACGAACACAAGCTGTTCTTGCTGCGTTCGTTGCTAAAATTCTTTGTTTGTTCATTTCTTTCTTAATGTAAAAAAAGAAACATTATAGAACATTAATGTTTGTCTACAGTATCACTACAATTGTTCTGTTTTTAAACGAAGAACATAATGTTCGAACCTTTCTTGAAAAAAGTTACGAATGGTATTAAGGGTTGTGTTCGTCTACACAAACAGTTAAAAAAAGATATCGTTCCTCTGTGAGTGAGCCAAACGCTAACTAATGCTCTGTCTTTTTTCGAACGCTGTTTAAAACTATGAAAACTAACGCCTATTTAGTTTACCAGTACGTATAAGTAATATTTGTAAATAAAATTTGTATTACCAAACCTTCTTTTAGAAAAAAGTATGTATTCTGAATTTTTTTGATTTTCCTAATTCCGTAAAGTTGCTTACGCGGCTTTTTACGTGGTATTATTTGTATGCGAGTTGGGTAAAATAATAAATTTAAATTTGAAGCATTTAAAACCGGTGAACAAATTAAATAATACCATACGAATCTGTCGCCCAAACCTCACATTAACGAAATATTATCTTCCTTATGCCGTCCATACACTACACAAGTTCGGTGCTCAAGTCTGGCTCTGTACAGTTAGTTTGTGAAGTGGTGTTTTTGCTTCTTACACGGCGAACTGAGTTAAAATCAGAACGAGTTTGATATTTGCTCAAGTTGGAAAAACTGTTGAGTGAACTTGTTCAATGAATGTTAAAAACGTTCAGTTTCATCGCAGAATCGCCTAATTCAAAGCAGTTAAAATCTCACTAAAAATTAATGAAAAAAGTAAATATGCAAAAATGTACCTTCTTCGCTTATAAATTTAAAATAAAGAAATAGCACAATTTACTTGTATAGTGTGTGTCAAAAGTTTCGTTTACGAAGTGCCAGCCCTGAGCACTGGAGCCTGATTCTGGCAGTCGTGATCGAGTACTTTCTCGATTCTAAAGCAATTTAATATCTAATTATTTCAGTCAATACTGAACGAATCGGAATTATTTTTTCAGTGTTATAAAGCAATAATCTGAGTTTCACAATACTGAAAAAATAATTTCGATTCGTTTAGAATCGACTAAAATAAAATTCCCTACCAGAACAGTGACAGTCATTTGACCTATCATATGACTGGCATTGCTGTCGCGAATATCCATCATTGCGTAGAACAAAGTTTCTATCATTTTCTTAAGGCCAACGTGAAAAAACTGATGGAAACTTTTGTATACGTGTGATTTTGCATCCCTCTTTAACCTTTGAAATTTGTGGTTGATAAAATATATAGCTGAGTTGTTTACTCTTATACTCTGTAAACATCAGTACTGATGTATAAACCGGGCACAGCTGCCTAGTCAGTACTGATGCATACAACGGGCACAGCTGACTAGTCAGTACTGATGGATACATTCGTCACTGTTGACGTATTTTTAGCTTAAATAAAACACAATTCATCTCATTCAATTCTCATACATATTTTTGTCTATATTTAAAATAATAAAAAATAATAAATAATAATAATTAATTTTTAAAATTTTCGAAGTGTATTCGCCTCTAATCATAATATAACATCGGGATGAGCCTCTTCATTGAGAATACGTTCAGCACCCCCAGCAGGAGCCAAACTAATTAATTCCCAGTAATCTACATGCAATTCATGTCCACCTGGTGCCTAAAACAAAAAAATTAGTTTCTGCAATATTGTTCACAAAACTTACTTACCGCTTTGCCTTCTGGCACAGGTTTTAGTGTACCAAACAATTGTACCAAACATTGTAAAAATCCGTAATGTTGTAAAAATTAAACCTTTGCCTTGACGTCTTAAACGATGTACCCAGCCTTAGATTTTAACGTTTCTGTCAATTTTCGACAACTTCAAATATGCGAATTTTCTTGGCAGCTGACCAACTGGGATCTTCGGATGTGACAATCTTTTTGGCTTCATCCAAATTTTGTTTACGTTTTTCCGCATCTTCAGCTTCGCGTTTTTCTTTATCGGCATTTTTATAACTTTGACGTAACCAAATCTTTTGGATTTTCTTTATTTGTGACTTACCTGCAACCTCATATTTTTTTGCAGCTCCAAGTTCTTTGCTGCCGACATAAATTAAGGGATAGGGCTCCTTTCCAGCATGTCTCATGGCTTGAAAAATTAATGAAATATTTTGCAGTATTAAATTTAAACAATTAACAAATATTAGCCAGTAAAGCGTATGACAAAAATTTATAAAAAAAAATTGGCATTTTTTGTCGTGTTTTTAGTTGTTCTACTCTAACATATGTGTTAGAGTGGTACAACTAATGTAAAATTGTTGCAAGTGTGTTAGTAAAAAATTTTTTTTTTTTAGTTTCGGTCATCCATTTCTTGTAGGGTTGCTTTTGTATCGAGAAAGTACTCGATCACGACTGTCAGAATTAGGTCCCTGAACTTGTGTAGTGTATGTCCGGCATTAAACATCTATTGTGAGCTTTTTTTATATAAGTACATACTTATTTTTGTAGAAACTGTTCTTCGTTAAAAAAGGTACTGAATTATTACACCCACCACCCCTAGTGGCAAATGATGGTATTTACTAAATTTGCCATTCCTTAAGCGGCCCATACACTTGCAATATTATTGTATATGATATTCGCCATATTATTTGCATTTTGTCCTATATTATGCAATAAGTTTATGTTTATGGTTTTATTCATTCAATAAAAAGGTGAACATAACCTATAGGAATAACATAAACAGCGTTGTACAATGTTGCCAACACACTTCACTTTGGGGCAATAAAAATCAAAAGTCTTTTGATTGTTGCCAATATATTGTGCCACCTTCGAATTTCACATACACATTGGCGATAAAAAAACGTAAAATTAAACAATTTTATTGCAAGTGTATGAGCCGCTTAAGCCCCATAAAGTATATATATTCTGGGTTCTTGAGTAAATCTAAGTCGATTAAGCCATGTCCGTCTGTCTGCTTGCTGAAAACTCGCTCACTGCTAAAAGACTTAAAAGAAAAGAAAAACTTTGGTGTCAAATTTCTAGTTCTCCTAAGCATTTTTGGTTTGAAATCCAGCACAATTGGTTCAGAAGGAAAGGAGTTTTGAAGCCAAATGTGGAACAACCTCCCTAAAAAATTTGTATTTTTGTTACAAAAACGAACATAGGTTGGTGAAAGAATGCACCGATTATAATTAAATTTTGCACAAAATTATTTTATATGACTGGAAATTATACTACTGCATTTTGTGAAGATCGGTTTATAATTTATAATAGGCCCACTATAAAGCCCACTCTCGGAGAAGAGTTTAGTACGCCTTTAACCATACCAAATAATGCAATTGTGATAAAATTTGGTCAATAATAGTTTCATAGGATAAAAAAAAAATCCGAAAAATTTCGTGAAGATTGGTCTATAATTTTCCATAGGCCCCATATAAAGCTCACTCTGGGAAATAATTTAAATACGATTAAGACCGTGAACAATTAAGATAGAATAAACACGAATTAACCTACGAAAAGCAATTTATAAAGAATTAAATTTTAAATAATTTGTATTTATTTATAGAAATTTGGTCTAACTTAGATTATTTTAACACTGAAAAAACTGTTATAAATTTTCTGATGAACGATTCTTGACACTGGGCTGCAGCAAAAATCGCCATTGAATAAAAATATATTGAACATTGAAGTTTTTAAGGGGCTAAAAGCAAAACGATTAAGTGAAGACATCTACATACATATGTATATTATTGTTTGATTAAAAGTTATGCATACATCTAAACCTCGGCTTATGCGATTGATTCGTTCTGTTTTTTAATTAAAAATTGATTTTGCCAAAAAAGGCTGGAAAATCAATAATCGGTAGGTATCCTAGAAGCTTTTTAATTTTTTCTATTTTAAATGTATGAGCATATAACTCTGACCATGTCATTTCAAAACCCCAAAAAAAATTTCACAAAATTTTAAAACTAAAGGAAAATTTTTGTTTTTATATTTTATAAAATTAAGGAAATATTTAATTTCTAAACTTAAAAAAGGTCCTTTAACGAAATATTTTCACAGATGGCTATTAAGTAATAAGTCCTTAATTTTTTGTAATATAAATTTTATTGCTTGACTTTGGTCACAATATTGAAATGTCGTCATTTGTTTTTGGCAAAATGTGCATTCGTGATTAAATAATACGAGCTACACAAAAACAAAAAAATAAAAAAAATTCAAGTACAAAAAAATTAATAAAAGTAAAACAAATTAAAATGAAATACAAGCAGCATAAATGAAATACATAAATAAAAAACTTATTGTATCACCTCCAGTTAAAAGTGCCAACAGAAATCAACAATCGGCCTAAGCAGTAGACGCCACACTATTTGAATCACTGCCTCTGCCTCAGCCGCAGTTCGCGTTCGCAGTTAAATGATGTAGTCATCTCTCATCATACTTCTGTTTTGTGCTCTAAAGACGAAAGTGACGTCATTATTAAATTGAAGATAATAACCAAAATAAAAAAATAAATCAAAACATTATTTACGTACAGGGTTATCTTATTAGAGGATTTATTTCAAAATTAGTGATTTTATTTAGAAAATGTAGATAATTTAACTTGGAATGTTTTTTTTGGAATATGTATTCTTTAAAAATTACCTTCTTATTTAAAAATTAAAATTTTTATTCAATTTTGATCAAGAGTTCGCACTATACGAGTTGCTATTAGAGTTTTTCCCGCACTTTTTTGATTCCCGGGAAAGCGGGAAATTAAAATCATATTCCTGGGATACCGGGATTCCCGCCCAAAGCTTTTTGTTTACTTATTTACTAGAGTATCCACTCGATTAATCGCTGTTCAATATTATTTGATCGAATAAATAGAATAGCCAAATTCAAATAACGTATTACTCGAACAATTTATGTCAATTAATTGATTTAAGTTAATTTCTAAGAAAACTCTACTTTTTTAATATAACAACTAACTGATTAACGGCCAATTTCACCAAGTTCAGTTATAATTAACTATCAGTTATAACTGTCAAAAACATATTGTTAACTGGAAGTTAAAGTAATAGTTAGTTTTAACTGAACTTGGTGAAATTGGCCGTAAATACTTAAAAACTTAATTACAGGTTGTTACACATACTTTTGAATATATTTCAGTCCCTTTTTAGATGTGGGTGCGTCAAATTCCATACGTTCCAAATTTCGCTCTTAATAGACATTTTTATTTTCCGAACGACTCAGCAAAAAAGAACAGTTGTGGGTTTTTCTTAGCAGTTGGGAATTCAAATCCAGCAAAATCAGTAGGAAAAAGTTATGCCCCCAAATGTGGAACAACTTCCTTAACATAAATTGTCATTAAATTTCAACAAATTCGTTAAGCTGTCAATAAAATTCGTGAATATCGCAAATAATGTTGGTATGGCTAAAAGCGTAACAAATAATGCTTTATGCTCGCAATCACACAACTCAAGGCAGAGCAGTAAGAGTCATAATTAATCATAAGCCCCATAATAAAACCCATTAAAATTCAGCCCATTGCAGTGTTCTTAAGCCTGTTACTCTGTTCAACATTTCACGTGAAAAAACGCATATGAAAAAAACTTGTGCGGAATATCTATGAAAAAATGTTGATAGAGTTGCACTCTGTTCATTTTGTGAAAAAGTTCCGAAATACGTTTTGATTTTGATGCAATCTGGAATGAATGAAAAATGAATGAAATTGAATTTAATTTGCTAGATTGCGTAAATGCATTGTAAAGTGTGCACCCAGCATTTTTGGCAACATTTTTGTAAAACTGCGAAATAATGTATGCTGCACTTATTTCACGTGGAATTCTAGCAAAAGCAAAAAAGTATGAACTGATTATTCAATTCGAAATAAAAATTTAAATAACACAACCGGTAACAGTTTCTTATCCATATTTACTTTTTTTTTTTATAAAATTTTTTAATAAAAAAAATATTTTCAGTAAAATACATCTGGGGTTTGTTTACATACGCAAAACAATGTCGCATACTTTGAAGGAATAAAAACGTCAAATTGTACAAACTCGCATGATAGGTAACATTGATACATCGCAAAATTTTCATGTGAAATAATTAATGTTGCTCAACATTTTTCTTAAATTTGAACAGAGTACTAGGCTTTAGACTATAAATAAAATAGGTCTCCAATATACCATAGGCCCAATATAAAGTGATATTTGGTTGGATAAAACATCTAAAGACACGAGTCCAACATGGATTTGCTAAAGTTTGGAAGAGAGTTTTTGATGAACATTTCCTGGAAATTTCGTTAAAGCGGAAATTGAAAACTCAAGTTTTTATAGATGGTGTTTTGTCAAACGAGTTCACGATTCATTTAAATGTGCCGCAAGGCTGCGTTCTTTCTCCTTATCTATTTCTTACTTTTCTAAACTACCTCCTGGTCAAACTACCAACCCTATCTACTATTTTGAAGATGTCAGCAGCCTTTGCAATTTGTACTCATTTAATTATATACCAAGCGTATCAGATGTTGGTGCTATGAGGAAAACTTGAATTATACTCTTAATCGAGACCTTGTTATAATCTTGGAATGAGGTCGTACAAAAAGAGTCGATTTTAATGCCAGAAAAACCCAGTGTTGCGTTCTAACGCATAAGCGCATGATGGATCGAGGTGCCTCATATGTATATGTGATTGGTATAATTATTGAAGAATCAGAATCTCTTAATGTTCTGGGCATAAAAATACAATGTGATGTCTGATGGACAAAACATGTAGTATGCAAGGTGTCGAAAGAAGCATTCAAGTGACTCGGTTTTCGAAAACTCTCATGTGTGGACCGGCGCATCAAAGGGCGAAGGCTATCATTAGTAACAGTAGGTATCCAATTCTATTGACGCCCTTGAGCACCGTCGCAATGTGGTTTGTATTTCCCTATTTTATCGTTACTACAATGGGATGTGCTATGATGAAATTAGGGATCCCGAAACTTTTCGTAATACGCCCTTTTCTCAAGAGTCCATCCTTTTGAGGTCGGTTAGTCGGTACATTTTAGAACGCAGTAGAGGGAAAATTCATTATTTGGCCAGACTGTTCGTATGTGGAATCCCTTCCTGCGAAAGTCTTCCCTCTCACTTTAAACATGAAAAAGTTCAAATCGAATGTCCACAAACACAATTCCTTCTATTTTTCTTTCTATAACCTATTTTCCTAGCTCCAGAACAACGCAATGCATTTTAAGGGGTCATCCCCTGAGTGATGGTCCTAAAAAAAGGGATATGTGTATAAACAAAAAATGTTTTATACCAGTGTTGCTAACTTAACGATTTAGTTGCTCGATAAAATATCCATTTTCATCCTTTAAGCCATAACAAATTAATTAACGGCCACGGTCAAGAATGAAAGATTATCAATAACAATTTTAATTAATTTTCATGTTGTAAAATTCCTTTCTTCATAAAAATAATTTAATGAAAATTAAATTTAATGAACTTAAGCCTAATTAAAAATATAAAAAAATTTGGATTGAGAACCATAAATAGTTCAACAAAATAACCACAATACTAATTATTAATTAAGATATATTCAAATTTGGTCTATGTTACAAAGTTTTTATATCAAAAAATGTAACAAAGCTAAGTACATTTTCTCAAACGAATTGTATACGTTCAGCCAAAAGGAACTTCCAAACTTAAAGAGTTGAAAGCTGCTAGGTTGTTGAAGCTACATCTGTCGAATTGGCTGTATAAGTGTAAAGTATAAAATTGTTAAATTAAAATGTGTGGGTTAAAACTGAACCAAATTTTAGAAGAATGGGTTTGTCAACAAACAAAATTTATAAATTTGGGATGAAACGAATTCACATGATATCCATAAGCGTCCAATGCATTCCGAAAAAGTGAATGTTTGGTGTAGATTTTGGGCTGACGTCATCATCGTTCCAAATATTTTTTTAAAAATTACCTTGGTTAGGCCGTCACCGTCAACGATGAGCGCTATAGGTTATCAACATCTTTTGGCCGATGACATAAGATTTCAACGGGACAGCGCTACGAACATTGGACATTCAGTACGACCGATTTAAGGGCATGACTAGAAAGAATTGAGAATCAATATTTTAAAATTTAGAATACGACTCGAAAAATCTGGAAACCCTGTACAAGTATACAAAATTTACACATCTACTTAATGCAAGTACTCTAATTATGAAGAGAAGAGCACTATTATTATTTTTTTTTATTTACATTTGTATTATTTTTGTTGTAAATATTGGTTATTGTTAATGTTATTTATTGTGGTTTTTTTACAGTGATTTGCTCTTTTATGTATGACTGTGTGTCTTTCTGTCTATGACATACAGTTTTTGGCCATGATGTCCATTATTATTAATTTTTTGTTCGATATTTTCTAAACAGCTTGTTTGTTTTTTAGTGACACACAGTCATGTTGTACTCATTTAAAAACCGGCATGTCTGTCCGTCTGTATGTCGTGTTAATGCGTGGGAATTAAAATTGCGCATGCGTAACAAAATTTTTCTTAGACTTAATAATTTGCATATTAGAAGCTTTTTTCATTTTATTCTTTGGTTTTGTTTGATTTTATTTGTAAATAAAATTACAATTAATATGTATTGGAAATTATAGCTGAAATTAAAAAAAAGTTACTATTTTTGTAATCACAAATAGAAGCTTATTTAAAAAAAGTCATTAGAATATATTGACAGAGTATTGTAATCAAGTCAAGGTTTGATGACTAATTTAATGTGAAAATTTTTAAAATAGCAATTCTGTAGTATAAATAATCTTGCATGTTGAAAAATAGAAGGAACCAACTTTATAAAAAGTTTAAGAAAATCAATTGCACATCTGATCGATGACTTTATTTAACCCAGGAAGACATTTTAACTTAATAAAAACAAAAAATGCTTTATGTTTTATTTAAGAAAAATGGAACAAGAAAACAAAAGAATTAAAAAATGTTTAACAATTTTGTAAACTCAAAGTGCAGAGTGTCGTCTCGTCCGACTACTGTTAAATTCAATGGTGCTTCTTACTTCAATGATGTTAATATTGCTAATCCATTTGCCAATTTCTTTGCTTCAACTTTCTCGAGTAAAACTTATAGCAACGCATCGTATCCATATGAAATTTTTACAGCAGCAACGTTTTATATTCCTTCTTTGGAGATCTGTGCCGTTTTTAAATGTCTAAACAGTTTAAGAATTTCATTTAATCCTGCACCAGATGGTGTTCCAAAGATGTGTTTTAATAAACTAACGGGTGGTTAAATTTTAAGGGCCGATGTTGAATGTGAGCCACACCTAAACGTCAAGTTTTTTTCTGCATTTCATTTGACATTTCTCAATTTCAGACTAACTCAATTTGAACCATGGAAAGATACACAATCGAGCAACGCGTTAAAGTTATTCAACAGTGGATGATCAATTCTCGAAGAAAATCATCTTCAGTGATGAGGCAAATTTTCAACTCAGTGGATTCGTCAATAAGCAGAATTGCCACATTAAGGCGGTTGATAATCCAAGAGTGATTGTCGAAAAACCAATGCACCCACAAAGAGTGACTGTTTGGTGCGGTTTATGGGCTGGTAGCATCATCAGGCTGTATGTTTTCCAAAATGAGTCCCGTCAGGCAATTACTGCGAATGGTGTTCACTATCGTGAGATGCTAACGAAGTTTTTATAGCCCGAATTGGAAAATGTGGATGTGGACGATATGTGGTTTCAACAGGACGGTGCCACTTGCCACACACGCCGAACCATATTATTAAATAAAAAGAAATGACAATAATTTCCTAAATTATTTATATTTTATTCAAAATCAAGATCGGCCCTTAAAATTTTAACACCCTTTATGTTGAAGCATTGACCTTTCCTATTACGCATTTGCTTAATTCGTAGTTTATTTCCCAACATCTTAATAAATCTGGCAACCTGTGTCATGTTACCAACTATAGACCTATAGTTAAACTTAACTGTTTAAACTAAACTGTTTCAGAAAATGATTATGTACATCGTAACGTTCTCCACACAGAACAAATTTTCCAAAATTGTTCACCAATTAAAAAAGCATTAATCAAAAATAAAATCAGATTTAATTAAAAATTTAATTAAGTGAATTAACTTTTAATCAAGTGAATCAAACATTTAATTGGTGCTATAAATTTGTCTACTGGTGCAAATTTAATCATTTTTTAATTAATATCACACATATTTTAATTGAAAAAAATTTTTATTTTTTTTACAAACCAACATGGCTTTTGTCAAGCAAAAAAATCTGCTTACAACCTTGTTAGGACCAAAACAACTTATTTGTTATTAAAATTGAATCTGTTAAAAAAACTATTTCTGCTGTTTCGTCTTTAAAATCTTTCATAGATCCTAGTGATAACCTTCCGCCGCACACTGGTTCATATTTTGAGAAGGCGGCCAAAATTATTTTTTTTTTTGTTCTCCGATTTTAAAATTTTTTTATTCATGTGAAAGTAAATACTAGTGAACCTCGGGAGCCAAAAAATTAAAACCCTATTTCAACTATTTCATTGAGAACAGGGTGGTCCGAAATGGACTTTCTCAATATTTGGTTATAGTTTTGAATTTCTGAGTCAATTTTTGAAGTTGAAATGCTCATAACTTTTTTGTTTTTTAAGATTTTTTGACAGAATAAGTTTTGTGTATTAGTTTATTTTATTAGCTATACGTGGTTTAAAGCATTAAACTCTGCGACCTCTAGAACTTTTTAATTTTTTTTTTTTTTTTTATGTCAAAATTTCCCGGAAATTTCCTACTTTATAGAGCATAAGTCCTGAGCGTCAAAATGCGTCAAAAAAAAACCTATACTCTCTTGTAGTCCAGAATCTAACCTACATTTCTATACCCCATTGTGCGCACGTCTGGATACGACCTTGCGAACTACAGCAATTTCTGTGACCCAAGGTAAGATATTCGGTTCAAAAAATAAGTCCTGCAAGGAAAAATTACTGAAATTAAAGAAGGTGAATCTTAAAGAATTTTCGACAAATAAAGCAGTTCAGGCCACATAAATTATCTAGCACGTCAGGTTATCAATTAATTTGGAGAAGGTAAAGGTATTGCCATTGTTATGAACTTATTGTGGGTGAACGGATGCTGCAAAACGAATAGGCGACATAAATAGACTACCACGTTAGATTTCTGAGTAAGTTAAAAGGTTAAACATAAGTAAATAGCCACAACATAAACTACATAGTTTAATTACCTGAAAATTGCAAATTAATTTAAAAAAAATGGAAGAACAGGTAAATGGTCAAAAAACTAGCACGCAGTTATATTTTACGTGAAAATTACCTACATGTTACCTGTTAATTTATTGCCGGTATGTTATCCTTTTAAAAAGTGTGAAAACAGGGGTTTTTTATGTTTCAAAGAAATGCTAATAAAAGATTAAATTTGTATTTAAAAAAGGGTTTTTATGTTTTAAAGAAGTAGTAACAAAAGATCATTTAAAAAAACTTCTATCAAGAGTATAAAAGTGCATGCATTCATAATTTTACCTTCATTATTGTTTAAACAATGGCTAAGTTCAGTTATAAAGTTCTCGCAGATATATATTTTCAACAGAAAGATGAAAAAGATTTTGTGTTACACATAATGAATAATCCATTTTTTAAATTATGCAACGAACAAGAAATCAAAATTCATAAGATAAAAATTAAAAATTTTTCATTAACATTAAGAAAACGGTACCTGAAATGTTCTAGAAACAAGAAAAAGTTTTATTTACACAACGAAAAATGGCTAACAAATGATCTGATTTTTAAGAAGCTGTCAATAACCGCTAAGGAAACTGGAAAAGTGGGTCGGCCCGCAAAACAAATTGACAATTGCAGTGAAAGATCACGAAGACGCAAGCTAGCAAATATCAATGAAGAAATTTCTCATAGTATGATAAAGGATTCATTTCTGCATCAAATTCAACCAACGCAAAATAAGAAAACAAAAATTGCAATAATTGAAAAAATAGTGGAAGCGAGCCCTAAACGCACAAAGAGGATTTTAAAAAGTATGCCTACACCAACTGAAGAAATGAAATTTACTCCAGAAGAAGCATTTGCACTATTTTTGGATTTAAAACTGACAAAAAATCAGTATACAGAACTGCGAAAGCGAACCAATGAAAAAAACTGTGGAATCTTTCCAGCATATCGAGATTTAGTTTCTGTCAAAAAAGAGTGCTTACCTTCACAAACGGCTATTAGTGTAACTTCAAGTTCAGCAGAAGTAAAATTGCAGGCTCTTCTCGAACACACTGCAGAACGATTATTAAATACACTTGATGCTGACTGTTTAAAAAAACTTAAAAATTGCAGCATCACTTTATTTTCTAAATGGGGATGTGATGGAAGCTCTGGTCAGAAACAATACAAGCAATGTAATTCAGAAAACTCATCTGATGCCAACTTATTCATGGTATCTTTAGTTCCATTACGTTTAAGAAAAACTTATATTGGCTTAGAGCCGTCAACCAGTAGAGTTACAGAAATGGATGTATGGAAAAATGAAATTCCCTCTTCAACAAAGTATTGCAGACCAATAAAGTTTGTTTACAAAAAGGAAACTAAAGATGTCATAACTGAAGAAGTTCGAAAAATAAAAGATCAAATTAAAGAACTTCAACCGGCAATATTTAAATTTGATGACCAATGCATTGAAATTAATTTTCAAATGTTCCTTACAATGATCGATGGAAAAGTTGCTCAAGCATTAACCGAAACAAAGTCTTCGTCAAGCTGTACCATATGCCAAAAGACATCAAGTCAATTAAGCCAACCCCCATCACAAGACAATAGTTTCAATGAAGCATACGAATTTGGAATGTCCCCTCTTCATACCAGAATTCGTTTTATGGAGCATATTCTTAAATTGGGTTATGATTTGGAATTTGGCCCGTTAGGCGAAACAGTGAGAAAAAACAAAGAAAATGTGGAAAAAAGGAAACAAACAAAAAAACAAATTCAAGAAAAATACCTTCACCTAGGCCTTATAATTGATCAGCCAAAACAAGGAGAAGGAAATTCAAATGATGGAAACACTGCAAGGAGATTCTTTTCCGATCCAGAAACTGCAGCATCTATCACAGGAGTACATTTTGAATTAATAAGACGATTCCAGATCATTTTACAAGTTATATCATGTAGCAGAAAGATAAATGCAAAAAAATTTGGGCAGTATGCAAATGAAACAGCAATTCTTTATAACAAAAAATACTCTTGGAGACATATGCCAACCACAGTTCATAAAATTTTATATCATGGGGAACAAATAGTTCAACACAATATGCTACCAATTGGAGATCTATCTGAAGAAGCGCAAGAAAAAAGGAACAAAGACTACAGATTCTTCCGCGAGCATAACACAAGAAAAATGTCCAGATGTTGTACTAATGAAGATCTTATTACTATTTTGTTGTGCACATCAGATCCATATATGTCCAGTATTCGACAAAAATGGAAATCAACCTCAATCGAATTAGAGGAAGAAGCTAAACAACTTCTCGAAAATGAAACCCAAAGCTATTTAGAAGAAATTTTTACTAATATTGTTTAATTTAAAATTGTTTATAGATTATAATTTGTTTTTGTTTTAAGTATATATTTGTATTAATGTATAAAAATAAAATACACATACATCTCTAACCAAAAATAAAAGTTGAATTACCTAAAATGTTATCGATAGCCAATAATGCTATTTGGGAATTTTTTAAAATATTCCTTTTCAGTTTTATCCTTATAACAACTTGTCTTTCCTAAAAACGCCAACCTTTGGCCCCTGTGAATATTGGGACTAAAAAATTTACAGGGGCCAAATATTGGCATTTTCTGACAGGATCTAAGTTATACAATAAAAAATAAGTATCAGTTGTAAAATACAAGAGAAATAATCATAAATTATAAAAAAATCATATTTGAAATATTCAACTTTTACACCGAAATTCAACAAAAAAATGAAAATGCATTTTGAACTCCCCATAACTTTTGCTCCTATCAGTCGAATTTTACGTTTTATAGCGCAAATTAAAGCCTAACATCGCACCTATCGAGCAAAAAAAATCGCATAAAAAAATACCGATCCAGTCAAAAGTTATGGAATTTTGACCGCCTTCTCGTAAAATTTCCCACTGTGCGCCGTATCGATTATTTAGAACTTTATAGTTTGTATTCAGAATTTGTATAGAATTTTTGTTACAGAGCATAACTGAAAATGAATTTGTGAGATATCTAATAAAACTCAACTTTGGGTAGCCGAAAATGGGTTAAAGAATCTATACAAATACTAAATATGTAAAGGCTATATAAGATATATGTATGTATGTACATGCTACATATGTAGTTCTGAAATCTAAAATAGGGGGTAACCCCCTCGTGCAAAAATAGTTAAAGTTCACATTAGTTAACCAACACATTAAGACCAGCAGACATGAATGGGTTTTTATGTTTTAGCTAACTAATGTGAGCTTTAACTTTTTTTTCATAAGGTGTTAGGCTTTGGATGTTTCTACTCTCGTCATAAGAACATAATTAAAATGATTTTACATACATATGTATCAATTTATGTTGAAAAATAGTTTCACCTTTTAAAATTTTAAAATCGCTTCGAGTGCGATTTTCAATTTATTTTTTAATTTGCATTCCGTGCAATATTAACCTTTAATTAATTTTCAAGGTTGCCAATTAACATAACTGTATTAATCAAAGTAGAGCAAAACAAAAAAATTTAAGTCTCTTCTAAGCAGTGTTGCCACCAACGAAATGGTAAATTACACATGGATCATGCCAAAATTACACATGCAAATACGAATTACACATGCTATCTTTTTACGCATGTCACAGAAACAAATTTCGATCAAAAGTGGAATTAAAACAGTATTTGACTTCTTCAGAAAACGTAAACCAATTTCAATTTTTGTTTGCAAACAAATAAACAAATATCGTCACCTAAAATGTTAAAGGGCGTTACAACTCTTTTTTTTTTACAGGAGAAGCAAAAAAACTTTACAAAATCAATAACAACAAGGTGTAATTGGCATTTGAATTTCTTTAAAAAAATCGCCATTTTTGATCTAAAATTTTTTGTGAACATTAAGTTTAATAAAACGAAGAAAACTCAATCAAAAACCCTTATTCCGAATTTTTTTTGTTGTTAAGCCCTTTTGCATTTGAAGGTGAAGATATGTAACTTACATTTCATTTGGATATGATAAAGGTTCTGATGCATCCCTCAAATGTCATCGACGCAATTTTTCAACAGAATGTTAATTCAGTTCCTCTATCGCTGCAACATTGGATATGCCGGACATTTTTATATTTTTTACTTATCCAACACAAAAATATTTTTCAAATATCTTTTTATTTGCTTTTTGTTTACAACAATCGTATCGTTGCTATATTTAATGCAAAAAAAAATAATATTTTTGTTTTACCTTTTAAAAGATTAAAACAAAAATAACTATTTGCAAAGTAGGAAATAATCTGTCTCCAAAGGAATGTTTTATATCAAAAACTTTTTTCCAATAATATTCTGCCTTCAAATTGCATGTTGTCGCGAAAATATTCTTGAAACTCCTTAGTTTTATCTGCCGAGCATTACTTCTAATAAAACAATATTTAATATTACAAATTAAATCTTCCAAATATGCTGGAAGGTTCAGACAGGCCTTCGACGTTACTAAATGTATTAGGTGGCAGGAGCATTTTATCAAAATAATAACTGGCTTTTCGTCTTTTAGCAACTTAACTTCTGAATTATACTGTCCAAACATAACATGAGATGTATCTGATTCAAATCCAACTAGATTTTCAAAAGGAATCCCTTTCTCTATAATCGTGCTTTTAAGAAGCTCAAACATTTCCTTTGCAGTCGATGATCCACTCTCTTTGAAATAAAAAAAAAAGAATAATGTACCCAGGATGTTTCGTCGTTATAATAAATTGTGGCAAAAGATATCTTAATGCCAAATGGTTAGTAGTTAATGATCCAACCATTTTTAGTTCAGCTCTTTGAACGCGTCCATTCTTTTAAATAAATTTTTAAGTTTTGCTAAGAATAATAACAAAAATTAGTGCTATAAAACGTTAAAATATTAAATTACACATGAATTACACATGCAGTCAATTACACATGGGCTACACATGAAAAAAAATATTACACATGATATGTGTAATTACACGTGAGGTGGCAACACTGCTTCTAAGTTAAATATGACTGCCACTGAATAATGACAACATAAATTGACAGGAAGATTTGTATTGTTTCTTTTATTTTTTAATACAACAAATCAAAACAAAGAAGAAATTTATACCTATGTATGTATCATAGATGGGAGTAGTGCACTCATTTTGCAGTTTCAACTCATTGTTAGTGATAGTGTAAAAATATTGCAATCATTTTGTTGATGTTGAGTGATGAATTAAAAATGTGCAGCCTCACTTAACATGAGTGATAGTGATGTTTAAAAATTTTGCACTCAAAAAGAAAAAATACTTTGATTAAAAAAAAAGCAAGCATCAGTTTATTGCAACTTTTTTTTCTTCACTCATTTGATTGCAAAGTGTTGCCCTTAATTTAAAATCAAAAATTTGTTTTTTCAAGATCAAAGCCAAATATTATACCGTTATTGACAAAATTTCATTTTGTGGAATGTTCTTTGCTTATGCATATCCTCAAAAGAAATCAAAAACCATGCACATACAATGTTGCATTTTTTTAATTTTAGTGAGACAATACTTGTATGCAGCTTTTTTGATTGCAAGTCCAAATTTTGCACTATTTGATTTAAGTGCTGATTTTTGCATTCAATCTGATAGTGAAAAAATTTGCAATATCACTAAATTTTTTTCGTGGTAATTTAAAAAATAAGAATCATCACTAAAGCTGGTAAAAAAGAGTGCAAACTAATTTTTTTGCAGCTTTATTTAGTGATAGTGCACTGCTGACTTAAATCAATATTTAGTGCACTACCCCCAACTATGGTATGTATGTATCATGCACTTGACAGTTAATAATAAATACCTATTCCAACAAACATGCATAGTTTTTGCAATTTCCTTTAAAACAAATAGGTATGTATGTATGTTTGTAAATATAGCATATGCAAACAAATTGGTCAAGTCTGTTTTAGTTACAATAGTCCAGCCAGCGCCTACATACATACTTACGTTAACAATTTACAATTAATTGCTATAAATCATTAATTTGGATTAAATTACAAAAAAAACGAAAAAAAAACCGGCTTGTTCGTTTTTTTATTATTATGCACCACCCGCTCTTGTAGTAGCAAGTACATACTGTTAATATAGTTTTTGCATGGGTGAGTGTGTGTGTGTTTGTTTTTAAGTCTGGCTTTCGTTTATTTTTATGTTACAAAATGTTGCATTTATGCATGGGAGTATTTTTGGTTGCATTACGTTTCCACTTGACTCATTAGAATTGGCGATAAGCAACAGCAACAACTGTAAGGAAAACAACAAAAAATTACCTCAATATTATTAAGTCGTAAGGCAATAATGACGTTGAGTTAAGTTGTTGCCATTTTTTACTTGTTAAAGTTGTTTTTTTTTTGCAAATGTAGGCGGCGAGAGTTATTTTGTTTTTTATTTAGTTCCAGAGAAAAAAAAAAAAGAAAATTAACACAAACCTCTTCATAATAATCTGTGTATATTAATGTGGGTATTTATTGGAATACATATCGCATACCTAGTTCAAAAGTGACTCAATTCAAAAAACTAAATTTTTCAAAAATCCAAAAAAAAAAAACTGTTTTTGACCTAAAAAAATAATAGTTAAGAACAAATCTTTGGACCATTTAGTCGAAAGTCCATTAAGATTATGATCTTAAAAGTTTTTTTTTTAATATTTATACACTAGATAATGAATAATTTTTAGTTGTGTCATTTTTGATGATTATGATTGTTTGCACAAGTTAGCGAATTATTTTAAGTTATGTCACTTTAGCTGAATTCTTTTAAAGTTTTGACACCTTTGCCAAATTCTAAACTGACACAAGTCTTATTAATAAAAACTCCAACAAAGATTTAATTTATCAGAAGTGTCACAATTCGAATTAAGACTATTAAGCACTTAGCAGTAGGGATCTACAACCATTATATTTTCTGACACAACTAAAAATTATTCACTTTTATGAATTGCAACTTTATACCAAAGAAACATAAAGAAAAACAGAACTATTTTTTAGCAATAGTTTACAGGCCCCGGCCACGGTCAAGAATGAAAGATTATCAAGAACAATTTTAATTAATTTTCATGTTGTAAAATTCCTTTCTTCATAAAAATAATTTAATGAAAATTAAATTTAATGAACTTAAGCCTAATTAAAAATATTAAAAATTTGGATTAAGAACCATAAATAGTTCAACAAAATAACCACAATACCAATTATTGTTAAAGCTAAGGCACGAGCTCTATGTGTTCATTTGTCCTTCAAGTTGTGCTGAAAAAGGTCAACAGGAAAAAGAAAGACAAAAGGAAAAAACAAAAAATGTACTTTGGGCTTCAAGAAGAATTCTTGACAAAAGTACGAAAAAACAGAAGTAAGGAAAAAACATGTAAAATCAATTAAAATAGATAATCATTCAAAAAAGCAAACTTCGATCTACCAAAGGTTAAAATACAATTTGGTTTAAGGATTGATGTTTGACTATTGACGTCAGCAGCCGTCGATGGCTGCGAGTGTAAAACGGCAAATCCATCTGAGGAGATCGAGTGGTTGCGATCAAAACATGTCATGGTAACCTGCCGGCCTGGGTTCGAGCCCCGGCCACGGTCAAGAATGAAAGATTATCAAGAACAATTTTAATTAATTTTCATGTTGTAAAATTCCTTTCTTCATAAAAATAATTTAATGAAAATTAAATTTAATGAACTTAAGCCTAATTAAAAATATTAAAAATTTGGATTAAGAACCATAAATAGTTCAACAAAATAACCACAATACCAATTATTTTTTTATATATTATAATATATATTATAATTTGAGCATCCATTATATTATTTTTAATTTCTATTTCATCGAGCTTGAAAAAAAAACTTTTTCAATCCTAAAGACGTAAATAAAACTTTGTATAAAAAAATAGACCATTATTTCGATTAAATAGAAATAAAAATTTTTTTATAGATAAACACGTGTATTGTGCATTGTTTAAAGATATAAACCCGAAAAATGGAAATTTTGTGTTAAGTCACTTTTGAACTAGGTGTGCGATATTTTAATTTTAAAAATTGTTAAAAGTTAAATGAGAATGAGAATAAGTGCAGTAAAAATATTGTACAAGTATTTTATTTTATTAAGTTACTTATAAAAAAAGAGAATTTTTAAATGTTTTTTTTTAACGCCTAATGTCGCCAATATTGAGTTTCTGCATATGTATTGATATACAATTTCAGAAGTTCCCAATATATTTTTACAGAAAAATTAAAAGAAAAACATAAATTTTTTTAAATGGTAGTACCTATGTATGTTTGTAAATTAATAATAATGAAAAAGGTAACTTTAATTTTCAAAAAGTTGCTGAATCTGATAAATGTCACAAACGACCGAGATTTTTAAAGACCTAGTTAGCTGACAGCAACAGTAATGTAACCGCACAGTAAAAACGAAACAAATATCAATTTTCTACAGGACTTAGACGCTACGGTTAAGTTATATCTTACTGCTAACTATAATCGTTCTAATTGGTTAACATAACATAACATACAAATTTTAGATGTCTAATTCATAAGAAATATCAATAATGTAGGTTTTTATAGCGAAAATATTTGATCCTGATATTTGGAATTTGGATATTTGGAGGAAAATATAATTGTTTTTGACTAGATTTTTCATAAAAAATCTACTTCATCATGAAATCAACTCCAAATTTAGGTGTACTTAGTAATGCATTAATGGTATCTTTCTCTGTAAACGAAACAAATCGTCAGCTCATTATTGCTTTGGCCTACCGACCATTTAAAAAAAAAAATCAAGTTAGGTAAATCCAAAACCTGTTTCACAAAATTTCTTACGGTTTCTGAGATGTTAAGCATTAATATTGCTCCATATTAACTATTTTAAAGCACTCACCACTCATGCGTCCTTCTCTTCATTGCCGAAAAAAGTAGTAAAAGCAAAAGCAACATAAAATGTCAACAACTCAATGCACTGCAGTAAGTATACGTATGCGGCACAAAAAGATACTTTTTAAAAATTAATTTAGAAAAGTGGCGTATGCGGCACAAAACAATAATTTTCACTTTTAATAAAAAACTATTAACTTTTAAGTTCGTTCATGAACGTTTACAAAAATTTAAATTTTTCTTCAAAAAAAAATGCGAGAAGCTGTGGTGAAAACACGAGCAAATTCTATCGGGTATATTTTCAGAAAACTTTACGTAAACCTTCATTGTCGTTTTTCTCCACTACGACTTTTTGGCATATGCGGCAAAACAATAATGAGCCGACGAAATGTTAAAAAAATTAAAAAAAATATTAAAAAAATTAAACCGATGAATAATATTAATAAAATAAATAATAATAAAATAAAAAAAAAATTAAGTTGATTATAAATAAACACAAAAAACTTTCAGCCAGCTGTTATTGTTATGAAAACAAAATCTAGCTCATGTCAAAACCATAATAAGGATTCAAATCTAGATACTAGATTTTTTTTTGTAATGTAAACGGGCTGTAACATTCTACCACAATGAAAACTTTAAGAACGCCTGCCTAAAGAATATTTGTTGCAAACTTACTTTTTACACCAATACACCAAAGTTTAACTAAACTTTTTTTCTTAATCTCTCAATTTTTTTTATTGTGGTGGGCTAAAACTCAAACAATTATAAAAAAATAAGAAATAAAAATGAAATTAACAATCTTTACAAACTACCTTTTTTTGAGAAGAAAATAAAAAATAATAATAATAAACATGTTTGCTGTCGCCTCGTATATGGTCACATCAGCCAAAAACAAAAATATATAAAAAAAACAAAACGAACCGAAAACAGCCAACGTATCACATCATTCAACTTCACTGAAACTGAAATTTTTACTAAACTCGTAGTTGTGGTTCAGCAAAAAATGTTTTCAGTTTAAATTATTTGATTTCAGTTCATGCGGGGTTTTTCAAATATCAGTTTGACTTTGGTGCTCGATCGAAACGTACGTCTTTTTTTAAACAATAAAAAAAGTTGCTTAACAAATAATTTAAACATTTAAACGCGAATTTATTTGCTGAAAGAAAGAATAATTTAAAAAAAAAACTTCAACATCTAGTAAAAAAAAAAAAACAACCAACAAATAAAAAAAAACTAATTAAAAGTTCTAAAAAACCAACAAATTAACAAACAAACTTTATTTCAAAAATAAACGAAATTGTCTACTAAAATTGTAATCTAATCTATCTGAACCTTGTTGTTGTTTTCTAAAACAATAAAAAAAATAACGAAAAAAAACTGTTTGTTTTGGAAGTGCAAATAATAATTTATTCAAAGATTTTATAAAACAAAATTTATTGTTAAAAGCGAAAAATACCCTATTAAAAAAGGTAAAAACAATTAATTTTATGTTAATTTTGTTTTATTATTTAAAAAAAAAACTTAAATTTAATTTTATGTATTTGAATTTAATTTAAATCAAGTTTGCTTCAAAAAGGATTTTATGGTTCCATACGTCACGTTACAACTCTGTTTTTCCTTTCCTTGTTTTCGCCATGGTAATGTTTTTATTTTGATTGGAAGAGAAAGAGAGAGTATTTGTTTTCGTTAAACTGTTTTGCAGAAGTTAAATTGGCAACTCTGCAAAGTATTTCCTTTATGTGGTTCTTGTGTTTAATATGAGCGAAATTTTTAAATTTATATTGTATAAGTTATGCACTTATATGTATATAAATAAAATATTTAAATAAATTGGTGAAATTTGCCATAAGAGTGTTTTAAAAAGTTTAATTATTTAACATAATTTTTACTTTTGCTAAAAAAGTTATAAAAACAAGTTAAAGTGCTACACAGAAAGAATTATTTACTAAATATGGCTTGAACCAAGATCATTTTGCACGATTCTCTTCCAAGGCCAGAATTACTTATTCTAAATATGTACATGTGTGGCTTGGTTTAGGCAAATTTGTTCTTTATTTAAGAAAGTTTTACTAAATACAAACAAAATAAGTTAAGCTTCGTTCACAATAGGCAACAACGGGCATGTTCGTAAATGCATCACTGCGCTGCATTAGTGATTTCAAATGTTTATATAAATATCAGTGAAGTAGATGTGGACCAACAAAATTGTCAAATACTACACAAAAATAATACACAATAAAACAGATTATATTAATAATTTTTTTTATCGGCATTAAAAAAAGTTTGCTTTTCCGATGCAGCGCAGTGATGCATTTACGACCATGCCCAACATTTTTACTAGTGTTTATAATGGAGCAACAATTTTCTTTCGCAACCACACATATTTTCAATTAAGAAAACGTTTGGATATTTTCCCACAACAATATTATCTATATACATATAAAAAAATAAGTTGTCCTATGTTCGTCATTTTATAACTCGAGAACCACTCAACCGATTTTCAAACGAGTACATGCGTTGGAAAGGTCTACTTGCACCAGCGCTGCCAGAAGTAAGATTCTATCTTATTTTTTAAGATTTTTTAACCGAAGAAAGATTTTAAGATTTTTTCCCCAAAAACAAGATTTTTTGTTTTGTCTAGACGAAGGTTAGGTGCAATTAAAAAAAACCTTCTTTGTTCCCAGTTGAAAATTCTTAAACTTTATAATGCAACTTTGCGGTTTACAAAAAAAATGCTTAAGGCGCAACCATAATGTGCTTAAGTTGGCTTAAGCAAATATACTAATACATGTTAATCATATGAGGCTAGCCATATTGAACTTAAGGAAACTTTTTGTTAAATTTTATGAAACTGTCATTTGCTAAAGCAAGGTGCGAAACTGATCGCACATCCGGAATCAAATGTTTGTTGATTTTGTTTTTGTTTTTTTTAATACATTTGAGAGACTATTTGTTAATTTTTGACAGTAGGTTAAGCAACGCTATGCATATTATGGTTGGGCCTTTAAAAAGCAACCTCTGTTTGGCGTTCAAGGGTGATTAATCAGGTGCAAGTTTTGCGCGCTCTTTATTTTGCAAAAACTGAAAATATTGCAAGTCAGACTAAGGTTCGCAAAAATTAATTAAAAGCAAAAACATTTAATGGCAAAATGTTTAATCCGAAAAGGTTATTTTAAGTGCATCGAAATACCTTTAAAAAAGCAGCTTATTAGGGGTTTCATGGAAATCGAAAACGTACAACGAAAGAATTTTTATTACAGAAATCTTATTGAAAAACGACTCTTAAAATTCTTTCGTTTTACGTTTTCGATTTCCATGACACCCCTGTATATCTAGATTTATATAAATAAACTTTAAAAAATGTTTAGATTTTAGAGGTATTTTCAAGAAAAATCCCGCTAAATTGAATATTTAGCGGTTTTGCAGTCCGATTTGGGGGGAAATCTTAAAAAAAAGTTGGCAACAGTGGAAATACATATTGATATGTTTTAAAGTTAATTTTAATAAAAAAACACTTTTTTCCAAAAATAAGATTTTTTTTTCCAAAATAAGATTTTTTTTGGTGAAATTTAGATTTTTTGCTGAAAATTTCTGGCAGCCCTGACTTGCACTGATGGTTTATAAAAAAAAACTCCCGATTGGTGGCGCTGTTGTCGTGATATTTACATTTTTTCTATTGATGGTAGATAGCGCTGGGGTCAAGTTATTAGAAAAATTCTCCAGTATTTCATTTTTTATTTTTATTTAGAAAATCCAGAGCAGCGCCAGGACCAAACACTGAATACAATTTTTTTAAACGTCATTTATATTTTCATACAAACATTTTACATTTACATTTTTGTTTGTAAAATGAAAGGAAAATATATAAAATAATTTTGGAAGAAATAAGATAGAAAAAAAAACGAAATTGTTGCTGCCATTGTGAACGGAGCTTTTAAATCAAGAAATAATTTTTAAATTTCGGATTTTTTTTGTTTTAAGAAACGAAATTGATTGCTTTAGAAAATAAACTTCTTTCCGTGTATATTCTTTGATACCCTCCACCGAAAATTGGAATAATTCGGAAGTGGCCTTTTTATGGGATCTATAAATTAATCAAACAATCTTAATGAAAACTAACATCACAGTATTTTAGTTTATTGCGATTTTATACCTATGACAAATTATGGGCCGAGCAACACAAAGTTTATTTATCATCATCTTGTAGCGTTACAGAGAGAAAAAAAATGATAACAGCTGACTTCTTTAACGCAACACTAAAAAAATAGCTTCAAAACTCAACTTCTTCTTGGCTAGAGTTCATTATTGCATGGTAATTGTATTTACTGAACAACAGTTGCTAAATTTGTGCATTGTTTTTATTTCTAATGCTTTTTCAACGCATTTATTTAAAGTTATGCTTTGCAACACTGCGTTTGGGAAGTCAGTCTCTGTCAGAAGCCATTAACCCTCCGACGCGCGGTAAGGTCCCTGTGGACTTTTTACATTTTTAAACAAGTGCCATTTTCATATGAATGACTAAAAATTGTACTAAATTTCTTAAAGCAAATGTTTAAAATGCATATTCAAAATAATAACAAAGTAACATTTTAACATATTTACATAAAAATGAATTAAAATATATATAAATTTTAGCAAAATTCAATGCATTTTAAAGACTTTTAGTACGCCGTTGAGCAGTAAGGTCCGTAGGGACCTTGTATGAATTTTCATATGCATGACTAAAAAATGTACTAAATTTCTTAAAACAAATGTTTAAAGCATGTTCAAAATAATAACAAAGTAATATTTTAACATATTTACATCAAAATGAATTAAAATAAATACAAATAAAAATAAATACAAATTCCATGCATTTTAATATAAGGTCCCTACGGACCTTACCGCTCAACGACCGACTAAACAGTTACCGCTCGTCGGAGGGTTAACATGTACTTTTGTGACCGAATATTTTAAACCTTCTATAAAGTAACAATTTTGAGAGACATGCAGAATTACATGTGAGCTAAAAAGTTGACAAGTTCGGGGGATAATTCTGTCAGTCGTGATCGAATACTTTTACGGTTCGAAAGCTATTTTATTTCTCATTCTTTCATTCGATCGAAATTATTTTTTCACCGTTGTGATAACTTAAATAAGTATCGACTGAAAGAATTGGAAACAATATTGCTTTTGAATCGAAAAGTATTCGATCACGACTGCCAGAATAAGCCCCCAGATGTAAAATAACATGTAGTGTATAAGAGGATAAAGTTTTAGGCAGGTGTTATCCTAAAATCCTTGATATAGATTTTCGAAATTAGCTATGCATATCTGCAATATAAGCTATCGATTGCTTAAATCGGGACAATTTTAACAACAATAATTTCTGACGTAAGCACAACTTCCCACACAATTTGTTTCCTTTCCCTAAAAAATTTGTTGTGAAAGCAAGATTCGGATTTTATTAACTCTTTGTTTTCTATTTTTTATTTTATTTCAAAAAAAACTTTTAAAAAGAAAAAAGAATTAACATTCTTTTATCTTGCGAAATCATCGTTTAAAACTGTTGATGACGTTAGAAAACAATATTTGAGTTCATTCAGCATTAAAACTTCATTTTGAAAGTTTTGTGTGAGTGACTGTTTTTTTCATTTTAACAAAATAAAATTATCAAATTGATATACTGGTTGGTATTGTTATTGGTTTTAAATTAAAAAAGAAAAAAAAAAAAAAAACATTTTTGCTAATGTTCAATTAGCGTATCAATAAAAGCACTAAAATTCAACATTTCAATATCATTAAAAAAATATGAAGTTTATCGAGGAAATTAAAACCGATTAGAAGAACTTTTGAAAGCATCAGGCGGCACTCACATCAGGTGTGTCCGTTTCAACAGGTTTTACTTTTTTTTCCTTCCAGGTTTTTCAATAGAAATAATTAGATTTTGTTTAATGTTAAATGATGATTAAATTGCTTATTTCCAGTACAGTAGAACACAATTATAACGTAAAAGGGTTTTAATGAAACAATGAATTTAATACGAATACAAACAAACAACGTTCCCTACAAGAGATGAATGAGCGAATCCTCATATTTTTCGCGTTAGCGTTAAAAAAATGATGATTCGCTAATTCATTTCTTGTAGAGTTATTATCAAACTAAATCCAATGCTCCATTCAGTTCGTTATTAGATTGTTCTTCTGTATTTAGTTATTTTCATTAATCAATCTGAAAATATTTATATTTTTTTACTGTATAAAAATTAATATATGTATAATGATAGACAAAATAACACGTAATGTCGAAATTTTGCACAAAAGTGAAAAAACAGCGCATGACGTAATTTCTAAATGTATTTTTAAGTTTAGCTTTTATTTTTTTTCTGATTTTTTTTTTATTTGGTTGCTGTTTTTTCTAAACAGATAACTTGATCTAAAGCAAATAAAAGATTTATTTTAACCACTAACAAACCGGCAAATTACTAAGTAGATTTAAAATTTACTTCTTCAAGTCATGTTATGTTTACAAATTTCTTTGAAATATAAAAAAAAGTTTTTGTTTTCTAATTTAATTACTAAACAAAAAAAATATAAGAACAGAATTTTTTATTTTAAAACATTTTGAATTGAGCATAGTTAATTTGGTTTAGATGTTGATCTGCTGCCGTATTCTGTAATTCGCTTAGCTAAAGCTTAAATCTAGATCGCTAAAATTCCTTAGAGAATACAAAATTTAAATATTTTAGCGATGACATTAAAAGCTAAAATTTCGGCGAGTTAAATTTATATTGCATTGCCAAATGCACGTTACTGAATTACATTTTTAGCCAAAAATTGCTAAATCAACTTTATAGATTTTTAGCGATAGAGATTTAGCTTTAGCGAATTACGGAATACGGATGCAGGTCTAATTAAAAATTCTTTCTTGAAAAGTGTAAGAGCGAAACTTTACCCCTCTGTACGCAGAAACCCTTTAGATTCGATGCTAAGAAGATTAAAAGCACTTATCAAGGCCAAAGGAAATAATTCCCGAATTTTGTTTTAAGTTTTAATGTTTATTTTTGTAGGTTTTTTTTTAAGTTCATTTACGAATCTGAATAGTAAAAAATTTTATAATGAATTTTTTGGGTTTTTCTTTTCTCTAAAAGTTTTTTAAAAAATTAAACGTTAATTTGATATCAAGTATAATATTATTTAAATCGGAAAGTTTTAAATCCTACAAAATTCATAAAATAGCATTGATTTTTGGCTTAAATTAAAGTAAAATCCTTAAACGTTTTTTTTTTTATATTATGTTGTTAATTTATAAAACCCTTATTCATAAACAATATTCCATGCTTATAACAGGCTCATAAGACGAATTTTATATGAAAATTTGTTTAATTAACTTTTAATAAAACTTTTTTATGAATAACGGTGTAAGAAATAAAAAAAAAATAGATTTAACTCTTTTAATTAGCCAGTAAAAACTTCGCTTACTTTTTCGAAATGAATAGTTTCTTAACCCAAATATGCCCAAACTCATTATTTAGTAGCTTTGTGCTATAACTACATTTTTCTGGATGAATTTAGGTAAAAAAAATAATTGATTACTTTTGTATTGGTTCTTTCAGTAGAATTGTAAGTAGCGCTCGTATGTTTTTCTGATTGCTCAACACATTATTTTGTAGGCGAAGTTTTTACTGGGAATTAGGAAGGCGAATTCATTACAGGTAATCTGGGTACTTCAACAAGGTCAACCCGTAAAAAAACCACAAGAATTTTGTTTTTGTAAAATCGCTGTACATATACATGTAGGTAGGTATAATATCAAAAACCGATCCAAAAGAATACAGAAACAAAGATAATTAACAAAATTTTGACAACCAACAATTATAAAGTAGAAAAAGTTATCATCAGGGCTTTTAAGATCACCTGTAATGAATTCGCATTGTTTAATTAGCAATCTGATACATACTTTGAGCGAAGACACCTCACTGTACATTGTAGGTATATAAAGTAACTACCTATTCCCATTAATCAAATGTCAAATAGTAACAAATGTTTCTCTTTGACATACCTATGCTAAATAATAAATAGTAAATTGTCTTTTAATTAAATAAAAATTTATTTAAAATCAATTTTTAAACTAACAAAATTTTAAATTAACAAATTGATATCCTTTAAAAATGATTTACCGCCCATACTTGCGTTGAAAAATAGTTTAAAAATAGTTTAACACCATCTTCGTCGTCAACGAACAAGAGATCGTAGTCATCATTAACCAAATATAGTTTTAATTCTTTTGTATCTTTGATTCTAATAAATCACCTTAAATAATGACAAGACATTTCGAGGTCATATTTTTTTTCTAATTCATTTTTATTTATTATTTTTTAACAAATTTTAATGGCACTAAATTTTGATTGTTGTTATTGAAAGTAAAACCCCATAAAAATAATAACAGTAATTGCTCTGCATACTTTGGCACTTACTTACACAAGCAACACAAAAAAAAAATTAATGAAAACAAGCACACAAACATACATAAAAGAAAAGAGCAACAACTATTCAAATAAAAAAAAAACACCCGAAACAATGATACAACAACACGTACAAACCACCTGTTTTATAGACATTCATTTTTATAAAAGTGATGACGAGATCACGTCATCATTTCTTTGGTTAACGTTATTCCTCTGATTGTTGTTGCTGCTTTCTACTCCCCCTTAAATGCCCCTATTACTCTATTTTTTTTATTTTTGATCTAATTTTAATCATACATACACACATACATACATACATAGGTACGTACAAAGTAAATAATTTGGAAATTGATAAAATGCTGGGCCGACTATTAAATTTGAATTATTAAATTGTTCTAAATGCTGCGTAAAAATATTAAAGCCATACCTACATACATATGTAGGTAGGTATGTGTATGCATGTGTGTATATACCTATAACTTAATAATTTTATAATTACAACAAAAAAAATTTATAAAAGTAATTAATTTTGTTTCAGTTTAAGAATGACTTAACCTGAAAGTAAAATTAATGATAATGATAACCCAACAAACCTGAAGGCTTGATTTCAAATTGAAAATGACTGGAATTTAAACCCTTTATGAAAAACGTTTGATAATAATACGAAAATAACTTTAAATTCATAGCATTGTCAACAAATGCATTTACATACATACATACATATTAGCGGAGTTCAGTGTTTGGTGGAAATGGTCATGCAAAAGAGCAAATTCAAAATATCATAGCTGTTTTGTTAAATCCAACAACAAAATACACAGAGTTTAAATTTTATAAAAAAGCTACGAAATTTTGCATTTTCCATTTCGCAAGACCATTTGCACCAAACACTGAACTCCGTTATTTTCAATTTAAGGTTTATTCTCTAATGAGGATTATAATGCCATATATCGTTACCTTAATATAAAAAGGCCCCAACTCATCAAAAACACTTTTTACAGGAGAAGGAAAAAACTTAATAAAAGCTGAAATAACCCAGCGGGAAAAAGAAGGAGTAGGAAGTCCTTCTAGAAGGCCTCTGTACCCCTTCTTTTGGATGTACAAGGCCTTCTTGCTCCATTCCATACTCATATCTTTTTTACACACGTTGTCATTGCGGAGAAGGCCTTCCGCTCTCGCTTCTTCAGCAGGTACATAAGAAGGGTAAGGGGACCAAAAAAAAAATTGGTTTTGCTTTTGCTTGTGCAAAAAAACAATACAAAAAATGTAACTCCCTTCTCATAGAAGTGAGTGTGGAAGGTGTATCTAATCTTTTATACGAAAGAGCCGAGGCCTTCTATGAGGCCTTCTTTAGCAGTTAGATAAGAATAGTAATTGAATCAAAAAATCTTTTAAGCAGGCCTTTAAAAAGGCCTGAAGTAAGAAGGTCTTCTGAGTTTTCCCGCTGGGAATATAGCTACACAAACATTGTCAAAAAACATCTTTATTAAAATTAAACGAGGAATTCAGATTGAAATACATATGTATGTGTATGTATGAGTCAGTGTTTTTTTCTTTCGAAAAATTGTGTGTATGAGTTAGGGCTTTTTTCTTTAGAAATATTGTGTGTATGAGTTAGGGCTTTTTGTGTTCTGCTTATAACTTCTTTATTTTTAATCTAATTTGCTTGAAATTTTAATAGAATGTGTATTAGCAACCATTCTACAAGAATCAATAAAAAAAACGGATTTCCAAAAATAATGAGTTGGGGCCTTTTTATATTAAGGTAACGATATGTAGAACATAAATGAATAATCATTTTTGTTTTGTTAGTTCATATTTCTTGTAAATTTTTATAATTTTAATTCATTATTAATTAAAAGTAGCAGATGCAAGACGACAAATCGTTCCTTATTCTTGGAAAGACAAAATCCTTCTCTTTATTTTCAAGATTGTCTTGGCTTTGCGTAGCACTTCGATCGCACAACAAATTTATAATCTCTTCACTCTCTATGGTGAATTTAAATTGTTAAGAATTTCTACGCTAATGTCAAAATTTAAACCAGCTCCCAGGGCTAGTGAATTTTATTCTCCTCAACAGTGTCAAAATTTTACTTCCATGAGTACTTTGCTACCGTTTTGCACACACCCTTAGTTATAAGCAGGGAAACTAAAAATATGCATTTGCATGTTTTTCCTTGCGCGACCAATGAAGGTAGAAACAATATATTTATCCGTTTTAGAGCTTTTTATGAATTTTGACATCGTTTTTTTAGTGCATATTTTTGCATATTTTACCGTTTGCAGCTTTTTTTCGATAACTTAGTTTAATAAGCCTTTTTTGCAGCATTTTTTAAGTTTTTAGCGCATATTTTGCCTTTTTGATGCATATTTTGTTACATTTTTTTAGAAGCCTGCAAGAGCTTTTGCAGATAAAATTTTTTTTTTTTTGCGAAATTTTGGCTTTACTGTTTCAAAAATATCTGTATACCCAACGTGTTGCTTCAATTTCGCCATCTATGTACATTTCATTTTTATTCAAAAATTGTAAGACAAAGGCAAGTTGTCATTAAAGATGAATGTTGTTTTAAACTTTAGAATTTGATGTATAAGCAAAAATCAGTTACATATGTTCTTAGCGGTGTGTGTAATACATAGAAATCTGGACCAGTCCTTTAGTATACCGATCGATTTACGGCCAATTTCACCAAGTTCGGTTAAAACTAACTTTCAATTAAAGTTCCATTTACCAATATGTTTTGACAGCTATAACCGGCAGTTAATTAAAACCGAACTTGGTGAATCTGGCCGTTAGAATCACTTTTTAAAGTGACCTAACACAGCGTTTACATTTGTCAGTACTGGCAAGACAGTAAGCATATACATATTAGTTGGCAAAACAATGCAAAAACAAAATAGCTGTAAAAGTGTTTATGTGTTAGTGAAAAAGTTTGAATGAATTGCTACTGTCTTGCCAGTACTGGTAAATGTAAACGCCATGTAACGATAACCATCCGTCCGTCTGGCTGGTTGCCTACCAGCAATTTTGGAATTTTTTGTGGCATTTTTTTAACAATTTTCAAAGCATATTTTCAAGTTTTTACTGCATATTTAATGCGCATAAAACGTGTTTTTAGAGCATATTTCTGGTTTCCCTAGTATTAAGTTTTCTACTCACAAATTATTTGACATTTTTTAACGAGTAATTTTTCTTTCTTTGTAAAAAAATCGCCACGTTAAAATCTTCCAATTAATTTTCCGCTTTAGTGTTGTCAAGATAATAAAAAAACTTAAAGTACAAATTGATAAAATATTGTTTGTCAAATGTTTATTTTTATATCATTATCAATTTGAGTACAAATGTCAAAATCAAATCTTTTAAAAAGGTTTGAGAAATGTGCTTGATATCAAATAATAAAGTCATTTTATATTAAAGATATATTGTTGGGAAAAAGGGAAAACTTACATACATACAAATGTATGTTCGTGTATTTCCCTGAATATTTAATAATTTAATTTTAATTCGTTAGCAATCGTTTGGTGGGCGATTTTTTGTTTGTTGCTTTTGTGCTCTAGGTATTAAAAAAAGTCTGAATTTTTTAGATGACGCCTTCTTTAAATCATTAAGGTTAATTATTGTTATAATTTTATTACAATTTTGTTAAAATAAAACGCAATTCAAAACATAAAGGTCCAACCATAATATGAAAAGCCTTGCTTAACCTACTGTCAAAAATTAACAAGAAGTCTCTCAAATGTTTTTAAAAAACAAAATCAAAAAACATTCGATTCCGTGTGGAATTTGCGAACAGTTTCGCACTTTGCTTAAGCAAATGACAGTTCATAAAACTTAAGGCTAGTTTATACTATCACACAAGTCTTACGTATTCCATAATACTTTGTGGGATAGAAATCTAATGAGTTTTGTTGCGACTGTCAAAAAATCTAATTTAACATTACAGTTTCTGTTCACACTATCACACATGAACATGCTTTTGTTAAAATGCAACCTTGATCAAATGAAAAGTATTATTGTTTTGAAAAATTTCAAAAAATAATGAAGTCGTATGGGATGTCAAATTGTTTTTCGTAATACTTGTTATTTTCACGACACATTGCATTCACACTATCAAACTTTCTCATATATACTTGAGTTTTTGACATGTATTAACACAAAGTATAATAGTGTAAACTAGCCTTTAACAAAAAGTTTCCTTAAGTTCAATATGGCTTGACACACATGATTTAAATGTATTCGCACAGTTACTTAAGCCAACTTAATCACATTATGGTTGGGCCTTTAGGCTTGTTTTTTTTTATTTGGGACAGCTTTGAAAGTTCAGCCGACATAATTTGAAAAGGATTTTACAATTTATTTTCATAAAAAAAAAAATAAAAGTTACAGCCTGTTTATCGATTTAGAACGTCAACGTTCGCATAAAAAATAATATTTAAAACAAAAACAAAATTCGAAAACTTGTTTTTGTTTAAAATGCTATTTTCTATGCGAACTTTAACGTTCGAAATCGTTAAACAGGCAGTTATTTTTTTACGATTTTTTACAAACGTTTATCTATAAAACGCATTTTTTACCTTAGCCTCTCTATGGTCGATAAAGGTACTTAGTCTAAAAAGGTACTTTTCAAATAACAAATACAACATTTTTCTTGCAAAAATTACCATTTTATTTTTACGGGTCAAAAAGAGTTGTACCGAATATTACTGGGATATTTTTTTTTGAATACATAGCTTTGAAAATCTGTATCCTGTAAGTGGTGGCCTTTTTCAGCTTAGCACTTATTTACGTGCTTTTTTCAAACATTTGCAAAATTTCGGGTCTAATGACACTGATTTCATTTTGAAAGTTGATTTTTAGTGCGGGAATCGTTCTTGGCTTGTGAACATACACTATTTCTTTTAAATATGCCAGATGAAAACTTCCAGGAGGAGCTGTTAAGTCCAGTAAACGCAGAGGCCAGTTAAAATTGCTTGTGCGCTAAATATGCCCCTTTCAGAAGCCATTAAGGCAACAATTAATTCAAATCATATAAATATCTCATTTTGTGCCACTATGTATTACACAGTAATTTTAATTTTGAGTTAAAAACGTTATAAAGGGTGGTTAAATTTCAAGGGCCGATGTTGATTTTGAATAAAACAAACTATTTAGGAAATTATTGTAATTTAATTTTATTATGATATATTGGTTTTACTCAATTATGTATGGAACAAAATATCGGCCAAATGGGCGCCGCGACCACGGCGGCACACCTCCATCCGATGGTCCAAATTTTCAATGACCCTGTGGCATAATGGAGGTTCTATGCCGTTAATGTGCCGAATTATCTCATCCTTTAGCTCTTGAATTGTTGCTGGCTTATCGACGTACACCTTTTCTTTCAAATAACCCCAAAGAAAAAAGTCCAACGGTGTCAAATCACATGATCTTGGCGGCCAATTGACATCGCCATTACGTGAGATAACACGGCCATTGAATTTGTTGCGCAAAAGAGCCATTGTTTCGTTAGCTGTGTGGCAAGTGGCACCGTCCTGCTGAAACCACATATCGTCCACATCCATATCTTCCAATTCGGGCCATAAAAAGTTCGTTATCATCTCACGATAGCGAACACCATTCACAGTAACTGCCTGACCGGCCTCATTTTGGAAAAAATACGGCCCGATGATGCCGCCAGCCCATAAACCGCACCAAACAGTCACTCTTTGTGGGTGCATTGGTTTTTCGACAATCACTCTTGGATTATTATTCGCCCAAATGCGGAAATTCTGCTTATCGACAAATCCACTGAGGTGAAAATGTGCCTCATCACTGAAGATGATTTTCTTCGAAATTTATCATCCATTTTCATAATAAGTCTGGATAACTTTAACACGTTGTTGGATTGTGTATCTCTCCATGGTTCAAATTGAGTAAGTCTGAAATAGAGAAATGTCAAATAAAATTCGGAAAAAAACTTGGCGTTTAGGTGTGGTTCACATTCAACATCGGCCCTTATAATTTAACCACCCTTTACATACTTTAGTAGAGTTTTTCTTAAAAGTACATTTACTACAAAAGTTACTTTTTAAAGATACGAGTATTTTTATACCTAAAGGAAGATGGTTGCAGAAGAAATTTTAAAATTACAATAAAAGTACTTTACCTTAAAAAAAAAGTATTTTTATTTAAAAGTTGCCTTTTAAGGAAATATAGTTTAACAGCCGTTTTTATAAAAACTTATTGATGATTAATTGACCGTTTTTAAGCAAAAATTGCCAAAGTTGTATTCATAAACGAAAAATAGTCTATTGAACCTTTAATAAACCATTCATAAAGTAAGAAAATTTATTGTTGGATTTGCCCTTCTTTAAACCAAAAATAAAATGACATTTTGAAAGGTGTTTGCATTTTATGATATTATTTTTGTGACATATGTTGAAAAATAATGACAAAAATGTTTTACTTATTACAACGGACATGTTAAATACATTTTACAAAAAAAAAAAAGGTTCAAACATAAGTTTTTATGATACCTTTCGGAAACATTTTGTTTAGAAACTAAAATAATATGTAGTTTTATTTGGCGGTGCGCAAAATGACCCCAGGAAATATGGCCCCAAAAGGAAAGTGAAGAACGGCCCCAAAATTTTACATGAGACACAACAACACGCAATTTTAAGGCAATTTTTTTGTTTTTTTGGGGTTATTTCTTTTTTAAGTAAAATGAAAAATGACCCCAATGTTAAGGAATGAAAAATGACCGCAAATAAAATCACAATTTTTTTTTGGGGCTATTTTTCGCTTACTAATAAAAAATGCAAAATTTAAGAAATGAAAAATCACCCCAAACATTTTTACACAAATTATATAAAATTTTATGTAAAAGTTTTTAGGGATGGTATAAAAAACCCGAATTATTATACCAAAGTGGAGAAAATCCTCGCCGGTTATGCAGAGATGCTTTAGTTAGCGAAGCCGGTGTTTGTTATACCATAGAGGAAAAAATCCTTGCCGAAGGCCGGCTATTTACAGAAGCTTTACTGAGTGAAGCCAGTGTTCGTTTTACCATAGAAAAGAAAAACCTTGCGCCCGGCCCAAGGCCTGCTATGTAGTGAAGCTTTAGTGAGGGAAGCCAGTGTTTGTTATACCACAGATAAAAAAATCATTGCGCCAAGGCCGGCTATAACGTGAAGCTTCAGTAAGCAAAGCCAGTGTTCGTAATACCAAAGAGAAAGAAATCCTTGCGCATGGCCGAAAGTCCAACCATGCTATCAATCGTACGATTTTTAAAACCAAAACTGTATAATTATTCGGATTTTAAAATCGGGATTCTAAATTTGGAATTTTTAGTTTCGGGCATATGAACTTCACCCAAAATTTTTAAAATAACTTTGTGTTCTTTTTTGGGGTAAAAATTCATTTTAAATTTTGAGGTCATTTTTCATAATGAAGAAGTACCCTAAATTTAGGGTCATATTTCATTTTATTTTTAAGGTTATTTTTCATTTTTTTGGCGTAATTTTTCATTAAAAAAATGGGGACATATTGCATTATGAAAAATAGCCCAAAATTTAGGGTCAATTTTCATTTATTTTTTGGGGTCATATTTCCTGGGGCCATATTTCGCAGCGCCGTTTTATTTTATAAGAATAATTTTGAAGAGGTACAATTAAAAAAAAGCAAGTGCACGGCCTAAAAAAACACTTAATTGACAACATCTTTTGTAAGTTGTTGTTGTTTTTATTTTGTTTTTCTTAACCTACTTACAACTACAATTAATGTTGAGAGAATTTCAACTAATTGTAGTGGGGAATGTAAGATGAGATAAACCCACTGTTTATTGTTGATGTGTTTTGTTTAAACTTTGATATTATTACAAGTGGGACTGTTGCTATAAGTCTTATACGCTTAACAGTTTTATTTGGTTTAATATCTTTAGTTTTTCTAAAATCTTTATGGATGAAGTTTCCTGATGATCTGGCCTAAGCAACCAGTGAAATGCGCATAGGAATAGCTTATCCCATCAACAATAAATTTCAAGTGTTTTTATCAATAATAAAAACTGGGAATTAAGCACGAATAACAAAATCTTTTGAAATTAAAATTTTGTATTCCCAAAAATTGAAATTACTTTTTGATAAAAAAAATTTAAATTTAGAATATCATCTAAACCGAATAGAAGTTTCATGCATCACTAACAATAAAATGGCAGCCAAATATAAAGAAAGTTGCCATACTTAAATAGAAAATCGCTGCAAACAGTTAATAGGAAAAAAGCTTTTATTGTACGTTTATGAATACAAATTTTTATAAGAGGTTTATTAGACAAAAAGCGTTTAATAGTTATTACATACTACATATAAGCTTAAAATAAGAACTTTTTATGAATATGACTGTAAATGTGTATTTTGTTTTTAAAATAACCCAGCGGTAACTACAATGAGTAAAGAGGCTTTATAGAAGGCCTTATTTAGCAGTCACAAGCCAGATGGTCTTTGGGAGCAAGCCCTTCTACACTCTTTTAATGTCAAATTCGATCCCGTCCCAAAGAAGAGAGTAGGGAAGGTCACTGAAAATAAAAAAATAAATAAGTAGTAGAAGGGCGTGGCGAATGTGTACCGAATATTTTAGAAGGTCTCTCAAAAAGAAATTCATACATTCTTCTGAAGGCAGGATATCATGGGAAGCCAATATTTTAGAAAGGAGTATAGAGGCCTTCAAAAAGGCCTGCCCCTTGCGATCCTTGCAACATTTACCGCTGGGAAATTTTAAATGATAATAGAAATAAAATTTCATGTATCAAAAATCAATAGAAATTATTTTTGTTAACTTAATATTTGTATACAAAGTGTATGTATGCTAAAATGCAAAAAAGGCGTAATTAACAACAAATTCAACTTCGAGTTTTTGATGTATTATTATGAATGCTATTAAACTGCATGTCTTGACAAAATTATTAAAAAAAAATTAATTTTTGTTAGTTACGCATTTTTGCATTTAAGCTTACGATATGTATGTTTATTATTCTGTTTCTAATTTCTACAAAATTGATGTTAGACCCTAAAAAGTATGTATATTCTGGGTCCGTATGAGTAGCAAAGTTGATTTACCGATGTCCCTCTATACGTGTGTATGTTGAAATGGGTTTTCCGAAGACCTCAGACATGATGGGGACTAGGTTGTTATACATTTACAGCAAATCTAAATTCTAACCGCGAAAATAACGTAAGCGCCAAAATAAAATTTTACAATAGAGAGTTTTTTTTTATATTATTTCATATAAATTTTGTATGAAATTTGTCGCTTACGATAAAATTGTTCTTGCTATAAAATCGTAACGCTATCTTACATAGCGTCTTTACCGGACAATTTTATGTCATACCAAACGTCAAACTTCATATTAAAAAAACGCTGACAAAAATTTTCGAGTTTTTTTTATATAGACTTTGACGTTTGGTATGACAAAAAATTGTCAGTTGAAGACGCTATGTTATGTGACCATGACATTTTCGGAGATGATTCAAGTGTTGCCAATAAAGTCATTTATTAAAAAACCATAATTGAAAATTATGTCGCTTACGTTATTTTCGCGGTTAAGGTGCATGTAGACGACATGTTTTTTACATCTGACTTGTGTACTCTTCATGTCTGTCAAAATTGCATGTCTGTCAAAATTGCTGTTTTAAAGAAGATTTATAACATTCGACCACAAACGTACATGCACTTTGCTTCTGATATTGTCTCTGTTTTTCTCGCATTGTTATTGCAGCAACCAAAGAAGTTCTCGGTTTCAAAATAGCTTGCTGCCGCCACGAAAATTTTCATTTGCGCCATAAACTAGTTTAGCCATCTTAAATTTTTTTTCTTTTAATTCAAAGAAACCAATTTAGGATATTATATACTTATATATACTTATATATATATTTTAATAATTTCTATTCAATGGTGAGATGATCATACATACCTCGGTATTGTAAAATATTAACTTCAGCCGGCTAATGATTCCGCCAATAGTAGACGCCGGTGCCGGTTTTTTCCCCGCTTAGAATTCTGATGTCAGGTGGTTTGTCAGAAGAAAATAGAGCAAGTTCTTATTGAAATTTTGTCAGATGACTTTGCATCTAACTTTTACAGAAGCAATGCTATTAAGGTAACACACGACATGTATGCATTTTGCAGTGGGAAGTTTGACAGGTCAGATTTAAAAAACATGTCGTGTACATGCTGCTTTAGGACTCCATATAGTCCCGACGTGTTTGCTATTGAAATTTAGCCAGATCGATTCATAATAAGTTGATACATGAGCAAAAAGCCGGACTGCCTCTGATTTTACCCATAAATCTCTTTTTTTTTTTTTTTTCTTCTGTATATCTGGAGAACGGCAAGGGCCAAAGTTTTCAAATTAGGTACCAGAGATCAGCAATAAGTAGTAAAAAAGTGAGTAGCGCTAAATAATGACTGATAAATTCTTGTACTTATAAGCACTCATACTTATTCCAATGTTATTCAAGCTCATATTCACTCAGAAGTTTTATTTTACTCATCGTACTCATACTTAAGGCCGTTCTACACTATCCCACAAAGTCTTTAGTAATTTACAAAAATGCAACCCTGTCATGATAAGTTGTTATTGTTTTTTAAAAATTTTCAAAGAATAATTAGATCAGGGAAGCATTTTTGAAAAATACGTAATACTATGTTTCCACTATGAGCAAAACAACTTGTTTTGGGCAAAACTTGTCAAAGTGTTTCCATTATGTAAAACTGGTTTTGGTTTTCGAATTTTCGAAATCAATTTGACATTTATATTGTAAACAAACATGGAAGCAAAAAAAAATATGTGTTAAAAAAAAAAATATTTATCTTTAACATGAAATTTCCTTTTTTGTTTTTTAATACACAGATGTACATATATGTACTTATATAAAAGCACATAGTTTACTACCTTTTTATTCTATTATTTTATTATTTTTACGCTGCAAACAAATAAATCAGCTGGAGAGTTGCATAAACCTATTTAATAAGTCTTAATAGTTTGGTAAATATGTCACTTTTTTCGAAATTGTCAATCACCAATAATGGATAACCCAGAGTTGTATTCATGATTTTCGAGATGTTTTGGAGCAAAACTAGTTTTTGTTTGAGTTTTTCGAACATGAAAAATGTATGGGAAAACAAGTAGCAAAACACTTGTTTTGCTGCAAAACTAGTTTTGTGGCCCAAAACATGTAAGTGGAAACGTACTATAAGACTTTGTGGGATAGTGTGTAACGGCCTTTAGCAACATTTGTAGTGGTTGATTTAGAATCTACTTAACTCAATGTGTATAGGCGTAGCAAAATGCGAGGCTGCCAGATTTATTCCCGAATTAGCAAAGTAACGATTTACAATTACAGTTTACTAAAGTTACATGTATGAAGTGGACGATTTTTGGGCAAATTTATCTGGCAGCGCTGATTATGAAGTTGTGTGTTTGACCTGTTGTGTTAAAACGGTAAATGGATGATCTGAATGAGTTGAATCATTGTGAGTATTGTAAATATTTTCCTGAAGTCGACGTCGCACTCAAATTAATTTCTCTTGTGAGTATGAGTGAATCAGAGTAGTTTGCGTGAAAATAAAAGGACTAGTCCATACACGCGTGTAAAATGTATCCCACAAGGGACTAGGACTAGTCCAAAAGTAACCCAAACATTACGATGTCCTAGGGCAGGACCATATAACCCAGCTTTGGACTCCATGGTATACTCAAGAGGATTAGTTTTGAAGTCGTTTAAAAATGAAAACATGTCGTTAAAAAACGAAGACATGTCGTCTCACTACAAACACTTTTTAACAATGGCATGGTCCATGCTTGCATTACATCGGACCAGTCCAGGGAGTAGACCATTTGATCAAAATGCAGCAGGTAGTCCAATTTTATTTGCAGGGTTAGTTTAAATGATGTCTACGCACTTATACTTACAATTTCATGAGTCAGTTTGAGTAGCGAAAAAACGATTCATTGCTGATCTCTGTTAGGTACATATAGATTCGGTGTCAATGCATTATCTGGCAAAAAGTGGGCGTGGCACAAAATAAATTTCTTAATATCTGGAGAAGAGTAGGAGAACATTTTTTCCAATTTTCAATAAACAAAATCAGTTAATAAGTGGGCGTTATTGGATAAGTGAGCGTGGTCTTTCCCATTTAAATACAAAATAGATCAGTAACAGTAAAAGTTAAAAATTTTTTTACAAATACCTTCGATACTAAAACAAGACATCCGAAAAAAGTTGGCGCTATTTATTAACATAACTTAATAATCTTATCGCCATATGGTGAAGGTATATAAGATTCGGCATAGCTGAATATAGCACTCTTATTTTTTTTTCTTTTATTTTATTTGTAAATACTTAACTAATGAATCAACTTTTAATAAATTTTTAAACCAAACAGAATCATTTCTTTAGATTTAATTTACTTATCAAAATCAAATATTTTAAATACTTTCCAAAAAAAGTTGCTATCAATATGATTGCGACAATTGCTCATAATACAAAGTTTTTTAATATTTCAAGAATCTTATCTGAATGATCAGTAAGAAACGAAACATTTAAATACGATATTTTCTTATTAAATTATCTGGGTATATTTTGAAAAGCCGTTTATAGTCAAAGCAAAGTATTGTAATTATTATTCTTAAGAAAAAAAAAATTAAATAATTGAATAATTTTAATATCATGTTCTCGTGCTTGTCTGAAAGATTTAATTAAATGTTTAAATTGATAACAAAGAACACGGTTTTATGGTTTAAAAAGCAAAATGTTTTTTAGTTGTTTATTATGATGTTTACATTTAATTTGTCAAGAAAAAGTGAATTTTTAACAAATTTAACCAGTTAAATGTTTAAGTTAAATAAAAGTACGACAAATAAAAAAAAAATTAAAATAAAAAAGCTGAAAAAAACAAAATTAATAAAAAAGAATGTATGAGGTCTCTCACGTACAAATATTGTTATTAATGATATCACCATACAAAAATACTTGAAGTGTTTTCTATTATCTTGCAATTCACCATAAAAGTGTGATAATATTTTGTTGTCAGAGATTTTTTTACAAAAAATAATAAAAACAATATTTAAAAATGGATTTCAAGAGAGACAAGTTCAAACAGAAGAAGATAGAGGGACAACTTAATGCTACATGTATATCGTAAATATTTTTAATTCAAATACAAGAGTTTGCCTTAAGACTATTAAATTCAAATGCAAGAGTTTGCCTTAAGACCTCAAAATTTTTTAGTTTGTAACGATGTATTTTAGGATTTTTAAAAAGATTTCCAAAGATTCCGAAATCTTTCTCAACTTATAAAAGCCCCTGTTAAGTGATTTATCTCTTAATAATTTTGATTATGTAAAACTTCTATAACTAAATTTCGTCAAGATTTCCAGACCATTTAACAAAAATTCCATTTCTATCTAATTTTAGTGGCAGCAATCTGAAAACGTCAGTCGTAAGAAAGAAATACGTTCGCAGTTGTACAAGTTACGCGAATCGCGCTTAAGAGATCTATATCAAGGAGAAATAATGGCTGATAATTCTTTAGCTGGTTTTGGTAAAGATCCCTTGGCTACTAGTCATGGTGATGCCTTGGCCGATCAAAGTTTCCAAAGTTTAAAGTCCAAGGAAATTAGAGATTCATTGTCACCCACGGAAATGAAATTCCAGTCGATGGCTCTTAATAATCCTAATACCACGGGCTGGAATGTGCAATCGTCGAAGGAAATAAGTCCAGACGGTAGAGGTTTTCGTGCTGAAACCCTTGCCACCACAGATGGTAAGTAAATGTTAATATAACATTCAGATCAAAGTTATACCCCTTCACTTTCTTTTAATTGTTTTGGCAAAAACAGGTGTGGAGAGCGTTAATGGGGGCACAGCCGAATTTAAAGGACGCAATGAACAGCGTTCTAGTGCCCATCACCAAGGCGACGATAAGAATTTCATTAAAAAGGCCATGGAAAGCTCCAATTCCCATTTGCAAGAGAAAGTGGTTGTAGGAGATGAAAATTCTGGTCGCACAGAAGTGCGTACCAGCTCCTCTACTTCCACCTCTTCTTCCCAAGTAGTCCAATCTTCCACCAATGTGGAATATGATGATGGCAATCCCATTCAAGCATCGCATCCTCAAAAATACCTAACGGACTCGAACCGTCTACACCATCAGGACTTACAGCAACGTCAACAACAAGAAGAACAACGCTTACTCGAAGAACAGCGTTTGTACGAACAACAATTTCAACAGCAACGTCAACATCACGTTAACCAGCAAGAACGTCGTACTACCGAACAATTGTCGACAACACGCCAGAATATGGAAAAGAAAAACATTTCGCAAAACGTTCAAACTCAAGAGACGCACGAGCAGAATAAACATTATGTTGACATGGACAAAGCCTCGCCCGAATACCAGCAGCATGTGCAATATTTGATGCAACAGGCCGGTGAAATTATCTCAAATACCGTGGAATATCCCAAGCCTAATGTTAAGATGATTACCACAGTGAAACGTTTACCCGACGGTACCATTGTACGCAACAAACGCTACGAGACCGAAGAATTAACTCCTACAACTCCCACAACTCGGTCAACATCGAATGCTCCAAATCAATCCCAACCGAGACGTGATTCTCAACATCCAGCTACTAGAAACTATCAACCTGATTCGGCTCCCCACTCTAAACCTAGCCAGGATATGGTGGACAGTAGTTCACGTTACATCCAAGATTCTCATATCGAAGATGCGGAGACAAAATTTTCTTCTGTTAAAAAGTCCAGCAGTAAATTCTCTACTGAAACCACATCTGAAACAATACAAGAGTTCGATGATCATCATCCTCATGAAAAACCCTCTTCACGACCAAAACCAGTTACTAACGACTTTAGTACCCATGGTTTTCCTTCAGTTAGATCCAGCAAACCAACTCAAGAATATCCAACCGAAAGTCCCCACTTAGCTCACCCTACAAAAGGCTATCCTTCCCACTCCACTCCATCGGGACCAATGGAAACTGTAGTACCCAAATATAGCGACGATACAGACAACATTTCTGAACGCCGAATTAATATGAAGGATGGAGAAGTAATAATAGTTAGTTCGGAAAAGAAACGCAATTACAAAACGTCCACTAATTCCGAACGCATAGTGGAAGCTGAACATGTTATACGTGATGATCAGCCTTATCAACAAACTCCCGATAAGAACACTCAAAATTTTACGACTCATGGCTTTCCCTCGGTGAGAGAACCCACCAGCAGCCAACAATCAAAAAACTATCCCAGTGATAGACAAATGCAACCCAATGAGCAGGATTTTCCCTTGGATAAATTTTCACCTGGTACGCGAATAATAAAAAACAAAAATTCACCTCATGGTGATGATGACGTAGTTGTGGTGAGTAGCACACAAAGGTCTCGCACTGCAAAACATAGCACAAATACTGAACGAGTTATCGAGCATGAGATAGTTAGAGATGATCAACCAGGAAGTTATCCACGTTCACAACTTATTAAGGATAATAGTAGTCCTTATAACTATACTGTAACCACTCCAGGAGATCAAACTCCCCAGGGCCAATTTCCAGGCTCTCCTAAAAAACCTACAAGTACGCAAGGATTTCCTTCGGTAAGAACACCAGGACATTCCACTCCCGGCCATCATGTTGGGAACGATTATCCAACACAAGGTTATGTTCCGGAAAAAACACCCTCTAGACCTGCTGCAGGATTACCATCATCACATAACCAACATCCCAGCAATTCTAGGAAATCACCAAGTCAGGATTATTCTACCCAAGGATTTCCTTCCGTAAGATCTCCCACAAAGGGAACACAACCTCAAGGATATCCTTCTAATGTGAATGGTTCATCCAAGCCCAGCACTAATTTACAACCCAGAACGCCATCTCCCAATAAATATAAACCACCAAATTCTACGGTACGCGAAACCACAGAGCGCGTTATACGTAAAGAAAAAGAAGTAGATTCAGCTCATCGTGCCTTTGCCGCTTCTTTACGTAGTTCTTCACCCATTGACCATGTTAGGCGTGATAGTTATACTACTGATTCTCATACCAGACACACCCCACGTTCAAGCGTTTCATCGACTAAGACTTTTAGACGTGATATGCGCGAAGGTTCCCACGATAGTGCTCCTTCTGAAACCAGTCGCATTAGTACTAGCACAATAACTCGTAATACACCACCGCGTAATGTAGGCGGTAGGAATGTTGTAACTAAAGTAGTCACAACGAAAACAGGGCCAACAGGTTCCAATGACACTTTTAATGTGACTTCGCCACGCGGCACCAAATCACCTTCTCCCGGTAAGACCGTAACTACCACCACAACTACCACCACTAGGACTTTGACTAGCAAAGATGCTCCAAAAGTCACAGGTACGCATACAATTTCTAAGCAAATGTAAAATTAAAAAGTGGAAACTATATATGTTCTCCAGATAACCAGCATACTCGTATTACTACCAACAATATCGATACTATATTTCCTATTAACGAACCACCACTAACTTCTATTACAAAAAACAAGTTTTCTGATAATTACAAGCAACCACACAAAATACCCAAAAACATCAGCAAAGAGATTATGCCAGTGGCATTGGCTACCACTGCAAACACTTTCGGTCAGTTGGAAGAGGCAATAGAAGCGCCTTGCCTTAGAAAAAATTATTATAAGCTTGGTCCGTCCGATCAGCCTCAAACACTGGCAAACACTACACCGTTCCAAACATTAAAAAGCCCCCAGATTTTTGGTAAGACAAGAAGTTTTCTACTTAAGTCAACACCCACAAGACACTAAAACCTTTTAAAAATTAAAAAGGATCAAAAGGTCACACTCTTCTTACCAATTTCATTCCTGTCTAGTACAAGACATTTGGGAGAATAACACAAGTGTTTTGTATTGCTTGGTCATGATAATTGCACCATACTCTGCTCATTTAATTAATGGGAAATAAAACTTGATACCAACACACCAACCACTCTCATGCTAATAATAACGCTCTTTAACTGTCTGTATCTATATACTTCTATCTCTCTTATCTCCTTTGCTCTGTCTCTGAAGAACTCTGGCCTAACTATGTATTATAAGAATCTCCTAAATGTATATTACAAAAAAAAAAAAAAATAAATATCAAACGAAATGTTAAACAATTCTGGAAACTATTCTACACTTTATTTACATTAAGCATGGTGGCATGATCATTTTCTGTGGATGTATTTGAAAATCAAATAACTAAACTTTTATACTTTTTATTTAATTTAAGTTTCAATTAAACTAACTTCACCTATTGTAGAGTTCTTAATTAATCTGAAATAGAAAATATTTATGTAAATGTATTTAAAAAAATTATAAATTTTGAGTAAATAACACAAATAAAAAATAACCCCTTTAAAAACAAAAAACAATCTTGTAGTTGTAATTATTTATTTATTTGCTATCAACTAATGATTAACCATCAATTAATTAAAAAATCCAAAGACTTTATTCGTTTGTTATAAAAACAAAAAAAATGTTGAAATTGTGGTGGCGTTTTGTAACTGTGTGATTTAATTGTGCCCAACAGAAAAATCACCAATAAAAAAACAATCATCACAACCAGCACCCAGTAGTAGAAGTAGTACACCTTCATATAATAGTAGAAAACCACCAACATCTGTGATGGCGGATGATTATGATGATGCTCATAAATTACGAACGACATCACCATTCTCACCACCATCATCCAGATCTAGAACTCCCCAAAAATTTGCTCCTAACGATAACGATAAACCACAAGATGATTGGCAAAAGCCCCTTCAGCCTGACGACGATGAGCGTAGAACTGTAAATAGAGAAACGACTTTCGAAAAAAATGTCATTGAACCCACACAGCCTAGTCGTAAGCCCAACTTTGATCAACCCAATGTAGAATGGGTAATAGTTGATGATGTTGACGATTATGAGCACAGTGATGATAGTTTTGCTCCCGAAGTAGTTGATTCTAAAATAAGTGTTAAAACGACTACCAAAAAATTAATAACACAAGAAAAACAAACTCCTTTAGCTCCGCAGAGGAGATCAAAGCCTTCCACGACGACCACCGTTACTACCAAACAATTCCAAATTATACCGAACAACACTACAGCTAAAACTAATGATAAAAGCCCTTTAAAAACAAAACCTAATGACACTAGAACTCCTCAAACAAATAAAAGACAAAAGCCTTTAATTGATTCCAGAAGCTCAGTTCAGACTGCCTTGAAACCTCATTCCAAAAATGTGGATAATAAACCGGTAACAAAAGGTCCCAAATCAACGGTGCCATCTTATACTTCTCCTTTAAAAAAACCTTTGCCCAAGAACACAACTGAAGAAACCGCTTTAAGAAAAACTCTAAAAACTTCGCAGGTGTTAAAGGAAAAGACCACCAAACTTATTGAGGTAGAAAAGAATAAAACTAAACCTCAAAGAAATGATGGTAAAACAAAGCCTCAGACTCCAGGTAAAAGAAAACCAAGTGCCTTCGAAGAAGAACAAAATATAGTTATAACTGAAATAATAAATGAACCAAGAGACAAAACTTCTTTTGATACCGACGATGAACTAATTCTTGATAGGCCAAGCCATAAACAGCCTTTCGATACTGACGATAAGCCAAATCAAAACATTCCTGGTTATAGAAAACCTGAGGAAACTAATAATGAGCCTTATCAAGGTTCTCCAAGATTGTCCACTGATGATACACCCCATAAAGATGCACCAGGATACAGAAAGTCCCCAAGTATTAATGATGAACCCAATCAGTTTATACCTGGCTACAGCAAGCCTAAAGAAACTCCACAGGGTCCTCAAAATTACAAATATCCCATTGATACCGATAATGAGCCCCAACAAGGTTCTCCTGATTTTCAAAAGGCTCTCTATCCGGATAACGTATCGAAACAGCAATTCCCCAGTTCTAAAAAGCCTCTTTCAACTGAACATCCTCCACAATCACCTTTTTCCCGAAAACCTCTCTCTCCAGGCTTTAAAAAGCTTCAAGGTACATTTGATGAACGCTCTCCTCATTATGGAAAACCATATGATTTTGATGAACCTAAACAGGGTTCACCAGTTTTTAGAAAACCTCAAGATAATAATAATGAACCACATTATGGGGGTCCTAGCTATGAAAAACCTGAGGATACTAACGATGATCTGGTAAACTATAGACCTGGCCGTCAAAACCCGCAGAAAATTGTTACAGAACAGATAAAAATTACAGAAACTTCTCTGAAAACAGAAACTGAGCCGCAACGTAGTGAACTTGAACCAAGTTTTGATACTCCGTGTTACAGAAAACCTCAAAATACTAAAGAACCTTATCAAGGTTTACCTGACCATTATACTTCGGACTATAGAAAACCTTATAATGTTGAGGATGAACCTGGTTTCACCCAACCCCAGGGTACTGATGATGAACCAAGTCAAGGTTCACCGGCTTACAAAATACCGAAGCAAACATACGAAGAGGAGGTAACAATTATGGAAACGTCACGAAAAAGATTTACAGAAAAAGAAACCCCTACTAGGAGACCGCAAAATTTAGACACTAAACCAACTCAACACACTCCTGAGTCTAAAATACCAGACCAAGGTAAACCTAGAACACTTGTCCATAAAAAACCTTCTCAACCTTTGGAAACAGAGGACGATGAATCCTTTACAGAGAGTAATATTTTAAATACACAAAAAACTGTGGCCAAACATATACAGAAATTTGAAACAAATTATTTCCAAAATCATTCTCCTAAGCCGCAAAAGAGACCAAAATCTCCAACAAAGGAGCCATTACAAACCCAAAAGAAATTGCCTAAAACTCCTGTAAAAGAAACTTCACCAACACGCTTACAAACAAAACCACAACCAGTACCCGCTGTTAAGCCAAAAGAAAACAAAACTATACCAGAAAAACCATCAAAAGCGAATGAGTGTGAAACAGTAGTAAAAACCACAGAGATTTTCATAAATCAAAAGAAACCTGATCAAAAATTACCCGAAAAGCGCTCTGACACAATTTCCAAAAATACCAAACCTGTTTCGCCTACACAGACTCCAAGAGTACCTGTAGATGATAAAAGTTTAACAGTTACATTGAGTACTAGACAAGTGGTGACAACGGAAATGCTTGATAAGGAATATCCCAAGGAAACAGAACCTAATAAGAAAAGTGGAAGCCCAGAATCTAAACATAAAGAGCGTAAACCTTTAGATACAGATGAAGATGAAACAGTTGAAGTAACCAGTGAGTGTATTACACAAGAACGTTTTGTAAATGAGAAACAAGTTCTTGAACTTGAAGAAATTAAGTATCCTGATAAAAAGACTTCATATAAGGATTCTCCAAACCGAGAAATTTCACCTACACGACCCACTGTGAAGGTACCTCATTCACCATATAAACATGTTTCTCCTACTCGTTCGCAAAAGAAACCCGAACAAATAACTCCAACAGAACCATCAGATAAAAGACCTAAATCTCCAAATAAAAATGTTTCTCCCACACGAACACAAAAGAAACCTGCTGATAAGGAATCCTTTATAACTACTTTAAAAACAACAACTGTTGCAAGAGACAACAAAGTTACTAAAGAATTTGACAATGCGAAATATACTGATCATGAACCTAAAGCTGAGCCATTAAATGTGGATAACAACGAAGCACTTATTGAGACAAATGAATTTGTTACAAGTTCTATTACAAAACGAGTAGAAAGTGAACAGCAAATAATTGAATATGAAGAGCCCTCATACCCCGTTGACGAGACTCTTAAGCCGAAGCCAGAAGAGAATATAAAATCTTTAATTAAAAAAATTTCCCCTACTCGTACTCCAAAGAAACCTGGACAAAAATTACCCGAAAAGCCAACTGAACGTATATCACAATCACCTTCTAAGGCTGTTTCTCCCACACGAACTCAAAAGAAACCTGTCGAAAACTCACCAGAAAAACCAATCGAGAATAGACCTAAATCACCAAATAAGCATATTTCTCCAACTCGCACTCAAAAGAAACCTGATCACACACTACCCGTTGATGACCGAACTCTCAGAAAAACCTTACGTACAACTGAGACTGTAAAAGAAAAAATTATAAGGAATAATGGCGATAAGAATTCCCCAAAAGAACCAGAAGCCAAACCTAAAGGTCGTGCACCTAACGCCGGCCAAACTTCAGATACTGAAGAAGATGATACAATTACCAGAGAGACCAGTGAGTTTGTTATTAACTCGACGCAACAGCTTTTGAAAACTACAAAACATATTCAAGAAATTGAAGAGAAACCACATCATCCTAATTCCCAAAATATTTCCAAGTCTCCCATTAGAGGCATTTCCCCCATTAGAAGTCATAGTAAACCAAGTAAGCCAACTTCTGAAGATAAATTTGAAGAGCCCACTGGCGAAAACCCTAAATCCTCAACAAAATATGTTTTAGTAGGTATGAAACCTTTAGATGAGGACGAATCTTTTACAACTTTAGTAACAACTACAAAAATTGTAAAGGAAAGAGTAACTAAAGAGGAGGATGGCGCAGAATATCCACATGCAAGACCTAAAGGTAGTACACCGCAGAATAAACCTTTAAATTCGGATGAATATGAAACATTTGTAGAAACAACGGAAAAACTAATTTCGACAGATAAGCAAATTCAAGAATTAAAGGAAAACTCTTATCCATACAAAAAGACTCCTCAGCGGTTACCAGTCCGAGAAGTTTCTCCTAGTGGAACTCAAAGAAAACCTGGTCAATTATCTCCACAAGACCCTAAATTCAAAGAGCCATCTGGAAGAAGGCCTCAATCTCCAAAAAAACACGTTTCTCCTACACACATTCAACAACACCCTGATACTAAAAATGACATTTTCAAAACCAGTTTGAGAACCACTAAAACTGTTACTAAGAAAGTGGAAGAAGAGGAATATCCGGAGAAAAGGAAACCTTTTGAAAAAAAACCTAATGAATGCAAAGAGCACTCGGATAATCCTTCTGATATTGAAGAAAAACCAGGAAAACAGCCTCAGTCTCCTACACGTACTCCAAAGAAACCTGTTGATGATGATGAAAGCTTTATACCCACTTCAATAACTACCACAAAAAAAGTCAATGAAAAAATAACTAAAAAAGTAGACGATGCAGAATATTTCGATAAATTAACACCTTATAATGAAGGTGAAAATCCAGAAATCAAACCTAAAGGGCCTAAACCTTGCTCGGATATACCGTCTGATACCGAGGAGGATGAAATAGTTACGGAGACGAGTGAGCGCTACATAAGTTCAAAAACGTGCAAAGTAAAGGAAAATCTTATGCAGGAACGAGAATTTCCTGTTATTGATAATTCTCCTACGCGAAAACCTACTGAAACTGATGAAGAACCATCTGCTAGTTATCCTACAAAAAAGAGACCCCAATCCCCTTCAAAAATTGTAACTGAAAAACTAGTTCGGGAGCCAAAATCGCCAACCTTGGATATTTCTCCTACAAGAGGAGTTACACCACAAGAACCAGATAGGAAGCAACCTACTGAAAAGGAGCCGCAATCCCCCCAACGTAATCAACACAAACCAACAGATAAGGATGAAACCTTTAAAACCACGTTAAGAACAATAAAAACTGTAACTGAAAAACGAATACAGGAACCAGAATCCCCTACAAGAGGTGTTTCTCCTACAAGAGCAATTTCTCCAAATAAAGATAAGCCAACATTTACAACTGTTACGGAAAAAGCTACTTTAATCTGTGGGGGAAAACCTAAAGAATTTCAGCCAAATCCTTATAAACCTAGTGAAATTGATGGAGATAAAACAATTAGAGAAACTACTAAGTTTGCTATTAAGACAGTTTATAAGCCTATGCATCCTGGCTCACAAGAACCAATTGAGGAATTTCCAACTCAACAATCTCCTGCTGAAACTTCAAAATATATTAAGCCTGGTTTTGTTGAAACTGATGATGATGAAACTATTACACACACTAGTGAGTTTATACGTAATACATCACAGAAATTGATTACAACTGAACAACAAGCTATTGAAAAGACCACCGTAAGATCTCCTGCACGGAGCCCTAGTCCTAAAAGGCAAACAGCTCCTAAGGATAGTACGAAAACCTTACATGTCATAGACGTACCTCGGCAATCTACAAAAGTGGTAGACCGTAAATTGTCCCCGAATCGTAGCCCAAGTCCAAAAGATCTTAAGAGTGTCCCTAAAACAGTAACTGTGGATGATAAAACTTTGAAAAAACTTTTAAGTACTACTGAAATTACACAATTTGAGGACAAGGTGATAAAACCCAAAGACTGTAAAACAGATTCAGAAAAACCCGTAGATACAGATGAAGAGGAGACTACTACGGAAGAGCATGAAACATTATCTACAACTTTCATTAAACATAAAATTCAAAAGGTAAATAAGAAGACTAAAGAGCCATTGAATAAACCTAGAATTACAGAGTCTGCAGAAGAGCCTGAAGGCAAACCTTTTACCTCTACTTATGTAGAAACCATCGAAACAATTGAAGGCCAAACATATCCTGAAGATACAGAACAATTTCCAGTTGCGACAAAATATTCAGATAATAAAAAACCACAAGAGCCCTGGAGTACCCAACAGGTTCCCACTTACACCACTGACATTAATGAACAATTCATTGAAACTGAACGGGTTCGCAAAGAAACACCAGATGGAGCATTTATTTCAAAAACCACTGAACCTTCAACACCAACTTCACCCACTTTTAAGAAAAAGGGAACTGGACGTAGTGACACGTTCGAGGAGCGTTGTCGTCAAATTTTAGGCATGGATACTTATGGCAATACACCAGGCTCTTACAAAAAACAACCAAGCACTGAAAGTGAGGAAATTACTAAAATTGTCCCTAAAGATGTTCAAATAAATCCTCAGGAGGACTTTAAGAACACGACGGTACTCCAGGTTAAAATTGAAGATTGTGATGAAGAAAATGAACCTTTATCTATAAATAGTGTAAAGAAAAATTTACACAAGCAGATAACCATAACAAAAGAAAGACACAGCGAAGTTCAGGAGGAGGAATCTAAATCTACAAAACCTAAAGAAGAACCTAGAAAACCAGAAATAAAACGTCCTAAAGAAATTTTAGAACCCGAGGACGATGGAAGTAAGTACGTTAAAAAAGTTACAGAAAAAACAACGGTTCATACAAAAGAACCTCACATTAAATCTGTTGATAAAATAGAGCCAGATTCTTCAGAAACAGAAACGGTGAATGAATTCGTCAAAACAACTAAAAAGTCCGAGGTTAAAGTAACTAAAAAATATTCTCCCACATCGTCACCTCGTTCTAGTTCACCAACAAAGACTTCATCTTCCCCACAATCTGTAGCCCCTGCTAAGGGCACTCCACAGAGAAATGTCTCACCTACAACGGAAACACAAAAACGTAAGCCCACAAAAACATCTCCACAAAAACCGATAGAAGATACTACTACCATTAAAGATCGCTTAAGATCTTCAACACGCAAGACTACATCACCATCTAAACCAGACCAGGTGGATGGATCCGCCGAGTCTTCTCCCGAACACAGCCCTACTCGTTATACCGAACGCAGAAGATCTAGTAACATTTCAGTAACTACCGAAATAATTATAGAACATACCGATTCAGATACTCCCAGTAAAAAAGAAAAGTCGCCACCAATTACTAGAAAGACTAAAGATTCTGTGTTTAAGGAAATTATAGATTCAACTGTGTTGCCTGAGAAACTAACACGACGTATGCCTGTTACCGAGCGCAAAGAATCTGCCCCTGTTCATAGAGTAACGAACAGGGATAAAGACTCAAAAATGTCACGTTCTACCAGTGAGAACTTGATTAAGGTTAAAAAGCCGGAGCCTCAATCTTTGTCTCCTAAAGGCCCAACTAAAACTACAGACCATCGTCGGCCTAATAAATGTTTTGCCACCAAAAGCATTAACTTAAGTGCCACTGATCGTTTGGTTAATAGCGAAGACATGGAAAATGTCGTTATTGATATACAACATGCTAAAAGTTCGCGTGAACCTTCACCCGATAAAATTGTACCCACCCCAGTACCGGCTCATTTAGATACTGGCAAGCCTAGATATCCCGATGTGGTGCAAGAACCCGAGGACGATCATCCCAGAAAAAAACCACAAATAAAAAACATTCCAATTTTTGAAGAAGAGCATAATTCTTATGTAGGATGTCATATTACTGAGGTTAATATGGAGAGAACACATAAAACTACTTATGATTCCTTAGATTATGAAGAACAAATCTTAAATAATCCCGTAGTAGAGGCCCCTTCCAGTTTAGACTATCCCAGCTTAGATAAGCCCTCGGATGATGAAAGTCTGTTAACAGTACATGAAAAGGTCTCAAAATTCCAGAATATAACCGAAGAGAAAAGCAGGCCCAAAACCTTGCAGCCTCTCAAAAAAGAATTTAAAGTGCCACAAGATGATGAATGTTTATTGAACATAAATGAAAAGGTAGAAACATTCGTTAAAAATACAGAAAGACCAAAATACGAAGTAGACGAAGATGAAGAATTTGAAAGAAATGAGCGTATTTATACCACAGTAAAATTGGCCCCAACAGCTCCCCAAAAATCACCTGAATTAGTGCGTACAATATCAAGACATATTTCAAGACAAAGTGAACCCGATCATAATAACGATGATTTCGTGGAATGTTTGGTAAATAAGAAAAAAACAACTAAAGAATTTAAGGTGAGTCATCATTCAACAACTGAATCAACAGAAAAAACCACTGAAAAATACCAACAACCTAAAGACTATGTTGATGTTGATGATGATGATCATGACGATGATGAGTTAATACCTCATACTGCAGCACACACAACCATAATTGAAGAGCGTCGTCAGAAAGATATTTTGAGCAGACCATCGGTATTCGACAGCAGAAACAAAAAGTGCAACAAGTCACCCGTTAAAGATTCAGAGATATTACGGCCAGACAACAAGTCACGCACAAAGCCTACGTCCGCTGTTACTAATACACCAACAGAACAGGCCACATCAAACAAAACTAAACAATCGCTTCAACGTAAAAACTCTGACATTGATTACGAATTGCGCGGTAGTAACGTTGAAACGGGAGTAAGCAACATTATCTCAAAGCAAACAAAGGTTTTTAACAATAATACCAGCAGCAGCAGCAGCAACAAAACTAATGACTTGAAAAAAACAACTACGACAAGTAATAAAAACCCAGAGAAACACATGCCAGTTCGCTTAACACCAGCAAATAAATCGGACGAACTTGATTTGAGTGCGGACGATGAAATGATTGTCAGTGTGGAAGAAACAACAAATATTGACATTGAATCGCAGGTAGTAAATGAACATTTAAATAAAGAAACAAGCAGAAAAATTCCTTTAACTGTCACTACAATATCGCACAAAAAACAACCTACAGCACAAAGTTCTACCAACTCATCGCCAACAGATCAGCCACTAAAAACAAAAAAGCACGTAGTTGAGTTAACTGACAAAAATCCATTAAAATCTAACACAGTCACTACCACTAGCAGCATTAAAACATACGTAGAAACAGTTGAAAGGGCTGATGATTTTGATGAAACTGTTCTAGAGCCAACGACAAAAAAATCTGCTACACCTCATCCTCATACAAAATCCCCTAAAATGTCGACAACTACCACGGACTCGGTGGCGGCTAAAAGAAGCTTGTTTGAGAGCAATAACAGCAGCCGCTCAACAACGCCTACAAAACGCACACCCTTAACCAGTCCCATGAGCGGCAGAAGACCTTCTTATATGGATCACACCAAGAGCTCCTTAGAGCATACAAGACGTGACTCTTTAGAAATTAACAAAACCAATTATTCCCGCAAGCCCTCTCATCCAGAGGAAGAAGTAACCGGCATTGATCGCAATTCATTGGTGAAGTTTGATGTGCCTCATGGCAAGAGATCTACAACTCCTAGGGCTGCCTCTGTGACCGAAGATATAAATGTCGAGGAAATCTTTGAGTTAGAGGTGTTGGAAAAATTATTAGAAACCGTACAGTCTTATGAAATTAGGCGCAGAATTAGAGCCCAAATAAGATTAATAAAGAAAAATCAAAGAAATGAAATGATAAGCAGTAGCACGGATATTACTACTAACACTGTCAAGACTTCTAAAGTGTGCGGTGAAGAGCCGGATAATATTACAACCAGTAGAGGAAAGCCCAAGCCAGAAACTGAAGCCTCAACCCCGTCAACTCAGCCAAAAGAAGCTACTAACCGTATAAACAGCAATAAAAAGGAGTATATTTTCGACGAGGCCTACCATCCAACCACTAGAAGATCTCCCAAGCCTAATCGTTATCCATATGAGGAGGAAAAGCAACCGGTTAAAAAGCCAACACGCAGTCAAAGTCCTTCTTCTCCAGTTTGCAAAAGAAATGAGCGTCATCACAGTCCCGATCAACACCAATATCATACCGAAATGGTAAGAGAGCAAAGCTCTCGCACTACCAAACAACAACACTATACTTACGAGGATGAACAAGAACTTGAGGAATTGCGCGAGATAAGACATGAAGCTTCGCCAACAAGAAAATCTTCTTCGCCGAGCAGGAAACCAAACTCCTTACACTCTTCACCAGAAAGACGACACGCTAGCCCAGATGCTGCTTATCCTAGAAAGACGAATGAACGCAGTCGCAGCCCCCAAACAAAGACACCCCAGTCAGCTAGAGTAACTTGCAGTCGTAGTCCCGATAACAAAACTACTACAACTTCAGTGCGTAAATCTTCAGCGACTTACGAACAACAGGAAACAGTGAAAAGCTCTACTAACAAGCCGCAAACTAAACGTATAACAACAACAACTGTTACAACTACCAAATCTAGACCAGAAGATAAGACCCCAGTTTGGGCTGATCGTAAAAACATATTGAAAACACCCCAAAACCCCAGCTCCTCTACCCCAGATTCTAGATCGGGTTACAACAAAACCATTAAATCTACAACCAGTCAAAAGATGACAAGTAGCAAGTCATCGTTTGCAGATGATGACTGTGTAACTTCCAGTTACGGCATTGGACCTACTGATGAAAATGGTCTACCACTCTTTGGCATAAGGGCCTTAAAGAAGAAAAAGCCCACAATGGAACCCAGTGAAACAACAGAAGGTAAGCAGATTAAAATTATAACAATAAATCTTATTATATTTTCTAATTATATTTTTTTTTCAAATTTTTAGAAGTCACCGGTTATGTAGTCGAAGAGAAATATTACTCTGACAATAAAACCAAGCCCACAGTGGAACGTAAAGAATTTATTTATTCCACTAACCCCGAGGAATTGCAAAAACTAAAGGAGCAAGTAGAGGTAACTTCAAATAAAAAAGCTTTAAAAGATGTGGAGGTAAAGGAAACCAGACAAGCTACTTTAATTGTAAGTGTAATAAAATCTTTTTAAAAATAAGTTAGTAATAATTTTCTTCTTCTTAATATTATTCATACAGTCAAAGGCCACACCCACTTTAGGAATAAGTCCTGAAGATGATTATCTAGATTCTACTGCAAAATATGTGCGTCGTGGCTCGGTAAAAGAAATGAGTGAAAAATTTATTCAGAGGGAAGCTTCTTCAACGGTAACGGAAAAATCGAATAATTATCCAAAGGCTGGCTTGATTTTGAGAACAAATTCGCGCAAAAACAGCAGAGATACAGACAATGATAATGATTTTGGTAAGATTTTAATAAAAGAGTTTTTTTTGGACTAAAGTTTTATTAAGACATTGATAAAATCTAATTTCTTGTAAAAAGGTGGTTTCTTGAAAAAAGAAACAACCTTTAAAAAAGAAACCTTGAAAAAACGCTATTTAATTAGTATATCTTCTATTTGTTCACAAAACAAAATTCAAAATTAATAAAAATCAACAAATTCGTAGAATCAAGCAAACAATTTGTTGATTTTGCACATATCACTTTATATTAGGTGTGTTCATTTACTTACTTGCAGAAACCTAAAACGAGAGAGTAGTTTAAAATTTAAAAAATTTTTCTTTCAATTACATAAATTTCAGTTTACTTAAAAAAATAGAAAATAGAGTGAATTAACGCAAAAACTAGCAGCTTAGGCTTATTGAAAATATCCAATTGCAATTTCGATACGAAAGCTTAATGCGATATCGCTTTCGTAAACTCTTTCCAATTTTTTTTTTTTTTTTTTTTTGTTTTTTGTAAACGAAGCAGTTCTGGCAATTAAAATTCATAGTGGAGCAGATTGACAGTATCCAGCTTTAAGATACGAAATTCTGTCTTTCTTTATTGAATTGTTTTCAACTATTTGCACATGGCTATTGTTCAAAACTTTTAAAAAAATTTACTAATATTTTATGTTATTAAACAAATTTTAACTTAAAAAAACTATGAAAAATATTTTTTTAAAATTCTCAAAAGTTTGTTTTGTAAACAAAAACGTGAAACAGATGTTTAAATAGTTCTTGCCAGTAAACAAACAATTTACTCAAGGTATATTTACATAAGATAGACTAATGAGCAGATAGACAGAAACAGCCATTGTCAAATTTCGTATGTATGAGCCAAAATATGTGCGTACAATTTTTTTTTATAAAATTTTGACAAGTTGGGTATTTTTGTAATGCTCTCTCAGTTACCTTTAGATTTTTTGAAAAAGTACGTAAAAAGGGAATATTTACAAAAAAGTGGCTCCAAAAAAGTGATTTAAGAAGAAAAGGGGCACCTTTTTAGAATTATGTTTTTCCATGTATGTTATTCAATTATAATAAATAATAACTTAAAAAAAAAACCACAGACAACATTATATAATAACAATTCAATTATAATAAATAATAACTTAAAAAAAAAACCACAGACAACATTATATAATAACACTAGTTGGCAAAAAAACTAAATCAGCCCAATTACGAATAAAAATTCCCCAGGAGTTTTCTCCCTTATCCCATTTTTCCTATTTTAATTCAATTGTAAAAATGATTTTAATTAACTTTAGCGTCTGTTCAGAGATTGGTTCTATGGCATCTTTTTTTTTTGATATTTTAACAGTTTTGGAAATATTCTGAAACTAATGGTGCTAAATTTTTTATATCAATATTCAGGGGTGTCATGGAAATCGAAAACGTAAAACGAAAGAATTTGGCAGTTCTTTTTATTAAACTTTTAATCTAATTTTTACAATTTTTGTTAAAAAATTCTGTTTAATAGAGCATTATTTGTATAGTAATTGTCATAAAATTTTTTTATTACAGAAATCTTATTGAAAAACGACTCTTAAAATTCTTTCGTTTTACGTTTTCGATTTCCATGACACCCCTGATTAAATCGGTTTTATTTTTTTCAAAAATTTTTTTAAAAAATTATAAGAGCAAAAATTATACATTTTTTTATTTTATAGGAAAGCTGGGTATATACGAAATTAAGTCATAAGCTATGAAAATTTTGATTATAATCAAAGTAATCCTCGGGAATACAAAATTCTCAACTAACAAGATTGCGTTTGTCGTGCTTAATTCCCAATTTTTATTCTTGATAAAAACACTGAAATTTATTGTTGGTGGGATAAGCTATTCCTATGCGCATTTCACTGCTTGTTTAGGCCAGATCATCAGGAAACGCCGTCCAAAGATTTTTAGAAAAACTAAAGATATTATACAAAAAAAAAAAAAAAAAAACTTTTAAGCGAATAAGAATTATAAGCAGTATTCATTGAAATTTTCATTTATGATACGTAAACAGAAATTTCTAGAAAGTACTTTCATGTGTAAATGCAGTGTTATATAAAAATCAAATTTTGCGATTTTTGGCGAATTTTTCTTAACAAATATCTTAAGAAAATTAAATTTGGCAATTTTCGATGTATATATAATTAGGACGAAGGTGAAAAAATCTGAAAGCCCTGATTTATACAGACATAAGTAAATCTACGCCATGGGATAAGTATTTATTTCATCATGGTATACGCATAAAAGCAAGTGTCACTTGCCAAGTGCACCTGCTTGCGGATAATTAATACTTATGAACACATGTTTACATTAATTATTCGCAAGATATCCTTAAGCTAACTACGCATGCCAAGAAAAAAGATTTCTTAAAAACTTGATTACATATATGTTAAAACCATATAACTTACGTTAAAGCTGAGCGTTTTAAAAAAACGGAAAGTACAAAAAAGTATTTCTTCATTTATTAAAAATTATCAACATAGTGGCAAGAATTACTAAAAGTATCACATTTGGGTGCAAAATTGCAAATTGCTACTTTAGTAGCACCAACGGTCACGCCGATCTAGATTTTACTAGCAGACATTTTCCAAAAAAATTTTTGTCTCTCAGATTTTTATGATCTGTTTTCTCTCCCTCTCGTTTATAGTTTTTCGAGTACGTGATCACATTACAGAAACAATTATTCAAAATAAGCAATAATTTTCTGTTATTGAACAAACCGATTGATTACTTAATATTGTAAAGATTTAAAATTGGATTTTTTTTTTCAATAAATACGTTTTAAATTTTGACTATGATAAAAAAAAGTTGTGTGATTTCAAACAATGTGTTAATTGATTCAATCAAAGAAATAATAAACAAAAATCTATATTTTTTCAATTACCTCAGGTAATCAATAATACATAAAAACAAGTAAAAAAGTATAGTCGGCCAAGCTACCCTAAACTACAGTATAAAAAGACAAATTATCGAGATCGTACCCTATTTGGGACCCACCAGAACAAAACTATGTTGTGCCGTTATGACTCATGTAAATGTTTTATTTAGATATCTTTATCTAGTTGAGATTTGTTTGCTTTTGAGAGATTTTAGGAAGGGAGTTTATCTGGGGCCTATGGTTGAGTTTGGACCTACCGGCAAACAATTTTGTAATGATATAGAAGCCATCATAAAAGTAATTGTCGCCAAGTTTTAAGTCAATACCAACATTTATAAGAAAATTATGGCATTAATAGCTATTTTCGGGAGTAGTATTTGTTTGTATTGTGGTCAAATATGGACCGATTTCAATAAAATTTGTTAAGATGATTTATATTGCAATAAAAGAAGTTTAAACCAAACTGAATCAAAATATCAACATAATTAGATGACGGTTTATGGTCACAAAGACTATTTCGAAAAGAAGTTTATATGAGGGCCATTTTAAATTATGGACCGATTCTCACCATTGTCAATAGGCTTTGTCCTTATGACAATCGAAATGCATGTACCACATTTCATTTAGCAAATTATTTTTAATATTGCTTACAAGATAACATGAACCGTCAGCCAGCCGGACGGACGGACATCGTTAGATGGACTCAGAGTTGATCGGTTTAATAAAAGGTGGGTCTATTTTGATGTAGGAAAAAAAAAATTAACAAATTATGTGAATTGAGCAAACTAGTAATAAAAATTTGCGTGGATTCAATTAAAATTTTTATTGAATGCTTAAAAATATACACATAACTAAAATTTTAATTCAAAATTAATCAATCAATGTACTCCCAAAAATAACTTTGATAATTAATCAATTTAGTTATTTATTGCTAGATGTAATTTCATGTAATTTCTGATAATTGGTCCATATTTTACTATAGGTCCGGTATTAAGTCCACTCAAGGCAAACATTTAAATATGCCAAAGCTGTGATGTTGTATGTAGTAAAATTTTGTCTAATTTAGTTTCATGGGACTAGAAATTACACTAAAAGGCTTTTGTGATGATCGACCCAGAATTCGTTCCATATAAAGCCGCCTTCCAAAAGCACTTTAATATTCCTTAAAGAGGAAATTAATCACTTTTTTTTAAAACTTCATACTTGAAAAGATTTTAGCTCTAAAGTAATAATTTCTTATAATAATTAAAAATGTACTTTTTTTAGATTCTTATAAAACCAGACGAGGACAACAACATCATACCAGCACAGTTTTAGCCGATTCCGATGATACCGAACATGAATATGAAGTCGAGGAAGTTGCTAGTCGCCACTCAGGTCGTTTTATTACCGAAAGCGAAAGTGAATGTGATTCGATTAAGACTCAAAGAGAGTTTAAAAAAGTTACCTCCTCTTCCTCGTCTTCAATGGCTACGCGTTCTTTTCTAAACAGCCAGGGTGAGGAGAAAGTTATAACAAACGTTTCCGATTGCCTGGAACGTATGCGTAATGCGGATAATGGTAAATACACACATTCATAAATACAATCCGAAAACATATGATTCATTTCCTTTTATGTTACTTTCCTTTAATGCAGTTGTTGAAGAGGGTGACACGGCTGAGGATCAAGAGGCCAGAGCTTTACTTAATAAATTTTTGGGTGCTAGTATTATAATGAAGGGCGCTGAGTCATCTTTACCGGCAGCTAATCGACAATCGAAAATAATAAGCACAACAACGACCAGCAGCAACTTAAGTGATGATAACGATGGCGATAATAATGCAAAACACGAGGTATTAAATTCAATTTATGAATAAAACATAATACACTTACAATAAAGTAGTAGTAGTTTTTAAAGGAAATAAGCAAAAGATAAAAAAATAAATAAATATTATTATGCATATTGGATATTTGATATCAGAAACAGCAGTAAAATAATTGCATCATACACAAGTATACAGAAATTTTTCATTGTAGGGAATTTATCTTAACAATTAAAAGAGAATAGCAATGAAAACGTTTTAACTCTCATTTAAGATCGTAGACCCCGAAAGGGATACCCTGGTTGAACTATTTATACATACAATATTCATTATTTCTTTTATGTATAATTGTTTTGCCGAGTCCTACTCGTTAGTTGGACAAATAGATGTGTTCTAGATTAACTTAAGTACCTGCCTATCGGCTTAACCTTATGGTGCTCTATACACCGAGTTAATAAAATGAGTCTACTAATGCCCCCGTGTGTAAACTCGTTACAATAAGGATTTTCAATATAAGTATATCTTAAAAGCTACACTGAAAATCACTTTCTGCTAAATGGCAACATCTAGCGAGGGCATCAGCTAAACTTTACTCTTACGTGATTTCAAACAAGCTTCAGGTATTGGATGCATCCGACAAAGCAAAGGTGTTTTTCAAGACTATTTCGCCATATTCAATGTCAAAAATCTCCAAAGCCTTTTTTAGTTTGTGTCAATAAGATAAATATTTCTTATATTATTACGGCCAATTTCGCCAAGTTCAGTTAGAACTAACTATTACTTTAACAATTAACAGTTAACAATAAGTTTTTGACAGTTATAACTGATAGTTAATTATAACTGAACTTGGTGAAATTGACATTTAAAAATATTTTGTATAAGTCCTAAAATTCGCCAGAAATGGAAAAAAGTCGCCATTATGAAAAGATTAGTTATAAAAAGTCTTTTGTCACAAAAAAAAAACTGTTTATATTCCCTCATGAACTATTTTTGTCGCTTTAACTTTTGTGACAATATTTAGGCTTCTGGAACTGAAAATACTAAACACATTGGTCCTTTTATCACCAAATGATCTACCGATTTTCGTAATAAAAGGTCTTTGCTAAAAAAAATTGCCAAAAGGCCTTTCATAAACAAACTAGTCATAAAGTTTATTTGATTTTTCTACCCCTACCCATGGTGAAATAATAAAGGTGGCAGCACTACGCCAGATGCCGATTTTTTGCTCTTACGTTGTTTGTCTAGTCTTATGTCAAAACTTTGTTTATGTTTACAAAAAGGCCACGTTTTGTGCTGTGATTCAATACAATAATCACAGCAGTTAAAGTTTTTGATAATTTTAAATTAAAATAAATAAGATATTGACCGTTATTAAATAAAACTTGGCTACAAATTTATTTATTTCATTACGTTCAGCGGCACGCTTTGATTTTTGTTTGAAGTATTTTTTGACGTAAGCTGGGATACTATTTCCATTTTGGTTGTAATGTTGTATTTGTTGCCGTAACGGTGCCACATGCTTATTCCACCATGCCCCTACCTATTATGCGTTTGTGCTGATGTTTATAACACCTTAAAATATTAATTCTAGACCCTCCTTAAAATTTACCGATTGACTCAGAATCACTTTCTGAGTCGATCTTACGATGCCCATCCGTCCGGCTGGCTGGCTGTCGATGTAAGCCTTGTGCGCCAAGCACAGGTCGCAATTTTGTAAAACATTAAATGAAATTTGGTACATAGATTCTTCTAAAACAAGGACCAAGCATGTTAAAAAATGGTGAAAATAGGTCCATTATTTCACATATTCCCCATACAAGCTTCTTTCCGGAATAGAGTCTTTGTGGTATTTGATTAAATTGGGTCCCAACTAATTTGATTGCATTCGAAATCATTTTGCCAAATTTTATTTAAATAGGGCCGTATTTGACCACACCCGAAAATACCTTCTAATGTCATAAATTCCTTATAAATGTTGGTATTGACATTAAAATTGGCGACAAGAAACGCACACACATTAGCCTGACAATTACTGAAAGGGACAAATAAAGAAATCCGCCCCATCTACCCCTGTAGAGTTACATCCGTCCATATAGGCTTCAAAGTCAGCCTTATAATTTTCCGCACTTTAAGCGAATCGCCTGACAAGCAGAGTCGTGGCCGAAAGGAAATAAATATTTAAGGGACATATATTTGGCATAAAATGGATGCATGTTAAATAACACAAACAAATCCCACCAATTTTCATTAATGAGAAAAAATCCGATCAATGTATTTGTTACAGGTATTTAATTAAACACAGCTTAAATACAAAGCATTTAACTAAATACAGAACAATTTAAGAATTTTTTTTACCCTTCACTAAAGCTGGAAAGGTTATAGGTAAATCTATATATAAAATGGTAACGTTATTGTATAACTGTCTGACTGAACCATCATCACACAGTTTAAAGCTAAAAAGTTGAAATTTGGACCGGAGGTTGAGAGAGCAACCACTAATAAGGAATTTTCGTAAATTCGACTGTTTTAAGGGTAAAAATGTGTAAATTCGCTAACCTTATACCTCCTAAACTAAAAAAGAGACAAAAAAATGTAATACTTATCGTTGTTGATAAACAAAAATAACCGGACTGGTGTCTGGTACTTTTTTTAAATTCGGCCCTATTGAGGAATAAACGAGTAAACCTCTATTTTGGAATTTTCTGTAAGCCCATATATCTTTTAAACTATTATAATATAAATTTGTTACTTTTATTCGATATTCGAACGTTTAAGGAATGAAAATCGTATTTATTTTTGGTACTTTTTTTACAAAACATTTTGCTACATTCATTGACATACGCCTATTAAATTTTTGATACTTTAATGCGGGAAATGTGGGATTGAAAAGTACTAAATCTTCAGCGTTTTAGTACTTTTTCGTTCTGCAACTGGTCCTTTTAAAATTATTGCAGATATTTGACCAAGAAATCTGCAATCCAACATTCAATGTCCTGATTGGATGAGAATCTATAAGAGGGAAACTTTTTGGTTCTTCTTTGTTCTTTAAGTGATACTAAAAGTTAGAAGTATCAAAAAGGGGATATTAAATTTTATTTAACTTTACCGTCCTATAAGTGGTACTTTTTCAATTTTCTATAATATTGAACTTATACTACATTTACATTAGGCCGAAATCTTGTAGATTTGATTTAAAATCTTCTTCGAAATCTAGTGCGTTTACATTGTACTTTTTTGACATTAGCGAGATTTTGTTTTTATAACACAACAGCTGACTTAAAGTTTTTTCGTTACACACACAAACACAAAAAGAAATATACATTAAAAAATTTGCATTACCTTTTTTTTAATAATCAACAATATTTATTTTATCAATATTATTCGTGTTTTTAATTTTTTTACAATTTTTATAAAAATTTTTAATATTTTTTTTACAATTTTTGTTTTGTTTTTTTTTTTAAATGTCATTTTTTCTTGTGCAGGGAAATATTTTTTAGTACTATATTGTAAAAACCATAGTTGCATCATTAAGTACTACTAGATTTTGAGTAGATTTCGTCGAAATCTTGTCACGAAGTAGATTTTGTTTTGTATGGGAAATCTAGTCAAAAACAACTAGATTTGGCTCGAAATCTCGTAAGTACTAGATTTTGCGTAGTTGTAAATGTAGTATTAGCAACATAAAATTGTAGACGCAGGGATAAAAAATGTTGGTACTTTTTTGTTAAAACCTAGAAAAATTGTAATTAGTTATTAAGTTGTTAATAAATTAATGATTTATAATTTTACACATTCTCAGTTTCATACTGCAAAATAGGACTCTAAGTCTTGTGTATGGAGCAATTCAATAAAATAAATAAATAAAAAATTAAAACATAAACTTTGGCATATAAATATTTCTACGAAGGAAAGGGAGAAATGCTAGATTTAATATATGAGTTCGTCGTTACGTTTGAAATTTTTACAATATTAATCTAAGGCCCTGCATACCTTCATGTATATTTGGATTTTTATGAGTAGCGAAGTTGATTTAACGATGTCTGTTTGTCCGTCTGGCCGACATTCTCTTAAAATGAGTTTTCCGAAAACCCCAAAAACGATGGGGACTAGGTTGTTATATATTTATGTCACTTATGTTCCGTTAAATTTTTGTATTGAAGTTCAGCCAGATCGGTTCAAAAATTACTGAGATATAAGCAGAAAATCACGATTGATTCTAATTTTATGAAATCATAAAGTCATAAAATTACCTGTTGTATTTTTTTATGTTAATATCTATTTTTTTTTTTTTTTGCTTTTTTTACACATAACAAATACATACATGATTTGCCGTTTAAATAGAAAATTTGAAAAACTGCAGTCAAAGTAGAAAAACTGCCATTTCTTCCACAACTTTATTTGTCATTAATCAAAAATAAACTGTTGCTTTGACTTCTAATTCATTAACTAACTGTAAACAGTCGCTGTCAAACGAACTCAAAAAATTAAAAGTTGTACACAAATTTTCGTTTTTTGTTCGACTGCAGTTTTTTAAACCCGGTTTTAAACGAAAAAATGTACTTAACATATTATTCTGTTTGAAAATGTGGTCTAAGACGCTGTATTACATTAAGTGAAGGGTGTTAAATATTCGTCACAGCCGAATAAAGCACTTTTACTTGATTTTCCAAAATTTATACAGAACAAAGTTCTAAAATACAGTGCTGTTTAGTATATGTAATACACAACGGATTGTCACCGTTATTACAACTCATTTTAAAATCAATTGTTACCTTATTTTGCAAAACACTATTGCACAGTCAGCTTATCATTATAATGCTGGTCATTCCCTGTAAAACAAAATGTAAAAATGCCAAAACAGCTGTTTTATTTCAGTTTGTCATGTTACACGTTTTGCTGATGCTACAAAACAGGCAACAACATCAATAAATTTACAATTTACAAAACATTTCAGTTTAAATACACTGTCAGAAATTAAAAAAGAACCAAAAAAAAAAAAAAAAATACTAAACACACGAACTTGTCTTTACTGACTGATTGTGATTGATAGACAATAACTGAATAATAAAATTGTTCGTGTATTGAAGTTAAATTAATAATTTAATTTAATTAAAACTGATTTTAAATTTTATTAATAAAAATAGTTTTTTTTCTTGGATATAAAGAAAATATGTAGTAGAAAGTTGTACAAAGATTTAAAGACAAGGTCACAGAGAGGCCTTGCTTGGAAGACAAAAATTCTTTAATTTTTTTTTTTTTTATTTTAAATATTTTCTCACTCTTTTTTTTATTTGAATATTAAAAAGAAACCGAGAGTTTTCTCTTTTTTTTTTTGTTTTCTTTATAAAAGTCTTAAGATTTTTGGGCGCATCTACCATCAGTTTTCTTGGATGATTTTAAAAAGCAACAAAATTTTCAATTCAGTACACACCTAGACTCGCTAAAGATCACTTGTCTTTTTGTATTCAACTTAAAAAACAGAAAAATTAATTATAGTGCGGCTACTAGTCAAATTTAATTAAATACACTGCGCTCTACTACTACTACCGCCACCCTACAAAATTTGTATCTTTATAAATAAATGTATATATAAAAAAATTTATAACGGAATATTCCAAAATAATACATATTGAAAAAAAAAAAATTAAAAATTTTATTTAAAAAAATAAATTTTATATAACGTTTAAAACAAAATATTTAAAAATTTAACGGTTTTTAGTTTTTTTGGTGTCTACTTATAAGAAAAAAAAAAAAATAAAAACAAATCGAGTTAAAAAACTTTATATATATTCAAAGTACATATATATAAATGCAACTTAATTAGATAATATTTTATAATTGACGTTTTTTTTATACTTTAAAAAATATAACAAAGTTTTGAAAAAAATCTAAGCAGCCGATTTGAATAAAGTGTAAGCATTTTTCAATATTTTGTATACATTTAAATAATTTATATATAAATTTCGATTCATTTTACACACAAACACACTCAAACTTATACATAGTACACACACACACATTAAAATTAAAAAAGACGAAAATATTTTTCCATTTTCTTTTACTATATTTGGTAAAATTTTGAAAAATACGATTTTTCTTTTTGTTGATGTTTTTTTTTGGTTTTTGTTGATGCAGTAGAAACTAATAATAGTATGTATTAAAAAAAGCAAAAAAAAAAAATAAATAAATTAAAATAAATAAATTAAATAATGTGCAAAAATACTGAGTACACCTGATTTCTTAATGTTTAAGTGTTTTTTTTTTTCTTAATTTTATTTTATTTTTTCAATATTTCTTTTATGTTTTGTTTTTTTTTTTTAAATTAAAAAAGAAAATAGGTAAACTAAATAAATAAATAATAAAAACAAAAAACACAATTAAAAAAAAAATACATTTTAAATACAACGTCCACGAAATTTTGTTAAAAATAGAATATTCGTTCACTTTTTTTTACATAAATATGAGAGCAAAAAACAAAAGAAGAAAAAAAAAAACATTTTAAAGAGTCCAATACAAATATTTAAATTTCGGAATAACAAACACGAAACATTAATTCATATAGAATATTTTTACTTTTAGTAGAATATGTACTAGAAAGTATTGAAAATTCTGAAAATTCATTCTATACAAGTGATGACATTTTAGCGCTTTTAAAGCGGCATGCATGATGTTGAAATGTGTATTCAGCGGTATTTAAACTAAAAAAAATTAATTTTTTGTTTGTCTTAAATGATTTACATTGCCTCTAAAAGAGTCTAAGCCTAGGTCTCCACTAGCCATCAAATGATGTTAAGAAATAATGTAATGAAAGAGCTTTTAAGACAGATTGCTTATACTATGCTCACACTTCGGTTCTTAAGCGCGTTTAAGTAACTCAAACGTGACTAAGCTCTAATCAGATCAAAATCGAGATGATTACCCATACATTGAAGTGATTTGTTAATCACTTCATTTACCACATAGAATCCACTGAACATACCTCATACTGAGTATAATGTAGAATCAGCCAACGTGTGAACGTGTACAACCGGCTACGATTTCTGCTTAATGTTTTTATTTTTTTCCTTAAATAATTCATAAATTTTCCCAATTTCATCATTAAAATAATCTTCTGATAGCTTTTTAAAAGTATTTGTATTAATTTTTAATACTTTAAATAAATATAAATTTGTTTGTTGTGTTTTTTTCTTAATCATCTCAAATGTAACGTGAACGGCTTTGATTAACTTAATCAACATTATGCTTAAGCGCGTTTAAGAACTCAAGTGTGAACATAGTATTACAAAGTTGCTCTCATTTACCGAATTTAAGAACTTAAAGAATCTGTAATTATTATTTTTTTCACAGAAATTTTATGTTCATACATTAATGCGTACCACCTTAAAAGAAAAAAGTGCGCCGTAAACCCTCTAATATAAATTATTTTTGCAAGAAGATTTCGAAAAAAAAATTTTTTGCCGAAGGTAGGGTTCTTCTTTTTAAATTGTTCGTTATATCTTAGGCATTTACGTCCGATCTTAAAGTATGATACATATATATATTAATGTTTTTGTCTCGAAAAGACCTCCCATAAAAACATGGCGTTTTATGAAATTCTTAAGTTAGTCTGGGATCACACTATGAAAGTTTTCTTTCAGAAAGTCTGAGTTTATGGGTGAGAGAGGAAAAAGAAAGAGCATGTTCTCTTCCCCTCTCACCAATAAACTCAGACTTTCTGAAAGAAAACTTTCATAGTGTGATACCAGACTTAACTTAAAATTTTTCATCTTTTGTTAATAAAATAAAAAGTTTATGGCTTAATTAAATGAAATAATCCGAATGTAAAGCACGGGAATAGACTAAATATTAGAGGTAAAAATCGTCCTCTGACGTAGTAATGCCACCTGTTTATTTCGTTTTAGAAAAAAAAAACATTAAAGAGTGAAGAAGTAAAGCGCCTCATACACTTGCAATAAAATTGTTCAATTTTACGTATTGTACAATTTTATCGCCAATGTGTATGTGATATTCGAAGGTGGCACAATATATTGGCAGCAATCAAAAGACTTGATTCTTATTGCCCAGCGAAAAGAAAGTGAAGTGTGTTGGCAACATTGTACAATGCTGTTTATGTTATTTCTATAGGTTATATTCACCTTTTTATTGAATGAATGAAACCATTGTGCGACTTATTGCATAATATAGGACAAAATGGAAATAATATGGCGAATATCATATACAATAATATTGCAAGAGTATGGGCCGCTGTAAGCTTCGTACAGACGGTGGTCAGATCTTACAATGTTGTCTTTAAAATTGCCTAAAAATGTCTTGCAACTGTGTGAACATCGTAAGCTCATTTTCATTTGGCAGATGTGTTAAATTAATAGCACCATTGTCAGAAAAATGACAACATTGTAAGATCTGACCACCGTCTGTACGAAGCATAAAAGAAGAAGCTTCAAAATAATTTTCAGCTGTAAATTCTAACGGCCTTATTTATAAACAAGTAAGAGTGCTATATTCGGCTATGCCGAATCTTATATACCCATCACCATGATGAGATAAGAACAAAAAGTTATATACATAAATAATGTTCTTTAGTTAGGTATAAATAAATATTAATTGAGCCACGCTAACGTTTCATTTCGCCATGCCGAAGAATATAAAAAAACAAAAAATTTATATATGTACCTATGCCCGTTTCCTCTTTTGCCAAAGTTGATGTTTGAAATTCGTTTTATATTCTTAAAATCGTTTTTTAGAACATACAAAAATTAAATAAAAAAATTAAAAAAAATTCTGTTTGGGATTCGAACTGGCAATATCATCAGTCTCAGGAGAGAACTTAGCAATTCGGCTACGAATGCTTTTACTGAAGAAGCGTTAAATTAAAATATATTGAGTCTATGAGTTTGTTTCTTTATTTGAGCGGCATATTATATGCATGCATTAATGTGTATGTGTATGCGTATGCGTATGCGTAAAATTAAACACATTACAAATAAAATCCACCACTTGTAGTTAAGGGTATAAAAAAACAACAAAAAAAAAAACCACATTACCAACACAGTATTACTATAGCCACTGTATGACCGTAGAAACCAAATTGAATTGGTTTGTATGGTATGTATATGTCGTTTTGGTCATACAGTGTTGGTATGGTAATGTCACGTCTATTTGAACCTTTAAAGGAAAAAATTTGAGGCAGTCGTGGTTTTTTACTCATATCTCAGCCATTTGTGGGCCGATCTTGCTGAATTTCAATAGCAAACAATTCCGGACCGTATGTGACATAAATGTATAATAACCTGGCCCCCATCATTAATGGGGTTTTCGGAAAATCCATTTCAACGGACAGACGGACATCGTTAAATCAACTTCGCTCCTTATAAGGACCCAGAATATATATACTTTATAGGGTCTTACATCAATATTATAGAAATTACAAACGGAATGACAATTTCATATAGTATACCCTCTTCACCACCTGTGGTGAAGGGTATAATGATATTATTTTTTCATATTGAATTTAACGAATTTTAAAACAAACTCATGGCTTATCGAAAATATCCAATAAAATAGCCAACTATCGCCAAAAAAAAGGCCATGTCGCCAATTCTAAAATTAGATCTCCAAACAAGTTTTAAAATAGCAACGTTTGGTGGGAAATCGCAACATCTGACAACCCCGCTTGTAACAGGCACTGCGAAGCCAGCCAGCCAGCACACTCAAATACCGCACGAAACTGTGGCATCTTTAGCATGCATTGGTTTTGTGACAGTCAAATATGGGTTCTCTGAACCCCAATTGCGTGAAAAATCATTATCCATAAGCATGGATTATGTGTTGGGTTAATTTTTGGACACAACTTATGAAGTAATTTTGTTTAATGGCTTTGTTTCTGTTTTGGACATTGTACAATGATTTTGCAAAAACAAATTTCTTGTGGTTTTTGTACGATTTGTACTTGTTGTAGTACCGATGTTACCAGTCGCCGTGTTCAATATATTAGAAAATTTAAAAAGTATTATGTATATAGAAAATTCAAAAAAGTATATATATACAAAATTCAAAAAGTACCACACCTCACTTGATCATAAAGAAGGTTTCATACAGCGTTGCCAGAAGATTTGAATGGAAAATCTTAATTTAGCGAAAAAAAATCTTATTTCAGAGAGAAAAATCTTAAAATTTTTTATAACAAAGGCAAAAAAGTAAAAATAATTAATTTTTTCTAAGAACATACTTTTTATGGAAACAAAATTTAATTGTAGGTTTAAATTGTGTTTTTATTTATATTTTCCATAAAATTTTTTCTAAAAATACATTTTAAATCCATTTAATCTTCTTATATATTTATTATATATATAAAAGAAAGTGGCGTTAGTTACTACGTTTATAACAAAAGAACGGCTGGACCGCTTTCGATGATTCGTACCAATTCGGAATGGTCTCTGACCAAGTAAGAAGAATAGCAAAAAAATCTAAAATAGGTGGCGCCATTGAAAATTACTCAGTATGAATTAAAACGTAAACTCTGCATTTGACGATGCTATGATCTTTAGCAAAGTTATTGAGCATGAGCCGGCGAAGGTTTATAAGTTGATATGACCAATTTCAGACAGGTGGCGCCACTGAAAATAACTCGAAATGAGTTAAGTCATAAACTTAAGAAAATCCCGAGCAGCGCCGGGACCAAACAGCTAGATTCTTATAAATAAGAACGTAAAAAAGTCCATCTAAATAAAGAAGTTTCATTGAAAGTAATTAAATTTTAAAATGAGAGATATATACATTTTGGGCAAGAAGATTTTAGTTAATGAGTTGGGATGAGATTTTCATGCACTAAAAAATCGAAAATATGCGCATAAAATATGCACTAAAAACTCCAAAATATGCATTAAAAAATAAAAATATGCACTTAAAACTTAAACATTTTCAATAAAAAAGCATTTTTTTTTTAATTTAAAGGTGCAATATTTATTAAAACTTAATTTAAATTACTAATCTAAACGTTTGTTTGCATAAACAAATGAATACTTTCTTATATTACCAAAAGTAAACCTATTCGGACGCAAAAACTTTTCTACATTAAAAATAATCTTTCAACGTCAACCGAAGTTATAGGAGCATACTTAAGGGATGCCAATTCACTTATAGATTTTAAATATATTTTCTAATTCAGATCCCACATTGGATTCCAATTTCTAAAATGGTTGAAATTTGTTTTATTTTTTGAAAACCTATATTTTTGTTTGCAAAATGTTTTGGATTTTTTTAATTTGTTGGAATATTCTTCATTGTTAATTTAATTTCTGCATAATCAATTAATTTGAGCTGACTATTAATTGAACTAAACTCCCTCCAATTTAATAAATGCTTCACTAATATATCCGTAGTTGGAAGCTACAAATGCTAATTGATCTTTTACTTTTTAAATTTCGTAATTATCGGTAGCAACAAGTTCTTTAAAAACATTCTTAAATTGCTCAAAGTTTTTTGAATAGTATTCTACAGTATCTAGCCAGGTTCCCCATCTTGTTAATACGAGCTGCAGTTGTAACGGTACCAAAAGATACATTTCATTAAAAATTGCAACTCGCGAAGGAGCCTTTAAAAATATTTTTTCCCGTATGAAACCAATAAATCAATATAATCGAATTAAATTCTTATTTCCTCTACAACTCGGTGTAACTCATGTGCCAAGCAAGTAAAACGTAACAGTTTTGGATTAAATATTTTAAGCCATGTAAGGTGCTGTATTAGTTAAAAGTCTTGAAAATCTTGTATTTTAAGCAGAGCTCCAAAAATTTTTTTATTGTTTTGACATTTTTTCGTAAGATTATTTTTTGTTTACATGGATATTTTTTGAAGAATTTTTTTTTTAAATATGTAAATTAAAAAAATATATCACTCAAAAATGTTAAACAATGCAAAAATATGCATTAAAACCCAAAATATGCAAAAATATGCATTTCAACTAATATATGCAACAATATGCAAAAACAAATCGATGCCATTTTAACCCAAATTTAATGATTCGGAAAGATTATTGGTCAACATCGATCTTAGACTATCGACAAAAATTATGCATTCGAATGCATGGAAATCGCATCCCTACTTATGAGCTATGAAATCTTATGGGTTCTCAATTTAATATTATATTTTTTGATACCGTTGTTATATCAAAGGCATTTAGAAAATTGCATTTAAAAAAAGCTCATTGAAAATATACAAATTTTCCTTAATATATTTATAATTGAAAAAGTTTTTAAAATAATGTTGATACACCTTTCAAAAGATATTCTTAAGCACTTTTATATACTTTGCTTAAAAATGATCACAAACATGGAATGTGGAATTTTGAAACCAAAAACTTCTTAAGTTCAATAAGTTTTACCTTTTGGTACTAAATACAGGAACTTTTTTGTTTTTTAATATATGAAACTTAATAAAAATACGTTTTTAGCTTTTTACAAATAATTTTTTTTATCAATATTTCTAAAATGAACAACCACTTTTTTAATATTTGATACATTTTTGTGTATGCTAGACAATGGGTACAAAAGTGTGCAAAACCAATAAACAACAAGCTGATCCAAAACCTCATTGTTTAAAAAATTGACCGTGTAAAAAACTGTAAAAAATTATATATGTTGTACAGACTTCAAGTTAAAAATATTAATTTCTAAAAACAAAAAATCTTCATTTAAGAAAAAATTCTTCAAATCTTATTTTGGTGAAAAAATCTTCAAAAATAAGATAAAATATTCATTCTGGCAACGCTGGTCTCATAATATAAAAATTTTCAGTAAAAGCAAAATAATTTGTAATAAATTATTAAAGGCATATGAAAATGAATTTTACATCAAACGTTTTATTACCAAAAAGTAGACAAAAAAGCACGATATTTTTACAGCAAGTAGATTTGAACATAACGTGTCGATTTTTTCCACAAACATATATTTAATTTCGAGATAATACCCTCTTTATGATCAAGTGCGACATGTAGAACGAGAGAAAAGTAAAAGAAAGAAATTTAATTTAGTTAGTCCTCTTTTACAAAGTGACAGACAGAAGGCAGACAGACGAAGTTTGTTGGCAAGGGGGCGAGCTGCAGCGCGCTGTATGCGTGACACACTTTTTTCCTCTCTCGCCTACAAACTTCGTCTGTCTGTCACATTGTAAAAGGGGACTAAAGAAAGTACCTAAAATAGGTATGATTGTCACCCCTTAATTAAGCGTTCGAAATTCGAAAAAGTACCAAATTCGTGTTTGTATTTTTTAAGAAAAGTTACGAATGTGATATAGGATATAAAAGAGAATATAGCACTCTTGTTGACATCAGTAATCGGTAAGCCTTGCCATTTTTGTAAACATAGCCATTTTATTGCAAACAAGAAATAATAAGATGGTTCTGCTAGGCGAATTCATTCCAGCAAAACTACTTTTATGCATTGTGTGTGTAATTTTGCTTCCAATGTAGAATTTGGGAGACAGACATGTGTAATTTCCGAATTGTTTATTGGTAACACTGACAACAAGTGAGAACACGAATTTGCTTTTACCGTTAAAGTGTTGATATGACTGGGTAGATAACGAATGCGTGTGCCTGTGTACAATGTAGTGTTAAATGTGTATAAATGCGTGTATTTACCGCATTTTTTAAAGATATTGTTGTTGTTGCTGCTTAGGTGCTTTTAAAAAGTATTTAGTAACAACAACAAATCCCAGACATATTAATAGAGGTGTATTCGTAACAAATCGGAACAACAGCACAAATTTAAAATTCAGTAGTCGTTTGCAACAAAATATGTAAATAAAGTACAAACTTACACTTACAATATTTACACATTTTTCACTTCCACTCTATTAAAAGGCAACAGCAACAACGAAGAGAACAAGGAGAAGTAGACAAAAATAAACAGAGAAAACTAAAATATTAGTGCAGTTTTTCTGTATTGAATTTGGGGAGCAAAAAATGTTTGTTGAATTTCTACGAGGGACGGACAGAGGAGCCCTAAATAACTTTCTAATTTTAAAATTTTTATTTAGAGTGTGTGTATTTGTAGATGCAAATCAAATAAATTTGTTCGGTTTTTTTTTTCCAAATTAATTTATACTTGTGCCAAAGTTTATTTATATTCAGGTAGAATACAAGATTTTTGTTTGTTATTAAGAGGAGTGCGAAAAAAGAAGATTCGTTTTTAAAATAATTTAAAACCAAAAAAATCCAATTTGTACATGAAGAAGAGTATTTTTGAAATTTACTGAATATTTGAAGACAGAGTGTTACTGCTTGAAACAAATATTAAAAATTTATTTTATATACCTACGACACGAGGGAGGAAACAAGCCGCAAGTGTAGAAGATCTTTTGGTTACTCAAAAACACATTAAATTGTTTAATTTACGTAGTTTTCTAAAATTAAAATTTCTTCGTTCCAAGATAAATTAATGAAAAAAAAAGCAATCACGTCAAGCAAATATTTAGAAATGGCAAATTGTGATTTGGATATTTAATATATTTCTTTAAAATTTTTTTTCTTTGTATTTTTTAGTGAAATCAATGTATAAAAAATAGTAAAATGTCTGCTAAACGGAAATCGTTTTCACATGTTGGAGTTTAAAAATCAACTTATTTATTATATTTTAAGAAGGTTAAAAATGAATGTCTAAATGAGAAACAACTGGAAAATTCTGAGAAATTCGTTTAATGTATTTAAATTTTCTATATCTATGTGTACTTTCACGCAAAATCAGCTGTTTTCTTTATTATTATCTAGCAAAATCTCAAGAACACATTTGAGTGAAAAGAATAATTACTCTTTTTAAAAGTGCCAAAAAGCAACAAGAACATGTTCAAAAACAAAATTTATCATTAATTTCTAAATCCAAAACATTTTTCGTAAAAATAAATATGCATAGACATATCTTTAAAAGAAAATTATGACAATTTATCATTGTAAGTTCATTAAATAACGGAAGGAAATTTTCAATGTAACAAAACAATTTTGGCATGAATTTTGAATGTGTTCTTTAGTGGAAAAGTTAAAATTAAAAAAATGTTGGAACATTTTAATAAAATATAATTCAATTGTTGTGGCATTGCTTTAATAAATAATAATATAGATACATACTTATGCAAGTATATTAGAGCGACTCACCAAAAAAAGTGCTCGATGTACTTTCCGAAAAATGAACCTTGGACTTTTTTAAGATGGAATTTAAAATACTTCGGCTCCAGCTTTAACCTCTCGTGAGCTGGACAATTTTGAAAAAGGGTATATTTTTGCATGTTTTGTTAATTTGAGAATCTGTTTTCTTACCAACGTATACAATATGGGTATCATAAGAGAGGGTTTTTAAGGCGCGTCCAATTATATACAAGGACGATCATTCATGTCCTTTTTTTAAGGATATTCTGTAAAAAAGAACGGTTTTTTAATTTTTTGTTCGGGGTTGTTTGTAATAAAAATGCCAAGTTAACATATTTGAATCTTAAGTCGATTTAATTAAATACGGTTCTCAGCTTTTTTTGAAATTCGTGCTAGTTCGCGTTTTGACAAAAATGCAATGGGGTGGTAGCCCTTCGTTTTAAATAGGGCAATATGGGGATCAAATTTTTTCTTTGTATGTAAATAATTTAGATTTTTGCAAATTAGATGCATTTTACAGGGGGCTCTGGAATAAATATAAATGCAATTTTGTGGTAACTCTAACTTAATAGCCGATTTAGTTTCTGGATCATGTATGGATGAAAATAGGACTAAAAAAAGAAAAGATCCACGACTTTTTGGCGGCATATTTTTTTGCAAATTAAAAAAAGTTAATAAATTGTATTGTTTATATTTACAAAACTTGTATACAGATCATTTAAGACTCATTTATTGCGATTTAAATTTTTTTTTGTAAAACTTTGGATAATTTTAATGCTGTCTGTGTAAAATTGGATTTGAATGCCGGCAGCACTGGTAACCCAATAAAAATTGTATCATATTGCGAAGCACTATTGGTACATAAATAAAAATAAGCGCATAATTATGCGCTACGCAATAAGACATACAGAGATGCAGTAAAGTAAGTGAAGGAAATCAACAAGTTTTATAAAAAAAAATTACATTTCAAGCGCTACGCCATTCCCTTACTACGAAGCAGGTTTGTAAGGGAGAACACTAAAAAAAATACTGTAAAAGAACATTCAGTGTGTAAAGCTGAACGCTTTATTCACCAGTTGTTATATGCGTTGAATAAAGCGCTTTTTGTGTAAAAAATGTATTGCTTCAAAATGGGAACTCACCATATAAAATTCATGCCTTCCATAAGCGAGATGGTAAGCGAAACTCTTAAATTTTCCCCTTATAAACCTGCTTCGTTTGAAGCTCAATTTTTTATTGGGTAGTTAGATAAATATGTGTTTAATTTGTTGTTGTAATTTGACACGTTCTTAGAGAATTCAGTTCTTGTAAATATTCTATGGTTCAGGTTTTTCACAAAGGAAAGCTAACCTTTGGTTTTTAATGATGTAAAGTTTTGTACATATGTACAGAAAATTTTACAATTGTCAGACACCAGCAGAATGAAATGCATTTTCTGGCCCGCTACGGCCTTCGTCAGCATTCTTTGTGTCACACTGGATAGTGATTCTTTATATATTTTATGTATTTAACTCAACAATTTTAACAAATAGAATGTGAGAATTATTTCTTTTTATAAGTTATTTTTATTACAACTATTAACCGTTTGGGCTTTTCAATCATGTTCATTGCATTCTGCTGTTTTTTTTTTTTATTTAACGAACATTAATCATTTTGTTTACGCCGTTTAAATAAAACCAAAATGACACAATGATTTGTTGCATAAAATGTGGTGCCAATTGACCACCTTTAATGTGACAGTTTTTATGGTTTGAGAATTTTTTTTCGATTTTATTCGTGGTACATTGTGTTTGACATGAACATTTTTGGCAGCCGCAACTAACTTCCTCCTCCTCGTAATCATTAATACAAACAGTTTAGGAAAAAACTCAACACACACCTAGTGATTTTTTGTTTTTTAAATAAATATTTCATTTTTATAACAAAAGCAAATATAGTGGACACGTTGAAAAATTTATGGGGAAACATTTTACATATCTTCGGCTTAATACACGAACCTGATAAATTCACTTTTTAAGTAAATTGAGATTTAGATGCCGTGTGGTAGAGAAAGATACGCCTCGTCGACCAGCTTGTAGCTTTTTTCAATTTAAGTCTTGAAGTGTGTTAAACCAACTTTATTTATGGTTTTCCTCTTAAGCTTCAAATATTAAATATAAAAAGTTGTTTGTATTTCCTGTAAATTTTGTTAAGCATTTCGTGTATAGATCCCTTTAGTGAAACTAGACAATTTTGACTGTAATAATGTTGCTAATCTTAAAGAACATGTGCAGGCTTTAATTATTGCGAAATAATTTTAATAAATAAATAACAAAAAAATTTTTCATTTAACAGCGGTTCATATAAAAGAAAATAAACCACTTTTAATGGCTCTAAATGCCAATGATCATATAATGTGTTTGGTTTTCTTTAAACTAGGAATTAGTTATCGGTTCAATTTATTAGTCAATTAGTCAATAGATTTTCATTATTCCATTTAAATTTTAAGTAAACTATAGCAAAATTAAAAGAAAAAATTTTGATTTTTGTAAAAATTACCAGTGGAATAATTCTGGCTAATTCGCTCGAAAGCAATTCTTATCTAATTCTTGCAGTCGATACTGACTGAATCGAAATTAGATTTTAAGTGTTGCTAAAACATAAATAAATGCTATACAACACTTAAAAAATAAAGTCGATTCGTTCAGTATCGACTGCAAGGATTAGAAATAAAATTGCTTTCGAATCGAAAAAGTATTCGATCACGAATTGGCCTCCATGGGACAAATTACGGTATTTAATATCAATAGAAATTTCTATTAAATTACATTTTCATTTTGATCAATATCAAATGCCGTAACCCGGGGGCAGGTTTATATATAAGTTAATTTCTGCATTTAAAATTATTTTTCGGCATTTTTTATGGGCACTTGTTGAACGAATATTCAATTTCATTCTGACTATCTCAGAAACCTTTTTATGGATTGGTTTATCCTTTTTTGGGCTGTTTTTTATGTTTTATATTTCGAATAGTTATCTGAACTGTAGTAAAACTTAATTTTATTGTTGTAGACATTTTTTTCGAAATAAAATTACTGAATTTATACATTTTTAAAATTTCAATGACTATGGAAAAGATTTACATGCATACCTACGCTTGGACCTACTCCATGGTGGATCTGTGGAAAAGATTCACATGGATACCTGCCCTTGGGCCCACCCCATGGTGGTTTTAACCACCCGGTGACCAAAAATGCATAAGCCATTCGTCCCCCATTGTGAACGCAACCAACAATTTGAGTGGTAGCAATTTGAGTGAGTACCTAATCCGGCAAGATTATACACTCGCCCTTTGCTAAGGAGCTGGAGCTTTCTAAGCTCCACTGCTTTTGGCACTGCTAGCAGTATCTATTGAGTAGCAAAAGCAACTACAAAAAATGCTCCCTCAGGTCGAACTCTAGCACAAGTGGTGAAAATCAGGATATTTCAGGATACCCTTCCCATGACTTTGGCTCGTAAACCACAACCACCACGTGGTGATTGAAAGTATGTTTTCAACACAAAAATTAAACATTTGCAAAGACAATATTCCTGAAAGACAGAAGGCATTTCCGCAAGAAGCATACTAACGGCGGCCTGAGTAAATAGACAGGTCGGAGGAATGCTAGCAGGCGCTACTGACCCCCGTGGTACCAGATAAGATCTCTTGTCAGCTGCATTCGCAAGAGATCGTGAAGATTTTGACCGAATCCCAGGTATTGGCTGCACCTGATTTGCCCGGAGTTTTTGAACACCAAAATGTATAATATCCTTAAGATAATTCCTATAAACCCCTAGGGGAATTTCAATGGCAGAAAGTCTTATTCATTCAAAAAAATACAAATTTTCTTTTTCGATATACGTAATCATGCTGTATGAAAACTTTTTTCCTGCTACTTATATAGTTTCCCAAGTAATTTGTTGCTACTTAAGTTAAACAAATTATAAAATTATCTTGACTAATAGAGCTTTTATAAAGGGTGGTTAAATTTCAAGGGTTGTTGATTTTGATGTTGATTTTGAATAAAACACAACCTATTTAGGAAATTATTGTAATTTTATTTTATTATGATATATTGGTATTACTCAATTATGTATGGAACAAAATATCGGCCAAATGGTCGCCGCGACCACGGCGGCACACCTCCATCCGATGGTCCAAATTTTCGATGACCCTGAGGCATAATGGAGGTTCTATGCCGTTAACGTGCCGAATTATCTCATCCTTTAGCTCTTGAATTGTTGCTGGCTTATCGACGTACACCTTTTCTTTCAAATAACCCCAAAGAAAAAAGTCCAACGGTGTCAAATCACATGATCTTGGCGGCCAATTGACATCGCCATTACGTGAGATAACACGGCCATTGAATTTGTTGCGCAAAAGAGCCATTGTTTCGTTAGCTGTGTGGCAAGTGGCACCCTCCTGCTGAAACCACATATCGTCCACATCCATATCTTCCAATTCGGGCCATAAAAAGTTCGTTATCATCTCACGATAGCGAACACCATTTACAGTAACTGCCTGACCGGCCTCATTTTGGAAAAAATACGGTCCGATGATGCCGCCAGCCCATAAACCGCACCAAACAGTCACTCTTTGTGGGTGCATTGGTTTTTCGACAATCACTCTTGGATTATTATTCGCCCAAATGCGGAAATTCTGCTTATCGACAAATCCACTGAGGTGAAAATGTGCCTCATCACTGAAGATGATTTTCTTCGAAATTTATCATCCATTTTCATAATAAGTCTGGATAACTTTAACACGTTGTTGGATTGTGTATCTCTCCATGGTTCAAATTGAGTAAGTCTGAAATAGAGAAATGTCAAATAAAATTCGGAAAAAAACTTGGCGTTTAGGTGTGGTTCACATTCAACATCGGCCCTTACAATTTAACCACCCTTTAGTTTCTTTTTTTTGTCTCTATTATTAAAAATGAAGCTTCCAACAAAGCAGGTTTGTAAGGGAGAAACGTAAAAGTTTCGTTAACCATATCGGTTACGGAAGACATGAATTTAGCGAGTTCCCACTATGAACCAATACATTTTCGACCCAGAAAGCGCTTTATTCACCGCATAAAAAATTGGTGAATGTAACGATAGCTTCACACACTGAATTTTTTGTTGTAACCGTTATTCTTTAGTATGCTCCCTTATAAACCTGCTTCGTAGTTAATAATTATAAAATATTAATGTTAACAAAAGTATTAAAAAATACATACATATATATTTAATTTGTACTTTAATTTTTTATCTATTTTAAATTAAATCACACCAACAACTCAAAAAAAATGTCAATATGAAACAAGAACTGCATCTCTGCATGTCTTATTGCGTAGTGCATAAATGAGCGCTTACTTCTTTAAAATTAACTATAGGTGCTTCGGAAAACAAGAAAATTTTTTTTTAAATTCTAGGGTGTACGTAGACTAATTTTCATAACTGTATAAAGTGTCTAAAAATAGTGCAAGAAAGAAAAAAGCAAGAGAAATTCTACGTCATTTTTTGTGAAAGCTTAATGTATTAAACAATTAATCGAAATGACAATCAAAATTTATTGTAGACAAATACAAGCAATTTTCAAAAAAATTTTTCTTATATGTGTAAATGAAAAATAAACTTAATTACAAGCATTTTATATTATACACAATTTATATTTTTAATTATCTTAAAATATTTTATTTGCATGTACATACATACATATTATATTTCTTTTATTTGTACATATTTATTTTTTGTAGGTAAAAACTACACGCATAACGAAAACGATTAAATCTGGAAGCTCTTCAACACCAGTTACTTATACAACTTGTGATATAGAGGAGATTTGGGACGAAGAAATTTTAAAAGAATTGGTAAGAAATATCTTAGATTTATTTATTAAAATCAAATCGGTTATAATGGATCTAATTATACACACTTAACGACGGGATTCGCTAACCTTCACAGTTTAACGTATTATTCACAGGAAAATCTGTTAGAATTTTGTCTGACATAAGAAAAATGCAGACAAACTCATCTTTACATGGCGTTTACATTTGCCAGAACTGGCAAGACAGTAGCAATACATGCAAACTTTTTCACTAATACATGCACAATTTTCCATCTCCCAACAAACACAAAGTCAAACCTTTAATATGAAATGACTTTATCATTTGACATCAAATACAATTCTCAAACGTTTGATCTTAACATTTAAATTCAAATTGAAAATGATTTGAAAATAAACATTTGACATCAAATGTTTTATCAATTTGATGTCAAATTGATATCAAAAGTTAAATTTAAATCAAAACTAAAATTGGCAATACTAAAGCGAAAAAATAAATGTAAACATTAAAAATGGCGATTAAAGTTAAATTTTTACTTCGTGTTTAAATGTGTTTTGCAAGTGAACGATTTATTTCGCGTGAAAAAGAAAATTTTTTTTAAGTATGTAATAACAACGATTAAGAATACGAATTAAAAAAAATAAAACGGGAAAGTCAAGAAATTATAAGTTTGTTATTTCCTCTTTGCAAGAATTAGAGGACGGAAAGAACATTATTTCATCTTTAAGCTATGGTGCCGATATTAATTAAATAATGAATTTAACTTAAAAAAATAAAATATTTTTATTTATGTTCCACATTGTATTATAATCCACATTTGAAAAACATTTGAGAATTACGTTTGAAAGCAAGTTGAAAATAAAAGCATTTTTCAACTTGATAATAATTTCCACTTTTTGTTGAGAATGCTATGATTTTCAACTGATTTCCAAATCATTATCAAACGTTTCTCGTTTAAGAAAACGTTTGATTTCAAATCATTTTCAATTTGAAATAAAAGCTTCGTGTTTGTTGGAAATATATAACTTTTCTTTAATTGTGTAACACATTTAAATTTAATCCCCATTTTTTAGTGTTAAAATTAATTTTCGCTTCAGTGCTGCCACGATTTTTTTTTTTAATTGAGAATAACATTTGATAACAATTTTACATCAAGTTGATTAAACATTGTATGTCAAATGTTTCTATTCAAATCATTATCAATTCGAATTCAAATGTTAAAATCAAACCATTGAAAAAGGTTTGAAAATTGTGTTTGATGTCAAATGCTAAATTCATTTCATATCAAAGTTCTGACTTCGTGTTTGTTGGGCTGTCTAGCAAATTTTGCAGACTGTAAAGGAAAATTCCAGCAGAGTTTAGCTTTGTATCGAATAATAACAGACAATGTCCATTACTTTCAACTTTCTTTTAAACGGTGAATCTATAACAAAAATGTCTTTAGCTGTGTCGTTGACGTGTTCATTAATCGACATTTCAATATATTCATAAAAATTACCTCTCATGGGGTTAAAAATATCAATATGACAAATTTGCTAAAAAAAAACGCAACCGGGACACTCTACCCTATTGTGGTATGATTATAATTAGCGGTTGTAAACAATGTTGCCAGCAAATTTTTTTTTAGGCTTACTTTAAAAACTTAAAACTATATTAGTTTGTTGTTTATTGTAATCCTGTTTTTTTTTATTGCCTTAAAAACACTAAATTTAAACTGCTTCACTGCTAAATTTTGTTTAATGTTTCTTTGTTTCAATCTGATAAAGATTTGTTGAATTCGAAGCGTTTGTTATTTTTCAGACATATATTAAACAAACCTAATAATATACCAAAAGATGCGGCCATGTTCTGACAATCGCACGATTTTAAATCGCAAAACGGCAGATTTATTTTATCGTGCTCTGAAACTCGTGTGTTTTGCTTGCGAATTGCCATAGTTTCTTAAAAATTTTCTAGTTCCCTTGGGCATACTTTCGCAATTTTAAGTCACCAAAATTCTTGCCATTGCGTTTTACAAAACAGCTTTTATGTGATTTCAAGTCAGGACCGCAAATGTTAGGTGTTTTTGAGTGTCCGAACATGCCCGATAAATTCCAGTTACATTCTACTTTTTACCGATTCTTTCCCAGTATTGTGATGGTTTTTTTACACATTTAAGAAATTTATAATTTTTGACTGCATTTATTTTTTTATATCTTTTTACTACCAAATGGCCAGATAAAAAACAAATTTTTTTCTTTTTATTTCTTTTTACTACAGTTGGAACAGGCTAGAACATACGAAGAACGTCGTAAAATACGATCACGTTTGAGGGAACTTATGGCTGACCGTGAAGGTATTTTTCGATAATAAAAACGCACAAAAAAAAAATCCCCACACATTTCAAAGAAACACATATGGTGATGTGCACTTTATTTCGATTTATAATTAATCAATGGATTTGTTTTCCTGTCTGTCCGCTTAAAAGAAAAAAAAATAATAATAAAGAAACGCGCGAATTTGTCATTCCCAATGATGCAGAGAAAATTCAGTTTTCTTTTGCGCATTTGATTATAACAGAGAATTATTTAAAAAAAAAATAAATTAAAAAAAATCGCAGAAAACAATTCACCCCATTTTAATTGAGTTGGAAAAAAAGAGAAAATGAGTAAAAATGTTTACAAATTTGCTTTTCTTCTAAGTTTTATAAGTAACAAGAATCCATATATTAATTATTTGTCTAAGAGAAATTATTACAACTTGGCGATAGCTAAAGTAAGGATTAAGTTGACAGATAGTAATGTGTTACCTGTCAAAAAGCGTCTCTTAACTGCCCGATAACAGCTTACGTCAAGCTATAATAATGGCCTTTAATGAATTGCACATAAATATGAAAATAGCACTCACTGAGTTAACCAAAGCTCAATTATCCTTGGTTTAGAAAACAAAATTATTTTTACAAATATGGTGTTGGAATACTGTTATTTACATTACTTATTTATTTATACAGTAATTTTTATTTATTATTCTAATTATTTTGTTTTTTTTTATCAATATTTCATAAATATTTTGTATTTACTTTATTCTAGATTCAAAATTTTAGCTAAACCAAACAATACCAAAACATATAACAAATGTTTGAAATTGGATTTGTAAAACCCTGAAAGAAAAAAAAAAAAAAAATTCAAAAACCAATTATTCTTTTTTACTAGGTATTTATGCGTAGATGTTTAGAGAGAAAGCGATAGTTAAAGAGATGTAAGCATTCACAACATTATGTTAATATCATAAAAATTCAAAGCAAATCAAACTCACTTGTGTATTTCTTGAAAACGAACTCAAAATTCTGTTCTGTCATCTCACAAAACAAATTTCCAAATTCATTAAGCCAGTCGCCGTTTTGTTTTAACTTATTTCACGCAATGAATTGAAAACGTGTTAAATAAATTCTAAGTCATCATACTCGTTCGTATTGTTGATTTGTTGTTCTTGTTGTCCCTAAGGATAATGGCCTTTGGACGGCCTTTTATAGTACATTGTATTAAAGTAATTGGACCAATTGTTTCTTTTGTAATACGTTATCCTGCCATTGTGTTTTTAGTTCTCTTGCTTCTGTTCATACAGTCCTTTTTTAAAGCTGCTACATTTATAAAATTTCCCCTCCTCCCTTTAGAAACAAAAAAAAGCCCCGCTAAAGGCAAAGAAAAAGAAGCACCACCCGCAGCAGTAGCAGCTAATGATCCCGAAGAAGAGGAAAGTAGTGCCAGCGAATACGAAGAGATTATCGAAGAAGTCACGGATTATAGTGAAGCAGAATCCGAACTTGATGATAAGAAACAAAATAGTAAAGTAGTCGTCAGTGAAAACTCGCAAGCTAAAGAAACTATTTCAGAAGCTGTAGCAACTAAGACCGAAGAAAAGTCTGTAACCGTTATTGCAAAATCGGAGGTTACTTCCTCGCAACCGGAAACAGAGCATACAGAGCAAGCAGAGGAAACTACAACTGTTAACAAAACTGAAACAGAAACTGTTGAAGAAGTTGTAGAGGAAATTGTAGTAAGCGACGATAAAGTCGATAGCTCTGAAAAGGGTGAGTCCTTAAAGCTCATGGTGCATAAAACACCACAACCTATGCCACAAGAAGGTCTCATGCATAGCCATCAGTCAACAAACAGCAAAAAACTGCAGACGGCACAAATAAATAGCAATAGTAAAGAAACTGTTAGTGAAGGTAGTATCATGCAGGTCCCACACAATAATAATAAAACACAAAAAGCAGCCTTTACTGCGCCAACTTTCAGTCGAAATCCAATTGTGACAGTTCAGACTACTGGCAGGGCAGACTCTGCCTCAATTAGCAATAAAAATAATAATAAGAACATTAATACTTCTCGCCCAACGAATAGTAATGCAAATATTTACAATAATAATGATAGTAGTAGTGGTAGTTTAGGTGGTAGCTCCGTAGTCGTAGGTAGTGGTAGTAATAGTCCCAAACAAGTAGATAGATTAGGTGTGCCTCAAAAAGAAGATTCCGGTACTGAGAGTGGGGAAGATTTACGCTTAATAGCGGCTGGTCTGCGTGATCAGTTACAAATCCAAAGTGACTCTAATATAATTGAAGACGTTACCTGCGCCTTAAGTCGTTTAGAAAGTTCCCTTAAGGAAGGCAAAGACATTTCAGTGGATACTGAAAAACGTAAAGCTCTACTGGCTTTGGTGGCTCGTTTACGTGCCGGCTTAACTTCGCCCGAAAAATTGGCTGAAATAGCAGCAGCCATGTCGGAATTAGATGGTAATGAAGGTCTTTATGGTGAGACTTCTTCACCTGAGGCTGATGCTCATCGTTCGAATCGTTCTCGTTTTGCCAAACGCAAAAATCGCAATAATCGCCACACGGTTGGTGTAAGTCGTGAAGAGTTGGCCGATGCTAGGCGCTACATGGAGGATATGTTGCTTTTGGGTAACATTTCGCAAAGTACCACACCTGAAGCGAATAGCGTATCAACCAATGCAGTCCCTCAATGGTATCCTCTAGAGAAAAATGCCTCTTCAGGAGCTATTTTGACTCAATCATCAACTCCAGTATTGCGAAGGCCAAAACAATTTGTTCCTGAGGAAAACGCAAACACAAATATGACGTACAGCAACCGTTTAGCAGTAAGCAATGGTAAGCGCCGACCTCTTTCTGGAGAATATTCAGTTACTTTTGAAAACCCTTCAGTGTACAGGCAACCTAAAGAACCGAATGAACCACATCAGACTGTTAAACAAACCAGTCCTCCCGATGATAGTTCAAAATTCTCTAGATTTACCAATAAAAAGCATTTAATGAAACGCGCCAATACAATTGATTTATCTAAAACACATAAATACAATTCTGAATTCGATACTGATTCGGATGCTGAAGATAAGGGCTCCCATTTGGGTTTGAAACGGGCAGTTCAAGTAAGTGTTAAAAAACGTGTTCAAAATGTTGTACCCCCTTTTGAACCCAAAACTGAAAACGATCGTAAGTTTTTGGCTTTTATTAATAAGCAAAGTGATAAGCCAGGTTTGGGTTGGACTTCTACTCGTTCTGTTTCAAATTGGACAAATAAATTTGGTTCTATTAAAAATACTTTTGAAGGAGGTCTAGCGGGAAAGCCCCCACAGTTTCCCCATCATGTTTCGGCAACAACGAAATCTCATCAATCCAGTAAACTATTTTCACAACCTATGGTTAGTAACAGTGGACCTGTTCCATCACCTAATTATATAACCAATCAACAAATAGCTCTGAGATTGCAACAAGAAGCCGAACGTCAAGCAGCGGAGCGAGGTAGAAAACTAGAAAGGGAACGTTTGGAATATGAGCGCCGTGAACGTGATAAATTGGAAAGACAAAGGCAACAACGTGAAAGGCAAGAGAGGGAACGTCTTGAGCGTGAGCATTTTGAAAGGCAAAGAAGGGAACAAGATCAAATAGCAGCAGCTCAGCATGCTGCTATTTTGAGGGAGCAGGAGCAAATTGTCGCCGCAAAACAAGCTTCTAACAATGCGAATGTTCCAAAACCCATCCTAATCAATGAATTTAAGCATGCACCTCAATCGGTATTTAGACCAATTGATAGTGTTGATTCTCCCTCCAAACCAATTTACAAGCCTATACCACAATTACCTCGTAATTCCAGTAACTGGCAGTCTCTTAACGCAGCATCTGGTAAAGGTCAAGCAAACAATTCAACAGCTACATCTCCTAGTCAATACGGTAACACCAGACCAGATAATTCGTTTATTACTTCACCGCCACCCTCCTCTAGATCCCCAATCGCTTTGCCTTGGGCTTTAAAACCTACCGTGGATAGCAGTGATTTCAAATCAAAAGCACATAGGTTTGAGGAACGTTCGAAATATGATAACATAAATAATGCAGGACCTTATATACAACGCCACAACTCACTGCGTTCATCTAATGGCACTAGCAATCCCATTTCAGATGATTTTAGAAAACGTCCTTCCTTGCCTAATACTCGTGAACCATATAGTGTTAGACAAATGCCGTCACAACAAGATCCGTTAGCGTACTTGCCACCACCACAAAACATTTCATTCACTTACAGCAATCTCAGGCCGAAGAACACATATCAAAGTTATCCTTGTTTACCATCTGCTGTGGTCAGCAACTCTAGTGAAAATAATTATCAAAGATCGCGAGATGACTCTCTTACAGATCCTCATTCCGTACCTTTGGTATTGACTTCATCGAATCCCTCATATTGTCCACCAACTCAGGATTCACCTCAACAGCAACAACAACTATGTCAACCTCGTTTGCCCAGACAATTCGATTTGGTTAGTCCAGCAGATAGCATGCCTACCAGCCCTAGCATATACACTATGCCACAAACCGATTGTACGGATGATGATTTGGATTCTGACTATAACTTGTTGGAATACCATGCTGTCAGTAGGGTAATGAGAAAACCTCAAAGTCAGACAGCAGTAACTGTAGGTCGACGTACGGGCCATGTCAGTGATGATGAATTGTACGGCAAAAATTCAAGAGCTGCCAAAACTCTCTTGAGTACTATGAAAAGTTTAGGAAATTCCAATGGCACAGCGAAAACAAAAGCTCCAGTGACAAAGCGGTCAGAAACAGTCACATCGCCAAAAACTTGTCTCTCTCCAGATGGTAGATCTTATCAGGCACCCATTGTAGAGCCTTTATTCCCGGAAATAAACAAATTTGAGGCCAATCGTAAGCCGCTGTACATGGAAGACGATTCAAGACAAGCCGCAGCTCCCTCACAACCTCAATCAGCACCCCGCAAACAAATGGGCTTGTATAAGAGTATGGAAAATCTTAATAGAACCACCGTTAAAAATCTTACAAATTTTAAACAGCAACCTTCGCCCAAGCCATATGTTAGTGAAACACAAACCTCTTACGTGGTCACTTTTCCTGTTGATGATACCACAGACGACGAAGATTTCAGTCGTCTTGGCCAAAAAAGGGTGGTGCCACCCAATAGTTTAGGTTTACGCAGGCAGCGTAATGTATCGGAAAATTCTACTGGCAGTTCAACTACCGCTTCCATCTCATACAGTCAAAATTTACCCTCACCAAATACTAGTTGGACTTCAAATCCAATTGTGGGACAGGAATCAAACAATTTTCCAAATAAACCAACATATTATCAGGATACAAATAATGTATTACCACCGGCGACGGCGGAGCCGACATGCCAAACTGTCAGCAGTCAAGCGGTAAAAAATTATTCATCAGTCAATCAAAATTACAACACACCAAATGATTCTATAAAAAAAGCGGCTCAGTATGAAGCACCGCCTCAGAAGCAGGTGCCTCAACAGCAGTCACCAATGCCATTTAATGCACCAGCAACACAACCTCCTTCCAAACTTACTCAAACAACTTCTATCTCCACATCGAAGTCCTCCTATGAAGCTAAATCTCAAAGCCATTTGCAACAGCAGCAGCCTCAATACCAAAATACAACACATCAAAAACTTATGCCACAACAAGTGCTTGAAAAGCAACAAAAGCCTTCCATAGTACAGAAACCAACAGATAATCAAAAACAAATTTCAAAAACGGCTTCAAAAACATCAACTACAACCTCAATAACTCAGGAGAAAAGAACCCTGGCTACTATACGAAAAGCAATAAGTGAAGATTACCCCAATAAACAATGTGAAGATCCAACTAAAATAAATCCCCAACATTCAAACATTTCCCAGGAAATGCTCATACGTTTAGAGCAACAGCGCGAACGCATTTCGAATGATACACGCAGAAAGAGTTTGGGAAATACTTTGGACTACCAGTTGGAAAAACAAGCTCGCCTTGAAACACAACAATCACAAGAGTACAAATCTTCTGCTCCTTCGAATACACCAGACATTGTGAAATCCTCTCTGCCCAAAGATGAAAGCCAGCCAATACTAAAAAAGTTTGGGCCACCTCAAAGACATCATTATATGCCCAACTCTTATCAGAGTCCTTCTGCAAATACCACTTCGTCTTCTGTTGTAGCTACATCCACGCATTCAACCAAGATACACTCTACTTCCAACCACACTGTGGTGAAGTCGTCTCAACAGATTTTAAATAACACAAGGCCTACTGTTATGGAAACACCAGCCACACCACAGCCAGATGATGATTATATACCCAGAAATATTGTCTTTAATAATATACATGCCTTTACATCAATGACTCGGCGCCAGGATGATGAAGTTAACTCATTAAATCGAGAGCAACATCAAGCCATAAGACCAAACAAATTGAGTAAATCTGATTCATGGAATCAAATAATGATGCTGCAAAATAAGCAATCACCCACCCATACAACAAAGTTCAATCAAAGTCCTACCAATGAATTAAGACGTACAAAATCGGGCCATACTTTAGCGCTACCTAAAATGTATGAAGCTGCCATGACTAAAACCGATATCAGTGAAAAGCAAAAGACCGTGGCTGCATATTTCACAGGACAAAAATCTCCTACACAACAGGAAACAGTGGTAGAACAACAGATCACTAAACGTTCAGTAATAAATCGTACAAAGACCAGTGAGAAAGTATCAGCTGCCAGTCGCAAGTCTTTAAGTTCTAATCTACCTATAGCACCAGGCGGTTTGCAACGCAGTGCCACAATGCCCCATATAGCAAATCTAAATTTTTTGGATGAAAGCAACGTGGAAGATGCTTTCGAACAGTTAATTATGGGTTCGTAAAAATTCTAAGATAATAAAAAATAATACTAAAAGGCAACTCTCAAAATAAAAAGCCGGCTTTAAAGCTAAACAATACCATCAGCTGTAGCAGCAGCCATTCCACAGCGTTTATTTTATAAATGAAAATAAAACTCAGTTACTTTAACATCTCTTCTTATGGTCTATTATCCTCATGATTTAATGCTCTCTTTTTCTTCTTCTTAAAAAAATCCTGTATAGTTAATTATAGTTTTTAGAATTATATTTCTTTTTTAATTAAACAAAATATTATTGTGTGAGCGAAATTTTTTAAGACTAAAAAGAATTTAACGAATTAATATACTTAATTAAAAAAAAAACAGAAGTTGAGGGACTTCATGTTGTCGTTTAAGTTATAATTTTGAACATGTGGCTCTAACAAAAAAGAAAAGAAAAAAATTATAAATATCTTGAGCACAATATGAGAACGTCAAGCAACTTGCACAAACTATAACCTGCCATCTCCGCATTCATCAATTCGTTATTGAAAAACCAACTATTACCGCAAGACGACACAAATATACATATATAAATTAACTGCCCGACTACAACGATTTATCGCTGGCACTGGCGTCATCTACGTCAAGTCTGTATCTCTTTCAAGTGTTTCAGTAGAAACAATTACAACTCTGTGTAGATTAACAGCTGTATACAAAAATACAAACAACAAATGCAACACTGTTTTTATTACAATAACTTGTGAGTTGATAAAAAATAAATGTCAAAAAATGTTTATTGCCAAAAAAAAAAAAAACTTTACCTAATCTACGCTTTGAAAAAGCATGATGCAATTTTTTAAGTTTTCCTAATTTTTGTTATTCTATCGTTTTTTTAGTTGTTCATTTGCTTGATACATAGTTTTTTGTTCAAATAGAAATTTTATTAACATTCCTTTTTCGTTAAGAAAATACTTAATTTATACATAAAGTGATTATTTTGGATTAAATTTGGATTTTTTTAAATACTTTTACGCCTGTACTTATAAAAAAAAGTTTAGATTTAATAAAGGTTTACAAAACAAATTTTGTATGAAAATTCTCCTTAATAAACGTTTGTTAAATTTAATAATCGTTTATAAATATGTACCATTTAAAAAAGAATATAACGATGCAAAAATTATATATGTAATACAGATTTAGAAATCTGTTTCGAGAGATAATTTACCGAGTATTTAAAACTGAACTGTACTGATTACGATGTAGCATCGGTCACAATAAACGTACCTTTCAGATGTACTAAACCACGATTTCATCTATATGTTTTCATTTTGTCCTTAAGTAGTCCATTAATTTTTACAATTCCATCATTAATAAGTTAAAATTCAACTGTTAATCAACATTTTGCTTTTAACGCGTTTAAAAACGTACTCTGATACGTTCAAGTCATGCTGTTTCTTTTTTTATATAGGAATGTATTCTTAATGTCAAGCTCGATACAAAAAAAAAAAATTAATAAAAAAATTGGCAGACAGCCCCCTCTACAGTCACCTGTATGAATTCGCCTTGATCGTATCAATTTTCTAGTATACTAGAAAGATAACAATTGTAATTATTTGGGGGATTCACAAGGTGTAATAAATTTATATGTCTTAAAATAATAACATGAAAAAATACAACTGTTGTGAACAACCCCTCATAATTCAGTGTGCTATTTTGAATTTAAATCAGCTGACTTAAAACAAATATAAAAACTAAATATTTACCAAAAATAAAAATATTTTTTAATTCTTATCCATGAATTAATAAATAAAATTAGATCTTACCTGTCTATTTTCCATTTTTCAGACGCAAATCAAAATTAAATTTCATTTTATTTGTTTACCAAACAGCAGAGTCCTAAGCCGATCTAATTTGACGCCGCAAGTGATTTGTTGCAAAAATTGCTAGCCGCAGGTTAAACTCGGATGTTAGCCGGATAAAATGTTACCATCAACGGCGACGGCTTACAAAAACTAATGCGGCTCGGCTCAGCCGTTCAGCGCAGGTCTCTTCAAATTAATTACGACAGCACAATAAACATAGCAAGCAAAGTTCTATTAATTTAAGACACTTTTTGTTTACAAAGCAACAACAATATTTTTAAGCCATTGTAAAATGTAAGAACATTATTGGCCATTTTCTCATTAGGCGATTGTATTTTTTCCCAACGAAAAACTGCACATTAAAGAAATTTGGTTTTCTCAATGTCTCATTTGCTTATATTTTGTCGAAATGCTAACCGGCACTCATCTGCCAATTATTTATTTTCCTTTTATTTGACGTACAGATAAATTGAATCAGCTGACTCTCAACTTTTACATGTATTTTGAGTGGTGTTGTCAACTCAAACCAATGTTTTTTGTCGGTACCCTGCAGATAACGAGACTAGTCCATGCATGCATGTAAAGAGTAGTCCATAAAGGAGTAGGAGTACTCCAAAACTACTTCAAATATATGGGTAAATGTGGTTCATTTAACATTACGATGTCCTAGGAGGGGACCATATAACCCACCGAAGTAGTCCCTAAACTACTCCATGGAGTATTAAAGTGGGTTAGTTTTAAAAGTACTCCATGTCATACTGTAATGACGAGTACACTAAAGCGGTAGTTTAAGCATTTTTAATTTTTTCCTAATCGCCTTTTATGGCGTTCCCTGAAGTCTATTATTGCTATTATTATGCTTACCTTTTTTTCACAAATTTCACAAACTTTCACTTTTAAATAAAGAATTAATAATGGACACCATCAGGGCTACCAATGTGTAATACTGTAAACTATAGAAAACTATACATCATGCAGTTGTTGGCAGCACTGCATGTTAATTACTTATAACATGGTCCATATTACAGTAGAATGGACCTTACAGTTTATTGCTATAATAAATTTATGTTGACATTAGGTAACAGACAGTTTGACGATACATTGAGAAAATGGCCATATGACAATATAACATGATACCTTGTGAATCCTCCATTTGTGTAGCTTAAACTCAACAACTGTAAATCAGTCTCCCATGTATTATATTTAGTTAAAAAAATAACATGTGGTAGTTTAAACGCCCAATGTCTGTGTTCATACGGCTCATGTCTTATTGACATGATTGCTACTTTATAGGCGAGAGGAACGAGGGGAAGAGAAACGAGTACACAGATGCATGTACTGTCTTTACGTTTTGCTTTTTCATTCGTTGTTTAATTTTGTTATTGTTTTCAATATCAAAAAAGCACACATGGAAGCGCACGACTATACAAAATAAAAAACATGTCGTCAACATGACATGAATCATTTGAACGCCAATTCATGTTCAAAGAAGAAAAAGGAAGAATCTTGTCAATAAGACATGAGCCGTATGAACTCAGACAATTTTATGCGTTTAAAGATGGTTTATATGTTTACTGATTTATAGATTTCTTGGTTTAAGCACATTTTAAACCAAAAGAGAGTATAACTTGCTCGGATTTATTAGCCCTTTGTCAACACCCCTATGCTTATTATTTTTTGTAAGTATAATCATTCATATAATTTATAAAGGGTGTTCCAAAACTAACGCAAGATTAAAATTTGTCGTCATTTGTGCAGTGAAGTGATGGCAACCCTAAAAAAAGATTAAAAAATGTGTATTCTATTAATTTCAAAACTTACGTTAATTTTGGGACACATTTTATAAAATGAAGTACATTTATCGCGACCTTAGAACAACAAGGTTCTTTCTTATAGCCTTTTGACACTTGTCAACATTTAACATTTAACATCAACTTGCGAAGATGTTGGAATTTTCCCATAAGAAATACATAGGGCTAAAAATCAAAATTTTTCAACATCTTTACAGAATGTTACTATCTCATTTTGTTCTCTTTTACATTTTTCGATTCTTTTAGTGTCATCACTAGAAAAGTGGCAATAAATTCTATTATAATTGTGGCATCACTGACAAAATGGAAGTTGATTTGAAAGCAGCGTTACCATTTCTCAAGTTTTTCCTTTTTTGTAAGCCTTATTTTGTTTAATTTTGCTAAAATTATTAAACAAAATGAATGAGAAATACATTTTGGTGTTATCTTTTAGAATGTTGGCACTTTTGTAGAAAAAAAGTATCTAAAAAAAATAAAAGTTTTTTTTTCAGAAATGGTGACATTTTTCATTAATGGTAGATGTTAGATGTTTCAAGTGTGAACGCGTATTTCACATTTTCAACATCTTCCATGCGTTCCTCCGAAATGTATGCAAGTGTACAAAGGGTATTACATGTAGTTTAGGTGCAATAGCTGTCACAGAAGACAGTGCTGCCAATGTTAAGTTCTTTGCTTCTAAACAGAAACGCCCGATACAACTATTTAAAACAGCAAATGCAAATTTAATCCAAAAAATTCACTTTAGAGCCAAAGTTTTAAAAAAAAAGTTTAGTTGCGTAATCATAAACCGTGCTTTTTTAAATAAAAATAATTACCAAGTGCTACTGACCACATTAAAAACAAATCAAACAATTTAAATAAACATTTAAAATTAATAATAAAAATTCAGAATCAAAAAATCCAATCATGATGTCCCTCCTTCTGTAAACGTTTGTGCATATAAAATTAAACCAAACCAAATAAACTGCCACCTACTACTACCAAACAAAAATTTGTTGAAAAAAAAACATTAAATAGTGCCCGTGTTTCAGCTGTTTGTAAATTGCTGATTTAAAAAAATTGTAAATATTTTTTATATGTGTGTTTTTTACAAAAATTGCGGAAGCTTTTCGGCATGGATTTTTACGATTTTTTTTCTCTTTTTTTCTGTTTATATATGATGAAGAAATAAAATCGAATGTGTTTTTGTCCCCATATTTATTTCTTAATTGTTTTTGTATATATTTATGTATGTATTATTAAGTTTCTTTTTTTTTGTTTTTAATTATCAACATTTATTTATTCAACCCACTCATTTTACTGCCTCCTGCATGCCCATCATTTAAAAATTACCTTAAGAAAAATAAAAATTGGTAAAGTAATTTTGTTTAGCCCTAGAATGGTAAAAATATGTTTTACCTCTTTTCAATGCTGGCAACACAACTGGGGCGAACGACGGCGAATATTCTTTGCCAAAAATAAAGCATACATATTTGTGTATAAGAATATATACACAATCATGACGTCGGCGGAACTCGCAATACGCGGCAAACTCTGCGATTATATTAAATTTAATTTACTTTTCAAAAATACCTATTAGGAAACTAGTTTTAAGTTTATGCTGCACTTTTAATTCAATTTTTGTTCTTTTAAATGTTTTTTTTTTTTTACAAATTGTAGACTTTTTGTTTGCAAATTGTATGTTTTTTGCTTGTTTATTAAATTGAATCATATGTTTTCGTTTTCAACTGGATTTTACGGGAAAAAAACTTGCAGTAGATGCTCTCTTTTGCAAATTTATGTGTACGCGAACGGATTTCAGTAAAATCCAGCACAAATTTGTACAAATTTTGGGGTAAACGAACGCGGCTATAATAAACCTAAAACTTAATATAAAAAAAACGGTGACAAAAATATTAGAGTTTTTTTATATATACTTTGACGTTTGGTATGACAAAAAATTGTAAGGTGAAGACCATATGTAATGTATGCGATTTTTTTTATTTAAGCTGGAGGTTTACACCGCTCGTTCTAGGCATTTGATATTTTCTTGACATTTTTTGAAGACCCATGCGACGCGTGCAAAAGTGCACTTCTGTCCAACGCGGTCTTATTTTGAAAACGGATGCAACACAGTAAAATTCTTTAACGTTGTGTCAAAATAACACAACACTGTGATATACTGTTGAGTGCCCCGGGGGTCTAGTTGGTAGTGAGCTAGACTATCAGTGTTGGGGTTGCGGGTTGGATTCCTGCAAGAGACTCTGGTCTCCTGCAGACAAGCATAGAGCTTCAATCAAACATTTCATTTTGTTTTTAATTTTAAATTGTGTGTTTTAAGCTTTGTTCACAATAGGCAGCAACATTTTCACTGCTGTTCACAATAGAGAAACAATTATTTTTTCGCAACAACCCACATTTGCAATTAAGAAACCGTTCGCAACTTTTTCCTACAGCAACATAATGTATTTATTATTATTTTTAAAACATTTTGTTGAAATTTTCATTTAAAACTAAATAAAATAATTACACTACGTAACAATTTTTTGACCAAATGCATTTGAAACGTAATCCTTATGTAAAATTTTCCGCTGAATCCGAATATGAAGTCAGAATTGTCAAAAGTAGAACAGTTTTTGAGATATTCCAAAATAACCGTTATTTGTGTTTTTAAAAAAGATGATGTGACTGATATGCAAATATCCAAAAAATAAAATTTTAGCCTATTTCAATACGAACATTTTGTGCCCAATAGGATCCAGATCGGTGCAAAAATGACAAAGTTACAGAAGATTAATTGAATTAACCCACAACAAATAAATATACAAAGCTAAATTTTTAGTAACAATAAATATTAAAAGTTGCTTGAAAGTTTTGAATTTCTATGTGGGTTAATTTACTAAATCTTCTGTAGCTTTGTCATTTTTGTACCAATCTATGTCTTGTTAGGCGCAAAATGTTCATATTAAAATAATCTAACGTCGCATGCAATAAAACATTAGGATTTTTAAATGATTGGTTTAAAAAAAATAACTTTAAAAGAGCAAAATTGAACAAAATCATAAAATTTTCAATGAAGCTTGAACTTTTGTCCCCTGTAACTCTGTCATTTCTTGACCAATCTTCACAAGCAATCCATGGTTATTTTATAAATTTTATAACCTTTTACTAAAAAGAAAGAAATACATAATTCGTTTAAAATTTTTTAAGATATTTGCATTTCAGTCACATCATCTTTTTTAAAAACACAAATAACGGTTATTTTGGAATATCTGAAAAACTGTTCTACTTTTGACAATTATGAGTTCATATTCGGATTCAGCGGAAAATTTTACATTCATTTGGTCACGACTTTGTTGAAATTTTGTCACGTAGTGTTATTAACGTCAGTTTCAATTTCATACAAATTGTTGCTGAAGTAAAAGTAGACTCAACTTTAGTTACATTTTTCAAAAAATTTTAGTTACATTTTCGTTTTAAAAGTGAAAGGAAAATATATGAAATACTTTGCGAAGAAGAAAGATAGAAGCAAAAACGAAACTGATTCTCTTATTGTGCACAATGCTTTAAAATGTAATAGTTTAAAAACGTTTTAAATTTCATAATTCTTAGCAAAAATTATAGAATATATGAAAGTATCCCTTGAACCACCAGAACGGTATACCGTTTTGACACATGGTTAGTTATCTGCTATTGCTTACGTAGAAAGCTAAGGTCACCTAGTGTTAAATCGCCTTGCTTCTGTCAAAAAGATTAAAACAAGAGTTTTTGTCATAAATCAAGTAACATTGAAATCATTTCGACTTTGAACATTTCTGACAAGTAAACAGCTGACATTAAAAAAAATAATTTAAACAAATTTATGAGTCTTTGATAAAAAAAACTTATGGAAGAGTTTAAAAAACATTCAGTATTGTATAAAAAAGGAAGACAGGACTAAAAAACAAACAAAAAAGAGCCGAAGCTTGGATTCGATAAATAAAGTGTTATAAAAAAAAGTTGACTGAAAAGGCTTTAATAACGCTAAAGTCAACGAATAACGCGTGTTATGTACTTTTACCTTAATAACTTTGAACGCGTGGTGTGGACTTCCGTGTTAATTTTTTGAAATCAGATTTTATGATCTGTGTTCCAAGCAGTAAGTTTTCGAACAGAAATATACGCTCATACGCTGTAATTTTAAACGAGCAAACAAATATGAAAATAAATTTACGTTTATTGTCAAACTTCGCCCCACAGGCGACACTCAAGTGTATACATATGTATATTACAAACAAACGATGCAAAATAATAAAAAAATAGGTCCGTGAGCATACTATTACAACATTCAACTGGGTTAAAAACGCTTTGATACGAGTAACCTTTCAGAAAATATAGCAAAATTAAAAATTTTCTTCGTCTCACAGGCGTTGCACAGACAGGTATTTGGCCCTAAAAGTCGCTCAAAATTCATTTTTTTCTATTAGCGCTACAACCTTTTTACTGTTATTTTTTTAAAGTCAGGTAACACCTCCAAATAATAGAACCAACATGGTGCGCTTGAACCTTTCACCAGCTGCATGAAGTCAGTTGGAAGTTACCGTTCGCCAAACGTGCTCGTGCGATTGTTCGATACGTTCAAAACTTTACTGTCTTCAAGTATTCATATTGTGGTGATAAAGTAGATTTTGTGTTACACTCTATCATGGATTGTGTACAATCAGCTATGTGCTTTATCTAAGACTTAAGTTTTACATTGATTCTAATTACTTACTAGTTTTTTTTGCCCTTAATGGTTAATCTTTACAAATTAACCAAAGGTTTTAAACTATTTCTGTTCATTTCTGAGCTTAAAGTTTGATAGTATTTTGTAGAATAGGCCCTCCAGAAATTTAAAAAGCAAAAAACAGCCACCCCAATCCACCCCAAAATTTTTAGCGGGTTTTTTAGTACATGGGCTTTGAAAACTAGGTTAATCAAGAACTTCAATAAAATGTCATTTTTTTATTACAAAATTTAGAGACCAACTAGGCTTATTGGTGGACATACCTAAGGCAACACTAATGATGGGAATACCAGTCGCCGCTTTTTTGAAGAAAACGAAAGATCAGCATCTGGGATTGACAAAAATTTAATATACCGGTTAAAAATAATACTCGAGGCCATGTGCTTTGGTATTAAAATAAACACCGAAAAGTACGAGGCTTACTGTAAGGAAACTGCTGAATTGTATGTTTCACTTTATCAATTTCACCCAATGACACCGACATTGCACAAGGTGTTGCGCAGAGCCAACTCTGCCAATGGAACAACTTTCCGAAGAAGCGGCAAAAACCCGTAATAAACATGTTCGCTTATACAGGCTGGATTATTCTAGAAAATTTTAAAGAATGAAATTCAACCAAGATATGCTAAGCCGGTTGCTTTTGACGTCAGACCCTCTTCTGGCAGGAATGAGGAAGAGCAAATCGAAAAAGAAGAAACCCCTTTTGATTGAAGTCTTAAATTTACTTGAAGAAAACGACATTTGTAACGTTAATATTGAAAATAAAGACGATACTGCAGAAAATGACGAATAAATAAGATTTATAATTATGTTTTTGCCTTTTTCTACACTGAAATACCCTAACCTACCTTTAAATCCAGTAAAATACTAATACAAAATTATAAATAAAAAAAAAAAAAAAATACTAATATAAAATTTTAAATGGAAAAAAAAAAATATTTTGTAGCGACTTTTAGGGCCAAATACCTGACTGTGCCTTGTTTACCATTCAAGGGTTAAAAATTGTCTGATCTCTCTTTTATTTTAAATCATTTTTTTCGCTTTTTGCTAAAACCAAATTTTTGCATTCATTTTTGAGTATTTTTAAATAGATTTTAGTGTATGGTATATAAAAAAAATATATGTACGTTTATATAATATATAAACATGTTATTGTATGTATCTACATATATTTATTAGAGATAATAATTATATTGTATGTATAATTAATTAATTATTTTTATTATCCCATTATTTTTTTTATTTAGTTTGTAGTTTTAATTGTATGTACATATTAATGTATGTCTAGTGTAAAAGTATGGAAATTGTTTGTCATACATAGTTGTACTTTCTAAGCTGCAACTTGCTGCATGCCAATAGTTTTTTCCTTTGTTGTCTTTTGTTTTACCTTTTAACATGGATTTTAATAAATGTGTTATATTTTTGCTTTTTTTTAATTTTCCCCTTATTGTTTTCTATAGAACAAAAACAACAAAAACATTCTTCATCTACCACTGAAAAAACTGAAACGAAGGAAAAGGATGGAGCTGTAGTAACTACAACAACGAAAGGTAAATATTTAGAAAAAAATTTAATTAATAAAATTCATGTAGATAAGCAAATTTTTTGCAAGGAAAAATTAAAAAATCCAGGACTTGTTTAAAGGAGCGGTAGTTATTTTAGGGTTATGTGTAATGAAACCCATTTTTATACTCTCTTTATAGGTTTTAAAGGTCATTTAAAAAGCCTTTTTTGTTTTCTTTAATATTTTATTGTTGAAGCTTAAGGTCTTAGATTAGGTTAGCTTCAATGGGCAGTCGAAACGAAGACGGCTCACTTGGGTCCTTAAAGCGGTCCCTTTGTGATACCCTTAGCCAGTGGCAAGAGTCAATCAGTATTCACCATACTATTCCGCAGAGGTCACTGCGGCCTCGAATCACTCTGACTCCATGCAGAACAGAGAGATAGATTTTAGTCCAGAAATGGCAATTCCGGTTTCCCAAAATGTCTAAACCTTATATCCCTCAGACCGGGGCATTGGCAGAGAAAGTAAAACACCGTCTCCTCATCCTCCTCCTCCTCATCATGACGACTTTTACAGTCCCTATCACCCAGAGACCCGAATGACCGATATCACTGTCCTTATCTGGTCCATATCGAGACCAAGCAGCACGCGCGTTCTCACCGCGTCGTAGCCAGGCCATAAAGTCCTGGTATGCTCCCCCTGCTATCACCTCTGATCCCTTCTGTACGACTCACGTGTGATGAGAGTCCTGCAGCGAGCCATTGAAACGCCGATCAGGCTGTCGAAGAACATGTCGTCCAAGAGACTGCCTTGTTTGGCCAGACCGTCCGCAGTTTGCTTGCCCGGGCATCCACTCTGCCCAGGTACCCATGTCAGCGCTACCCTGGAGTCGATCTCATTTAGAGACTACCGGCATTCCACTGTTGACATAGATGTCGTGAAGACAACAACCAGAGCTGCAATGGCAGCTTTGCTTATATCTCTCTATATACGATAGTACCTCAGCCAGTTTGCCTGCAGTACACGATGGCAGCCTAAAAGAGACCCAATGCCCAATTCTCCGATGAAGAAACCTCAACCTACTCTACTGCCCATCTTAGAACCATTACTATAGACCCTAAGAGCTGGTTACAGAGATCGCGTCATATCGACCAGCTCATCATCATTACCATGATGAACTGTGAACAAAGCACCGAAAAAGGGTTTCGTAGTGCAATAATCCAGTCGCGCCAGGTTGTATGATGAGCGCATCGTGACCCTGGCATGACCGCTGTTCCACGTAGACCATCGGCTTACTGGCCCCAGCCTAATCGTGGAAATTAGAACCTGCTGTGCGGCCATGATGTCAACTGGCAGCCAGTTCAACATAGTAAAAAGCGCCTTCGTCGCTGTCGATCGAAGCGATCCCGTGATCATCAGCGCAACCAAGCATTCTGAAGAACCGCCCCCTACCAATGGCCGGCCACCACACTATGACCCCATAGAAGATCGGTTAAACCACCGCCTCAAAGATCCATTCTGCCCACAGATCTCTTGCAGATGTATATGGCTGCAATGGCCCCATCAACCCTCGAAAGAACGTTGAGTTCCCAAGATAATTTACTATCGATAATAACGCAAAGATATTTGGCACTGTTCGAGATTATCAGCTCCGTGCGATTTAGCCTAGGAAGCCTAAAGTTACTAACTTTGTTCTTTCTGGTGAAGAGTACCAACTTACTTTTCTGTGGATTGACACCAAGTCCACAGAAGACACTCCAGGAGCATAGCATCTGCAATGCAGATTCCATACAACGGAAAAATGTGTCCAGAAGCTAAAGGTCTTTCTTTCAAACCATTTATAGGCTTAGGAATAGCTAGTGGCCAGGGTTTTTTATACCAGGATGGTATGGGAAAAATCAGTATTTCGGATAAGAAATCTAGTATATACGAGATTTTTAGCAAAATTTAATCGTTTTATACAAAATCTAATTCGTGACTATATTTTGACGAAATGTACTCAAGATCGAATATGTCTTATATATTCTGTGAACTTTCCATTCAATTAAGCAGAAAACGGTTGTGTTGTGTGGCTCCTGGCACCGTCTCGTTAAAACCACATATCTTCCTGTTTATAACATTCAACTGCGGGTTGAATGGGCGGCCATCGGATTATTCGGATCATGTTCTACACTTTCACTAACAGAAGCAATATTTTCGGCCGTGCAAACATTGCGATGGTGCTGACCACATCTGTAAAGCTTCCAGTCTCTTCAAATTTTTTTGACGACCATAATCACCCCGAAAAGTGGCCACCTTTTAAATACCTTTTTTGTAGTAAGTTTTAACTATTTTTACATGCTCTTCGGTTGTTAAACGATCCTTGTTCGTAAATGGCAAATCTTTTACTAAATAATGATACATCAGATGACAGATATTTAACAGCTGACACCCTTGCAAGACCGGCGCTTTTGATCCACTAAATGGATAACCATGTATTTTGGTGAAGGGTATCAATTTGAGCAGTATGGGTCAAGCTTAATTGCTTGCTGGCGTAACATGACAAAAAATAGACTTTTCTGTAGAAATGTAGAAGAACCTCCGTAACAAATTTATATTTTTGTTAAAAAAACTAATATATATTAATAACAGAATGCACCGATTCTTATTAAAATGTGCACAAATTTGTTTAATGTGACTAAAAAGTCCATAATTTACCACAGCCGCCATATAAAGCCTATTTTCGGAAAATACTTCAGTACGTCTAAGACCATAATAAGTAATGCTATTGTAATAACATTTATTTTGTCTAAGTTTCATAAGATTAGAAATCATTCTGCCAAATTTCGTTAAGATTGATAATTAATTTACCATATGCTCTTATATAAAGCGCATTCTAGGAAAACACTTTCTTTTCTTTTGTGGTGCAATTTGGTTTAATTTAGTTTTATAAGATTAGAAATCACGCTGCCGAATTTGGTCAAGATCGGTCTATAATTTACTATAGGCCAGACTTAAAGCCCACTCTCGAAAAACAGTTTAGTACGCCAAAAATCGTAGAAAACCCGTGGAAACTACCGACCAATAGCAATTTGCTCTACGCTCTCGAAGGTCAGGGAGAGCAGGATCAATCACCACTTGGTAAATTATCTGGAGTCTAATTCACTTTTATGTGATAGACAGTATGGCTTTCGTAGAAGTAGTTCTACGTAGAGACCTGTTAGTGTTTCTTTCGGAACGTTGGAGTCTTGCTATTCATCAATTTGGAGAAAGAAAAGTGGTTGCTCTAGATATTTCCAAAGCGTTTGATTGTGTGTGGCACAGTGCACTCGTTTCCAAGCTTATTGCGTTTGGTGTCGGTAGTGATTTCTCTCGATTTATATAGAGCTTTCTCAAAGACCGCTCTATACGTGTTGTGATAGATGGGTTCTCATCGGAGGAGTTTCATTTAAATTCAGGGGTACCGCAGGGCTCTGTTCTTTCTCCTACGCTTTTTCTTATTTTTCTTAACGACCTCCTAGACCTAACTTCCAAACCTATCTATGTATTTTTTCGAAGATGACAGCAGCATTTGCCATCCATTTTCCTTTAATCATAGACCAAGCCTTACTGAAGTTGAATCTATGAGACAGAATATGAACGACACACTCAATCATGACCTTACGACAATCTCCGAATGTGTCTTGCAAATAGTGTCGATTTTAATGCTCGTAAGACCCAATGTTGTATGTTAACCCACAGACGTCTTGTGGAGTAAGCGTCATCTGTATCCATGGGTGTTTTAGCAATTGAGAAATCATACACTCTTGATGTTCTGGGCATGAAAATTCAGTGTGATGTTCGTTGGAACCGAAATGTTTTTTAAGCGTCGAAAGAAGCTTTCAAGTGTCTCGGCTTCTTTAAAGTACTTCACTCCGTCTGATCTCTTCACTATTTATACAGCCTATACCCGACCGAAAATAAAATACAACTCCCATATCTGGGCAGTGGCTTCATTGTCTATCTTGAGGCTTCTGGATCGGGTGTGTAAGTGTTCAGTAGAGATGGGCGAACTCAAACCTGAGACGCAGGTGCATGCCTGTAGTACTCGCCTTTTCAGCAGATCGAATCCGCTCGTTGTCGACTGTCCAATGTATCGCATAACACATTACAGAGAAAATTCGTTTCTTGGTCGAACTAGCCGTATGTGGAATAAACCCCAGCAAAAGTCTTCTCAGTCGGCTACAATTTGGAAAAATTCAAATTAAAAGTCCACAAACACTATTCCTTCTTTCCTTGTCCTTAAAACTATTTTCCTAATACCAACACAATGCATTGCATTATTAGGGGGCATACCCTGAGTGTTGGCTCAAAGTGAGGTCGGTTTTTCCAAAGTTCCATTTACAATTTAGCACGTTTACTTTTTTTGTGACATAAATGGTTAGAATTTGTGACTAGTTTGCTTCTTTAAGTAAAAACTTTCAAAAAAAACTTTTAAAAAATTTATTTTAATATTTACCAAACCCTTAATTAATTAAAACTCTCTAATATTTTAGTGACTACGCGCACTGTCACAGGATCAGCAGCGAAGCCTGTATCACCATTTGCCAAATTTAAACAACTTGACAAGTCAAATTCACAATCTGCAAAGTAAGAATTTAATTTAATACATATTTTTTTTAAACAGAAATACAACAAGGAAACAAATAAAAGTAAAATATTTACAAACTTCTTAATTGCACAATAAATATAGCACACATATCATTTCCATTTATGTATTTTTTTATATTTACTCTTCTAAAGGTGTCTGGTAACCACTTTAATATAAAGAATTTAAAATTAATTAATTATGGTAAAATTTGTAAATATTTATACGGTTATGGTGTGTAAAAATTTACTTTCATTATTTTTTTTTTTTTGTCCACAAAACTAAATCATTATTAAAATTTTCTGTTAAACTCTTTTTCTCAGATGAAAAATAAAAAAAAAAATTATGAGTCAAACAAGTCTTGTAAAATTTAAAGTCTTATAAATACTTGAAAGCAAAACAAACAATTGTTTAACATTGTTTTCTCCCAAAATAAAAATACCAGATATTAAAAACCTTATTTATAAAAAAAACTAGGGGATTACCGCGTGTTTCGGTTCGAAAGAAATAATCAACGAGTTCGAACAATTTTTACAGTTTATTACAATTTTCTTGCTATTTGTTCCGAATAACCAAAAGTTTTTTATACCTTATAAAAAAAATCTCCTTTCAAAACTGCAACTCTTTATTACGCACAATAACTTTTCATTTATGCCTCTATTATGGTAAACAACTTACAACTTAACTCTTGTGTAGTTGAAATTTTGAAGTTTTTGTTTTATGGTTTACAACTCTGTTATATTGCAGTTGTTTTAATTTCAACTTAACTGAGTTGAATTGTTAACCGTTATAGTGCCGGTTCACACACGTCAAGTTACACTCGTCAAGTCTTGAGTTTTTAGGAGAGAGGGGAAAAGAAATGGCATTCTCTTTTTCCTTTTCTCCTAAAAACTCAAGACTTGACGAATCAAACTTGACGTGTGTGAACCGGCACATAGGGGCATACATTTCCTATTGATTTATGAATACAACTCTGCCATCGTTCCGAACGAGTACGAAAATCGTAATACTCAAAACAAATTTTTCGAACTCGTAAATTATTTATTTTGAATCGAAATACGCGGTTAACCTCTGGCCTTTTTAGGACACATTATTCTGACGAAAAAACCCATTCGTTTACACACTTACGTAGTTAGTAAAAGAATTGTATTTTACAAAATAATCTTTATCAAGTTATATCAACACAAGGTATATGCATCAGTGAGAGAGAGAGAGATTTATGCTGGCTGTCCCTTTTTTTTGTATGTAAAGGATAACTTTTTTGCTATTTGGCTTTTCAGTGTAAATTTTGTCAGTGTAAAAAACGATTCGTGACATGTGGCAATGCTCAGTAAAGGCCATGTCAGATAAAACTTCATCGCTTTGCGTGACACTTCTAACTTTGACAGAAAAGCGTAACGCAAAAGGTGTATGTCACAATAAAAACTTTGACAACACTTACACATTGTGTGTTAAAAAGAAAATAAATAAAAAAAATTGTACTAGCAGATTGTCAAAGCGCGCAAAAAGATGAGAGTTGCCTAACTTTTCGCTTCGCTTTGCGTTAAAAGTTCTTTATGTGACATGTTTCGTATAAGTATGAATATTTCATCTTGGATGTCAAAGCGAATCTATAACGCAACGCGAAGCAAAAGTTTTATCTGACATGGCCTTAAAGCTACTTTTACACATTAATATTTTACAGTGGCTTTGTCACTTCTACGATGCATCTGTGATTGCACGTGTCTGTCAAAAATCACAAATTACAGACGGTTTTTAATTTTTGCTTTCACACATACATACATACGTTTTTCGTTGTATCTAACATATCGTTCAAACCAGCAAGTTATATAAGTGCTGGTTCAGACACGGCAGGTTTTCTTTAATTCTCTCTTAAACCGTCCATTTTCTTTGTTTTTTTACCTTACAGTGCCCATTTACATCCTACGATTTTTGTGGTTGCAACTATTGTCGGTTGTTTTTTAAAGTTGCTTTTGCGTTTACATCGTGCAATTTTTATCGCAACAATTTTCTGTGCGACTGAACTTAAATACAGTTTTCGTCAAATGAGAGAACGAATGAGCGAACAAAACGAATCGAAGAGCACACGTGCTTTTAATTCCTCTCTCCCCTCGCCAATAAAATAATAATCGCAGTGACAAAAATCGCACAATGTAAACGGACACAAACTTGAACTCATCTTGCATATTACAAACACATAAAAACAAAAGGAAAACAGTTAATTGACGAGTATGGGCAAATCTGTACCCCATTCTATTCTGTTTCCCCTTCCTTCTAAGAATTCAAGACTTGACGTGTGTGATCCAGCACTTTTAGTTCTATTTACTTTTTATTGTATTTCAGTTAACTGAAAATTTTGTATTTTAATGAAAATGTATATATAAATAGATTAAAATATGTTAATACTTGCCGAATGAAAAACAAATGGCTTCAAATTACCTGATGTGAGTTCTAAATAGAACACACTCTTATTAAAAATGTTTACACTGTAAATGCAGGCTGACATTTACAGAAGCAATTTTTTTCTTAGCTTTTACACCGCATGTATGCTGTGACAAATTTGACAAGCACGTTATAAAATACATATCGTGTAAAGCCACCTTAAGGATTGCCATTTCACTATGAATAGATAAACAAACGAGCAAATGCCTTCAAATCATTGAATTTTATAACCAAAGTTCGTGTTGTGTGAGAAATGTCCCTACAAGAAGTGAATGAGCGAGTAGTCACTTTTTTCACGTTGGTGTTAAGAAAATGATAGAAAGAAATGACAGAAAACTTGATTTCGGTCATTTCATTCTATCATTTTATTAACACCAACGTGAAAAAAGTGACAACTCGCTCATTCTCTTCTTGTAGGGGTGTTTCTTAAATTACGACCATTTTATGATGAGCAATTACTCTCACGCTTTGAAGCAGTCCATTGGTCACCAAAATCACTCGATTTGACCCCACTCTAATATTCAATTTTATTACGTGAGTCTTTGTCACAATGTAAGTCGTAGTCGTTCGAAATTTTTGTCGATAGAATTTCAAATTTACGACAACTATTGGGTGTTTTTTTAAGAGCTATAGGAAAATTTAAAAAAAAAACACATAAAATTCAGAAAAATGCATGAAATCTTTATTTGAGTCGATAGTATGGTCCATATAATTTAATGTTTGAAGATTATTTCATGCAAATGTTGACCGTGACTGCGCCTCAAATGGTCCATCCGCTTAGTCCAATTTTGGCATACTCTTTCCAACATTTCGGCCGGTATCTCATGAATAAATGCTTCAATGTTGTCTTCCAATGCGTCAATTGAAGCGGGCATGTGTGTATAGACATGAGCTTTAAAATAGCCCCACAAAAAATAGTCTAAAGGCGTTAAATCGCACGATCTAGGCGACCAATTGACCGGTCCCGAACGTGAAATAAAATGTTCACCGAACTCGCCTCTCAATAAGTCCATTGTTAAGCGTGCTGTGTGGCATGTGGCACCGTCTTGTTGAAACCACATGTCATGCAAGTCAAGCTCTTGCATTTTGGGCAAAAAAGTTGGATATCATCTCACGGTAGCGCTCACCATTCACAGTTACGTTACGATTCGCATCATCTTTGAAGAAGTACGGTCCAATGATGCCACCAGCCCATAAACCGCACCAAACTGTGACTTTCTGGATGCATTGGTAGCTCTTGCAATGCTTCTGGCTGATCTTCACTCCAAAATCGACAGTTCTGCTTATTAACGTACCCATTGAGTCAAAAATGAGGTTCGTCGCTAAACACAATTTTTCGATAAAAAAGTGGATCGCATTTTGATAATAAAATTCAATAATTTGCAAGCGTTGTTCGTTTGTAAGACGATTCATGGTTAAATTATAGACCAAACTGAAGATGTTTGACAGTGAAACAAAACACGAAACGTGCGTCAGCTGTTTAAACCAGTGTTGCCAAAAAGACAACAGCTAAAAAATCACCCGATACAATCTAAAACACATAGAAACTTTGTTGTTTTTCATAAAAATCATAATACTAATTTTCAAAACGACTCGTTTTATCCAACGACACTAATAATAAGGTCATTTTTTTACGTGAAGTTTCCCGTGTACAGCTGCTATTAGTGAGAAACCGACCGAAATGATGAAAAAGTATGAACAAAATTGGAGCTCACGGATAGACCGCCGAGGGTAACATTTACATAAAATAATATTTAAAATGTAAATGGCAGGCATTAATTTATCACCACAAATAAATATTTCATTCACCTTCTGTATTATTTTCAATTTTTAAAACCCAAACGGTAAAAAATCACCCGTTAGTTATAGAGGGTGGCTTATAAGTAACGCTATGATTTATTAAATGAATAACTGTTTTCTTTCCGATTTTATTAAACGTTAAATGTCAACTAAAAATTTAGATTATAGTTTGGAAATACATATGTTCACATTGTGTTTTGAAGATGGTGTCTTGCAAAGCCCATTGTTTGCTTCGACCTGACGTGCTCTTTCCAAAGCATTTCTCAAAATTTTTTTTTGGAATTCAGGCCCTAGCGTATTCACTTCTTCTCGGATTTTCGCCTTAAGATGTTGGATGTGTCTTGACATATTGGCGTACCTTATCCTTTAGGTGAGTGCCCCGGTAGGCTAGTTGGTAGTGAGCTAGTCTATCAGCGCTAGGGTTGCGGGTTCGATTCCCGCCAGAGACTCTGGTTTCTTTCCTGCAGACAAGCGTAGAGCTTCGCGGGGATAAGCTTAGGAAATTAAAAAAAAAGTAATCCCAAAAAAAAAACGTCGGGACCTTTAAAACGGGCGAACGCGGTGGCCAGTTAAAATCCGAAACATCGCGGTATTATTTGCAGGCCGAAAATTTCTCGAAGGAGTGCAATAGTTTGACGAGCTGTTTGAGCGGTGGCTCCATCTGTTTGGAAACACAATTCTAGATTGCTCTCTTCTTTGGGCCTTTAAAAATGTTCAATCATTTTGAATTATTTGATGTTCAACAATTATTCTTGGATTTTGTGTGTCCCATATTCTGCAATTTTGTTTATTCGCGTGACCATTGAAGTGAAAATGGGACTCATTGCTCATTATTTGATATGATCTTTGTGTCTGAATGCTCAAATGCTGACTTTCAAAATACTTATGTATGCGCCACTCTATATGTTTTCTAACTGTTAAACTCATACAAAAAAAAATTTATAGCTAGCATAAGGGCCCAACCATAATGTGCTTAAATTGAATTAAGCAAATGAACCATATTGAACTTAAGGAAACTTTTTGTTCAATTTTATGAAACTGTCATTTGCTTAAGCAAAGTGCGAAACTGATCGCACATTCCATACGGAATCAAATGTTTGTTGATTTTATTTTTGTTTTTTTAAATACATTTGAGAGACTTTTTATTAATTTTTGACAGTAGGTCAAGCAAGGCTATGCATATTATGGTTGGGCCGTAACTCTCTCTCTCTGATATTTACATATATGTATGTACCTTTGTGGATGTGCCTTAATCTATATCTCTTAAATAATTATTTTAATATATAAAACATACCTATAAACATTGTAGTATACATATTTTCTTATTGTTTAACCAATCAACAAAAAAAAAAACAAATGAAATATAATTTAATTAAAAGACAATTTAGATGAACAATTGAAAATGATAAAAAGTTCAAAAGAATTAAAAATAAAAATACATACCTACATTCATATTTAGCATATAGAATAAATGTAAATCATTTGTTGTTCAGATCACCAACAACACCGACAACACCTGGAGGCGGCTCAACTGCCTCACCCACGACCGGTAATCAACCTATATTCAAATTTACCGATCCAGCCCTAAATGCTAAAGCCGCCACTGTCAAGGAACAATTGCTACAGTGGTGTCAATCGAAAACCCAGGAATACGAGGTACAGAGTTTCTTCAAACAAACTTCTCTACTACAAACAAACAAAACCACAGACGCTACTTATTCCAAAAAAAAATACTACTAAATAATAATAAAGTCACTTAACGTTGATGTTGTAAACAATAATATTGTACAATATTTTTTAATTAATTTATAATGAAACATTTAATATTAATAATTTTTATTTAAGGCTTTTAATTTATTTATGCTTTAATTTTTAGTTAATATAACTAAGCTTTGAATTTAATATTTTGGAATTGGAATGCTCTAGGAACACAATTGAGTCGAACGTCGTGGGAGCTTTGAATTGAATTTTCCTAAAACAACCTCACAATATCGTCGTAAACGTATTTTTTTTTTCTTTTCAAAATAATATTAGTAATTTTATTCTAATTTCTTCGACCTTTTTTTAAATATTATTCTATTCTTGAAATAAAAGTGACCTTAAGCTCAAGTATAAATAAAGAAGAATAAAAATAATATTAGAAAATTAAAAATTTTATTTTTTACTTTTAATTTTTCTACTTCCGCTATTTCGTTAGCGTCTCCCTTTCTTTCTTGGACATATTTATATGCCAAAGCTTCTAGGTTTTAACAAAAAAGTACCATGATTTTTCTTCTAAGAGATTTTCATTCACTCTGTATACTGAACATACACATGATTTTATGTTTTTAAGTTCAATATTATAGATAATGCAAAAAGTACCACATGTAAAACAGAAATATTTAAAGAAAATTTACGTTTATCCCCTTCTTGATACTTTTTTTCTTCCCACTAAAGTAAAAAAAATTTTAACCTTGTAGTAAGAGCCCATAATTTAATACGTACTATATGTCAATGAATGGGAAAAAATAATTTGTAAAGAAAGTACCAAAAATTGGTACGAGTACCAATTTTAAATTAGTATTTTTTTTTTTTTTTTGATAAGTTACGAATCTGATATAATTTTAACTTCTATGTTTATTGGTTTAAAAGATAGATGGGTTGATAAAATGTTACAAAAAAAGGTCCCCAACATTTCCGAATTTCAAAAAAATAATGCACACCTGTCCGCTTAGTTCTTTGTTTTTCATCTCTTTTAGTATAGGAGATATAAGGTTAGCGAATTAACTCGTTTTTACCCCCTACAAATTCGATTTCGAAAAATACCGTCGATTCTCTGCTCGATATTTCAACTTTATAGCTTCAGGCGTTTAGGCTCTGCGATGAGGAATCAATCAGTCAGCCATTTAGTAACGTTACAATTTTATATATATGTATATAGATTTGGTTATGTTTAAAGTTTCATATCGGAAGCCGAAACTTTAAAAGTCAATCCCTTATTAATATTTAAATGAATTTTTATTGGTACTCCACCAGCACGATGTAAAATGTTAGTTTAAAAACGAACGGTTAATGTCGACCTCCGAAAAGCTGTAACGCAGTTATTCAACGCCAAACCATCAACCAATGCAGACGAAACGTTAAACGCACGAAGGGAGACAAATAACGGCGTCCTCATAACCCTTAAGGCGCCCGTACACGACATGTTTTTGTCATCTGACATGTCAAATTTCCCACTGCAAAATACATACATGTCGTGTGTTACCTTTTTAACTTTGCTTCTGTAAGAGTCAGACGCAAAGTCATCTGACAAAATTTCAATTAGAGCGTGTTCTATTTTCTTCTGACAAACCATCTGACATCAGAAAGCTATGCCGGAAAGAAAGAAACCGGCAGCGGCGTCCACTATTGACGGAATCATTAGCCGGCTGAAGTTAATTTTTTACAATACCGAGATATGTTTGATCATCTTACCATTGAATAGAATTTATGTGAATATATATATATATAAAAACCGTTTTATTATAAAATCCTAAATTGGTATCTTTGAATTAAAAGAAAAAAATGTTAAGATGGCTAAACTATTTTACGGCGCAAATAAAACTTTTCCTGGCGGCAGCAAGCTATTTTGAAACCGAGCACTACTTTGGTTTCTGCAATAACAATGCGAAAAAAAACAGAGACAATGGTGCCTATTATGAACTAAATTCGATTTTCGACAGCAGTCGAATTAGCTGATCGAACGAATTTTCATTTGGTATTATGACGCGCATTCGATAAAAATTTACTATTGTGATTTTGTTAATTCACAGTAGTACATTTTCGATCAGCTGTCACTTAAAATAAAAAAATGTGTGTTTACAAATTTAAAAAATAAAATTAAAGTTAAACGGGGCCACGGCGGAATTATGGTTGTTTTCAAATAATTTAGCTTCAGGGGGGTTCCATCCCACTTTTTTAGATGCTGAACTTTGCTGCAAATCATTTGGTCAAAAAAGAATTTTGTTCCATTAGGAATATGAGAGTTTCCAATTGTTGTTTACGACGTTAGACTTGCATAAAATGAACAAAACTGATAAAGAATATTGTATTTGGTATACGAACACAAAAAAATTTACAAATAGTTACATTTTCAACAAGTTTTTTACATTTATTTGCACCGTCGAAAGCAAATTTGTCTTCGTTGAAAAATTCGATGCACAACGAAATTTTCGACAGTGCTGCCAACTCATAATACCAAATTAACATTCGATAGTCGATGTTCGATAGCCAGCGAAAATCGTTTATCGAATGTAACTCATAATAGGGGCCAATGTCAGAAGCAAATTACATGTACGTTTGTGACCGAATATTATTAAGCTTATGTAAAACAGCGATTTTGACAGACATGCACAATTACATGTGACTTGAAAATTTGACATGTCAGATGACAAAAACATGTCGTCTATATGCTCCTTTAAGAAATAATAGCAAAGCTGCTTTCCCACCTAGAGTAGTTTTACAAATTTATTTTAAAAATTTTATATTTCTATTACAATACGGAGACAACCAGAGTATAAAATAGAATTAGATCTATTTGTAAAAAAATAAAACAGCCTTATAAAAGGTTTATAAAACGGATTTACTATGAAAATTTGTTAAAAGCTTTTTTGTAAACCTGTTTTTCTTTTTATAAATAAGGGGGTATCTACTTGGACGTGCGACATAGACACATATTTACGTTTGCGCCAGCTATTGTCAGCTTTTGTACGCTCTTACAGTTCAATTGTGTTCCTAGGCTAAGATCCCTCAAAACGGAGATTACAATTCTAGCTTTCATTAAAATTACAAAAAAGGCTGTAAATTATTTTTTTTTTTTTTGTTTAAATATAAGTATGTACAAATGTTTTTTTTCTCGCCCTAATACACATAATTTCTTGGCATGTCTGCTTTTTCAAATTATTTTTTTTACATATTTATTATATTTCGATTTTTTGGTGTTAATTGAAGTTTTATTTTTCTTTATTTGAAATTTTTCTAGAACATCGAAATAACTAACTTTAGCACGAGCTGGAATAATGGTTTAGCGTTTTGCGCCCTAATACATCATTTCTTGCCAGATGCCTTCGATTATAGTCAACTAACCCCCAAAAATAGAAGAAAAAATTTCGAATTAGCTTTCACAGTGGCTGAGTAAGTAGTACGAAGGCGGTTCAATAAGTCCGTAACATTTTATTAAACGAAAATTTGTTTTAAAAATTTTAATCCTATGTATGTACACATCGAGTCATTACGTTGCCAATAAGGTCATTTAATAAAAAAATTAATATTGAAAATAGTTTCGCTTAAGCTATTTTTGCGGTTAGGGTTCGATATGTGTACGAGCCCTTACCGCCAAAAAAGCTTAAGCGACAAAAAGACAATTTTACAGAAGAAGGTTTGCTTTTATTTTGTATATTTCATGTGAATTTTGTATAAAAATTGGCCCTTACGCTAAAATTGTTTTTGCAATAACATCGTAACAGTACCCTTGTGACTATGGTGCAAGTGTTGTCAATAAATTAATTTATTAAAAAAACGAAAATAATGTCGCTTAAGCTATTTTTGCGGTAAGGGCTTGATATCATGATATGGTTTTCTTAATATATATTATGATAACAAAGTTATGATATTTTATATATTAAATATTTCAATAACACTAATCTTGAAGTCTGAACGTAATATACATAATTCTCTCTACTATGAAATTTGACGTTTGCTGATATAAATTTGTTTATTTGATATCAGTTGTAGACGCTATGCTAGCAAATGCAGATTTTTAGCAGTGCTGCCTGAATTTTCTTGCGTTCCTAGTTTTATTAAAAAAAAAAACACATTTGAGCATAATGCAAATCTACATACAAATTTGGGTGATTTTGCATAGAAAATAATTACCATTTTTTTTTTGGCGATTTTTGGTAATTTTTGGGTAATAATTGGAGGGTTCTGAGCTGAAGCGAACCAAGTCAAAAAAGATCGAAAATAATTTTGCTTTTGACTATATTTAATTAACTTGGGTTCTTTGCTGTAAACTTTTTAATTAAGTCCGTTACAGAATTGAATGAATTTCAACTTTGCAGAGAATTTCGCTCCAGTTTTGACATATTGAAAATATTTTATGATTTCGGTCAGTTCAGCTCTGAACCCTCCAATTCATTTTTAAAAAAACTGAGAAACATTTTTGGGCGATTTTTCGCTTTCTTATTTCGACAAATTCTTCAATGAGATAGTAATACTGAAAAATAACGGAAGAAAAAAAGGAAAATTCATGCGCACGGCCGAAGTCCAGCTATGCAGAAAGCTTTGGTTGGCGAGTTCGCATTTGAAAATTCGGAATTTTGGATTTGGGATTTTAAGTTTCGTGCATATGACCCCAACCCAAACAAGCATGTAGGTTTAAAACTACTTTGTAAGAATAATTGTTCAATAAAAATTGGGGGATTTTTCATTATTTTTTAAGGGCGATTTTTTCACATATTACTTTGGGCGGTTTTGCTTTCGGTGACTTATCTGGCAGCCCAAATTTGTACAAGGACCATCTTGAAACCCCTTTTTAAAAACATTTTAGTATGTTTACGACAGATCTTAACCTATCGAATGACATTTCGAGAGAATGTAATCAATCGTCTTTACGTTATAGAATGCAATTATCTCGAAGTTCAAAACAAGCTATTCAGTATCCCGTACGGCGATTTTGAGAAGTTAAATTTTGATAAAAGTCATTCGATCACGAATGCGCAGATTTACCCCAGTTGTTTCTATACGTCCGTCAGATTTTGAGCAACGGCATATAATACATTTGTACATATATTACTAAAGATGCCAGACAAATTTAAAAAAGCAGAGCTTGATAAAGAAAAAATTAAGCCAAAAGAGGTGGTTTTTAACAGGTTTATTTAATAATCTAGTTCATACCTATGAGAAAAATTTTTCGAGATTTATAGAAAATGTTATCCGTATTTAATACCGATAAATGAAGATAAATACCCTTATTCATAAAATAACCGGTGCATAAAAGGTTTATAATATGAATTTTCTATGAAAATATGTTTGATAAATCTTTTATAAACCTGTCTTTTTTTTACGGATCAGGAGGGAAAATTAAAAAAAATTTTGAAATTTTATATTATATTCAACATTTTTTATTTTTCGAGTTTATTCTATAGCTAAGGTAAAATGTAACAAGAAAATACAATATAATAGTCTGGTAGTTTATAAAAAAGTCATTCCTACAAATATACAAAAAGCTTTATAAAATACATAACTGAAATGTAGCTCATAGAATAAATTCGAAAAATAAAAAATGTTGAATATAATATAAAAAAAGTAACCTACGAAAGGAAATAATTCCCAGTTTCTATTTTCAAATTTTGAAATTTAAAAAAAATATTAAACTTTTAGAAACGTGTTCTTCTATAAAATTTTAAAACAACATAATTAATTATTAATATTTCTTAATCAATATCTTTATTAGCGAGAAAGCCGGCATAGCCCCCCTACTAGATGTTGAAGATATGGTTGTGATGCAGAGGCCCGATTGGAAATGTGTTTTTGTCTACGTACAAAGCATCTATAGACGTTTCCGTAATTGCCAATAAACTAGAACGACTTAAAACGTTTAACCAAAACAACAAGTAACCATTATCAAAATAAAAACACCAAAATCGTAATCAAATCCTTCAACGAAGTATTTTTACTAAACAATCAAACAATATTCAAAATTAAATATTGATAATAACTGCTTTGAAAATAAAAATAAAAAAATAACTACCATCTGCATATTTAGCAATTGAAATATTTTAAATCATCTTATGTTGCTGAAAGTTTTAGGAAAAAAAAATTTTTTTTTTTTTAAAGAATCTCTCAATTTAAAGTTACTCGTTTTACGATCATTACTCTACTGTTTTCTATTTAACTACCAAAATATGTAATAATATTTAAAAATAAACGTGTCTTTGATTCTATTATTATTGTTGTTTCGATACTCATATTAATATTATTGTGTAATTATTAATTTTGTATGTAATTTGTTTTTCTTTTATATATCTCATTTATTTTTATCTTGCAATTTTTTTCTTTGAGTTTCTTATTTTAATTATCTAGTATTTACTAACAATTTTAATTCATTTTATTTTAAAAATACAATTTAAACGGATCTTTTCTGTAATTTGTGAAATATTTTTTTTAATTTTGTTTGTTATGTTTTTGTTAAAGAAAATTATTTAATTGTGAAAAGTATAAATATAAAAAAGTAATTATTTTTGCAATGTTTGATTGAAACTAATTCAAACCAGAAATTGCAGCTCAATTTTTTTTATTATTGTTAATTATATATTCGACTAACTTTTGCGATAAGATTGAAATATAAATAAAAAAAAATATTATTAACATTCAAAGAGAAAGTTAAAATTGAAAGAGTTTTATTTGACTTGTTTTGTATTGAAAATAAGCTGAATCGGTTTTTCCCGAATATGTATAATTTAGAAATTACATATGGGGGATTTCATGTCAAGTAACCTAATTTATAAATCGATGTCTTCCGATTTGGATGAAATTTGCACCAAGGTTAGTTCTATTGGATAGTAGCTTAGACACAAAATACTCTTAAACCTTTTGTCTGATCCTGTTAAAAATTACTATTCAATAGGACTAACCTTGGTGCAAATTTTATCCAAATCGGAAGACATCGATTTTAAATTTGGGTCACTTGACATGAAATCCCCCATATATAAATACATAAAAAACAACTTATGGTAAGAGCATAAAAATGTAATAGTTTTTATATCCCAAAAGAAAAAAAAATTGTTCTTAATTCCCGCGGCGTTGCCCGCCCAGAATGAACTTTTGACTAGCTATAAAGAAATATGTATAAAGCCTGTATGTTTTATTGTGTAAAGATTGATTTACGTAAGTTTTAAATTTCATCAAAATCAAAGTTGCCCATTTGTCCCTTCACATTCCTAGCTTTAAAAAACATAAAAACCCTGTGTGTTTTAATTGCGCTGATCTATCTATTAAAATATCATCAACATTGGTTAGATATTTTCGGAGTGGCAGCAATTCTCCCTATGTCCCCTCTTGATCGCTTTACAGTCGGTCAGGGACAGAAAAGGTTATATAAGAGGCGGAATGGAGGGTGAACCGCGTTCTCATGTTAAAATGGCTTTATTTTTTTTGAGTACGGCAACTATTGCTTTAATAGGTCTCTTCTAAAAGGAAAACTAATATTTTCTGAATATAGGAAGTTTAGCGGCCCTGAACCCTGTCCTAAGTTAGTACCAGTTAGTAAAATAGAAAGGACAAACAAATCCCACAAACAAATTCGCATTCACCTTGCAATGTTTAATTTGATGTTTCTAAAGAAAGAAAAGAAATTAAAGAAAGAAATTTTATTTTGCGTATTTCCCCTTTTTGGAACTTTTTTTCTCTCCATCGAAGTATCAAAAATTTCAATATTGTAGTGGGAGCCCATTTAATACATATAACCTAAAGAAAGGAAAAAAATACTTTGTAAAAAAAAGTACCAATAATAATTACAAATGTTACCCAAAAAACGTTCTAATTTCTAAAAAGTACCAAATTTGTATTTGTTTTTTTTTTAGATAAGTTTCGGACGTGATATAATATTTATTTTTACGTTTATTGGTTTAAAAGATAGACGGGGTGACAAAAAGTACCAAAATTCAGTTCTAACCCGTTTTCTCCCTAAAAGGGCCGAGTTTCAAAAAATTACCAGACACCTGTCCGTTTATTTTTCTAAGGAACAATGATAAGTATTACATTTTTTTCTTGTCTCTTTGAGTTTTGGAGATATGAGTGAGGTTAGAATGGGAGGTTTACCGCCCCTGGACCCTATCCTAAGCATTTTAGTGGAACCTTATATAGCCTATGTTCGTTAGGAGGTTTCATTCTTCATTCAGTTGAAGAAATTTCTAAAATCAGACCGGCAATTCCGGAGAATACCTCTTACAAACATAATGACTTTTCAGCTTTATAATATAAGTACAGATAGATTTAATCCCTAAGACCAAGACAAAAACTAATTTTTTTCAAGTGGAGAATTAATGACAAAAATTAAACGATTTCATAATTAGCCATTTTTTATGGTTTGTGGCTTCTTTCTATACTTTCTATCAAATTTATGGATTATATCGCTAATGTGACTAAAGTCGGTAGTGAATATAAACGAAAAGTACTGTACTAATAGCTTTTTCCCATGATTTCGTTTCTTTAAATAAAATTGGTGAAATATGCAATAAGAGTGCTATATTCGGCTGTGCAGAATCTTTGATACCCTCCACCTACTGTGAGCGTCAAAATAAAGTAAACAGTAGAGTTGTCAATTATTCGCCTTTCAGCTTTGTTCGAATAATTGAAATAATTGTTTTTGTTCGTTCGATCAAACGATTTAATCTGTAAAATTATTCGATTAATCGAAGAGAATAACGAATAAAAAAATTATTTAAAAAAATACATATTTTAAATAGGATACAAGCGTCCATTAATTTACAACTACGGAAAATCTTCCATTTTCTTCTCTATTTTTTCTCAAATCAACTATGACTTCTTCTTCTTTTTTTTAATGCGTACAACTTTTCATCTTACCTCTATATCGTTGTATTACTTAAAGAAATCGTAAAATCCCTCCTTCTTAAATAATCCGATACAACTTTGGATTTTCGAAAGGCGTTTGCAGACCTTCCATCTTCAGCCAAACTTCTGCGTACAATTTCTTTTATAGAACAACCGCTGTCTTATTTTATGTATTTTTCCATTGGAACTAGTTCGGCATTTTTTTGTTGTCGTTGGATTATCTTCAGCTACATCGTTTTTAGTGGTAGGTGCCCATTTAGACAGGGAAACATCTGGAAGGGAAACATTTTGTTTGTTAGCAAATTACGGGTGGGGAAGAGAGAATGGTTTTTGTGTTCGGTACTCGGCGACACGCTTTGTTCTCATTTTCTTTGTTGACATTTACCTTGCTTTTTGAGAAAAAAACAACAATACTAACAGAATGTTTCCGGCAACATGTTCGTCTATGTGACCGCAAATGAAAAAACAAAAGAAAATTCCAGATGTTTTCCTTCCAAATGTTCGCTCGTCTAAACTCGGACTTATACTGTGACACTTATACTATGTTCACATTTGGGTTCTTAAAGCAACTCGAACGTGATTAAACTCTAATCACATCAAAATCCAAACCATATATTGAAGTGATTTCTTAATCACTTCAAATTGACTTGGTTACAACTTTATTAATCACATCGAATCCTCTGAACATGCCTTAAACGGAGTATAATATAGAATCGGTCACCATGAACTTACCCCTCACGTGTACAACCAACCACGATTTCTTAATGTTTTTATTTTCCCTTTTATAATTAATAAATTTTCACAACTCCATTATTAATATGTTTAAAATAATCTTCTGATAACTTTATTAAAGTATTTTTATGCATTTTTAATACTTTAAAGAAATATATATTTGTTTGTTGTTTTTTTTTCCAGTTTTGAAAAATAATAGTTTTTGAAAAACACAGGTAGGCCTTTGTGATTATGAGACGAATGTTTTTTTCTCTGTTCTTTACATAGGTGCAAGGTATATTTATAGCAGGTAGACTCGGAAAGCCAGCTGTTTATTTTTTATTTGATTGTTTTGTGGTACGAACTGTCAAATGTTGTATAGTAAACATGTAAACAAGTTTTTTGTCTCTATCTTTTGTCTTTTTTGTCTCTTATCAACCCCTTTGCCTTTTGACAGTTCGTACCACATAACAGCAATAAAAAGCCCTGTTGTTTGTTTTATTGTACAATTGTTGTAATCTCGCGGCTACCTGCTATAAATATACTTGCATAGGTGCATAGAAAACTACAGTCTTGTTTATAAGTACAAGTGGTCACTTCGTACAGTGAAAATATACAAAATAAAACATATATTTTTTTAATTACAAGTAAGTTGGTATTAGAGTTTTTTTTCCCGGACTTTTTCGATTCCCGGGAAAGCGGGAAATATTTTAAAATTTCCCGGGATCCCGGGATTCCGCTCCATATAAATAATACAAAGTAAATTTTGTTATTAATTAATGAAAAAGACTTTAATAAAATAACGTTAGGGAACTTGTTTACAAAGAAAGTAAAAAAAATGGTTCAATACTAAAAAAATAAATTGAAGATTGAAATAGGAACTTGAATTATTATCACCTCACGCCTTTATTCCCTATTATTATGCTTTAAAACAATAATAAAAACCAAATAAAAATTGAGGTACTCAAGATATGAGATCAAATAGTTAATTAATAAAATAGATAAAATATTTTAAAGAAATATATAAAATTTTTTAACGGCGCTTAGGAAATAACTTTCTGACACACTCAAAGCGCTTAGTAAGTCGTTAAAAAGTATATTTCTGATTTTATTTACTAATTATTATGTTTCTGAAAAATTTCGTTCATTTTTTACCGAGGTTGGACAAATAGTTAAAAGTTCACCGTTGTAGCATGCTGCGGATTCACAATCAGAGGCAATTTTTTCTTTTTGATAAACAACGTCTATTTCAGTCAAATGTATGTCAAGGTTGATGCAAAAATAGCATCAACCGGACTGCTTCTTTCATACCTTTTCATTTCAATAGGTCCATTTGTAATCTTTAGGACAATGTGTTTTTCAAGTTGTGTGTAATAGTATCTTACACGAGTTTCCAAAATGTTATTTTATTTCGGTTTCCCCGCACTTCACGGGTATATAAACCAACACAAATTAAAATTGAAAAATTTGTGTTTACCACCTAATAAACATATCGCTCCTTCATTGCATCATAGTCATATCTTAAAATTTTAAGTAACTTTAGCAAAGTTTTCCTTCATACCTTCTCGTATTATATCTCAAACTGAACCGAAGTTATAGCAAAATATATCTTTAAATCGGTACATTTTGAAAACTTTAATCGCATTTTGCCAAGATCGTTTGTTTTTGTAGATATTACTATGTTGCAATAGAGGAGCGATATGTTTAGGTATCTCCTATTTTTAAGACTTTTTCATGGACAATGAAACTTTACTGCCTGCTTCTTATTTTGAATTAATGTTCTTTATTAACTCTTCACTTCACTAAATGTAATATTTATCAACTGTTGCACTGCCCATTCTGCTTTTAGTAGATTTATTGCATCAGGAGACATTGATTTAAATACATGTACTAACTTCTTGTAATTGATCTAGTCCACAACCCATCCACAGATGCTAATTTTTAGAGAATAGAAAACTAAATTTCATAGTATAAATAGCTGTTTTCTGAAAATATGAGGAATTTTTTATTTCCCGGGATCCCGCAAGAAAAATCCCGGGAAAACGGGAAATAAAATAATTGAAATTCCCGGGAATTCCCGGGACGGGAAATCCCGGGACGGGAAATCCCGGGAAAAAACCCTAGTTGGTATGCTTATATATTTTTTTTGTAGAGTATATAGCTTTGTGAATAGTGTGTATATAAATATTTTTCAATTGTAGAACTCGTAAAATCACGCATCTCATGCATTCCCAGAAAAATTCGTCCAATTTTGTCGTGTCATATTTGGCTTCTCATGCATTTACTGATAAACATTACGGTATATGTGTTTTCATTTCTTTCATAATAGCAAAACTTTCCATGGCATCAGCGATGACAACAAAACGTTTTTATTCGATTCCTTGTGATGGGTTAGTTACTTTCCACTAAGTGCTGTCAGACTGGATTCTACAGATCATCTTCCAGAATGGAAAAAGTACGTCAGCTATGTCAAAATGATTGCAAATTTCGATCATATATAACTTGTACTAAATGCGGGGTCCATCTTTGTTTGAACAAAGACAGAAATTGCTTTGCCTTATTCCACGCATAAGTAGATCAATCTGTTTTAGATTTTGCAATACTCATTTTCTTTACTCTCCTTTTAATTACTTTTAATCTTATGAATATACAACCATTGAAGTGTTATTTCGTATTTTTTTACTTATGTTCCTTACACTATTTTTTAATTACTTTAAATTGCTTAAATAAAATATAAATATAAAAATTAATAAAAAAAAATTATATTATCTTTGTTGCATGAAACGCCATATATGGCAATAAATTTTTAGGGTGATACAGACAGGAGTGCATATGAAGCCATATTTGCCATTTTTTTTTTCAGAAAACTGACATGCTTTTCTGAAAAAATTTTGTTTGCATATCTTAATTATGCCATTTAAAATAATAATTTAAAAAAAGGGTTAATCAACTCAATCATCTCAAATGTAATGTGAACGGCTCTGATTAACTTAATCAAGATTTTGCTTAAACGCGTTTAAAAACCCAAGTGTGAACATAGCATTGTGAAGTAAACGAAAATTACTGAATTTAATAAAATAACTGAATATTCCTTTGTTTTTACGGTATATGTAGTTAATTATTTGATAGTTAATATTTATATAAAATAACTGAAAATTCATTTGTTTTTACGGAATATGGGGTTTAATTTTTGGCAGTAAAAATTAAATGAACTTTTCGTTGAAAATAAGTGAAAAATAGGTAGGCCGGTTGTTACCTTCATTTTCATTTATTTTATATTACAATTTCAGTTAATTTTACGTACAGAATATTGTGAGTGTATCAATACTCAACACGGCTTTTGCTTACTAAACATTGAGATTAATTACAATCAGGGCTATAGCTACAATATTTTTTCCTCTCCTACATTTTGTATAAAATCGCTAAAAACGTACGAGAATAAATAAAAACAAAATTGTTAGACTAATCGCCATAATTTAATCGATTTATTCGTTATTCGAAAATCGCCATTTTAAAATTATTCGAACAAGAGTTTGTTTTTGTTTGATCGATTAATCGAACTATTCTTAATCGGCTGACAACTCTAGTAAACAGCTTGTTTTCCAATATAAAAACTGTTATGTTAGTTATAAAAAGTTAAATTTCTACTTTGCCAAATTTGAATAGACTTCAAGCTATCATCTGTGAAAAATACGTTGCTCCAAAATTTGACGAAAGCAAGTTGGACAAAAAAAAAAACGTGATAAAAGGTAGAAATAACAAATTCAATGGAAGCATTTGGACAGACAAATTAAAAAAACATAAGCAGCAAGCACACTCTGAAGAAAATTCTGCAGGAAGAGTGGCAAAAAATGTCTACTGAGCATTGTTGCCAACTTTTTTTGAAGACTTACCGTCGAATCGTACTTCAAAAACCGCTAGAAGCCGCTAAATTTTGTATTTAGCGTAAAATGTTTCAAAATATCGCTTAAACCTCAATATTTTGCAAAATGTATATACAAATCAAGATATATGGTGCTTTTTTAAAGGTATACGAGTTTTTATTAAAATTATATACATAGTAAAGTTTTTAGTTTCCCTGACTTTTTTAGTCCCGGGAACGTCCAAGAATGTTTCTTTTAAAAAAGTGCCTAAAAGTAAGTAAAATATATTGAATAAAAAGGTTTTAAATTCAAATTAGTTTTAAGTCTTTTGCTATCACGTCTAGTTTTTTATTATGGGCTGGTGATGCTAATATATTTCATCATATCTGGAAAATGATTTCTCAGATTTTGATCCAATGATTGAGAACAAAATTTACAAATGATTACGAATAAATTTTTTTTTAAATCATCCAAATAACATTTTTTATATTTTTAACTGTTTCGGAGCTATTCAGATGTTTGATGCAATAAATTTGGTTTTTATGCAAAACAAAAATTACTAATATTTTGCCGGATTTGTCCGATTTGTATAAAATTACTAGCATATGACTTGGAATAAAATTCCTTTCGGGCGAAATATTAGACAGGCCCATAAAAAACTAGATGTAATAGAATCAATCTGTGAACAGATTTGAATTAAGCACGGTAAAGTTAATTAAAATCACATAAGAAGGTTCTTGCTCCCGCCTTTTTTTATTTTCCGACCTGTGTAATTAGCATAATCAACTATAAAACTACGAATTATTTTTGCTAACTGAACATTATTTGACAGAATTCCAGTTAATCCTAATCAAAAAAATTAATTTAAAAAAAATGTTTTTTTAGCGGAAGCGAATTCAATTTCGAAAAAAACCAAAATTTTTTTTCTTCTTACTTTATAATTTGAATTAAAAAAAAGAATACATACTTGAAATCTCTTATTTTATGAAAACATTTTAAATTTTCAAATACCTAGAACAAAAATTGTATATTCTTTTGATATTAAAAAAAAACCGCTAGATTTCCCGCTAACCGTCAAAACGGAAATTTTACCGCGATGGGTAAAACCGTCAAATTGGCAACAGGGCTACTGAGCTAACTTTGAAATGGGTGGAATCGATGCCAAAGAGATTAGAAGCCGTCCTAAAAGCAAAAAAAAAAAAAATCAAACAAAGTATTAGCCACTTCACTTTTCTTAGTATTTTAAAACTGTACACTTTTTTTGACGCGTTAAAAACGGAGTAAATTGGTTTTTTATTGCACTGTTTTTGTTGTATTTGAAGTATTTAAAATTTTTAATTTTATATTGTAATAACATTGTCCAACGTTTTGTAAATGATAATAAACTTCTTAAAATGTAAATTCTTTTTACTAAAATAACACTTTTTATATTGGAAAACAAGCTGTTTACTTTATTTTGACGTTCACTGTTTATGGAATTATTACTGGTTATGGAATTATTAATTAATCTTTATTTAAATGGAAGTCAGTATTAAAACTGGTTGCAGCTTAGACCTACATGCATATGTTACATTCTTGACCGAAAATTAGAAAGCCTTATGCTTTTATTTCTAGTCATATAAAACTCAATTTGATTATATTTGAGTAAAATATCATGATTCATAAAAGTTTTAGCCAAACTTGAATTATTTTCTAGAGGGGGAATTTATATTAGGCACATGGTAAATTATGAGCCAATTATCAGAAAATTCTGGAGAATGATTTCTGGTATTAAAAAACCCCAAATTCGAAGAAATTTCGATATAGAAGTGATATTTGTTATAGCGTTTTATAGTTTTAAAGTGGTTTTCAGAAGGCTGCTAAATATGGTACATAAGGTAAATTATGGTAATATTTCTGTCCATATTAAGCTAAATTGGAGCAAATTTTACCACAATATCTAAAGCTGCTCCGGTTTAGGCGTATTAAAATAATTGCCCACAGTGGGCTTTGAATGGGGCCTAAATTATAGACCGATCTTTACGAAATTTGACAGTGTGATTTCTATTCCTTTTAAACTGTGGCTTACCCAATTTTATTACAGTCGCATTATAATTTAAGGTTTTGGCGTACGAAACGGTTTTCCGAGAGTTGGCTTTATACGGAGGCTATGGTAAATTATGGACCGATCTTCACGGAAGTTAACAGCATTATTTCTAGTTATATAGAACGAATTTGTGCAAAATATTATATTAAGCCGTGCATTATGCCATTATTTATGTTAGTTTTTGTAACAAAACTATCAACTTTTTAGGGTGGGGCTTGACATTGAATTCATAACTCTTATCTTGCAAAACCGATTTTGCTAGATTTCAATCCCAAAGTAGAAGCAATTTGACACCAACATTGCTTTATTCCTTTGAGCTTTTCGAAAGTGAGCGTGTTTTCAACAGACGGATGGACAGACAGAAGGACATTTGATTTCTATGTTTAATGGTTTAACCTTAGGACTACATTGCGAAAAAGCAATGTGCGAAATTGAAGACTACATTTTCGATGACTTGAATGTGGAATAAAATTATACAATTTTATAATAAATTCGTATAATCTAAAGTTTAAGCATGCGTTTAATAAACGTATATCTATTTACTTTTTATTTTATTGGGGTTTTAGCTGTTTTAATTGTGGTCTGGCCAGACCAAGAGGAGAACTTAGTGGTAAAAAAGTTACCGAGAATCCTAGGGTTAAAAGATGTGTAAGAAAAATTTTCAAAATACAGGTTTTACCCCAAAAGTTCATAACTTCAAAAATGTACCAGACACATGTCCGCTTACATTTTTAATGAACAACGATATGTATTAAAATGTTTGTATCTTTTTAAGTTTAGGAAATATGAGGTTAACGAATTTCTACTGCACCAAGCGATTCGATTTTATCTGGGTTCTGATTCTGGCAGTCGTGATCGAGTACTTTCTCGATTCAAAAGCAATTTAAAATCTAATTATTTTAGCCAATACTAAAAAAATCGGAATTATTTTTTCAGTGTTGTAAAGCATTAATTTAAGTTTCACAATACTGAAAAAATAATTTCGATTCGTTCAGTATCGACTGAAAGAATTAAAAATCAAATTGCTTTCGAATCGAGGAATTACTCGATCACAACTGCCAGAATTAGGCCCCTGTATCCTTAATTCTACTTGCAATAAAAAATTTCCCATCGCAGCTCGCAATATTCGATAAATTTATCGGTAATTGTCTATTTTATAAATAAAAATTGTTATTCCATTTTCAAATAATTAATCAAAAAAAAAAAAAAAAAAAAAAAAATATGTGCCAAAATTTAAAGTAAAAATTTTAAAATAATAATCCACATATGTATGTAAAAACAAATTTAGCCAAAAAAAAAAAAAACCAAAACAAAAAATGTCAACAAATATTGAAATAATTCAATTTCTCTCGGAAGCAACCGCCATACGTTTATATAATAGTGTAACGACCACAGATCAACCCAGAGTAATTTATAACATACAACAGTTATCTCGTCCAGCCATGCAACAAAGTTCAATAGAATCCATTAGATCGTCCATTGAATTTAATAATTCATGTCGTATTTGCCGTTGGAATCGCAGTGATATGGAAATAACAAAATGTCCCTGTCTATGCAAAGGAAGTGTGGTATGTCCAGATACATTTTTAAGGTAAAATAAAATGTTCATAAAACTCTTTTTCCTCTTTCCCAGGGCTTTATACACTTGGCTTGTCTTAAGCGATGGATTATGCATAGACGAGACAATCATTGCGAGATTTGCAATGCTGTCTTTAACATACCCGAAGAAAATTTTAGCATAAAGCGCATGTTCACAACATTTTTTACACACTGCGCGGGTCCTATTTTAAAACATTTACTTTTTAGTGCCTCCCTAATGCCTTTATCTCACATTATATTGCAACAAGTTGTTCTATGCATGGAAAACATAAATTTAAGTCCTAACGAAAAATTGACAGTGAAAGAAGTGGTTGTGGCTTCCAGTGCTTTAATGACTTCAAGTAATTATGGGTCGACTTTCATAAAAAACTGAAGATTTCCTTCAGATCTATCTTTCCATTTATTTACAGGTGCCTTATTTTTCCATTTCTTCGAGTTTATTGCAATGCGTCTTATTGTGGTGCGCAACATTTTAAGACACTGGTGGATGTTTGGAAATGCCACGGATTTTGCGCTCATACAAATGGAAAGTGAAATTTCAAATTTATTTGGTTAATATGTAAATAAAACTTGACAAAATGATTATTACTAAAGAAATTGAAGCAATTTTAATAAGAAACGAGTGAGAGTGCTATATTTAGCTGTGCCGGATCTTTGATACGCTCCACCAAGAGGTCGAATATTTTAGGAGTGGGCTTTATATGGGATCTTTAAATAACACAGATAAACATTTTAACTTTTTTTTTAATTATTTTAACTATTCCAACTGTTTCTTATGTTTTTTGGTATGCTGCAAGGCGAATTGACAAGAAGGTGAGGTCAACTCTATAACTACAATGCTTTTGTGGTCAGATTGTCAAAAATATTGCTATTAAAAAAAGAGGTTTGTTTACATAAAAAAACTAGTTTGTATACAAACTTTGACAAGTCGACCACCGAAAAAAACACCATATGTTGACATGACCCCTTTAGTCAATTCGCCTTGGTATACTGGAGCCGAAAATGAACTAAGTTTTCTCCCATAACGTCACATTTACCAGATAACGGTCCATTTGTGTTTTTCGCTGTATACTTTTCTTTCAGCCGACATCCAGAGTCAAGGTGTGGTTCAATTAAAATAATTTATATCTAATTTTTTGATATTCTTTAATTCGGCTCGAGTTCATCAAATTTAATTTTCATTAAATCATTTTCACTGAGGAAGGAATTTTACAACTTGGAATTTTTTATTAAAATGTATTGATCATTTTTCTTGGCTGAGCTGGGATTTGAACCCGGGTTGATTTTTACATGTTTCAAGAATCACCACATTCTATCTTCAGAAAATCTTTGAGTTCTAACCACTGCGGTGCCCGCCAGCCAACAGTCAAACATCAATCTTTTAACCAGTAGTACTACTACTAGAAAAAATTAAAAATCAACAGTTCAACTAAAAATCAAAATTGTTCTATAATTTATATATATTTTAATTACGCGTCGAATGTTTGCCAACTGGCTTTGATCGGAAAAAAATGCCTGAGGTATAGTGGATCAAAGCTAAGATTTTATACAAATTTTACGGTTTTTACCAATTATTGTCCCTTTGGACGAAGTTTTTACCACAACTGATAACAAAATCCATAGTGTTCTACAGTATATACCGGCTAATTACCCTACACAGAAAAATATAAAAATTGATTTCAATTAAAAAATTTGTGATATTAATTAAAAAATTAATTAATTTTGCACCAGTAAACAAATTAATAGTATCAATTAAACCAGTTAATAGTATTAATTAAACGTTTAATTCACTTGATTAAATGTTTAATTCAGTTGATTAAAATTTTAATTAAAACTGATTATATTTTTGATTAATGCTTTAATTGGTGAAAAATGTGGGAGAATTTTTTCTGTGTACGCTTAAATACCTTTCACGCTCATTCACCTTGAGTTTTAAATCCCCGTTTTTTTCTTCCATTTTTCAAACAAAAATCCACGCTTAATTGCCTACGCTTAATTACCTAATTCGGGTAGTTGCCTTAAAAATTAAACTCCCAAAACAAAATTACACCTAAATTTCATTCGTTTAATTGCCTCAGTACTATTTGATAACAACACAGCAAGTAATGCAACCAAGTTAACATGTTAATAATTTTAAAATATGCACTAACAATTTTTTAAAAACAAATATGCCCTTATTCTGGGCTCACTAGAATAAAGTTATGTTATAAGGTTAAGATTCTTAGAAGAGTTATTTGTGCTGAATATTATCTAGAATGCAAGAAAAAGTCGCTTTTCGCTAGTATTAAATTAACTATATTAACATTTAAAAGGATAAAATAGCTTGAATATTTTAGGGATTGATATTTGAATAGAATCTGTATGTTTAAATGTGAACCGATTCAACAATATTTTACTTGCAGTAAGAAGTTTTGGGCCAAATTTTATCTTAATATAAACATGGTTAAATGGCTTATGAACATAAAAAAAGAAGTTTGCATTGGGACTATGTGATATTATAGACCGATTCTCACAATTTAATAGGTTTCGTTCTTATGACAATTAAAACGTATTTACCAGCCAGATGGACGGACGGACACGAAAAGATCACATTAAAAAGTGATTCTGATTCGATCGGTTTACTAAACGATGCGTCCATATTACTGTTTCAGCACAAATTTACATAATTGCTTTTTCCTTAATTTTGGAATAAATTTTATCTTAGGCTTAGCTTTGGCTTACAATTGTAGAGTGAAAATTAAATGTAGATGGCGTAAGTAAAGAAACAGAAGATCATCTTTTAACCAGAAAAACGTGAAATATGTGTGCAATAAAAATGCAGCAATAGCTAAAATATGCACATTATTCACAAACAAATTGATACCAAAATTCATAAAAAGCTCTAAAACGGATAAATATGTATGTATATCGTTTTTGTCTTCATTCAAGAAAAACCATGCAATTGCATGTTTACGGTTTCCCAGATCATAAGTTTGTATGTATGAGTACGCTTTTGTAAGTAGGATATGACAGGACATCTTAAAAAGCATTACAGATAAAATGATAGAGAACAAATCCTATTGTTTTTTATTACTATCTCTTTAGATTAAGCTGAAACATGTAAAAATTGCTATGTATTAACTTTTTTCATACAAGTTGAGGTATCTTGTAAATAAATACGTTTAATTACCTCACTCAGTACCCATGTTCTTTAACTTTACTAAGAATTTCTCGCATCGAAAAGATGTGAAACAAAATATTCCATCGTTTCTCGAAAAGACAGAAGAAACTGTGTCTGTAACTCATATCGAAAACTATCAAAAGAGATTACGTCGTTTCGTTATAAACGTCATAACATTACACCTAACACATATCGTTGACGGCGACCAAAATTTACTAAAATTGAAAATTTTTCAAATAATGTAAAGTGCGACTTAGTGTTTGTTGTTTGTAAACGAGTTTTGAAAAAATTCGAGTATACATATGTATTATAAAAATGTTAAAAGCAAAATAATTAAACAATGCAAAAATGTGCCAAGAACAAAATGTTTTCATTATTATTCTTTGCATTTTTAATTGTTTTTTAGTGTTAAAATTTTTTCTCGCCCCATTTTTATTCGTGAGTTTTTTTGACAGTTCAAAGCGGGAACTTTTCTTACAAAAATGTTTCAGCTACACGTTTTCTGTAAATTGGCGAGTAATTTCCTTACGTGACAGCTAGGACTCGCCAAAAAAAAGTGACAGCCACAGTTTAGTGAGAAAAACATCTGTTTGCTTCAATATATGGCATTTTTGTTTCATTTTACACATTTCATTCGAAAAGTTTCTCGACGCGAGAGTTACAGAATATGGGCACAGGTAGTTAAACGTATTCTTATGATAACCTCAACGAGGTAGTTAAGCGTATTCGTTTAAATGTTTACCCCGCATAATTACCCAAAAATATTGGCATTTTTGGCGAGGTTATTATCCGTGGAATACTGTAATTATATTTTTTAGTCATTCAAGGCGAATTCATCCCAGGTAATCTCGGTACTTCAACAAGTACAATTCGTACAAAAACCACAAGCAATTTGTTTTTGTAAAATCATTGTGCAATGTCAAAAGCAAAAATAAAACAAAACAGAAACAAATATAATAAACAAAATTTTGACATCCAACAATTATTAAGCTAAAAAAAAGCTATCAGCAGGGCTTTTAAGATCACCTGTAATAAATTCGCATTGTAGTCATTTGATTAAATAAATTTAAAGTTATAATTTACTTTGTGGGGCAGGCGCGGATCCAGCTTGAGCCTTAGGAGAGGGAAATTTTTTATGATACAAAAAAGTAAAAAATTTGTTTCCGAATTTTTTTTTTGCCTGCTATTGAAGAATACGACTTGGAGAATATGTAAGTGGTTTCAACAAGACGGTGCCACATGCCACACAACTCGAGCGAATATGGCTTTATTGCAAGAGACATTTCCTGGCCGTGTAACTTCTTGTCGTGGCAACATCAACTGGCCACCAAGATCATGCGGTTTGACACAATTAGACTTTTTTTGTGAGACTACGCGAAAGACCGTGCTTATGCAGATAAACCTTTAATTCTTGAGCACTTAAGAACCAACATTCGTCAAGTTATGGCTGAGATACCGCCCAATATGTATCAAAAAGTGGTCCAAAATTACCTCAAAAGAATCAATGCTTGCAACACTTCGCGTGGTGGTCATTTAAATGATATAGTGTTTCACACATAATGTCAACGTTCAAACTTTATAATAAAAAAGAAATATCATGAAAAAAAATATTTTATATGTGTTTTATTTACGTTTACTTTTGAAACCGCAAAATGGATAACCCGTTATTAATGGCATTACACAATTTTTTAGGTCAAGACCAAAATTTGTCAAAGCTTTAAGAACTATTGACAAAAGTGCCTTCGCATCAATTGACACATCAACTTCATTATCAAAATCCTTTGAAGCCCCTTCAAATGCGCTTACAACAAAGCCAAAAATTCTTCCCTAACAACTTTTTGTTGTATGTTAATAAGGAAATCTGGCTTTTCCCCGACAAATTCGTGCTTTCGTCAAAAAATATCGAATGGAATTTTGATTCATATATATTTCAAAATTTCAAATTCAAAGTCGAACATGACGAAAATGTGATACGAAAAACGGTTGTATTCAAATGTATATAATAATAATTATCGTTACTAGGGCAACCAAAAAAAGCATTAAAAAACAGTTTTAAGCTCTTAAAAAAAACGTTTATAAACATAAAAATAAGCTGTTAAAGTTTAAAAAAAAGCAATTTAAACTTGTTTATTTTCCACTTAATTCATTTAATACGCTGTTATAGTAAATTAGAAGTTGATGCAATAAATTTTCGAAAAGAAAACTATGTCTGTTTAGTGTCAACAAGTTCTTGTACATAGAAAAAGTTCTTCCTACGTCTACAGATGTTAAGGGAGCATATTTAAAATTGAGTATTTGATCTGATGTATATTTTATACGATTGGACTCATAATCCGCTTGCTTCCCAAAATCTTTTAATACCGAAAATCCTTCATTTTTTAATGAAACTGATTTAAATTTTGTATCAACTTTGTCTCCTATGTCCCCTGGAACACGGGATATTTTTCTTACGGTCCATAACTATGTTCACTTAGATAACCAATGAAAAATTTTTTGTTTCCAATTTTGGTTCAATTCCTGTAAAACCCCAAAATTTACAGAAATTAACAATATTTGATATACGTAAAAATTCTTATTAGCTAAAACTATATTAAAAAAGGAAAAAACAGAGAGAAGGGAACTAACAGACGTTACTTTATACAAAGTATGATGGTAAAAGACGTTACGACTGAGGAATTTGATCGTGAGAATACAGCTATGGAATTTTCGAGAGAAAAGAACTTAAACAAGCAAATAATAAAATAAGTTGATAAAAAGGCTTAATACTAAAACCAAAAACACATGAAAATTATAGACAACACTATAAATAGTACGTTACAGTACCGCTAAGACAGAGTTGCATAAAAATCAAGTAAGAAATTATAGTCGGTCAAGCCCGACCGTATGATACCCAACACCACAGTATTTAAAAACAAGTTTCGAGAGTGTATGGCTATATGAATAGGGATCTATCTATGTTTTAAATTTTATTAAAATCGGTTACATGGTTGCTGATGGGCAGAAATTGACTTTATCTCCCCTCGTGGTCCTATTTTTTAAAAAATGCATACCTTACGTGTCTATATAAATATGGATCTATCTACATATGTCTTAAGTTTTATTAAAATTGGTTTGATAGTGTGCACAAAGACCCTCTTCCGGATAGCAGCTTGTATGGGGGCTATATTAAATTATGGACCGATTCGCCCTTGTGCCAGTTAGAAACACGTACCAAATTTCATTAAATTATCTTTAAAATTGCGACCCGTACATGGACAGCCAGCCAGCCGGACGGACTTCGTTAGTTTGACTCAGCAAGTTATTCTGAGTTGATCGGTATACTTTAGGACCAATATTTTAAGGTGTTTCTCACATCAGCACAAATGCATAATACCCTCTCCACTCTTTAGTGTAGCTATAATAACATGCAAAAGCATGTTGCATGTTACTTACATTCCCTACTACAATTGATTGGAATTCTTCCAACATTAATTGTAGTTGTAAGTAGGTTAAGAAAAAACAAAATGCAAAAAACAACTTGCAAAAGCATGTTGTGTAAGGAGAAATAAACTCATTGTTAAATTTTGATATTGTTACAAGTAGAACTGTGGCTTATGATTCTTATACGCTTAACAGTTTTATTTGGTTTAATATCTTTAGTTTTTCTAAAATCTTTATGGATGAAGTTTCCTGATGATCTGGCCTAAGCAACCAGTGAAATGCGCATAGGAATAGCTTATCCCATCAACAATAAATTTCAAGTGTTTTTATCAAGAATAAAAACTGGGAATTAAGCACGAATAACAAAATCTTTTAAATTAAATTTTGTATTCCTAAAAATTACTTTTGATAATTTATAAAAAAAGTTGCACATAAAAAAAATAATAATAACGAATTTTATTAAATAAGTTTTTTTTCGTATAAAAAAAATGAACAATTATCTTAAAATGGCAAAATAAGCATTGTTGCCAACTTTTTTTGAAGACTTACCGTCAAATCGTACATCAAAAACCGCTAGAAGCCGCTAAATTTTTTATTTAGCGTAAAAAGTTTTAAAATATCGTTAAAATCTCAATATTTTGCAAAATGTGTATTCAAATCATGATATATGGTGCCTTTTTAAAGGTATACGACTTTTTTAAAAATTATATATGTAGTAAGGTTTTTAATTTCTCTGGCTTTTTTAGTCCCGGGAACGTACAAGAATTTTTCTTTTAAAAAGTGCCTAAAAGTTGGTAAAATATTTTAAATTCAAATGCGCTTAAAGTTTTTTTCTATCAGGTCTAGTTTTTTAATATGGGCTGCTGAAGCTAATATAGATATGTATTTCATGATTTGTCCGATTTTGATCCAATGATTGATGATTAGGAATGAAATTTCCTTTTACAGCCTGTTTTTAGAAAATGAAAATATTTGTTCGTTCGTAAAAAAAACGAACGAAATCAGATTTAGGTTTTCATAAAATTAAAAAACATTTTATGTGAGTGACAAAAAAAGCTTTAATTTTTTTCTACATATTTTTGGTTCTTATAAAATGAACATCTTCGTAATAAATGAAAACAAAAGTGAAAAGTAGACGATAAGTAAAAGGCATTCGTTTAAAAAACAAATCACCGCAAAATTAAATATAACTGCGATATTTTAAAAAAGGAAACTTAATAAGCTAATACTATTGTAAAATATTCTATAAAGGTTCACTTATAATTGCATAAATATGTATTTACAGGTTCAAAAAATTCTAGAAACAATGGAACTACATACGCTCAAAAATATGAACATATGTATGTACATTAGAGCGGGTCAACATCCTTACAAAAAAAGGTTTGTGCCAGTCACCCCCTTGAATGAAAGTTATGTCAATGATGTTTCTAAAACGGTTAAATTTTATAGCCACGCCTCCATATGCAGCCCATTTAGTTTTTTAAATATAGCGCTGCCATTTAAAGTCCGATCACATCATGTTGCGTACCGTTGTTTATGGCATAGTACGTACTCTAAAATTAGAGCTTAAGAATAACTCTGGATTTCTGATCGATATTTTTTGGCATTTGCAAGGCATCGACACACTGTCAAAATCAATCTACAAAAAGTTTGGGTCAACTTTTACACTTATGAGTTAATCTGACAGCACAGATAATTATACGTACGATGCCAAATAGAAAACTGTCCTTTTTAAATTAAGAAGATTTAAAGGAAAAATAATATACGGAAAGTGGCCCAAGCTAAACTTGCAAGCAAATTTTTAAGGACTGTAGTAATTTTAGAAAAAAAATATTACTGTTTTGTTGAAATAGACAAGAAAACAAAGGACATTTGTAATGAAATGCGTGCATATATTTTTTAAAAAAAAAAGGAACGATGGGAATTCCTTTAGTTCAAATTTTAAAATTGTTGGACGTGTCAAGTCTACAGTGCAGAACGTAATAAAGCACTTGTCTGAGTCTCAATTTATATTAAGCAAGCCAAAAACTGGAAGTCCACCCAAAATTTCCTTACGAGTTGAGCAATTTATAAAAAGTGTTGTTAGTGAAAATCCCATAATAACAGCTCTGCAAATTCGAAACACTTTGGAAAATTACCACAATATTAATGTTCATACAGAAACAGTGCGAAGTGTTCTGCGAAAAAGCGGATTACATAGCCGCGTACCAAGAAAAAACAATCATTAATTGGGGAAATAAACAGATAAAAGCGACTCGACTTCGCATATGCAGACAAAACAATTGTCTTAAAATTAAATAATTAAATAAATATTTGCTTTCATTTAAAAATTTTTGATTTATTTATTATTTTAAATATCTCTAATTTTTGGGAAGTAAAGGAATTGTTAAGGCGTGCGTTCTATTATCTGTGTGACTGTTCATACAGTGTAGTGTAAAATACCCCGGCTCTTCCGAATGTTCCAAAAAATTATATCTTCGCAAATATCTTCTACATATCTATATGTTGATGTGCAGCAAAAGATCTTCTTTATGTATTTCTTTTATTTATAGCCATTGTTGTTAACATTTTCATTCAACAATTTTATTTTTACTAATTTAGTAACACTTTTTATAAAATATTTGGTTTTTGAAATTTAATTTTAATTTTTGTAAACAAAAGCCAGGGTTATCCACAAACACAAAACCTTAATATGAAAAAATAATATAAATGTACGAATATTAATGCATTGGCAATAATGTTAATTCACGAAAGAAAAAAGCTTTATTTATGTCAACTATAAATAGACGAAAGCTTTTAAATGTTTTTTAAAAACCAAATTTTGAACATAAACGTATTAAAACGAAAACTTCAAGTGAGAAGACTTATGTTTTACAAAAACAGGCTGTTATTAATCATCCAAATAACATTTTTTTATATTTTTAGCTGTTTCGGAGCTATTCAGAAGTAAGCTATGATAAATTTGGTTTTTATGCGAAACAAAAAATAGTACTGTGGCAGCAATGCTGCACGAGGTCAATCCTGCATTACACATAAAATATTTTAATCTGGTAACCCTTAGAATTCAGCTAAAAGAGGCTGCAACAAAAGGTGGCACCACTAACATTGTTATTTTAGTTTTAGTCTAGATTATTCTTTCATATAGCAACAGACGCTGAAGTCTTACTTTTGTTAAAATAAAAAGTCATTAAAAATACAGAAATCTACGTTTCATTATTTATCGGTTACACTGAGAAAACAGTAAACCACATTGGTGACCCCGAGTGTTATGGAAAAAAAAGAAAAATCTGACGAAGATTTTCATGATTCTCTGGACAACATGAGCGAGACAAAAGAAAATGCAGCATCGAGTGCAAATGGTGTTCGTGAAGTTTTTAGGGTGGGCGTCAAGCCACCGACATTTTGTAAAGAGCAACCGGACATTTATTTCATACAAATGGAATCACAGTTTGCCGTTGCCGGAATCAAAGTCGATGAAACAATGTACCACCATGTTATTTCATCATTGGAACCACAATATTTAATTCAAGTTGCAGACATTATACGCAACCCACCACCTGGTGAAAAATATGATGCCATAAAGAAATCTTTGATTGCTGAATATACTGATTCAGACCATCGTAAATTAAGAAAATTAATTAAGGAAATTGAACTTGGTGATCTTAAGCCTTCTCAGCTTTTGAAAAGAATGAAGGACTTAGCTGGCGACAAAATATCTGACGACGCATTAAAATCATTGTGGATGGAACGTTTGCCAGAGACGGTTCGCTCTGTTGTGACCATTGTTGATGGTAATTCTTCACAAATGGCTCTACAAGCCGATAAGTTAATGGAGGTGCAAAACTACCCTAGTATATCAACTGTTCAACATGATTCAACTTTAAGAGCAGAAATAGAGGAACTTCGTAATCAAATTAAAGACATGCGTGCCAGTCAAAATGACAGAGGCCGTTCAAATGACCGAAGTTATCAGCATAACCGCGGTAATTCAAGAACAAAGGTACGCTTTCCTTTTTGCAGATTTCATTACAGGTTTGGCGACAAGGCTCGTAGATGTGAGGAACCTTGCCAATTTAAAAATCTCAAGCCGGAAAACTAACTCCTGCTCTGTCATCGGCGGCAAACAGAGTGGAAACTGCAGAAAGCCGTCGCTTATTCGTAACGGACCAAAAAACCAAACTGCGATACTTAATCGACACCGGCGCAGATTTCTCGGTTTTGCCACCTACAAATCGTGACGTACCACATTCATACAATTTATACGCAGCAAATGGTACGCCAATAAAAACATATGGTACGAAAATCATTTCAGTCGACTTTGGCCTACGAAGAAAAATGGACTGGGAATTTCTCATTGCCGACGTTACCAAACCCATTATAGGCGTTGATTTTTTACATGAATTTGATCTTTTAGTGGACGTTCGTAAGAAAAAGTTAATTGATAACAAGACAAAACTCATGGTAAATATAATTTTTGACAAAAGCTGCCATGAACAGATTCACACAATTTCGCCAGCTGAAAATGGCTGGGTGAAACAACTATTAGATGAATACCAGGATTTAACACAACCATTTAAGTACACAGCAAATTCTGAAAATTCTAAAGTTAACCACCATATCGTAACTGAGGGACCGCCAATATTTTCAAAGCCTAGGCGACTCAATCCCGAGAAACTGGCCCTCGCAAAGAGGGAATTTGAATATATGCTAAAGCAAGGCATTTGCAGTCCGAGCAGCAGCCAGTGGTCAAGTCCACTACACATGGCACCGAAGAAAACGCCAGGTGAGTGGCGACCATGCGGCGACTACAGGCGATTGAATACGGTGACCAAACCAGACAGGTACCCCATCCCTCATGTCCATGACATTTCACAAATGTTGCACAACAAGTCCATATTTACAACCCTCGATTTGGAGCGGGCTTATCATCAGGTACCCATTGCACCAGAAGATCGTGAAAAGACAGCCATAGTTACACCGTTTGGTTTATACCAATTTAACGTTATGACATTTGGTCTCCGGAATGCCAGCCAAACTTTTCAACGATATATGGATCAAATTTTTCGTGATTTGGATTTCGTGATCGTATACATTGACGACATATGCGTAGCATCATCGGGTGAAGAAGAACATGTCCAACATTTGAATATCGTTTTTGATCGTCTTCGGCAGCAAGGCCTAAAAATAAAAGTTTCAAAATGTGTCTTCGGGCAAAATGAAATAAATTTTTTGGGCCACCATATAACAAAAGATGGCGTATCACCTACGAGAGAAAAAGTTGAAGCAATTTTAAATTTTAATAAACCAACACTCACATGTGATTTAAGACGATTTATAGCACTGTTGAATTTTTACAGACGTTTTCTTCCAAATGCGGCATATAAACAAGGTAAGCTACAAAAACTTATAAAAACCAACAAGAAAAATGATAGAACACCAATTAAGTGGGATGATGATGCAACAAAAGCGTTTGAAGAATGTAGAAACAGCCTCGCTGAAGCAGCTCTATTAGTTCATCCCTCCTTAAATGCAAAATTGGTTCTCCATGTTGATGCCAGCAACTTCTGTGTTGGTGCAGCAATTCATGAGGTAGTAGGTCGTACTCTTCGACCCCTTGGTTTTTTCTCGAAGAGGATGTCTGATACTCAAAAAAGGTACAGCACGTTTGATAGAGAGCTACTGGCAGTCTACCAAGCAGTAAAATATTTTAAACACATGATTGATGGTCGTGATTGTACAATTTTAACGGACCACAAACCACTTACGTTCGCTTTTCAACAAAATCCGGAAAAGGCTACCCCTAAACAAATACGCCAACTTAGCTTCATTAGTGAATATACAACCAACATTCAACACATTTCTGGCAGAGACAACGTCGTTGCCGACACATTGTCGCGGATCGAGGCCATGTTTAACGCCGACCAGGTAAATTTTGAGGAGCTTGCATTAAGCCAACAAAATGATGATGAATTAAGAGATGCCGAACAAAATTCGTCACTACAGTTAAAACAAATACAGCTACCAAATTCCCAAGTGTCGTTATGGTGCGATGTTTCAACAGCAAAAGTCCGTCCTTATATTACTCCATCATTCAGAAGACAAATATTTAATTCAATCCACAGTATATCACATTCTGGAAAACGTTCAACAGTAAAGCTGATCACCGAACGGTTCGTCTGGAAAAATATGAAAAATGACATCACCAAAATGGTTAATTCCTGCCTTGAATGCCAAAAAACTAAGATAAATAAACATAATCGAAGCGCTTTACAACAATTTAATGTCCCAGATCAACGGTTTCGACATGTAAATATTGACTTAGTGGGACCGTTGCCGATATCGGATGACTTCAGATACGCTTTGACCTGTATAGACCGATTTAGTCGTTGGCCAGTCGCTATCCCTATTAAGGACATAACAGCAGAAACTGTAGCACGAGCATTTTTAAGCGGATGGATATCGCAATATGGTATGCCAAGCGCCATAACGACAGACCAGGGTAGACAATTCGAGTCGAAATTATTCAAGAAGCTAACTCACCTGACTGGTTCAAAACATCTTCGTACAACCGCTTACCACCCACAGGCAAATGGCCTGGTGGAGCGCATGCACCGTACTCTTAAATCTGCTATTAAGTGCCATACATCTACAAATTGGACTGATAGTTTGCCAATAGTATTGTTGGGACTGAGAACAACTTTCAAACCAGATTTAAATGCATCAGCAGCTGAAATGATATACGGATCCACAATCAGATTACCGGGTGAATTCTTTGAAAAACCAACAGAAGAATATGTTGAAAGTGATTTTGTAAAAAATCTTCGTAACGTTATTGGCAATCTAAAACCAGTTCCAACGTCAAACCACTCATCGCAAAATGTTTTTATACAAAAGGAACTTGCAACCTGCACTCATGTTTTCCTACGGGACGATACAGTTCGCGCACCATTGAAAGCACCCTACGACGGTCCTTATGAAGTCATAAATCGAAATGATAAAAATTTTGACATCAGAATAGGTGCTAAAATCGTAAAAGTAAACATAGACAGAGTCAAGGCGGCATTTATACTCAACGAAAACCGGCAAAATCTTTCAGAAAACATTCCAGTTCAACATCAATCATCATCTGATACTGATGTTCAAATTGTTCCGGTAAATCAAACACAAATCGAAACACCAGTACAGCAGCAACCTGCGGGGAGTGTATATGTACCTCTGGAAACATCACGTTCAGGTAGAACAATTAACATACCGAAAAGATTCGTACAATTTGTTGCATAGCAACCATATTGAAAGGGGAGTGATGTGGCAGCAATGCTGCACGAGGTCAATCCTGCATTACACATAAAATATTTTAATCTGGTAACCCTTAGAATTCAGCTAAAAGAGGCTGCAACAAAAGGTGGCACCACTAACATTGTTATTTTAGTTTTAGTCTAGATTATTCTTTCATATAGCAACAGACGCTGAAGTCTTACTTTTGTTAAAATAAAAAGTCATTAAAAATACAGAAATCTACGTTTCATTATTTATCGGTTACACTGAGAAAACAGTAAACCACAGTACTATTTTTGGTTTTCAAAATGTATAAAAAATTATAAAGACGAAAGTTTCACATTTTTATCATTTATCAAAAAGCCAGATATATTACGAATAAAATAAGAAATATATTATGAAAATGTCTAATATTTCGGCCGAATTAAGGCGGATTTGTCCGATTTGGATTAAATTACTAGCAGATGACTTGGAATAAAATTCAATTTAAAGCATTGCTAGACGTAATAGAATCAATCTGTAAACAGATTTGAATTCAGCACGCTAAAGTCAATTAAAATCACATAACAAGGTTAATGAAATATGAAACTACGAATTATTTTTGTTAGCTGAACATAATTTTACAGAATTCCAATTAATCCTAATCAAAAAAGTAATAAAAAAAAGTTGTAAAATGTTTTTATAGCTGAAACGAATTCAATTTATGAATTATTTTATGAAAAAAAATTTAAATTTTCAATTACCTAGAACAAAAATTTTATATTCTATTGATATTAAAAAAAACCGCTAGATTTCCCGCTAACCGTCAAAACGGAAATTTTGCCGCAATGGGCACATAAAAACCGCTAGAATCGCGGTAAAACCGTCAAGTTGGCAACAATGAAAATAAGTAAAAAAAAAAAGCCGATATCGCAAAAATAACTAAAAAAAGCCGATATTGCCAAAATAAACAAAAAAAAAAAAAAAAAAGCCATTACAAATATAGCTAATTTTCATTGTTTTTTATGATCGGAATTTGTGTTGAATCAAAATCTTTCTATCTTGTAAACCATCATAACACATATGTATGTACATAAATATTGCATATACTAAGGCTTATTTATAAGTCAACCGCACGCATTTTGAAGTCAAACGTTTACTCTTTGGATTGAATGTAGAAAAATAAGTATTTGAATACAATATACTAGAATGTTTCATTGGAAATCACTAATGCTAGAAACACAACTGGGACGAACGACAAATTATTCACAACGAATATTCGCCGTCAGAAATAGAAAACATTGGTATGTATGAAAATACACACAATCATTGCGTTGACCGAAATTCGTCCTGCGTAACGAAGCTGTAAATAATCAAAGGAAAACATCGCTTCTATTGCGAATTTGGCTAAAATTTGGAAAACTGGCGAAAATTTTTAATATTTCAAACAAGCCATAAAATTGTTTAAAAGTCTCTAAAACTATATCTAAGGAATGGCAAAAATTCGCTAAAAATTGCTAAATTAGCGGAAATTCGCAAAAATTTTCTAACAGCGGCATGATAGCAATGTCTACTATTTATTATAAATCGTTAAAGCTGTAAAGAATCAGACAACTTACAGGAACAAATCGCGAACATGACTGAAATTCGCGAAAAATGGCAAAATTTTAAACAAACCGAAAAACTAATTTGAGTATTTATTTTTATTAATTAAAAAAAAAAAAATTCAAGTCACATAAATACCTGGAATTCACGTATTTATTTTGTCTCATTTGACGAATTTACGCAACAGATTCTTGCCGACGAATTTGTCGGTCTAAGCGAAGTTCGCCGTTCGTCCCGGTTGTGTTTATACCATAATAAATAACTATGTGTTAGGATTAAGATTTGGAAACTTTTTGAAAATTTCGTTAGAGGAGAAATTTCCTGTTTACCCCGCATGAATCCGCGCCTGTTATAGGGTGTTAAATGAATTTTAAGAAAATGTCACACATAATGAGAAACTTCGTATACCCTCATTCACGACTAGTGGTAGAGAGCATAACAAGTAATTTTGCGGATATTATCGGATGTGTTCTAGAATCCGAATCCACTCGAAAGTGGATTACTTATCGAATTTAATCAAGAATATATCGTTACCTAAAACGTAAAAGACCCTAACTGAACCAAAATTTAAAATCGACTTTTTCATTGATTTTTATGTTATTATAGCTCATTTTAAACGCTTTTTATGTTATTTTTCGACAATTTGTTTTTTTTTTAATCGATTTAGCGATCTCAAATTGGTTTTTGGGTTTGTTTCAAATTTTGCAATACTTCGCGAATTTTAGCTATGTTCGCAATAAAAAGCCATTCGTTCCTGTAAGTTTTTTGATTCTTTACAGCTTTAACGATTTATAACAAATAGTAGACTTTGCTAGCATGCCGCTGTTAGCAAATTTTTGTGAGTTTACGCTAATTTAGCAATTTTTATCAAACTTTTGCCATTCCTTATAGTTTTAGGGACTTTTAATAAATTTTATGGCTTGTTTAAAATATTAAAAACTTTCGCTATTTTTGGAAATTATTTTTTTTTTTTGTTATTTCCCGACGTTTTGTTTTTTTTAACCTGTTTAACGATTTCAGATTAATTTTAGTGTTTGTTGAAAAGTTTGCAATATTTAGCGAATTTCAGTCATGTTCGCGATAGAAGTGAATTTTTCCTGTGATTCTTTACAGCTTTCACGATTTTTAATAAATATTAGACTTTGCTATCATGCTGCGGTTAGCAAATTAGCGATCTTTAGTTAAACTAAAGTTTTTTCAAACGAAAACTTTGAATATACAAAAACATGCGGATTTGAGAACATCAATTTATGAATTATGCGGAGTCAAAAATTTTTTCGTTTTCAATTCGAGTCGAAACCTAGGGTATTCATTGAATCGGGCTTTTGCTTTAATCGGTTAATCGTATAATCGTATAACAGTATAACTGTCAATGTATAAATACCCGTTAAGTTGAGTTCCGTTGAATTGCGTCACCCGCTTAATTATTTCGCAAAATAAGACCGCATTGCGAAATACAAAAGAAAATGTTTCCGTCTACTTAATGTGTTTTTGATCCACAAACGTAAAAAAATTATTTTGCGGCAATAAAGATTGTACGATGGATGTAACTGATTTTTATTTTGTTTTAAAAAGCCTAATTTTTAACTTTTAATAAAATATTTTTTATTCCACTGTTAAATCAAACACTTTACTTTAGCTGCACTTTTGTGCAGGTAACGACAATTGTGTACCTGCACATTAAGGCAGGTAAATGCATTTAAGATAGCTGCATTTTTGATTTACCTGCACAAAAAATCGTGCAAAGGAGATTGTGCAGCTAAGTCAAAATTACTGTACACATTTTTGGTTTCTTGTGTTTCTATATTTTAACTGTACTTATGCGCTGATGGGACGCAGATGAGCAGAAACATTTTATTTTTAAAAGCTGAATGCGTTATCTTGGTTTCTTTGTATCATGATTCAGATTATCTAATTTCTCAGTCCTTTTACAGGATTTCTCTTAACATATAACATTTTCCATTATGCCATTATTTCGGCTAATTTTGTTAAAGATAGTTTGTGTTACAATCGAGAGTTTCTTCTATTGTTAGGTCATCATCTGACTCATCCTGGCAAAGCAAAAAATGTATTTCCAAATCCCTAGTTTCTGTTTTTGTACTGTATTTTAAGAATGTATTGCTGGAATACATATACCTTTTTTATATGAGACGAAACAAATAATTAAAAACACTAAAAAATATGTTATAATACTACAAAAAACTAAAAAAATTTGTAACATCGGTTAATCGGTTAATCGACTGAAATTAACTGGTTTAATCGTTAATCGAAAATGGCCAATTTTAAATTAACCGATCAGTTAATCGGGTAGTAATTAATCGGTGAATACCCTAATATACAATAAATGATTTTACCTACAGGGTCGATCTTCGCGCTTTTGGGAAAATGATTGCCAAGAAAATGTTAACCAATTTTTTAAAAACAACTTTAGGATGTCACGCGAAAATTTTAACAATCTTTGCCAATATTTGAAAAATCTACAGAAGGAAAACTCAACATTTTGATGTGCTATACGATTTGAAAAAAAGAATAGCTATAGCCCTATATGCTTTAGAATCCTCTGCTGAGTATAGAAGTGTTGGTAATTTGTTTGGAGTTTCCAAGTCGATGGTATGCAAACATCAAAGTTAGCTGCACACATAAAAATAAAATAGTGGCCACTTTTTCACATAAATATCCAATCATTGAGAAATCATTGCTAAAAAAATCTCTTGCTGAAAGCCAACTCTTAGCTGAAAATTGTGAAAGTATTCATATGTGGGGTAAGAGTTCCGGTTTATATAATTGGGACTCAGCCTTTAGGTTTTCAAGAAATCTAACGAAACCTTACCCTTTCAACGCCGAAAATAATAGTAGAAGAAAAACTTTTAATTACTTTTTATCAAAAGCCAAAAGAGTTGTGGGAAATGCATTCGGTCAGGAATGTATTTCTAGAAAAAATACATTGTATGAAAAAATATTTCTAAACACAACTTTTTTTGTGTACTTTGGTGCAGATAACATTGTAAAATTCTATATGGTTGCATTGTAGAATGCATTTAAAAAAGCGAGTTGCTTTGCAACTGACGTTTTGGAACTCACACATAGTTAACAAGTAAGAAAGTATAGTCGGTCAAGCCCGACCCTACACCACAGTATTTTAAAACAAATTTTGCGAGAGTGTATGGCTATATGAATAGGTTTCTATCTATGTTTTTAATTTCATTAAAATCGGTTTGATAGTTTCTGAGAGGCTTCCTATCTCCCCTCCTGGTCCTACGATTCGACCCATTTACAATAAGCTTGGTCCTTGTGCCAATAAGAACCTATATGCCTAATTTTATTAAATTATCTCCAAAATTGCGACATGTACTTTGCGCACATGGTTACATGGACAGCCAGCCAGCCTGTAAGCCAGTCGGACGGACATCGTTAGATCAACTCAGAAAGTGATTCTAAGTCGATCGGTATACTTTAAGGATGTAAAAAGATTTTGTTACATCAGTTAATCAATTGATATTAACCATTTATCGTTAATCGAAAAAAAGCCAATTTTTAATTAACCGATCAGTTACTCGGGTAGTAATTAATCGGTTAACCGAATGAATACCCTAGTATATATCCTTTACCCTTTAAAAATAAAATTTTTTAGTTTGAAACATTGTACAATTAACAAGGTAAACGCAAAGTACAAAAGTTGGGCAATTTTTAACGTACGTTGAGTAAATGAAAACTATTAGTTTGTTTTTTGATTTGTTTTAATTAATTTTTTTTTTGCTATGCGTCACCAAAAGATAAAAAATGCACAATTAAATAAATAAAATTGTCTCGGTCTTGATTAAATATCCGTCTTCAAAGTGTTCAATGTGTGCAACTTCTCCGTTGCTACGTTAGTGACAGTTAATAAAAGCAAGTACAAAGGATTCTATGTGACTAGGCCTTAACATGGGGTCTCCACCTGACAATTTTTGTCATAATAAACGTCAAACTTCATATTAAAAAAAAAAATGCTAACAAAAATATTAGAGTTTTTTTATATAGACTTTAACGTTTGGTACGACAAAAAAATTGTCAGGTGAATACTCCATGTTAGTTAAATTAAAAATGTATTGTTATTCTTTTCATATAAATATGCAATTTTCCACTACATTTCTGAACGTATAGGGCCAATATTTAATTTATTTTATACATTTTTTTTAGACTTTTACTGGAATAACCTACACAAGTATTAACCTAGTGCACTTCCGTAATATTTTTAATATTTTTATGTCAAATTGTGTAAAAACTGTAATGGGAGTTAACCATTTTGATATACAATATATAATTAGAAATATATATTCAAGGGCTTTAAAATAATACCAATATTGGACCTATACGTTCAGAAGTGTAGTGGATAATCGCATATTTATATGCAAATTTTAGAGTTCCATAACTTGAAAACTATGCGTTTGCGTTACTTTTTTCACTTAATATATTTTCCTTATTTTTCAATTTTTTATCATCCTAGGTAAACTTGATTTAAGCCAAAAAAATTTATAAAATAAATCCTTCACTTTCTTTTTTAGCTGTAGAACACTTTAGCCCTTTTACTCTTTCAACTCATGGCAGCTCTGTTTTTTCGCTGCATACATAACACAACTCTGGGTACTAAAAAGTACTAAATACTAGTGCTGTGAAATACATGTTGATGGGTTCTCGCTAGTAATAAACAAATTATTCGCAGTTCAAAAAACTTTAAAATAAATAAAATAAAAAACATTTTAAACTTATAATAACAACAAATAAAACAATACATATTTTTTAACACTACCTTCTAGTACTATTAAATTCATACTTAATAAAAGTTTTTTGTTTTTAGTACTTTTTGAGCTTGTGAGTACTCGGGTAGTTAAAAATAAAATACTTTATACTTTAACAACTCGAATTATTTCTTTGTTTCATCAGCAGTTGCAAAGACGGAGTTCAATAATTATTAACAATTTTAAAGAGATTTTGTGCACAAGAGCGTAAAAATTACAAGAAAATAAACTATCAATAAAACATACCTTTTTTAGAAAAGTCTTTACTATAAATATTCTATTATTAATACTTTTATAGATGTTTTAAATTTTCAAGCAAGATAAAAATAAAAGTAAACTAAATTGAGTGTAGTAAAAGTGAAAAAAAAAACGAAAAAAGTGTTTATTGTTGTTACTGTGCTGCTGCTATCTTTAAGTTCTGTCTGGTCTTTGCGCGCTGCTGTGGTATTTTCGACAATGGCACAGCTACTTACGGGAGTGGGGACAAGTCGCGAAACTCTGTACGAAAGATGCCTTTTGTGTTTTGTGAATAAATTAAATTACAATCATCAAACCTTGAATAATGTCCAGCAATTACGTTACCTGCCACCAGGAGTGCTTATTGATATTTATGTTCTGGTAAGATTTAGTTTAATTAGTTTTTTAAAGGCAGTTTTTGCTGTGAGTGCAAATCCATATTTGTCTTTTTTAGACTATTGTCCAAAACTGTTGAAAACTCACAACACATTTCATGTGATAAGCATATGTACATATGTATGAACGTATGCACATAACTAAGTAATTATAATAATTTTCCTAGTTTTCGAAGTACATAATTAACAAACTTGTCCATCAGTTGGTATTTATATAACTTTTTTCTAGGGTTCGATCCGATATCATAGTTGAAATACCTTTTATTATTTAATTTAGGAAGTTACAATTATTAGAGATTCATATTTTAAATTGTAATTTTAAATTATTTAATATTTACTGATACTGTATTTGCTTAACTATTGTTTTTATAGCCACACCACAATAGGGGAGAGGGTATTATGCATTTGTGGTGATGTGTGTAACACCTTAAAATATGGGTCCTGGACCCACCTTAAAGTATACCGATCGACTCAGAGTCTGGCTGGCTGTCCATGTAACCTTGTGCGTAAAGTACAGGTCGCAATTTTGGAGATAATTTGATAAAATTTGGCTTTTAGGTTCTTATTGGCACAAGGACCAAGCCTATTGAAAATGGGCCGAATCGTAGGACCACGAGGGGAGATAGGGGCAATTTCTGCCTCTCAGAAACTATTTAACCGATTTTAATGAAATTTAAAACATAGATAGATCCATATTTATATGCATACATGAGCTATGCAGTTCTTAAAACTTGACCGACTGTACTTTTTTACTTGTTTTTTATTTATGTATTGGATTTACCAGTGACCCGCTGGCCAGCGTCATAATGATTCATCGTGACACGTTGACAATGATAGATGGTCGCTGCTAATTTTTATTTGGTGTCACATACCTATGAATTTTTAAAGACAATGTCCCAACTTTCATAGATGGCAGAAGTTAATTTTGTTTGGCAAGCGCCCGCGTTTTCTAGAGCCCTAACAGACAATACCATAGATATTCATTAGCGAATTTTCGACCATCACTTATCAATTTGCTTGTTAATTTTATACAAACAAAAAACCAATAGGTACCTACACTTAGTTTTCAAAACTTAAACTATACCAAAGATTATTTAAAAAGTGGGTTTGTAAGGTACTTTCAGTATATCTATTGAATTGAAAAGGAAACAACAGTGCGAATATCATTTAAAAGTATCAATTTATGTATTTCTTTGATATAACTAAGCCTATTTGAAATAAAGAGCCTTTGCTACATTTTTTTTGTAAATTGTAGTTCGATCTCTATCATTAGATTCGGATTACAAACAATGCAAGCGAGTTCAGGGGCCAAATTCTGGCAGTCGTTATCGAGTAATTTCTCGATTCGAAAGCAATTTTATTCCAATTCTTTCAGTATTGACTGAAATAATTAGATATTAAATTGCTTTCGAATCGAGAAATTACTCGATCACGACTGCCAGAATCAGGCCCCAGTACTATTTTTCTCAATTAGTTAAGCAAATATTGAATAAAATTCATATGTTATTCTTACACATATGTCTAATTTCCAGTAAGATATTGTAAAATGTTTCCGGGTATATCTAAAGTCAAATTTTTAAACTTTAAAAGCCCAACCATAACAAACATAAGCTTCCTTAAGCTAATATTAAAAAATAGCGCAAATCCCGTCAAATGTATTTAAAAACAAAATCAAAAACCATCTGATTCCCTACGGAATGTGTGATCAGTTTGGCACTTTGCTTAAGCAACTGACAGATCCACAAAACTTAAGTACAATATGGTTTGGCATTAATTCCATATGGTTTGGCACTAATTCCACATGGACTACTTTTAAACATTTAAAACTTATTTAAGTTGGCTGGGGGCCCAAATTCATAACTTTTTTTGCTTGATTACTAAAATCTATCTATTATACATAGTTTTAAGTCATTTTTATATACTACTAGCGAGCCACCTGCACACTTCGTAGTTGCCAACGCGGGAACAGGCTACATACAACTGTCCATGTGAAAAAACTGGATACTCTAAATTCACTTGACAAATTTCTAATGATTGGCCTTGCGCCTTATTAATAGTAACCGCAAACGCAAGCCGAACAGGAAACTGAAGTCGTTTGAATTCAAATGGCATATCAGACGGAATCATTGGGATGCGTGGAATAAATACATTTCGCCTTTGAATTTTCCAGTTAAAATAGTAGCTTCAATTACATAAGCCATCAACCTTTTAATAGCAAGTCTTTTTAGTGATGAAAGCAGCGTTCACTAAAATGGCTATAACTCATGAAGATGTGATTTACAATACCTTAGTAGCTAAATTAAAGCAATGGTTTGACTAAAATCGAATTGTAATGAATTTAAAAACTAATTGAATTTCAGTTTTTCAAAATATAAAGTCAAATTCGCAAAATTTCCATGCAAAAAAATACATGTTTCGAAATGAATGCAGTGTTCACTAAAATGGCTATAACTCATGAACCAATACACATTTGAAGACCGTTGATACCAAAAAACCTTGGTATTGACGTCACCTTCCACGTGAAACAAAATCGGTTCACGCATTACAGAGAACATCAATTACTAACATATTGTTGCCATTACTTGAGCTGTGATATATTTAAAGTTTAAAGTAGTATGTATTTAAATATTAAAATTATGTTTTATATTTGTATGCTCCTGGGTACATCTAAAACGTTTTAATGTGATTAAATTTCGTATTACAATCCCTTGAAAAAGTCGACAAGCAATCGACGAAACGTCGAGAACAAAATATTGTAATTAAAAATTGAATTTTATTTACATTGAAGAAATTTAGGCCCAATTAGCTTGACAAAAATAATATTCATAAATTCATCAAATTAGGCTTTTATTATTACTGTTAATAAACAAATAAATAAATAAGATTTACATGCATTCGCACAGTTGCTTAAGCCAGCTCATGTACATTTGGGTTGGGATTTAGTATTCTCAGAATCCTAATTTTATATTACAAATTTTACCTATCTCGCGACATTAGGACAAGAGGGTTCTATTTGCACGATTGTCGTAGGAACGCCAATCGATTGTTTTATGTGTTAAAAAAATCGCTTTTTGTTTCAAAAATTTATTATTTCAAAGAGGAAACCCGCCAAATAAAATGTATTTAAGCGGAACTTTTACGTTTTTCTCTTACAAAACTGCTATATTTGAAGCTCCATTTTTTGTTAGGATAATTCTATTTGCAATTAACAAGGTTCTATCAGCTTGTTAACTGAAAATCAATCCAAAAAGGCGTAGTTAGATTCTAGTTATATTGAATCAGAAGCTGTTAGAGATAGGTAGAACCTAAGAATGCCAATCGAAAGATGTTAGTCGCGTTATAGCAAGGTTATATATGTATAACAAATTTTTTAAAAGACAACAGACTAGAACCTTGTTTTCCTAAGGTCCGCGACCTATATTTTTCATTTATTTTGATGGTTAGCAGAATATACCATCAACACAATTTACAATCTTTTTTTTTATTATTAGCAAAAAGTTTTATAGAAAGACATATAGGTATAAAAGATAAGAATAATTTCTATAAAACTAACTTTATTTACGGTAAACGTTAAATTGTCACTTTATAAAGATAATTAAGCTATAAACGCCTCGAGTTTTTCAAACACATATGTATTATGTTTAAACACCACGAAATATTGTGGATACTTTCTTTTTGTTTGCACAGTTGGTGCCATTTGTTTTTAAATTAGTTGAAACTTGCTTTAAAACATATTTTGACATTATTCGGAGTTTACTGATCGTACACAATTAAACTTTTTGAATTTTATTTACTACATAGACATGTAATTAATAAATTGTTAGACTAATTAGTTCATAATTTTTTTTTTAATTGTAATGAAAATTTATTGGCCTAATAAGGCTTTTTAGCGTATTACTTTATTATATACATATATGTACATACACATACACATACACAGGGAAAAAATTTTCACTAATTAAAGCATTGATCAAAAATTAAAACAGTCTTAATTAAAAAATTTTATCAAGTGAATTAAACGTTTAATTGATACTATTAATTTGCACCAGTAAACAAATTCACAAATTCACTTGATTAAACGTTTAATTCACTTGCTTAAACGTTTAATTCATTTGATTACATTTTTAATTAAAACTGATTTTATTTTTGATAATGGTGAACAATTTTTTTTTCTGTGTATAAAAAAAAATACCTAAATAAATTAAAAATTGTTTACCTTGTTACTTTGGAAGTTCAAACATATAATTATTTGGTTTATTCAATTGTAAAAAAACAAATATGTAACTGTTGTAGCAATTTTAATTGCCTACATATTTGTCAAAACTTTGTACCAAAATAATTTAAATTTTAATTTAACTGATTGGTTGGTTGGTTATTGTGGTAGTTCACTCGTGAGATGTATTGTCACTAATCGTAGTATACACGAATGTAAAATCAGATACAGCCTTTATTAGTTCATTAAGTCTGGAATCAGATATATCACCAAAGATGGATAGTTTGTAGTGGTAATCTGTTTCCCCTGACAGCTAGGGCCGGGCATTCGCAGAGAAGTTGGAAGACCGTTACTTCTTTTTCCCCGTTTTAGCAACTGTGACAGTGTTCGTTGAAGGGAAATCCGCTATGACTTGCATGCTTGCCTAACATACAAAGTCCCGTTATTAATAATAGCAACATTCATATATCAGTTCTCATAGTTACATATGTATTGTTTACTTGGTATAAAAAACCTTGTAATTATTTTTAATAATTGCATTAATAATTCTTATTTTCCCGATGTTTGGAAAATGTCCAAAATAGTCCCGATTCAGAAAAAACTAAACAATTATGATATAAATAATTTAAGACCAATTTCAATGCTTTCAAATATAGGAAAATTGTTGGAGAAAATTTTACGGGAAAAAATGAACTTCGGAATTATTGAGTCGTATATTCCAGAACTACAATTTGGTTTCAAGAAAAATCACTCAACAGTTGATGCTTTGCTTAAGTTTCAAGATGATGTTGTTAAACATCTTCGCATTAAACAATGCACAGTAGCAGTATCTTTAGATGTCGAAAAAGCTTTTGATCATGCTTACCACAATGGTATTTTGTATAAAATGATTCAATTGGGTTTTGATTCTTTTATTATTAAAATGTTTAATAGTTTTTTCTCTAATAGAAAATTTTGTGTTCATTTTAATACAAGTTTTAGTAGTTTTGGAAATGTTAATTGTGGAGTTCCTCAGGGCTCAATTTTGGCACCTCATCTTTACAACATTTTTGTACATGATTTTCCTCACTTTAACATTCAGTCAATTGGTTTATTGTATGCTGATGACTCATTGCTTTACTCTCACAGTGAATCTCCACAATCAGCATTAAGTCAGGTTTCAAATCATTTGACTTTAGTTAAAAATTATTATGATTATTGGGGTATTAAGCTTAATACATCAAAATGCGAAGCAATATGTATTCGCAATGCTTCCGGAAAATGTCGAAGATTTGTGGTTCCTGAGAGTAAAAATTTGAATCTTTTTCTTGATGGTATTGAAATTCCATTTAAGGATCAAATAAAATATCTTGGTATAAGATTTGATAAGCTTTTGAAATTTAATAAACATGCAAGACTTGTGATAGGAAAATCATATAAAATAATAGGTTCTTTTAGTAAAATCCTTAATAATAAAAATTTATCAAAAAATTCCAAACTTTTATTGTACAAAACTTGTATTAGACCTGTCTTTTTATATGGTTTTCCTATTTGGTTTAACATTTCTCCTATTATAATTAAAGAACTTGAAATTTTGGAACGAAAATGTTTACGTTGCTGTATTGAAAAACATTTTGAGTCTTTTACAAAACGCTTTTCAAATCTTTACATTTATAAAAAATCTAATGTTACACCTATAGGTTTATACGTTTGTGATATATTAAGTAGATTTGTTACTAGATCACGATTTCATGAAAATGAATTCATTTTAGATATTTTTAATAATCAGAAAAATTTTACCTGGTCAAATACAAATTACTTGTCACCCATTGGGTTTATAAATGAATCACTTTCTTTTGATTTGAATTTATCAATTAGACATTCTTTTTATTCCAAAAGTTCCTTAGGAACACATAGGGGTTAATTTTTTTTTTTTTTTTTTTTTTTGTGTTTGTTTGTTGTTATTTTAAGTTTATTTTTAAGTTAGTTTTAAGTTGATAATTTAAGTTTAGGAGATTTTCTCTCAAATTATGGAAGCCTCGGGAGCAAGGGCGGAAAAAACAATATTTTTTTTGTTTTATATATGTAAATTACTTTTTATTGCAAGCTTGTTGCTATAAGCGCTTTATTTTTTTAAGATGTTACATTATAGTCTTAAGTTTTCGTTTTGTTTATTTTTTTTTTGTACTTTTAATAACGTTGGAAAGGCTCAATAAAGATAACTTTGAAACTTTGAAACTTTGGTATAAAAAACTAATAAAAAATTGTTCTGATATAACGTAAAAACACTAAAGTTTTCTAAACGTAAATTTTATCTCATATGAGACAAAAATGTTTTTGAATAAAAATTAGTTTTTATATTAAACAATAAAATTTTCAGGGTCAAAGTTATGTGGTTAATTAGATCCAGGGGTTTGGTGGACAAACGTGATTTCATATAAGGCAAAACATTTTCTTGTCGAAAATTCTGTATCTTATAACGTTAACGTTTTTTTTGGCTTTTCTATTTTCCCAACTACAATTTTATATTTTGTCAAATATAAAGCAATAATACATATCTTTTTATTTAAACAAAATTTGTTTAATTTATTATTTAAAAAATCCATATAGGCAGAAATTTCTTTGAAATTTATTGTAATTACACACTGTCTGTATAATTTCAAATTTCTTTTACAACTTGACTCTTATTATGTGTTGATTAATTGAAACTTTTTCGACTTTTATAATCTTATTTATTTTATAAACAGACGCATATTTTAAATTTGTTAAAGAAAATTGTTTATTGTATATTTATTGTTGTTGTATTGAGTGCAGGCTTCATAAAGATTAGAGCGACTCAAGTACTTGTAGTCACACATTTTTATCTCTGCTTTTTTATACTTTGCTACTAATAGTTTTCCATAAAGTTCAATAACTTTAAGTTGTAAATGAATAAAATAAAAAAAAACCCGTTTGAGCTAAATGCTTAAAACCAAAACACTGCTAATTAATTGGGAAAGGTCGCTGGAATTGTCAAAAAAAAAAAAAAAAAAATATTGTAAAATTTTAAATGTTTGCGCTTGAAAGATTCTTTCATTCCTTTTTCTTGTTTGTTTGTCTTACAGATGTCCCAACGAGATGATTTAAAAGATATGCTTTTTGAGCAATTGGCTGATCTGGAAATCTTTGAACGTTTATTGCGTTTTGATCCTGCCCGCCAGAAACTGTTTATATGTCTGGCTACTTTGATAAGTAGAGGAAAACCTTTGGCATCACAAATAAAACAGACATATATTGAACGTTATAAGCCACAACTCGCCGATGATGCCGTTAAAGCACAAACTACAACATTAAACTCATCATCAACTGCCACATCCACAACTAAGACTGCTTCCAAATTAGCTAAATTAGCCAGGGCTAAATTAGCTTTAAATTGCAAAAATCATCTTAATGCAAATACCTTAATATCTCAATCATCAGCGCCAATGCCCTCAACATCACGAATCAGTGCAAGTAGTGCTTTTGCAGTTAGAAAATCTTTAGATGAAGCCATTTTAGAAGAAGCGGATTCCATGAGTTTAGCTGATTGCATCGAATATGAGTTTTCATTTGGTTTAGATGTCATAGATTTTGGTCTGCGTTTGGGCTCGTTTCTTTCCGAAGCCGGTTGGTTGTCGGAAAGTATACAAATCCTTACTTGTGTGGCCACCAAATTGAAACGTATGATTTTAGATAAAAAACTAAAAATTATTTATTTAGATTGTTTGCAAAGGTAGGAAAAAAATTTTTTGCATTTATAAAAAAAAATGGTTAAATTTTATAAAATAATTTTTCAGACTTTTACACTCGGAGGCAGGTTTAAGTAATTTTAAAGCTGCTGTTCGTACTTTTGATGTGATTGTGGAATTACTTAAACAAATCGATATCGAAGAGGTGCCCAAACCTTTGTTGGCCAATACGTATACACAATTTTCCGAAATGTATTTTGCTCGCAATGAATACGATGACAGCCACATGTGGAGTGTAGTGGCCATGCGTAATCTTGAGGAAACTACACCAGAGAGGTAATTCAACTTAAACAATCGCGACCTTAGGACAACAAGGTTCTATTCAATCTTCTTACAGGTAGTTTAGGGGCAAAGAACCTTGTTGTCCTAAGGTTGAGCAATGTTGTCAGTTTTAATTTATTTTTTTAATTTATGTTCTTCCTGGTAGAATTGCTATTGATGTTTTGCGTCAGGCTGCTAAAGCTTCTGTTGTTAAACGGGATTATCAGCGTGCAAATATGTTAATATGCCAGGCGAAATCTAGGGCAAAGTAAGTAAAATTATATTATTTTAATTTTGACTTTAAAAGAAAATTTTTTCCGAGGGAATTTTAGTATTTTTTAAGATTTCTATAGAGGAAAACTTCATGGTAAAAGCTTAATCAATATTTATGTCTTATTAGATCTAGACGAAAATTTATGTCTCAGTTAGTAGAGTTTTGTATACAAAAATTTCTCTTCGGTCTGATCCTACATTGAAGTTTTCTAAACAAAAGATTTTAAATGGAATTATTTAAGAGAATTTTCTAGACGAGAACTCGGTGTTATTAACCAACAGGTTCTGTGTAAAAAATAATTTTAGACAACTAATATCGTTTTATAAGACAAAAAAAATATTTCCAAACGATGTAGTCTCATTTGGCTCCAATGTTTTTTTAAGATGGTCCAACCATAATGCACGATGTCACAACTTAACGTCCCACCTTAACGTTAATTCTTCAATACAGTTACCGTGTTAATGGTGTTCGCGATCGCGAGATGATAACGGACTTCTTGTGGCCAGAATTCGAGGATATGGGCCTGGGCGATATGTGGTTCCAACAGGATAGTGCCACTTGCCACACAGCCAATGAAACAATGGCTCTTTTGCGCGAGAAATTCAATGCCCGTGTTACCTCATCATGTGATTTGACACCCTTGGACTTCTTTCTTTGGGGATATTTAAAAGAAAAAGTTTCGTCAATAGGCCTAGAACAATTCAAGAGCTAAAGGGTGAGATGGTTCCGAACATTAACTACATTAAACCTCAATTATGTCTAAGAGTCTTTAAAAATATGGAACATCTGATAGAGGAATGTCACCGAAGCCGTGCATTTCGCCGATATTTTCTTTCACACAAAATTGTCATAGATCCTTCTATCATGAATAAAAATTCCCCGGGAGTTTTCTCCCTTCTCCCATTTTTCCTATGTAAATTCAATTGTAAAAATGGGAAAAGGGGAAAAAACTCCTGTGGAATTTGTATTCATAATTGGGCTGATTATAAAAAATATTAAGATAATTCTCTAAAAACTTTTTGTTTTATTTACAACTAAAACTAAGCGTTTTGGTTAAACCACCCAAAAAAATTATAAAACAGAATCAAACCATAATATCAACTATAGAATTTGATTTGTTTTATTTAAAAACATTTTTCATTTTCAGAAAAACCTTCGGAGCTAATCATCAAAAATATGCCGACACTCTACTCGACTACGGTTTCTTTCTACTCAATGTCGACTCACCCTATCAAAGTGTCAATGTGTACAAGGAAGCTCTAGATATCAAACGCTGTGTCTTCGGTAATCGAAACTTTCATGTAGCCATCGCCCATGAAGATCTTTCGTACGCCTACTACGTACACGAATACAGTACCGGCAACTTCACATGTGCTCGTGATCATGTCGAAAAAGCTGTCGATATTTTAAAACATCTCGTACCAGAAGATCATTTAAAATTAGCCTCTGCAAAGAGGGTGAAAGCGTTGCTATTAGAAGAAATTGCTCTTGATAAAATGGCCGAGGGTGTAGACGATGAAGGTCTACTTAAACAATCAGAAGATTTACATAAATTTGCTTTACAATTGTCTCTGGAGGTTTTCGGTGAAGTAAATGTTCAAACCGCAAAATTGTATGGTAATTTGGGAAGACTGTATCAGACAATGAATCGTTTTGAGGTGAGTACGCACATACATACATGTTTTTGTTATTGTTTAAATCGATACAATTATAATTTAAGGGCCTTGATACAAGGCGGCTAATTAAACGTGAGATGTTTTTTAAATCATTATTAATAAACTGAATGACTTTTTAGGTGTTAAAAAGTTTTAGATGTGTTAATGAAAAATATAGGAAATATTTTTTAAATTGTATTTTTTTGTAACTATAAAATAAAATATTAAAGGTGTATAAAACGAGTTCTATTTAAATTAGTTTTATAAAACTTTTATAAATTTAAAATAATAATGTAAATGTTTTCTTTTTAGGAAGCCGAGCGTATGCATCAAAAAGCCATTAAAATAAAAACTGATCTTTTGGGTCCCTTTGATTATGAAGTTGGTCTTTCCATTGGTCATTTGGCTTCTCTGTACAATTATCAAATGAAAAAATATCGTGCAGCTGAAGAACTTTATTTGCGCAGTATAGAAATTAGTAAGTTTTCATTCAGTTTAACTTTCAAGCAATCTGTCTACAATATGTCAATTATAATTTAAAAGGTTAATTAATTATACCATTATGTGTGTATATTATTCTCCTTTATGTTATAGATGATTGACTGATTGATCATTTACGTGTGTTTATTCAAGTTTAAAATTGTCTCTTATTTTTTTATTAATTTGTTTAGGTTTACGTTTATTTGGTCGTTCGTATTCTGGCCTGGAATATGATTATTTAGGACTGTGCCATGTTTATGAGGTGTTAAGGGAATACGAAAAATATCTAAAATATGCAAATATGCTGGATAACTGGCAAATTTTGCGTGGACAAAATTTAACAATGGACGTAAGTAGTCTGTCTGAAAAAAACACTCTCTATTTTGTGATACAAAATTTTCGCTTAGAAATGCATGTATTAAAATGTTTGTTTAGAAAAAGCTTGTGTCCAATGGCATAAAATGTTCATCTAGAGCAGGGTTTTGCCCATTCGACAAAATTTTTGCCCAAAAAACGTTTTTGTGTTGAGAGAAACAAATTTACGCCTAGAAAACGGTTTTTTTTTTACCTTAATGCCCAACTATAATATGCATGAGCAAGCTTAAGCTACTGTCAAAAAGTAACGTAAAGCCTCTAAAATGCATTTAAAAAATAAAAGCTAAATCTAAAAACATCAGATGCCGTACGAAATGTGCGATCAGTTTCGCACTTTACTTAAGCAAATGACAGTTTTATAAATCTTAACCAACAGTTTGCTAAAGTTCAATATGTTATAGTTGGTGGAAAATGGTTTCACTTTCATTATATTTGGTTATGCCGAATCGTATATTCCATTCACTGTGGTGTGATTAGAAAGAAAGGTAAAATAAATCTGTTTTGACTTTCTTCAATCCCGTCCACATTTTGTAAGATATTGTGTATTAATAACAAAGACTAGTTTACCTAATTTGGAAAATTTGTCTCTTGTCGTTCTCCAGATATACAAAAAAACAAGGCACTTAAAAGCAGTCATGGTTTTTCGCTCATATCTCAACAATTTGTGACCGATCAAGCTGAATTTCAATAACAAACAACACAGAAGCATATGTGACATAAATATATAAAAACCTAGTCTATATCATATCTAAGGTCTTCGAAAAATCCATTTCAACAGTTAGACGGATATCGTTAAATCAACTTCGTTACTCATAAGAACTCAGAATTTTTTTTTGATTACTCCTTCAAAGAACTCATTTTTTAGTTTTTTGTTTATAACTTTTTTAATAATAGTCCACTTTGGAATTTTTGGATTTGAAAATTTTTTTTTTTTGAAAATGTGTGTATACATACTAATACAAAAATATTTTCCTCATTCCTAATTCATTTTTTTTTAAATGGTCAGTAGGTCAAACCGATAATGAGCTGACGATATGTCAATCAACTTTTTATTTGATGATTGTTTTACTTGATATTTCAGAAAACTATTTATCCCGCTATTAATGAAGATTGTACCCTGGAGGACATTAAAAATAATTTTTTTTCTATGTGCACACACAACTTAACCGCGTGTAATTAGAAGAAAGAAATGCTGCAATACAACCATAAGCCACGTTAATCAACCTGTTGAATTGGTAATCTCTAAATCTTTAAAATAAAAACTAAAATTACATTTTAATGTTGTGTAGTAACTTTATCATTGTGTTTACCTAAAACTTTTAGGAACTTTTACAAAATATAAAAAAAAAAAATTAGTCATTAAGTAATAAAACTAAAATTCTTTACTTCACTTTAACTAACTACAACTTGTACTTTCTTGCTCTTTAAAGAAAAACTTTGAAAGAACGTTATCGTTGTTTAGAAAAATCCATAATGTTGTGTTAAATTTAAATTTTCTTAATTTTTTTTTATTGCAATTAAAGTAAATTCAAATTCAGCTACACTTAGTATTATGATAATTGAGAAGAAAAAAAAAGAAAAATTTTAAAAACAATCAGGTTTATTTAGGTCTTTAATGGTGTTTAAATGCTTAGTAATTTTTATTTTTTAAACTTTTTAAATTAACTTTTTTTTTAAAGCACAATTATTGTTTTTAAAAATCTTAATAAAAAAAACTTATTTTTTATAAAAAAAAAAAAAACAGGAAAAATTCCAATTCTATTCAGTTTTGATTGTCTTATCGTGCAAATATAAATTTTTTTTTTAATTTTTAATCTAAAAATTATAATTGTGGTCTTTTTATGGCTTAAATACAAACATACTCACACATACATTTAAATTTATACATAAAAATATTTTTAAAACTTTTTTTAAGTAATCATTAACAACACAAAAATGTAAATATTTAAATTAAAAATGTACTTTTATTGTTTTTTTTCTGCAAAAAAAAAAAAAAAAACCAAGGACATTTGAAAATTTTTAGGCAAGGCGAATTCATAACAGGTGGTCTTAAAAGCCCTTTTAACTTTTTTTTAGCTTTATTATTGTTGGATGTCAAAATTTTCTTTGTTTCTGTTTTTTTTTAGTTCTGTTTTTGACATTGTACAATGATTTTACAAAAACAAATTGCTAGTGGTTTTTGTACGAGTTGTACTTGTTGTAGTACCGAGATTACCTAGAATGAATTCGCCTTGTTTTAAGGAACAAAATTAAAGAAAGTTGTGGGAACTAAAAAAATTTTGTATTAAATTTTTAATAATATTTTTTTTGTTTTTTTTTTTTTTAATTTAGAATAAATAATTTTTTAGCGTTTTGTCATAATTTTTAATATAACGTCTAATTTAAAACCTTATACAATTTAATTGATTTTTTTTTACTATTTTTTTTAAACTCTAACTTAACAATAAATAAATTGAACACTCAACCTTAAAAATTAATTTTTCATACCATTTTTTTTTTAAATTTCTTTAAAACAGCAACTTTTTAAGTTAAATTTTGTGAAATTTTTAAAACACTTCAAACATTTAAAATTTATTTCTTGTTACGTAAACAAGGTGAATTCATAACAGGTGGTCGTAAAAGCTCATGTGATTATTTTTTCTCTTGCATTTTATTTATTTTATGTATTTGTTTCTCTTCTTCTTCTTTTTTTAAAAATTAATGTTGTCCTTTAAAAAGCAATTAATTGTTCTAAATGGTTCCAAATTTTTTATTAGACGCAAAATTTTTCTAAAGCGAATTGAGGCGAGTCTACCTGTTATGAATTTGCCTTGTTATGCATCGTAACTTAAAAATTGATATTTTTGTCCTTAGCTTTGTACATATAAATATGTAAAATGTTTGATTTTTAAGAGAGATTTTATTGAAATTAAAAACATTTCTAAATATGTGTTATTTTTTGTTTGTAGATAAAAGTTCAGATTTGGAATATCTACATACTTCTAGTTCTTTTAGTTGAAGGTTTTATTACATTTTTGGGCCTGCTCGAAAATGCATCACTGTACTGCGTTGCATCTGATGCTCAACGCGTTCGTAAAAACATCACTGCAAATGTCAGCTGCTCGAGAATACATGACAAAAACAAAGGATGCGCAAACACACATCACAAAAATGGTTAATGCATATTGTTGCAAAAATAATACCAAACTGCGCAACAAACAAGCATTGGCGTCAGCTTATTTGCACAAGCATCGCAAAATTATAACAAATGCGCATCAGATGCAGCGCAGTGATGCATTTCCGAACAGGCCCTGTTCCTTTATACAAGCAATATATCGTCGGCTTAATATGCAAACCTGATAAATCCATTTTAATACGCCTCGTCGACCAGCATGTAGTTTTTCTTCAATTTGAGTCTTGAAGTGTGTAAAGCAAACAGTATTTTTGGGTTTCCTCTCAAACTGGAAATATAAAAAGTTTTTTGTCGCTCCTGTAAAATGTACTCAAAAAGAGTTAGCAGGTTTGCATATTAAGCCGACGATATTCCAACAAAACATTATTTTAGGTTACGGCCGATTTTTCGGGAATGCCAAAAGAATATTATTCGGCCTTATAATAAGTGTCGTAGTAGAAAATTAGTTGTTTTAAGAAATTGGTTATTACTATCGTCGTAAACGACAAATAAGACAAACTTTCTATGCATTTTACACTGTCGTTATCGTGAAATTAAAATTTCGGCAAAATTTTCCAACCACTTCGACAACGACTCTTGTGATTATGATGATTTCTTGGCAATGCCAACGAATGTTCGGCCTCATTATGTCCCGTAGTCGAAAATTAGTCGTTTTAAGAAATTAGTATTACTAAAACGACAAATAGGAAAAACTTTCTATGTATTTTCTTTACACTGTCGTTATCGTGAAACTTAAATGATATCGACAAAAATTTTAAACGACTGAATTGGTTTCGGTATCATCCAGAAAAAGTGATTGGATCTTAACACTTTTGCAAAATGCCGCCCATTGACACTGTGCAAGATTTAAGGCCATTTTCAATGAATTTCTAAAAAACATTAAGCTAAATAGATGTTAGTTTAAAGATGTCCCAGCCTTGTCGGTTTGTTGATATTGTTGTTGGCATGATCATGGCAAACAGTTGACTTTTTTGCGCAAAACATAAATTTTTGTACTTTGTGGTAGTGATATTATTTGTTTTAAGGTTATGTTTTAAATGCAACCAACATACAGGGGTGTGCTAGAAATCGAAAACGTAAAACGCATGAATTTTTAAAGTCGTTTTTAATAAGATTTCTGTAAAAAAAGAATTGTATGACAAATATTATACTATTTCTCTATTAAGCAGAATGGCTGTTTTTCTAAACGACTGTTGCATTGTAGTAGTACATGGCAACATGTTCTTAAATAAATGCAACCACAAAAATTTTGACAATGCATTTAGTTCCGAAATGTAACTTTGTAGCTGCCACTGCGCAGGGAAAAGCAAAAAATGCATTTAAAATAATGTAGATGCAAACCATATTTACGTAGGTAAAAATTTTGGTACACAATGCATCAACATTGATACATTGTGAACACACATTTAGGAAAACAGCCAATTTTATAACAAAAATAAAAAAATCAGATTAAACGTGTATTAAAAACAACTTCCAAATTCTCGCGTTTCCAGCACACCCCTGATAACCTCAATTTTTATTGGTTGTTATTAGTTATTTTCCTTTGGTTTATTTTTATTTTGATTTTAATCTCGTTATTTTCTAAATTTACAGTTATAAAGTTTATAAAAATTGTAAGAATACACGTAAAATTCAATTTAACAACAATTTTATAATTGCTTATTTATTTAAGATAATTTTAGACGTTTTTAAATATGTTTATAAATTTTCTCTTCCTTCCCTACAAGAAGTGAATGAGCGAGTTATCACTTTTTTCACGTTGGTGTTAAGAAAATGATAGAAAGAAATGACAGAAAACTTGATTTCGGTCATTTCATTCTATCATTTTCTTAACACCAACGTGAAAAAAGTGACAACTCGCTGATTCTCTTCTTGTAGGGTTATTTCTTTAAAAAGTCAAAATGACAAGTTAAAAGATTGTTTCTTTATACATTTTGAGGTTATGTGTAAAAAATCCTTGGTATGTAAAATCTAACGAACAATAAGGTTTTATTTTACAAAAAAAATTTTATAAAAATTATTCAAGGCGAATTCAGTTCAGGTGGCGTTGAAAGCACAGCTGTGCTTTTTTTTTTTATAAGAGAGAGAAATGTCAAAAGTTCCTTGTGATTTTGACATATGGATCAACGAAAGCAACAAAAAATACATGGTTGTGTTTTTGATGTTGTTACTTGTTGTAGTATCGACACCACCGTTTACATGAATTCGCTTTGGAAATTATTAAAATTTAAGTGCAAAAGAGTTTTCAAATTATATTTAAGTTTTGAATTTAAACATTCAGGTGTTTTTAAGTTGTTTTTTTTTTTAATAATAAAAGTTTTTAATGTCCTGGTGTTGCTTCAATTAAAAAATTATCTGGTTTTTAAACGAAATATTATTTGGATTGTGTTTATTTTCTTATTTAAAGATGTTCTCTTATTATTTTATAATTTATTTACCGATTTTTTTTTTTATTATTATTTTATGTGTTCTTAACTTTCAATATCGGAATTTCTAAAAAAGCTGTTTTTATGGTTTTCAGTTATGGTTTTATTTTAAATTAAATTCTTTCTAATATACTTGAACATTTTAAAAGTGTAAATTTTAGAAAAAATAATAAATGTACTATAAACTATAAAAAATGGAATTTTAATTGGAAAAAAGGAAAATTTCTGGGCATTTCTTTTAAATAATGATTACAAATTTTAATGATTAGTAATTATGTAGATTATTTTAATTTTTTATGTTACCGATTAAAACGAATCTAAAAGTAAAAAACGATTATTTTTGAGTACACTATGTATGTGATTAAGTCGAAAAAATTTTAGACACTTACCACTTTTAGAATTTCTATAATACCCTCCAAAATCGAAAGTTGTCGATAAAAACGGGTTTTTGGGAAATTGCGGACTAAACTAATTTTCACTTAGGCCCCTATTACAGTTCACAACTCAAGTCACTTGAGTTGCAATTAAGACAACAGGTTGTGATCAATTGTAATTTTTTTATGTTTTTGTTCACTGCAATATAGCAAAGTTGTAAACCATAACACAAAAATTAAGAAATAACAACTCAACTGAGTTGAGTTGTGAACCGTAATATGGGCCTTATTTATTGTTGCATCGATTAGGAAGATTTAAACGGTGTTCAATAGAGGAACATTGAAGCTTTTTAAGTATATTTAAGCAATTTAAGATTGATCAATATTTTAATGGAATATTATCGAAAGCCATTATTTAGTCATGTCCGCTCACTTTTGAAAAACTCAAAAGAAATGAAGAGTGTTGGCAGTTTGGGATTGTAATCCAGCAAAATCGTTTCAGTAGCATGAGAGTTATGAGTCCAAATGTTTTGTGGAGCTCAAGAAGGGTAGCGTAAAACCACAGTTTGCAGGCTGCAGTTTTAAACCAGGTTGGCTCAGCTTCAATTGCATGGGTGTAAAGTCAGAGGAATGGGTAAGGGAACGTGTTCTGAGGAAGAGGTACCAAGGGCTGATATATTCATTGGATATTTTCCTGAAAAGCCCGATACACCGACCAGCAGGATTCTGTCTCTTGTTGAAGGACAGAATGACGACTTCTCTGTCGAGTTGTGGAGAGTGCTAAATAGGGTCAGCAACGGTAGCATCGCTGAGATAACCTTTGCAGTTGACCCAACCTCGGCCGCCATAATAGGCAGAAAAATCAGAGCCCTAGGGACATTGATTTTGAATCTAACACACTTTGTACGAATATCCGTGAGGCCTTCGAAGGGAGCTGTCGACTCAGGATCCGCAGGCCTAAGAGGGATGTTCCCTGGTGGAATGAGCATCTGGAGGGTCTGAGGGCTGAGACCAGACGTTTATTCAACAAAGCTAAGGAAACGGGTGTGTGCAGCGTTTATAAAGCTGCACTCACTAACTATAATAAGGAAATCAGGAAGTCCAAGAGGTCAACTTAGAGCGAATACTGTGGTAAGATTGACAACCTTCCTGAATCACTCAGGCTGCAAAAGGCGCTCTCTCAAGACCACACAAATGGTATTTGCACACTTAAACGGCCAGATGGTACGTTCACTGAGTCTCCAAAGGACCTTTGAGCTCCTACTTGCGACCCACTTTCCAGATTCTCTGCCATTTTCGACTGTCCACATGGCTACCCTCGGCATCCAAAAGGAATATCAGGTTGGCGAGTAGAATCTTTGATGTGAAACGCGTGATATGGGCTATATCCAAATTCAGCCCTTTCAAATCACCTGGACCGGATGGTATCCTTCCATGCTGCCTTCAGCAAGGGGGGAGTGCTATAAATTACCAAATGACTAGGATCTTCAGATCCAGCTTACTGGCGTGCCACGTGCCAGAGCCATGAAGGGAGGTTAAAGTGGTCTTTATACCCAGGGCGGCAGGCAAGTCCGAACCATTGCCCAAGTCCTACAGACCAATAAGCCTCAGCTCGTTTTTCCTGAAGACCATGGAAAAACTAATAGATAGATTCATAAGGGATGAATATCTATCGGAAACCCCGATACATCGTTTAGAGTTTGCCTATCAATCGGGCAGGGGTACGATGACCGCCATTCATCACGTTGTGGGTACGATTGAGAGGGCACTGGGGGCAAGACAAATAGCCTTGTGTGCGTTCGTCGACATTCAGGGAGCCTTTGACAACACTTCCTATGAGGCATTTACCTTTGCTCTTACGAGGAAGGGTATCCAGCTCTCAAAATAAACTGGATAGGGGAGATGCTCGCGTCCAGGGTGATCAAGTTGGATATGGGTGGCTGGTCGATGACCATTGAAGCAACCAAATGGTGCCCCCAGGGTGGCGTTTTATCTACGAGCTATTGAAAACCCTTAATAACCTGGGCTTCCGAACTTATGGCTATGCTGACGATCTGGTTATATCTGTGACCTGTTTTGATGACGCGAAGATTTCGGGGGCGATGCAGCGGGCACTGGACTTAATACTTGGCTGGTGCAGGGAGAGGGGACTTAATATTAATCCCGCAAAAACTACTCTGGTACCATTCACCAGACGTAGAGTTCTGAGACTAAAGGAACCGACCCTAAACGGAGCGGTTATCGGATTCTCTAATGAGGTGAAATACATGGGGATCATTCTGGACAGATCCCTCAACTGGAACGCTCAGTTAGTCCACGTCACCAGAAGGGCAACAAGGGCAATATATGCCTGTCAGAGACTCTTCGGGAAGACATGGGGGCTGAAACCCAGGATGATCCACTGGTCTTTTTCTACGATTGTTAGACCAATATTGTCCGAGGCCGCCCTGGCGTGGTGTACTAAGACCGAACAGGTCAAAGCTAGAGTTATACTCGATAAGGTCTACCGCCTGATCTGCGTGTCGATCACGGGTGCCATGAGGACCTGTCCCACTCTGGCTTTGGGAACTACCTTGCACATTCCTCCATTGCACATTTCTGTAAGGGAGGAAGCCTGCAGGGGTGCTAGCAGGATGCCGCGCATTGCTGAATATAAGGCAGGTGACTTGGTGGGTCACATGCGGATCCTGGATATCATTAGGAATGATCCATCCATTGTGGTGGGGGATTTTTTGGCATTGTATAGGAATTTTAATGTCCTTATACCTGACAGGGACCAATGGGCGGACCAATCCTGGTGGCGTGCATGCGCGGACCAGGTCTGGTTCACGGATGGTTCGAAACAGGTAAACGGTGATACTGGTGCGGGCATCATGGGCCTGGGTTTTCAAATGAGCAAATAGCCTTCTATATTATACGCCATTATCATGTGCGTTGGGGAGTGTCTGAGGAGGAGGGCAAGGGGCTTGAGACTGTATATAATGTCGGATAGGCAGGCTGCTCTTAGGGCACTTTCTTCTTTTGAGATAAAGTCCAGGCTGGTCATGTACTGTTTTGCGTCTCTGAATGAGTTAGGGAAACAAAATGAATTGAATTTGTCTTGGGTTCCCGACCATGATTGCTTGGCAAACAGGGGCGCTCGTCATCCATTTATAGGCCCGGAGCCTTTCGTGGGTGCCCCTGTGGGTCACATCAGGGGGACGTTACAAAAATGGTCCGAGCGTGAATTCCTTCACGCTTGGACGTCCACTTTTGGATTAAGACATTCCAAAAGATTTGTGACACTGTACCGGCGCAGGGCAGGCAGGTTTCTGCTACTTGTTGGCCTATTTACGGGGCACTGTGGTTTTAGATACCACCAGCTTAAGTTTGGTAATACATCTACCAAAATATGCAGATTCTGTGAGATGGATGGCGAAACGTCAGAACTTCTGCTCTGCTTCTGTACCGCCTTGGGGACTTCTAGGCGGAAATTTTTCAGGGGGCAAATAGTGGGCCCGACTGATATTTATGATCTTTCACCGGGCAGGGTAATGGGCTTTATACGCAGCCTAAACCTGACATTTTTTTTTTTTTTAATTTCCTAAGCTAATCCCGCGAAGCTTTATGCTTGTCTGCAGGAAAAAAACCAGAGTCTCTGGCGGGAATCGAACCCGCAACCTCGGCGCTGATAGACTAGCTCATGGCTACACAAAAGATCCTCTGGGTCGTCGTGCTCATGGCCTTCACTTATATACAATCTACAATCCCATGTTTACAAAAACTAACAAATTTTGGTACAATGCGCGTATTGATATATATAATATTTATGGGTCGATTACGGATAGCAACACACCTTCAGTTGCGTTGATAAAAAACAACGCAACTTACATTTTAATTGGTATTAGGAACGGCAATATTTAGTTATTGTAAAGTTATCGATAATGCTATTTTGACAGTTTTACAACTAACAAGTTATAGTGCCATATTCGTCTGTGCCGAGTCTTTAATACTCTCCACCGACAGTTCGAGTTTTTCAGGAGTGGGATCTATATGGTAAAAATAGTTATCATTAATTACACTAGTTTACAAAATGAAATTTTTTTCATGTACATTTGATGAGATGTGATTTTTCTTATGTATTTTCTTCCGCTGAATTCAAAAATCAAGGTTAAATATTTTTTTATGGAACAGTTTTTGAGATATGGTCATTTTCTCATTTTTTCGACCTTTTTCCACTTGACAAATTATATCTCGAGCTGGAATGGAAGGTATTGAGATGACGAACAAATATGTATAACTGGATCTTTGATTGGTAAAGCGGTTCAAAACATTTTGATAAAAATACGGCACATTTTCAAAAAAAATAAAAAATATAAATATAATATATAAAAAATAAAATAAGATTTTTTTGAAAATGTGCCATATTTTCATCAATATATTTTGAACCGCTTTACCAATCAAAGATCCAGTTATACATATTTAGCTCGAGATATAATTTGTCCTTGATTTTTGAATTCAGCGGAAGAAAATACATAAAAAAAATCACATCTCATCAAATGTACATTTTCAGTGTAAACCAGTGTTATCTTTATAAAAACAGACGTCAGCATTAAAATTGCTTGTGGTTTAGACCTATAGTCAATTATTGACCCAAAATCATAAAGTTTTATGCTTTTTTTTTTATCAATTTTAACTAGCTTGAGTAAAATATCATGATCTGTAACAGTTTAAGCCGAACTGAAATGAATTTCAGGAGGGGAATTTATATTGGAGCCATGGTAAGTTATGGAGCAATCATCCCAAAATTCTGCAGAGTTATTTCTGGTATTAAAAAACATGAATTTGAATAAATTTCAATACAGTGGTGAAATTAGTTTTCGCGTTTAAAGTGAATTTCAGAAGGCTGCAAAATATGGGATCTAAGGTAAATTATGGACCGTATATCACAAAAATGCATGACATTTTTTCTGGCCATATGAAGCTAAGTTGGAACCAATTTTACCGCAGTATCTTTTCTGCTACGGTTTTAGACGTATTTAATTAATTTACCAGAGTGGGCTTTATATGGGGCCTATGGTAAATTATGGACCATCCCGAAATTTATTAGTGTGATTTCTAAACCTTCAAAACTGTGAAGTATTACATTTTATTCTGGTAGCATATCGAGGAAACAGCCGATTGGCTGAAAGTACAAAAATTGTGTGAATGTTAGTGAAAAAGTGCCCTGCAAATAATGCGACTAGTCCATACACGCATGTAAAGTGTAGCCGATAAGGGACTAGGACTAGTCCAAAGGTAACCCCAATGTATGGGAAAAACATGGTCTATTTAACAGTACGATGTGCTAGGGCAGGACCATATAACCCAGCTTCGGATTACAAAGGAGTAGTCTTAAAACTACTCCATTGTATACTCAAGAGGATTAGTTTTGAAATCGTTTAAAAGCGAAAACATGTCGTTAAAAAACGAAGATATGTCGTTTCACTACAAACACTTTTTAACAATGACATGGTCCATGCTTGCATTACGTTGGACCAGGCAGTCCAATATTATTTGCAGGGTGTGAGTGTATTGAGTTTTTCGAACTTGCATGTGGAAATAGGGGGTAACAGAGCCAACATTTATTTTAAAGGATTGTAATCCTTATAAAGGGTGGTTAAATTGTAAGGGCCGATGTTGAATGTGAACCACACCTAAACGCCAAGTTTTTTTCCGAATTTTATTTGACATTTCTCTATTTCAGACTTACTCAATTTGAACCATGGAGAGATACACAATCCAACAACGTGTTAAAGTTATCCAGACTTATTATGAAAACGTGTTAAAGTTATCCAGACTTATTATGAAAATGGATGATAAATTTCGAAGAAAATCATCTTCAGTGATGAGGCACATTTTCACCTCAGTGGATTTGTCGATAAGCAGAATTTCCGCATTTGGGCGAATAATAATCCAAGAGTGATTGTCGAAAAACCAATGCACCCACAAAGAGTGACTGTTTGGTGCGGTTTATGGGCTGGCGGCATCATCGGGCCGTATTTTTTCCAAAATGAGGCCGGTCAGGCAGTTACTGTGAATGGTGTTCGCTATCGTGAGATGATAACGAACTTTTTATGGCCCGAATTGGAAGATATGGATGTGGACGATATGTGGTTTCAGCAGGACGGTGCCACTTGCCACACAGGTAACGAAACAATGGCTCTTTTGCGCAACAAATTCAATGGCCGTGTTATCTCACGTAATGGCGATGTCAATTGGCCGCCAAGATCATGTGATTTGACACCGTTGGACTTTTTTCTTTGGGGTTATTTGAAAGAAAAGGTGTACGTCGATAAGCCAGCAACAATTCAAGAGCTAAAGGATGAGATAATTCGGCACATTAACGGCATAGAACCTCCATTATGCCTCAGGGTCATGTAGTGTACCTTATAAGCGTCCACTGCTTACCCAATAACCAATCTAAAATGCATACATGCCACCCCAATTACTGTAGGGTAAATGCCATACATAAAAGATCAAATAACGGCATTTACCCAAATGACTCAATGTGTTCGAACATGAGTCAATATAATGATCAATCAGAATGTGAGTGACATGAATTTGGATTGTCTAACGAAAATGAGTACATTCCTTACTCATGCATTCTGATTGGTCATAGCATTGTGCATAAGGAAAAACCATATTAATTCCATGGTACTGAAAGAGAAGTATAGAGTGTAAGAATTAATATTAAAAGTTAGAATAAGTAAGCAATATTATAAAATTAGTATAAAAAGGGCAGTAGCCCACAAATAAAGCAGACTTTAATATTGAAAACTAAAAGTGGCACTTGTTGCCTGGTTTAATTTATTTTGGTCTCTAATTCGGCTGTCGCGAGACGCCTAACCATTAAGCTGGAACCCTACAGCTGTATAAAAATACATTGGGCTTTAGGGCAAAACAAATAAATTATAAAAAAATAAAACACACCACATCCAACATCTTACACTACATGGCGATCCTGCCATCATACACTACAGTCATCGAAAATTTGGACCATCGGATGGAGGTGTGCCGCCGTGGTCGCGGCGCCCATTTGGCCGATATTTTGTTCCATACATAATTGAGTAATACCAATATATCATAATAAAATAAAATTACAATAATTTCCTAAATAGTTTGTGTTTTATTCAAAATAAATATCGGCCCTTGAAATTTAACCACCCTTTAGTAGCAGCGCACATACTAATCGTTAAATATATGGAAAAAATTTTAAATTTGTCGAATAGGAGTTATTTTTGGAATTATTCGAAAACACAAACGCACAAGCCTGCTATTAAAAGCACGTGATTTTTGAACAGGTCTGATTATCTAAGATTTGTGATTTTTCTCGCTTTGATTTATTTTTTGCTTTACAAATGACTTTCCATTTCAAACCAGGGATGGAAATCATATAACAATTTTACTTTTTTCCAACATTTTAGACTTTTTTGGTACAGTGATACTACCGCACGTCTTATATGATACAATTTTTATGCAGAAAAGTTGTTTACAATAAAAATTTTGTTTTTTAACTGAGATATTTAATTAACATAGGAAAACAACAGAAATAAAATAAATGAATATTATTTTACAGAAATATTTAATGCGCAATTAATAAAGAAACCTATACATAAATTATTGTTTTTTTAAACTGCGCATTTTTTTAAATTTTTTTTAGATAAATTGTACCTTAAAAATGTAAGTTATTGTTTATAAATAAAATACAGCTGTTTTTTTTCAATGCAACAAAAACAAAGCGAATAACAAATAACGGGTAAATAAACGTACAAATGTTAATTTTAATAGATAGAGCACTAGCCGATACAATAGAACTTTTTTAAATACCTACGCAGTCAATAATCTACGCTCAACTGACTAAATTTTTCGGAACCATTTTCCCCGTAAGCTGGCATAAGACAGGGGTGTCTTTTATCTCCCTTGCTTTTCCACCTAATGATTGACAAAATATTCAGTGACACGTTTGCAGAAAAACATCGTGGAATCCAACGGATCATAAATAACTACCTAAAGGAATTAGATTTTGCTGATGATATCTCTTTACTATCCACTAGAGTATCCACTCGATTAATCGAGGAATAACGAATTTCTCGAATAATTTATGTCAACTAATCGATTAAAATTAATTTCTTAAAAATGTATACTTTTTTAATGTGAAAATATTTTGTTTACATATCTAACCTTAAAACTAAATTACAATTTGTTACCTTTTTTATTTATTTTCATTTTTTATTTTTAAGTCCATTTTTAGATTTTAGCATGTTTGACAAATTATGTAAATCACTATTAACAGGGTTTAAAAAAACGGCAGTCGAAACCAAAAACTGTGGAACAAAAAACGAAAATTTGAGTTGGTTTGATAGCGACTGTTTACATTTAATGAATCAGAAGAAAAAGCAAAAGTTTTTTTTGCCAATAGCGAATGAAGAAGTGGAAGAAATGTCAGTTTTTCTACTTTGACTGCAGTTTTTTAAACGCTGACTATAAACGTCAATTATAATTGTGTAAACCACGTACTGTCAGATTATGGGTTACCTGTTACTAACCGACTGTCAATTTTTTTCACCTTGTATCTTCTAATCGGTAGGATGTTGACATTTATGATATCATTAGATCCGTCTTCAAAACCTAAGTGTCCTTGTTTGAAAACGATGTGTCTGTGTTTTGTCGTGAAATTGTAATACGTTAGAATGTAAATTAACCTACCTATAGAGAAGAATTAAAAAAAAAAGGAAATTAAGAGGGATTACAAAAAATATAAATAAGTTGTCAGCCATGTTCTGGATACCGAATACAAACGGGTGTAATTGAAATCAAAGGAATAAAAAAAAGATCCTGTTTTAAAAGTTTATAAAAAAATTACTTTTATATAGTACACATTGAATTCGTATCTTTAACAGAACTTCTCTTTAAATCAGGAAAAACCACGGTGAATTTTAAAAAAATTTAACGGAGAATCTCCTTCGATTTCAATGTTTCTGTTTATTAATAAAGTAAAAGTATGCGTTCAAATAGAGATGTTTGTTTTTTCCCATTAAATAAAATTATGAGAATTCTTCGAGTTATTCGAGTAATTCAAACAATTTAAAGCCTTTATTCGAATAATCGAGCAATTCTAAAATCGATTAATTCCTTACTCGAACAAAACCAAAAGTCGAATAATAAGATACTCTACTATCTACAAAACTTTCAGATATGCAATAAAGACTAGATGAGTTGGTAATCAGCTCAGCGACTGTCGGTCTAAAAATCAATGTAGCCAAAACAACAGCGTTTAGACAGGAGCAAGTGGAACTCGTCGACAAATTCAGTTACCTTAGAATCTAAGGCTTAGATGGAGTATGGTTGTGGCAGAAGATAGTGCAAAAATAGTTATAGTATCCAGAATTGGGAAGGCAAATAGCGCATTCTTCCAATTACGAAACATATGGAAATTTATTATATTGTCAACGCAAACTAAAGGCAACATATGGCAACACATGGCTGAACACAGATGCTCTCAACTCTAAGCTTCACAGACCGCTGCCTTTAACTCCCATTGGAGCATAGGGCGCCAATAATAGTCGTTCTCCACCGTACTCGGTTTTGGGCTACATTTCTAGCTTCGTTCCATGTTAAACCCACAGATCTCATTTCGGCTTCGGTGGAACGTCTCCAAGTAATTTTAGGCCTTCCAACACTTCGTCCTGCTTGATGAAACGGGTTCCAACGTAACGCATGCTTGGCGATATTCTCATCTGGACGTCGAAGTGTGTGACCAATCCATTGCCATTTTCGTTTTCGAATCTCAGTAGCCACATCTATCTGATTTGATTTACGAAGTAGCTCAATATTAGATATAACATTTGGCCAAAAGATTCGAAGTATTCGTCTGGGGCAGCGATTGAAAAATATTTGCAAACGACTTGTAATTATGCTGGTCACCTTCCATGTTGTGCATCCGTACAAAAGAACTGATTTAACATTGGATTCAAAAATTCGCAGTTTTGTTCGAAGACTAATGTTGTTGTTTTGCCATATTGGTGCTAGAATTCCAAATGCTGCTCTAGCTCTACTGATTTTTGCTATCACGTCAATCTCAGTACCTCCATCAGCGGTAATCATGCTACCCAAATAACAAAATTCGTTGACAATGGCATAGTTGTTATTACCTACATTAATAGATGCCGGAGAGTTTTCTTGTATGGAGAGACCTTTTGTTTTTGTGGTGTTTATTTTTAGACCTGTACCATCCAACTTTGACTGGAGGTCAACCATCGACATCTCCAGGTCACGAACTCTATGCGAAAGAAGGCATATATATGTCATCTGCATATGCAAGGTAGTTTAAAACCGCTGCCTATGATACACATATATTGAAAATATGGTGGCCCAATTTAATATGCAATTACAACTTGTATAAGATATGTAAAATTCAACCAATTGCAACAATTATGAAGAAAATAAAATGGAAGTGGATTGAACATACCCTAAGAAAGGATACAGAGGAAATATGCCGACAAGCGCTAGAATAGAATCCACAAGGCAATAGAAAGAGAGGTCGAACAAAAACCAACTGGAAGAACTTTCTGCAAAAAGATAAAAAGAAGAGCGAAATATCGTGAACCGAAATTAAAGCGAAGTCATCCGACATTTATATAATGCTTTACTTCGGGAGCATGCGAGATCACGAGTCAAAAACCCGCCACTCACACATCACTAAAACTAACCACATAACTAAAAAATAATATCCAAGTAACTCACAAAGCAAAAAATCTGTCTAAATAAAAATTTTTGCATTAAGAAAAATTTTTGTGAAATAAATAATTTTGTTTAATTTGTTTTGTTTTTTTTTTGAGTTTGTTTTGATCACAAAAATAGAGTGGAATGTAACCGCTTGCTTTCACACACTATCAATCACTTCTATATCAGAAAAATGTTCTCTATCTCTCTCTGTGGGAACTGTCTTTCCTTTCAAATAGTTTTAGATGTGTCAAATTCACTTTTTTGATCTCTGTTGGCTTTTGGATTATATATAAAAATTTACATATATATAGATTCTAGAAGGTGTCAATAATTTTAGTTCATTACCGAACACCAAAGTGTTTTAAGCTTAGAAAAAATAATAATTATCTAATTTGTATAGTTAAAGAAAAATAAGCAAAAATAAATAAAAATCAATTTTTTTTATGAATATATTTTTTTCAAATATTACAGAAAATTGTAGAGCACAAGTTTTTAGAAAACAAGTAACATTTTTTTTAATTAAATAAACAAAAGTAAGTATCATTCAACATGTTTTCATTAAAATTTTTATTTTATTATTAAGTCTTATACGCTTAACAGTTTTGTTTGGTTTAATATCTTAAGTTTTTCTAAAATCTTTATGGATGAAGTTTCCTGATGATCTGGCCTAAGCAACCAGTGAAATGCGCATAGGAATAGCTTATCCCATCAACAATAAATTTCAAGTGTTTTTATCAATAATAAAAACTGGGAATTAAGCACGAATAACAAAATCTTTTGAAATTAAAATTTTGTATTCCCAAAAATTGAAATTACATTTTGATAATTTTTATTTACCATAATTAAAACCGACAAAAAGTATTATTTGTTACCAATTCAAATTTTATTACATGTTTTTATTCTAATTCAAGGCTAAGTTATTGTTATTGATTCTGTACTTTTCAAGTGTATTTAATGTTGTTGTTGTTATTTATGCAAAAAAACAAGCACATTCCTTGTGAGCACAAAGGTTGGAAGCAATAAGCATCTCAAATCGTTTAATAATCTTCTATAGACTAAACCCAATATTCATAAAAAATATTTTTTATGAATATGGGGTAGAGTTTTTGTTTTCCCGGCATTTTTCATTTCTCGCGAAAGCGGGATTTATTTTTCAATTTCCCGGGGTCCCGTGAATTCCCGCTCAATACAAATCGATGCAAAATATTATTTAATTTATTTGAACAAATAATATTTCCTGAGATCAATTAAATAAGTTTATTTATTAATGCATTCAACTTTTTTATTTCTGTGGCAGAAAGGAGAAAGTGCTTAATAACTTCTTGTTCTTCATGTTTGAAAGTCAAAATTGCAATTATTTTGTAGGATTTTTGAGGAAATTATAGCAAAATGACTTTTTGGTTATCTTTTTTCAATGTGCAATAACATTTGAAATAATAAAAACTTCCGATCTGTGACATTAGTGTTTAGGAATAAAAACTTAAAAAACTATAACCGCAGAGAACATATGATTATATTAAATTCGGAGTAAATTCCAAAAGCCACCTTTACAGCTTTACATTGTTCTCCTATAAACCTAAACATATAGACTTGATGACATATTGCTACAGAATAAATTCAAAGCCAACAGCATTAATATAAAAGCCAAAAAGTTAAATTATTCAAACAAATTATTACAAAATATTTCTGTTAAAATAGGACTTAAGTTCAGAATAAGCATTTACAGAATTTATTATTAAGAAGATTTCAATGATAAAACATGTTTCCTTTCTACGGATGTTTGTTTTTATAGCCAAAGAAACATTATATAATCTCTAGACACTATCAGCTTTCTTAGTTAGCACTTCCTTCAAAACTTGTAATTCTTTTTTTTAATATTTTCTTCGAATCGAATAAGCGTTTTCTTTATTATTAACTTTTGTCATCATTTCTTACAGAATCTAATCCGAAAAATCTTTTATGCAGATGCTCTGCATATAAAATCATAAAATTTTTGAAGCAACTGGGTACAAAATTTTTTTGTTTTTATTAAATAAATCTGGGTCTTTAAACAAATTAAATATTCTGTTCATTTTTACACTTCTTCTTTCGAAATTTCAGAGCATTAAACATTGCCATACTTATCGGATATGAATTGACCTCTCTTTGGTGTTTGGCAAAAATGTCTTAAGTCAGTAAGAAACTGTAGTTTTTCGTTATTCTAAATTGAATACTATTTATTTGGTGTATTTCATAGACTTTTTTCCTAAAAGGTGATGATAACGATTAGAAGCAGTTGTGCTAGACTAAAAGTATTTAAGCCAAACAAGAGAGAAACAAATTGAATTAAAGCCAATCAAAGACGCAAAATGCTTTTTTTTGACTTAATCCCTTTTTGCCTAACGGTTAAGATCTATTTAATGACACAACTAATTTAATTGTACATATCAGCAGTAAAGTTGCCATAATTAAATAAAAAAATACAGGGAACTCCCGAACAAATTTCCCGGTATTTTTTTCCCGAAAAATGTGTGAGATCCCGGGATTTATGTCCTGGGAAATCCCGTATGAAAAACACTAATATGGGGTTAAACATATGAGCAGAGTAACTTACTTAGGCAGTTAGTTAGCCTGTTTTTCAAAATAAAATAAAACTTTTCGCTTGGAAAAATATATTGAAACAACAATAAAAAAACTCAAATTTGTTTTTGTTTTCATTATAAATTTCTAATAGCCTTTTCACACTTGTAAATATTAAACGTCAATTTGCAAAGATGTTGGAATTTTCCCATAAGAAATAAATAGGGCTAAAAATCAAAATTTTTCAACATCTTTACAGAATGTTACCATATCATTTTGTTCCCTTTTACATTTTTAGTTTCTTTAAGTGTTATCACTAGAAAAGTGGCAATAAATTCTATTATAATTGTGGCATCACTGACAAAATGGAAGTTGCTTTGAAAGCAGCGTTATACCCTTTGTACTCAAATTTTTCCTTTTTTGCAAGCCTTATTTTGCTAAAATTATTAAACAAAATAAATTAGTAATACATTTTGGTGTTATCGTTTAAAATGTAAGAACTTTTGTAGAAAAAAAGTATAGAAATGGTGACATTTTTTATTGATAGTATGTTAGATGTTTCAAGTGTGAACGCGTATTTCACATTTTCATTATCTTCCATGCGTTCCTCCGAAATGTATGCAAGTGTACAAAGGGTATAAGCGATCTTATTTGATTGATTTGGTTTTCCACTACACGGAAAGAATTACTAACTAAATATGGCTTGATCCAACAAAATTTGGCATGATTTTCGTCCAAGCCAAAAATTCAAAAATTACTTATTCTAAATATATGTTTGGCTTAAGCAAAATATTTCTTTATTTAAGAACATTTTACTAAATACAAAAAAAAATTAGTTAAAATCAAGCAATTATTTTTAGATTTTGGATTTTCTTGTTTCAAGAAACGAAATGGATTACTTTAGAAACTTAACTTCTCTCCGTGTAGGCAAATGGTTAAAAAGTAGGGGTAAAAACGATTGAATAGGTTAATGTTGAAAACGGAAAATTTGCACACGGAAGCCGACAAACAAGGATGACCCTTCACATGGCAATGCCACGTAAGCTGTGGTCACACTCAACAAATATTTGACACCCCACACGTAACCACTATTTTAATTCAACATTTGCTTTAAAAGTAAATTATACGTAGTGGTAACACTTTTTTCGGATTTTTTCCTCAAATATTTGTTAAGTGTTAACATACCTTAAGAACATTAGCAACTGTAATGTCAATATAGGATTTGAAAAATACACATGATGTGATTGGCAAGGCTGAAAAAAGTCAACCAACAACTATAACATCAACAACTGCCATAATAAACTAAAATATACCACCACTAAAAGAAAAATTTAATTCAACATCATTTCAAAGATATGGTCACATTTAACAAACATGTGACGCCCCTCACGTAACCTATATTTTCCCTAAATATTTGTTGGAATTTGCATAACGTTTGCTAGATCAAACATCATTTAACATTTTATTATTTAAATTATTCTTTAATTGTTTTCAATAATAAAGTTTAGTAGATCAACAATAATTATTATAAGTCTGTCTTCATACGGCTCTTTTCTTATTGAAAACGTTGCATTGAAACGAGTACACAAATGCCTGTACTGTCTTTACGTTTTGCTTTTTCATTCGTTGTTTAATTTTGTTATTGTTTTCAATATCAAAAAAGCACACATGCAAACGCACGACTATACAAAATAAAAAACATGGCGTAAACATGACATGAATAATTTGAACGCCAATTCATGTTCAAAGAAGAAAAAGGAAGAATCTTTTCAATAAGAAAAGAGCCGTATGAACTCAGACTAACGAAAGTTATAAGTAGTGGTCACGCATTTTTTGGATTTTTTCATCAAATATTTGTTAAATGTAAAAAAAACTTTAAGCCGCTTAACTTTATTTATTCAAAAAAAAAATATTTTTTTTTATTTGTTTTACAGTATCATTCAGAAGTAGCAAATAAATTTAATAAAATTCAAAAATACAACGCAAAAACTAAAAAAAAATTGTGTAATTTTTTGTGTTTATAGAAAAGGAAAATAAGTGTTTGTTTTAATTTTCGACTATTATGTCTCAAAGTCTTGGACCCAACATCATGCCAGGCCCCTGGAACTACAAACGTCACATACAGTTCTGCTGTTTAGCAACGAGCATTCTTTTAATGATAGACTTTTTTAGTACGACAGAAGCTATGTGCTTTTGTTTGCAACAGCGTCAACAGATATTTATAAGACTTATTTCGTTGAAACAAAAACTTGTTGCAAATAAGAGTGCGGGACAAAATAAAACTTATAGGTAAGTAGATAAATTCCAAAATTTTTCTTATATAATATAATACAAACGTACTTTTCGTTTTTAGACACATTAGCGATAAGTCCATTTCATTTGTAGCCGTTTTCACTTTTGGTAGTAAAGAACCCTTGTAGAATGTAGAAAACTTTTATTTAATATGCTGTTGTTGAAAAATAACACAAACAGCTGTAGTGAACACGTATGCTTAATCTACCTAGAGTTATCAAAACCGATTTCCGAAGAATTCGAAAAATCGATTTTTTCTATTTATGTTTTTTTTTAAAGGCCGGATTTCTAAGTATTCGAGAATCCTTTTTTTTATCTTGAACAATTGACTTTTTCTTATATTTAATTTTTTTAGTATCTTCCCTAGAAAGAAGCGAACTGACACCAAAGTAGTCCCCTGATAGGGGTTGGTGGTAGAGACCGGTTCTAGTTCTAACACTTTATATGACTAAGACCTATCAGTTTTACATGGGGTTGTCATTGGAGGGGGTCAATTGCCACCATTTGATAAGTCACACATCTATTCTCAATGAATGTGTTTAGTGTTATTTACTACAAGTAGTATTATTTCAATTCATTGTAATGTTATTTTAATAAAACAAGTCCTAGAACTGAATTTCTTAAATTAGAAAGTTCCAAAAAAAATATGGCACACTACAGGTGAAGACTGTACTGTAACTCATTACTTTTTCCACTTTTTGTTCTTCATATACGAGTTAAATGACTGGTTCTCCTTTCACTGGTCATGCGTTCTTTCTTTTTGAACTTATTCAATTTTTACAAATCCAAGGACCAAGGAGTCTGTTAGAGCAATTGACACAAATTTCCCGCAGGGTTGCATTCGATGACATTTTTTAGTAACCAATTTATTTAGTTATTCACAGTAGTATTTTAATTGTTGTCATCACACATAACAAATTCATCACAGTACCAAGCTATTGAACTTGCAGCAGTATGAGTTAAGCGACAGTTCTGATTTTGGCTTCTGGTTGTACACTTAACACAAAGGGTGAAAACCGCTTGTATTTTCTGCCGCTATAAGTAAATTTAATAAAAAGCATTTTCGTTATAGTCCATTTAGCGATATAAGCACATTTGTCATATATGCCATCTATTAGCGGCTAGCAAAGGCAAAAGTAAAGCAAGTTATTAGCGTTATACAGTACTTTTCGCTTATAGTCCACTACTATAGTTGCACAACTTTTGTGGACTACAAGCGAATTTGGACTATAACCGATTTTATTTATAAGCCAGTTTATAGATAATAACTATAAAAAAATTATTTTCTTCAATAAAACCACTCTTTTTAAACAAAAGAAAAATTTATTTAAAACATTACCAAATATTGGTACTGTTAACTGGAAGTTAAAGTAATAGTTAGTTTCAACTGAACTTGGTGAAAATAGCCGTAAGTTTGCAAAAATGTAAATTAATATTCAATTTAAATTTCTAAAGTGCTAGTTTACACCCTTCAAGTTTAAGCCGTCAAGTCTTAAGCTTTTTGAGAGATGGAAAAGAGAATGCCGTTTCTTTTCCTCCCCCTCCTAAAAACTCAACACTTAAACACTAACACTTGAATCTCGTGAACCAGCACTAATTATATTTTAAACATAAAAACATATTTTTTTTAATAATTTATTGTTTTGTTTATTATTTTTAAAGTGAAACCAATAGAACAGCAGATCCCTTGACGATGTTTTTTTATCACGACTCGACAATTGCACGTACCAAATGGATGCCAAAAGAACTTTTGTTAGGATGTGAACTGATTAATATAAAGTAAGTACAAACATATCAGTGTTGCCACTTTGTGGGTAATTACCCGAATTTGGTATAATTTTTACTGTCGTGGGTAATTATTCTTAGGTGTAATTCAGGTGTTATTTGAAATTTTTAAATATATAATTTCAAAAGTTTGGTAATAAATGTTGCAAGATGGACCTTAGATTTGGATAAATATGACTATCATAGCGATTTAGAACCTGAAGTTTATTGAAAAAAGTTATTCAAACTACAAACTAGCCTGGGGGTAGAAATGTTCCAATATTCCTTCCTATAATTAATTTTGTTTGTGTCTGGAAACTTTCAATTGCTTCAGTTTGAATAACAGTTGTAAAACTGAATTACGAAAGGGACAGTTGTATAAAACCCTGCAGGCATTTAGTTTACTAAATATGGTATAAAGGTTATTTGTTTAAGACCATAAAACTTAAAATGGTAGAAAACACAAAACAAATGAATTTTAGTCGCAGATTAATACACGGCATTACCCCGGTAGGCTAGCTGGTAGCGAGCTAGTCTATCAAACCGGGGTTGCGGGTTCGATTCCCGCCTGAGACTCTGGTCTCTTTCCTGCAGACAAGCATATAGCTTCGCGGGATTGGATTAGGAAATTTAAAAAAAAAAAAAATTTAAAACAAATAGGCACCGCGCCTATCATTGACAAAACGCATTGCAGACGCCCAATTTTGTTCCTCCTTTTCGAGCTATGCTGGCTGCATGTCACGAATAAAATGAACAATGTTAACCTCCAAGACGTTAATTGTTGCTGGTTTATTAGCATAAACCAGTGACTTCACAGGCCTACGGAAAACAATCAAGAGGTGTCACATCGTCTTCATTTGTGAAAAATTAGTTGCGTCATTTAAATCATGAAGTCGCCTATAAGTTGCGAAAATAGATGGCTGATTTTCAAAGTAAATTTGGATAGTTTGGTGGCGTTGTTTAAGCATGAATATATCTATCTATGATGATGTGCCTGGGGAAAAAGTGAGAGCAGTATGACAGTTCGTTTGACTGATGAACCTCCCTTAGATATATGCAACCAAATGTGGAACTTAAACTCATTAGTTTAGTAGTTTTATTTATGTTTTATTAATTCTGTGGCATTTTTATCATTTTATTGTAAGCATTTTATCATAATTTTTACCAAATAATAAAATAAACCGAAATTAAAGAAAAATTTCGTTTATAATTCAAAATTTAAAAATCGTAAACAAAAATATTTTTTGAAGGAAAGTTCGTATAACTAACAGCAATTTTCAAATTTTTAAATTTGACTTAAGATGTTATGTCAAAAGGCCGCAAAATTATTTTAAGTCTTTAATGTTAACAGTTAACAGTTTGAATCTTAAGGGTTCTCAATTCAGTATCATATTTTTTGATACCGTTGTTATATCGAAGGCATTTGAAGAAAATTGCATTTATGAAAAAATCATTGAAACTATATGAATTTTCCTAAATGTATTCCTAATGAAATTGTTATTAAAAAAGGCATTGTAAACCACTAATGTATATATACTTTGTTTAAGAATTATCATAAACATGGAATGTAGAATTTTCAAACCAAAAGCTTCTTAACCCTAGGTAACTTTTTACCACTAAGTTCTCCTCTTGGTCAGACCAGACCCCAATTAGAACAGCTAAAACCCCAGTTAAATAACAAGTAAATAAATATATTTTTTATTGAATGTATGCCTATTATTCTAGATTATACGAATTTATTATACAGTAATTTTAACTTAGCTGCGCAGGCTCCTTTGCACAATTTTTTGTGCAGATAAATCAAAAGTGCTGTTAAATGTATTTATCTGCCTTAATGTACAGGAAAGTGGCCACCATATTTTTTCATGTGTGCAGCTAAATTTGATGTTTTATATGAAAATATTTTAATGCTGCCCAAAAATATGATAAATATGCAGGTATACAAAATGCACGTAAGCAAGGATTTCGAAGAACAATTACGGAAAATATGTATTCTGAGCAGTTAATTCAAAGTGCAGGTAAATTTGGTTTGATGTTTGAAAATAATTTTAAAATGCAAAAATTTTGGGCATTTATCTCAAATGTGCAGGTATAGAAAGTGCACTTAAAAAAGAAATTTGTATGGGATATAAAGAATAATAACAAAAATTATTAATTTTGTGAAGTTAAGTCAAAAGGCAGTTTAGTCAAAACTACTGTATAAGTCATCTAATATGTAGTCCCTCATTTTTCACATTGCTTTTTCGCATCTAAGTAAAACGAGTTTTCCGCTTGGTTAAATTGAACTTTGAACATAACGGGTCGTAGTTTACTGATTTGTTTCAAACTTGATTCATTCAATTCAGAACATATCATTTATAGAATTTACGTTTCTGTTCTTTTGATATTTTGTCCTATTTTCACCCCACTAATTTGCTCCAATCGAATCCACATCCACACATCATTTATAGAATTCACGCCCTTGATTTTTTGTTATATTCGAAAGATATAAAAAGCAAAACACAAAACACAAAAAACACAAGCTGATACAAAACCTCATGGTTTTAAAAATTTACTGTTAAAAAAACTGCAAAAAAGTATGTTTGTTGTACAAAGTTAAGTTAAGAATTTTTATTTCTAAATATAAAAAATCTTAATTTGAGAAAAAAGATCTTCAAATCTTATTTTGGTCTAAAAATCTGTAAAAATAAGATAAAATCTTCATTCTGGCAACGGTGGTATGTTTGCTGATGATGTGTGTGTATTGTATCCATATAAAAACCCAAATTGAGAGGGATACTGCACTTATTTTTGAATTTGCGAGATTAAATCAATTACTACTTAACCCTGGTAAAACCAATCTAATACGATTTGTATGTTAATGGAAAGATTGTGTATGAAACCCATTCAATAAAGTATTTAGGAATTATTCTTCAAAGCAACTTGTCATGGGATCTGCATACCAGTGATGTGAAAAGAAAGATAGCTTCAGCGATTGGAATTTTATATAAATTAAAGAACAAATTAGAAAAAAATCAAAACTGATGATATATCAATTCTTGATACAATCTTATTTGAATTACTTGGCTGTTATATATGCTTACAATAAAAACAATAAAACTTAAATCTCTGCAATGTATGTAAAACAAAGCATTAACAATTGTATACAATTTACCATTGCTGTATTCAACTATTTCATTATATAAAGAAATATGCAAAACAATATTACCAATCTATGGGTTGCATGAATATCAAGTTTTAGTGTTTGTGTTTAAATGCATTAATAATATTGGTTACCATACTATACCATTCATGCAAAATCAAATAAATTTCAATACACGGAATAGAAAAAATTTTAGAATTCCTAGATGCGGGTTAGAAACAACCAAACAGCGAATTGATTATATTGGCGGAATTAAATTCAATAATTTGCCTATGGCTTTAAAATCAATTGATCGAATTTCCATTTTTGACTCTTCTTGTAAAGAACACTTATATAATAGAAACGCTTTTAATATAGTACATTAAATTTTTTTAATATATAAAAAAAAAATTTTTTCTCTTCTTTTTTTTATTTGTTTGTTAATTTTATTTATAATATACTCTAAAAGTTACTTTTTACCTTGTATTTTATTTGTACATTTAACTTTAAAACTATTTTGCCAACTTGCGTCAATAATGCCTTCTTGGCGCTGAGGCCAAATTGAAATTTGTAAAATTATTTTGTCCAAATAAAATAAACAACTACAATTCATTTGTTGTTGTCAAAAAAAAAAAAAGAAAATATATATATATATATATATTATATTTTCTGTAACTGCAGCTCTATTCGTTTCTTGGCTTATCAAATTTATTAAATCGTCAGTAAAAAAATAATTTAAAAAATGTAAAGGAGTTTTCGAATTTTTAAGTTCAACGGGCAATTTCCTCGGAACGCAACCTCATTAACATGCAAATGCATAAAGGTTTTACGCCATATTAAATTTTTAAATTCAATCGAATCTTTATTGATATTTGAGAGATCTGATGACGGTTCATATCGGACAAAACTCAATTGCGACAATAATCGGTTCAATGCGGTTACACTATCGTCACAGAATACAAACAGAACTGTAAAAAGTGACGTGTGAAAAAGGCCCAAATCAGTTGCGAGGGCAGCTTTCGAAGAAAAAGACAGAAAGCATTTTTTGGTAGTGAAGTGGCAATGTGTAAGAACAGGCAGCAACAATCAACACAAAAATAACAAAACACAAACAAATGCATTAGTTCAACAAACGTTGTGTTTTGTGCAAAAAAAATTTATTTATTAATATTTTTTTGTTTTATAATGTTATTTTTTTACTAAAATATTATTTACTTGTATTGTGGTAAACTTAAAAGTTAATTTTTACAACAGTTTTGCAAATAAATCTCAACTAAATAAAGTTGTGTTCATTGTATTGCGGCATAAAAGATGATGCAAAGAGAAATGCAAAAAGGGCAGCTTTCTTAGAAAGAGACAACAGAAAACTCGAAATCTTCCGTCTCGTGACAGTTATGTTAGTATTCTGTGCTATCGTGCTATTTGGGCAAATTAAATCATATGTTTTTGTTTATTTGCTTGTTGGCAGACATAATTTTACTTTAGAAATTCGCAAAATTCTCCGTCTGAATATACATAATGGAATAACAATTTTAAATCTATATATATAAAAAGAAGTGTACACTTTGATGTCACCACTAACTGCGAAAACGGGTCGACCGATTTGAACCAAAATTAAAGGGTATTTTGGGGATAGTCTGAAGATGGTTTGTATGAAGTTTGCACGAAAACGGCGTAGTGGTTCCGGAGATATAGCATTTAGATTTTCTTTTATATTATTCCCATACAAATATCAACAAACTGCCTTTCATTTTCCATATTAAGATTTTTTATTGTCACTTGAAAAGTTACCAAGCCATGTACCGTAATGTCTTATGTGTACAATGACATTCGAAATAGATCTTAATATATATTTCATATCGCTAGAGGGCGTAAAATAGGGCAAAATAGTTAAAAGCTCCCCCTCCCAATATCTTCTTAACTAATCAACCGATTTTCTTGAAATTTGGCAGGCAAATAGTATAACATCTAGAAGAAACTATAGCCTTTAATTTTTATTATTCAGGGCGTGAAATTAGGCAAGAGAGGTAAAGGTTCCCCCTTCCTATATCTTCTTAACTAATAAAAGGGTTTTCTTAAAATTTGGCATGTAGACACTGTAAGAAATAATGTTACTCTAAGATATAAATTTTTTGGAAATTCCAACAATTAGGGCAAAAAGGGTAAATGCTCCCTTTACCCATGTCTTCTTAATTAATTATCCGATGATAGTTTCAAGTCTTGAAGGAACTAAAAAGGGTAAAAGCACCCCCCTCCTATACCCTTTTAAATAATTAACCGATTCTTTTGAAAGGCTTAGTTTTTTTTTTTAATTTTTTTCTCCGGTTATTTTACTTCGGTTATGCAATGGTACTCGATTGGTCGTTAAAAATTGATGAAAAACGTTATCGAAGCTACCTTTTTGAATGGTAAACTCCGCGACGAAAATGTTTTGCTTTCACGAACTTCGATGATTGCTACAGACGTCCCAAGTGAATTCAAACACGTTTAATTTCCTTTAAGATTGGCATTTGCAATGATAATCAATAAGTCACAAGGCCAAACGATGTCTGTTTGCGGCTTAGATTTGGGCACACCATGTTTTTTACACGGACAATTATACGTGGCAAGTTCTCGCGTCGGCAAGCCATCGAGCTTATTTGTGTTGGTTTATGGCAAAACAACGTTTGCCGGGACAGCTAGAATAATATAATAAAAAATGTATTCAATTTTATTCAAACTTACCTAGCATTTACACGTGAAAGTAATTTTATGAAAGTCGCAATACACTCACACTTTTTCATTAACACATTTACATTTTTTTTACTTTCAACCCAACTTTCAGTTAGCTTTCAATGAAAATTTCAAGAAAGCGATTTTTTGAACATTTCATGAAAGCAAATGACGATAAAGTAAGCAGTGTTGCCAATGTAAAACTTTTCACTTGAAATTTCAGGATTGTGTGAATTAGCAGTTACAAAAGCAACTTGTTTTTCGCGTATATATAAAGAATCTAATATACATATATTTTCAACTAAATAGGATTAAGAACACAATTATTCTAACTAAAATGTATAAATATCATGAAAATAATTTAAAAAATATATTAATTTGAACGAATGCCTGATGTTCGGCGTGAGTAATTGTCTTGGCAGCTCTGAAACTTCAAAAAAGCATAATAATAAAAGAAGAAGAAGAGACATTTTTGGTAGAAGTTTGCCCTTTGACGACATTTTTCAAATGAACTTTCGCTTTCCTGTGTAATCGAACAAGAAATTTTCAAGAAAGTCATCTGTTTCATTGGAATATTTATTTATAATAGGTCTGTCTGCGTACTTTTCCAGTAGCAAATACTCAGTAAATTTTTTTGGGAGAGTAAGACCAATTTTACTCTGTCGGCTGAAAATATCTCAAAAAGTACGCAGACAGAATCCAGTGAAATCTTGCAAGAAAACAGCTGATCGGTGTGTAGGCAATTGAAATGACAAAGCAAAATTTAGCAAAATAGCGACTTTTGGGAATTTAAAAACCGGGAAACAAAAATACCCAAATAATGGGATTTACCGAATGAAATCAAAAAGTTAGCGTCGAATTTAGGAATTTAAAAGGGGAAGTATAAATATTTAATATTGTTAACAAAAATACAAAAAATAGTTAAAAAAAATTAAATTTTTGGAACAAAATGAGCGATGCGTGCAAAAAATCGTTCGTTCCGTTCCCGAGATTTCTGGGTTCGATTTTTTGCAGAATATATACAGTTTAGCTGAGTTCCAAGACATCAATATACTTTGCAGCACAAGTCAAAAATGTTATTCAAGTTTAATAATGCACAGCTTTTGTATTATGTTCTCATTAAATACTTTTTTGGTGCACATTGGGACAAATAGAATTGTAATAACCTACACGGTTGCATTGTAGCATGCATTTAAAAAAGATAGTTGCTTTGCAACCGACGTTTTGGAACTCAGCTTTTATACCGTGCAAAAGCTTGTGTTCCAAGGGATAAATCAGTAAAGCTTTGTACTGACCATTTTGGATGCACCCAAATATCTCGGGAACTAACCGACCGATTTTTTGCACGCATTGCTTATTTTGTTCCTAAATGTGTATTTTTTTTATTTGTGCTAACTATTTTTTGTATTTTTATTAAAAATATTAGTTATTTTTACTTCCCCATTTTAAATTCCCAAATTCGACGCTAACTTTTTTTTACTTTTGGAAATCCCCCTAAATTCCTAAATTCGACGCTAACTTTTTGTTGTTATTCTGCAAAAGACCATAATTTGGGTATTTTGTTTTCCCGGTTTTTATATTCCCAAATTCGACGCTATTTCGTCGACGCTATCTTGGCACACGTAATAAAAACAGCTGTTCAAACTAGTTGCAAAATCTTGCAAGAGGAAATTTCTCCAGTAACATTTTGTAAGTTCTCTAACTTCCAACCAGTGTGACCATATTAGCTTTTTTCGAGCTAAATTTAGCTTTATTTTTTTGGATTTAGCTTGATATATTTCATTTAGCTTTAAGCTTTTTTTTAAGCTTTTTTAAAAAATGAATTTGGCTTTTTCTAGCCTTTTTTTCTATTTGTATTCCAATGATTTAATGATATGTACATAATAAAAAAAGAAAGTTCAATAAAATAAAGATATATTGGTAACCTTATAAACTAGTCTCAAACAGCTAAAATCTGGCATCACAGAAACAATAAGTCAGCAAGTAATTCTTTAAAGTTAAACAAGGTGGTAGTAGGAGATTTGCAGTTATTTTTTCACTATTGTTTTTGACAGCTTGATGATCTACACACATATATGAAAACAATGCGATGTTTCAATATCTGCTATAATCTGTTTTGAAATGTACTTTTGTACACATCTTGTTTTCTTCTTTTATTGTGAACTACATGTAACTGTTTTTTCGTATTTGGCTTCTTAAATTCATACTTTATACCAAAGATAGGCAAACACATACATGTGTATTTTATAATAATGTTAGTGCTATATTACTCTCCTGCTCTCATTGTTATGCAGCGTTGCCATAATTCTTTTTTTTTTTTGTTAAAAATATTGCATATTAAACTTACGTATGGAAGAAAACAATTCGAAGACCTCATGCGTATAAAATTTTGTCCCTACAAGTTTGACATAGATGAAGTAATCAAAAGTTTTGAATAAGTTAAGTTCTTCTTCTCTGTCACCATTATGTGTTGCAATGTTACAATATTAATGGATTATAATGAAGCCATTAAAAGGCAAAAATGTCGTAAGAAATATACCAAAATTGAAAAAAAGTATAATGTAAAACTGCACAATTTACAAAAAAAAAACTCATTTTTTAAACAAAGAACTTATTTAAAAAAAATTTTTTTAACAGAAAAAAAAAACAATTTACAAAAATAATTACTTTTAAAACAAAGAAATATAAAAAAAAACTTTTTTTAACAGAAAAAAAAACAATTTACAAAAAAATTTATTTTTTAAATTAAATTTTTTTTTAACAGAAAAAAACTTTTTTTAACAAAAAAATCACATTTGGCAACGCTGCTCAAGCAACAAGCGTAACACAACATACCTGTGCGACTGCTCATGCGAGACTGAATTGTTTTCATTTTTTTCTTCTGTACGTGTGCTTAAGTACGTGTAAATAAGAGAATAACAAAGCGCCCATGGGCGGCCTTTTGCCTATCTCTGCTTTATACCTACCTATTAAATTAAAAAATTAATAAAAAGGAAAATGGAAAGGTCAGTAGTATAGATTCTTAAAAAGAAATGAGTCGAATGATAAGCAAATTGTGCATAGCTGTAGTAGTGATACAGAAGATGAATTTTCACCTAGTTCTAGCAAAAGGTAGTTTTAATATTGAAAAGAAAAGTATAAGGAATTAAGTATCGTTTTATATTCTAGAAAATACACGCAAAAATTGAGAAAAAGCTGGTTCAATGATTCGAGACTTTCGAAGTGGAAGTTGAAGTAAATGACAAACAGGTAAAATGTAAATACTGTCATTACTTATGCTGGCATAAGAATTACAAAAAATTATTTTATAATCATTATTATTATACGAGCATACATACATGAATATGTGTTTGAATTTAATGCTCATCAAGATATTTTTGTTCCATAACTATTCATAGTTTGATTTGGTTACTGATTAAAAACATATTTTACTTAAATTTTGACTAAAAAAAAGGTTTTTACATAGTATGTGTTATTTATAATACGAATAATGAATTAATATTATTAAAAAGCAATATAAAAATTTAGCTTTATTTTTTGGCTTTTATTTATTTATTTTTAGCCTTTTTTAGCTCTATTTTTAACCTGATTTAGCTCTATATTTTTTTAAAATCTGGTCACACTGCTTCCAACTGTCAAAAAATTCTCTTTTTGGCTCTCTCGCTGCAAGAGATTTGGAGTACAAAGACAACATTTTGTAATATTTTGCAACATTTTTCACAAAATGATGCAAAATATGTGTACGCAGACAGACCTAATACGTATACAGAAATTTCATGAAAGAACTTTCATGTGTAAAGGCAGTGTTACTGCGCTTGTTCTTCTTTTGTAATTGTTGTTTTGTAAACAGATGTTTTCAAACCAGGGATGGCAACATCGATAAAACTTCAATGTTTTGGTTAAAGCGAATTGTTTTCTTTCATTTAACAGTACAATTGTACTATTTAACTTTTTAATACATTAATAATAGATAAAACAAATGTATGTTTGGTACAATTAAGCTCAAATAAATTAAATTTTAGTAGCCAGTTGGTGCAATTGAAAAATTTCGTTTTGCCATCCCTTGTATAGGCGCTGATTGTGGCCGATAAAAATCGGTACATATTAACGGCCAATTTCACCTAGTTCGGTTTAAACTAACTTTTAATTAAAGTTCCAGTTACCAATATGTTTTGACAGCTATAACCGGTAGTTAATTATAACCGAACTTGGTGAAATTGGCCGTAAACAAGTTGATTGCTCCACATTGTGCAAAAGAGTGTTCACATTATCGGAGCTTCAAGGTTAATTTTGATTGTCCACAGTCAGCATAATTTCGGCACAGATTGTCGCATACTAAAAAATTTTGACCGTTCACACTATCGGCACATGAAATACGACAAAAATTGGTACATTGCGCCGATAGTGGGATCTTAGTTTAATGCAAAAATAATTAAATTGTTAAATATTTTGTTTTAAAATAAGCTATTTTTGGCGCATATTTTTTACAATTAAGGATCATATTTTTAAGTTTTTTCTGCTCTTAATAAATGCTAATCATGTATGTTTTGTTGAGCAAAATTTCTACAATTGAATTATTTCTCTGATCTGATTTTTTTTGTTTTAATTTTAGCAATGACCAAGAGGGGAAAATATTACTACAGGATCTTGCTAAAAACAACACCGTCATGGAAACAACCTTTCAGGAAATGCTCAAGTTAATGAATAAATGTGACACGATCGATAAACTTACATATACTGCCCGCAATACGAGCAAATCATCAGATTTATCGTCCCTATCGGCTGGTATTGCACCGGGTAATTTTTTTTGGGTTTAATTTCAGAACACAAGTGTATTTTTTTATCAAAGTTTACAGAAATTTGGAATTGCGAGGTTATCGAATGGTGCAATGTTTAATGAATTTTTATAAAATAATTTAACTCAATTTATACCAGGGTTTATTTACTGTTTTGTTATCTTGTAGAGATAAAATATTTTTATTTGGAGAAGTTTTTAACGAGTCTTCTGGAGTAGTCACTAAAATTAAGCCCTACTTTTGTTTTGAGTTAAGCCACATAAAGTAATGAACTACATGTATTTATTTCCCTTAATATTTATCTTAACTTTTCACTCAATTATCGCTGTAGTCCTTTTGCTTTTCCCCGACTGTCAAGGAAGGGCCATGGTTTTTCGCGCGTATCTTGTGAGTTTTTTTGCGCTGGAGGTGCGGAATATTCAAAAGATGTATTTAGTCTATTGATAATAAACATGTACGATTCGGCTTAGCGCATACGTACTAAACTACATTCCCCATACTTTCTGCAAAATCTGTTTGTACACAAAAACTTAATTTGGGTAATTCCATGTCAAGTCGACCAAGAGTGGGACTCGACCCATTTCGATTTGAATGAAATTTGGCGAGAGGGTTTATTTCAGGGACAGAGGGACTAAGTCAAAAGCCTATTTTATTGCTGATTTTTTTTATATAATACTTCAAACTGTTTTTTAAAAATCCTAAAACTTTGAAGGGTGTGCTTTTTTTAAAGATATGATTTTTTTTTTGTTTCCAAAAATAATCTTAAAATAAAATTTTAATATAATCATTTCAGCAATAAGTATTTATTTGAACAAAAGTAACGACATTGATAAGGTTGCTTTTGCTTACTTGTTGCATTTTTTTGAGAGCTCCATTCAAAGAAAAGTACTCTTTTTGTCACGTTACGTCCCCAAAAATTAAATCATACCTATCTTAAAAAAAAACCCGAGCACCTAAATCTTTTTTTTAATGAATTTTGTGAACTGTGATTTAATGTTTAAATGCAGCAACAAATTTTCAATGAAGGTGTAAAAAGCCGGACAATCCCGGACTCTTGATGAAAAAGAAGAAGGACTGCCCCGGATACCCAGAAAAAGAGGACGGTGTCCGGGGAAAAGAGGACGGATGGCAGCCCTAGTAATACTTCGCAGGGGAGGTCAGCTTCTGCTGCTCTCCGAATGATTAAGTGGGGAACAGAAAAGTCGCTGTAGTATAACTTTACGAATAGCGCTAAAAGCTATCAAAAGTAAAAAACAATAATTTTAAAGTAGCGTCAACAGAACACGTAGTTGTAGTGGTCGTTGCAGTAGAAGTTGAAGCTCAAAATTCGAAATTTTGAACTTTGTTGCGCTACAAAGCATTTTTCAGGTTTAGCTACTACTACAACTACTACAACTACTTTATTCTGTTCCAGGCCATAAAGTCCTGCTACATGCTTTTTTTCTTTTTTACGGGTTTTCTTTACGTAGTGCTTGCATTACAACTCAAACAACTGAATTTTTTGCGACCCAATTCTACTCGGATTTTAACATGACCTCCAAAATGTTATCCGGCCTTTAATTTAGATCTAAGAACGTTTCAAACCTACAGCGATAGGCCACGAATCTCGGAGGGGAGAATGTTACGTGCACTGCGGTCTCCTCCTCTCCGCTGCACTGCGGGCAACTCGGCGAGTTCTCCCGTCTAAAGTTTTACAAGAAGCTTATGAAGCCTCCATGCCTAGTGAATTGCTTCATATTTTAGTAACCTTCCCCGTGTTATCGATTCAAGCACACATCAATCTGGGAAATTAATATAAAGGTCCAGTTAATTTTGGGTGAACTCTTCCCTCTTCTTTGCCACTTTACTATAGTTTTCTCTTTTGTCCTTTCTCACAGCCTTCCTTGAGGCCTCTGGATTTCTTCAAATCTGGTATTGGATGTTTGTAATTTCCCTAGCCGCCAAGTCAATTGGGATATTTTCTGACTACTTCCAAGGAAATGGTTCTTTATCCACTACAAACTCTTAGGTAGCTTCTTTTGTGTATAGAGGTCATGACACTTTGGGACGTTTTCCTTATTGTTTCCTTCCAAATCGGAGTGCCGATTAACTCCTTTATTAAGTTGAGGCACGTAATTTGAGCAAATTTTTCCCCTTAAGCTTAGCCATTACCACATGGTATGCATAACCCCAAGGTCCGCCTCATTGCATAACTGTCTAAATCACTTTGTTTTGCTGTGACTTAAGGTGGATTCATCCATGTGTTCCGAAAAATATTTTTATCCGGAGAATGATTTTTTTACTGAGAGTGTTCCGCAGAATGATGCACCCATTTCGAAACATTGGTCCGGAAAAACAAAGCTACCATATGGTTTGCAGATGTAAACCATTTTACAAAATGGCAGCACAAGAAGCAAACAACTTTTATTGAATGATTTTTTAAAAGTGTGTTAAAGAAAACGGACGAAAAAGGAAAGTGATTTTATTATTTTATTCAGCAAAAAAAAATCGTCCGGCTGGCTGGCTGTCCATGCAAATTTTGTGCACAAAGGAAAAGTCGTAATTTTATATATCGTTAGCTAAAATGCAAAAAGACGTAACTAACAAAAAATTCAAAATCGTGTTTTTGATTGGTTATTATGAATGCCATTGAACTACATGTCTGGACAAAGTTTTACACTTCTGCGATCAAAAATGACGCTTTTATTAGCAGAAAACAAAAGGACGTAACTACAAGAGTATTTATTTTAGAAACGCAAAATTACGTAGTTACCCATTTTTTTTTAACAAAATATAATGAAATGGTTTCCTTTTAAAATTGTTTGAAGAATTCCATGGAGGACTTATCAATGCATGTTTTATGACATGTTTGTAGTTTTCTTTTATAAAGTTTTTTGCTTGTCCTGTAAAATTATATTTTTGTTAGTTACGCCATTTTGCATTTTAGCTAACGATATAATTTGATGAAATTTGGAACAGAGGATCTAAGGACCAAGCCTGTTTAAAATGGTGAGAATCGGTCGATAATTTCACATATCCCCTATACAAGCTTCTTTGCGGAATAGAATCTTTGTGTCAATCATTGTTGGGGGTAGTGCACTAATTTAAATCAGCAGGGCGCTATCACTAAATAAAGCTGCAAAAAATTTGTTTGCACTCTTTTTTTACCAGATTTAGTGATGATTGTTATTTTTTAACTACCACTAAAAAAATTTTGTGATATTGCAAATTTTTTCAGTATCACTAAACGCAGATTGAATGCGAAAATCTGCACTCAACTCAAAAAAGTGCAAAATTTTAACTCGCATTAAAAAAAGGTGCATATAAAAAACATACTCTCACTAATCTTCTAAAAATTATTTTTCATGAAATTTTTGAAGACAAATACTAATAATAAAAATTTAAGATATTTTTATTATTTTGAGTCAAAACTACAAAAAAAAAAAAAAATCCAGTATGATATTCATAAAAAATTTTTAAATTATTTTCTTCGGATGAAATAAAAATGATGGTTTAAATATTTTAAATTGATACAGTTATTTCCGCTTAATTGAGTTTCTAAAAATGCACGACTGTTGACGCAATTAAACGGGAACTCAATTAAGCAGTACTCGGTTAATTGAGTCGCCGACGCAATTAAAACGAAAATCGCTTAATTGAGCAAGATGTGCAATAAAGCGAAACACCCATGTGTAGATAGAAAATGTAACTCATTTCTTTATTTATTTTATATAACATTTATTTATAAAACTGAAACATGAAACAAGACTTTCTTGATTTTTGTGGAGCAAAAACACGTTAAGTAGAGGGAAACAATTAACCGAAACATTTGCTCTTGTTTTTCGCAATGTGGTCTTATTTTGCGAAATAATTAAGCGGGTGACGCAATTAAACGGAACTCAACTAAACGGGTATTTTTACATAGACTGTTATACTGAATGATTTCGTTCCATGGTTTTTAGTGCAATAAAACGAGAAACTCAATTAAGCGGGGCTCAATTAACCGAAAACAACTGTATTGAAACCAAAATTGACAAAAATTATATCGTCCATATAATTCAACATTTTCTGCAGGAACTTTCTTTAATTCTCTTTGAAATTGCATTTTTGTTCATACAATGAAACTTTCTTTTGCACTACTGCACACATGTGACCTTTTTAAATAGAAAACATCTTGAATTGGCGTGACGTCAACCCGCTGGAAATCACACATACGAAAAAACGCGGAAATTGTGAACCACATCCACCCAGAGTTTGGACTCGACAATAATAAAATTGTGCTGTAAACAAAAGACAATGGATCTTACTTTTGCAAGGCTTATAAAGAATTTGGCATATCAAGTTTTTTTATGAAGTAATAAACACAAACCAATTTAAACTTAAAATTGAATGCAAGATTTTAAATTGCACTCAAATGAGTGAAGAACAAGAAAGTTGCAATAAACTGATGATTGCTTGATTTTAAACCAAAACAACTTTTTTTGAGTGCAAATTTTTTTAACATCACCATCATTCATGTTTAGTGAGGCTGCAAATTTTCAATTCATCACTCAACATCAACAAAAGATTGCATTGTGTGAGTTTAAACTGCAAAATGAGTGCACTACGCCCATCTTAAGTGTCAATAAACCATTTTTATGTTGGTATTTAGATTAAATTTGCTCCAAACTTATAATCTTTCTAATTTGTTTTTGAAATTAATCCTTATTTGACCAAAGCTTCGACACAAATAATACTCCCGAAAATAGCTTTTAATGCCATAACTTGCTTATAAATGTTGGTATTGACATAAAATTTGGCGACAGTAAATTTTACGATAGCTACTTTGTCATACTGTCTGGTAGGTCCAAAATTACCCATAGGTCCAAATTAAACTTCCTTTCTAAAATCACTTAAAGGCAAACAAATCTCAAACAGATGTATTTATCTAAATAATATTCGGCACATAGAACTTTTACATGAATCTTAACCTAATAACATTATTTTTTTTCTAATACCCATTTGGTCTTAAACAGGGTACACTTTCGAAAATTCGTGTTTAAATATTGTGGTGTAGGTATTTTATGGTCGGGCTTGACCGCCTATACTTCCTTATTCATTTTAACTTGTATTCAAATTCAATACGAGTATCGTTACCGCCGATATTTTTTTTTTTTTGGAGTATTGATATTCTATCGGCAAGAAGGTGTATTACATCCCTAGTCTTTACAATAAGTCCGTCCATTAATATTAAATTTTTATTATAGTTAAATGTGTACATACGTACGTACCTAAGTACGTATATAAATTTAGAAGCTACTCATGTAAGAAAACAAGGGAAAATGTTAAGCTTCAATATTGGTAATAGTTAAATTGCTTTTCTGCCTACAAGAACCTTTAGTTAGTGAAGCCGGTCTTTATTATACCATAGAGGAGGAAATCCTTGCGCCCTGCCGAAGGCCGTCTGTGCAGAGAAGCTTAAGTTAGCGAAGCTGGTATTTGTTATACCATAGAGGAGAAAATCCTTGCGCCCAAAAGTGTTTTCGTTATATATTTAATATATACACCCAGAGAAATGCAGCAAAACCATTTTTAAAAACATTTTAACCATATTATGTTTAATTTAAACAAATCATTGTCACCGACAACCATGTTATGGTTAAATTAGTTTCTTTAAAACTAGTTTTGTTGGTTGTGACCATAATAAAACATGTTTTTCTCTGCGTGCGTGTAGATCTTTTTTTTGTATTTAACTTCTTTAGTATTTATGGATCTTGTGACACTTTTTAAAAAGTCATAATGTCCATTTGCAAAGTGACATAGTGTCCATGGACGTTATGACATGCCACCTCTTTTTACTATCTTCTTGGACTAAAGAATATCATTGATGTCGAAGCCAAGCAAGCCCGGAGTCTATTTTGACAACAAATTTTACTTATCATATCATCATCTTTTCTTCCAGGCACGAAATGGTGTGGAAGTGGCAGTATTGCTAAAAACTATAGCGATTTGGGCAGTGATGCCAATGTGGATCGCTGCTGTCGTCAACATGATTTTTGTCCGGTTAAAATAAATGCAAATGAATCTAAATTCAATTTAACCAACAATTCTACTTATACAAAGTAATAATACAAAAAAGCATTTAAATTTTACTTTACATATCATTTAAATAATAATAAAATTTCTTTATTATTCCATTAGATCGCATTGCAGTTGCGACGATATATTATTTTCCTGCCTAATGGATATTAACACAAGTTCTTCACGACTAGTTGGCTCAATCTATTTTAATGCAGTGAAAGTTCCCTGTATAGAGGGCGAAAATAATCAATATCAATTTAGAGCAGCCAAGCCATTTAAGAAGCATAGTACTTAAATCTAAAACTTGTACATAAATACAATTAATTGTCTAAGTTTTAACTACAAAAAAGAAGCTGGAAAATTTCAACTATTGAAAAGGCAAATTGTTGGTTTTGGAAAACTATTGTGTGTTTTTTTTTTTTAATTAATTGTAATAAAAACAAAAAATGTATGTATTTTTTTTATTTATTATAAAAATAGATTAGGGCTGCCAGAAGTTTGAACCTATCGACCAGGACACATAGCAAAAATGGATAAAAAATAAAACCAACAAAAAAGTTTTTTTTAATACATATGTATGTATGTTTATGTAAAAACCATACATTTTTTATTTTTAAATATAACAATATATAAAAAAAAAATTAACGTGTACTTCATGTACATAAAAACGATGAAAAATAATAAAATATATATATAAAAAAAATTAACGTGTATTTCATGTACATAAAAAGGATGAAAAATAAAAAGTTGAGTTAAAAATGTTCTAAACTATATACTTTTCGGAAGATTGCACTTTATCTAGAACTTCATTGCGGTCTTTGATATAGTTATAAAACTGGCAGCATGTCATATTAAAATTAAACTTACATTGAATAATACTCTCCAGTGTTTCAGTCTTTAACGAGTTTCTTTCTTTAGTCCATTGAGTAGATATTAAAGAAAATACACGCTCTACGTGAGCGTTATGACTCGGCATTGCGTATAAATATTGTACCATAATTAATAAATTTTTCTTTCTTTCTCTTTCAGATGTTTTTTCAAAAAAATATAACCACTTTTCCAACGTGTCTTTTTCTTTTAAAGCTTCTTGATTTTTTGTTAAAAATGATTTAAGATATAAAACTTCTTCGAAACATTCATCAGTAATTAATAAATTTTTTTCAGATAAAAAAATAATAGTTTTTTGAACTTCCGTCCATTCTGGAATATTACGCAGCGTCATCCAATTAAAAATTTCATATTTTTTAATGGGGGTAGCCAATCTTCTAAATAATTTATTGCAATTGTAAAGAAGTTTTTAACGTCCTCTTCAAAAGCTAAAATTTTGCTTAAATCCAAAAAACTTTTTTTTAAAACATTCAAAGCAAGTTGTGTTTGAATTCCAATAAAATTGTTTTTAAATCTGTCTTTGAATTCACTAAGAGTTGCATTTAAAATTAATTGAACTTCCATTACCGTTATATTTTTTTTTTCAATTTTTTTAATTTGTTTTTCAATAACGAATGCTTGACTATGTACAAATGTGAAGTATATTTCTGCTAACGGATTTGAAAAAAAGTCCGTTATTAATTGAGGTGCTGCCTTTTCCACTTCAAAAAATTCTTTAAGAGGTTTCCAAAGTTGCAATATACGTTCAATTGCGGGCAGTAATGACAACCAACGACTTCTTGTATGTGAAAGGATTGTGTTAAATGTAATTTGTGCATTTTCACAGAACTCTTTTAGTCGTTCAGTTCTTACCGTAAATATACAAAAATATTTAAAAATCTTTAGGACAACTGATTCAATGTCTATGGAAAGCACATCTGCAGCATTTGAAAGCATATTATGAAGTATGTGAGCCGAGCAACCAATGCCCTCTATTTCTCTACCTAATATGTCCTTTAACTTGTAAAAAATGTTATTTACGCCATGCCTTTGCCTTCCCCCAAAATTAGTATTCGTATTATCCGCTCCGAATGCCGTTAGATTTTCGAGTGGAATGCTAGCTGCTTTTAAGGAATCGATGCAATATGTGACAATTGTTTGTGATGTTTCATTAGGCAATGAGACGATTTTTAGAAGTTTAATGTTTAAGCCATGCGTTTCGCTAAAGTAATGGATAAGAAGAGGGAAGATTTTCTCAGCTTTGTGGTTACTATAATCGGTAGATATTCCATAGAATGGAACACATTTAAGCACGTCGATAAATGCTGTAACTGAATGTGGTGCCAAAACATACCTTATAAGTGCAGTAGCTTTGGTTCTGGCGTTGGATTGTTTTGAAGCAATTTCTGAATCGGGGTATAATAAGGCGTCTAGTTTTGTTGCACAATCCATAGAGTTGAATGATTGATGATGATTAATTACCCTGAAGGCGCTTGTTAGTTCTGCAACATGTATCAATCGCTCAAGTTTTGTATTTTTTTAATCATAAAAGAACAAATTTCTTTTGACAGTTATGCATTAGATAACTTTGACAAATGTTTACCGCTCTTAACGTGGTCTTGAATGCTTGCCTTACCACCATTGGCAACGCAAATATCACTTCCACATACCGTACAGTGCGCTTCATAATCATTTTTACCTCTTCGTATATATGACCACTCTGTCGTGTACCTGTCCAGGAACTTGCACTTTCTTTTCGGCATTTGCTGAAAAAAGTAAGATTTTAAATAAATAAAACACAAATACAAAGGGTATCTTACCTGATATTGAAATCAAGCTTAACGAGCAAACAGCAATGCATAATAGTGGAAGGCCAATGTACGCGGCATGCGGCTGCGGGCGGCAATAGCATTGCCATTGTGAAAATGTTAGCAATGTTTACAAAAATGTTCATATAAAAAAAATGCACATCACAAAAAATAAGACTTGGTATTACTTGAAAAAGATGCCGCGCGGCAAAGTTGAATTTTTTCAACTTTTGTTTTAAGCCGCGTGAAATAGACGTTGCCATACACAAACATTATCATTTAACAAAATAAATTTAAAAAACATTACAAATGAAGTGGAAAAAAACTAATTTGATAAGTAAATTCTTATAATGTTCAAATAACTCTTTTTTTTTATAGATTGCACATTTTTTTTACAGCTTATCCAACATTTGCCGCTTTAAAATGTGCCGCTTTCATTTGCCTATCAAAAAAATTTCAAGCGAAAAACTAAGCAGCTGATCGCCGCCCGCAGTCGCATGCCGCGTTCATTGGCCTTCCACTATAATTCAAACCACATGTTCAACATGTTAGAGAATGCAATTTATTATCGGTTTTCGATTAATTATAAAAGTTGTTTACACGGTATAACTTTTTACATCTACTAGTTGAAACAAAATTTGAAAGAGGATTCACTCTCATCTAATATTATTGAAAACTTTTGTTTAAACGACGTTTACACAAGATAACTGTTGAATTTAATTAAAGTTGTTTATACAATTGCCTTATGTTGGCAGTGTTATAACAGAAATCTTAACCTTTGTTTACAACTAAAACCAGCAAAAAACAAATTTTTTGTCTTGACCTGTACAAAAAACCAGGACAATTTAATAGTGGACCAGGACACCAGGACAAGTCGTCTAAAACCAGGACAATCCTGGAAAACCAAGACGTATGGCAGGCCTAAAATAGATGGAAGATAAGTGCATAAAGTCTACAGTACACGAAATGTAAAAAAGAGACATGCGAATGTGGTTCTGACGTAATTTTGACTTCGCTACATAGCCACAATAGCAAGTTCGTGATGTGTGATGACGACAAAATTACATCAGAACCACACACGAATGTGGCTTTTTACATTCCGTGTACTATTGTTATTTGTCTTTCCAGGTTTATATCTAATTGTAACATGCCGTCTAGATTAGCCATCGTATGTTAAAACAACAAACAATTTCTTGTGCACACATGAATTTGGATAGTGAAGATTACCAGGGTTTAAAAAACTACAGTCAAAATGAAAAAATTGCTTTTTCTTCCACTTTTTCATTTTTCATTGAACAAAAATAAACCGTTGCTTTTAAGGCCGTGTCAGATAAAACTTTTGCTTCGCGTTGCGTTACATATACTTTGACAGAAAAGCGTAAAGCAAAAAGTGTATGTCACAATAAAAACTTTGACAACACTCACACATTGTGTGTTAAAAAGAAAATAAATAAAAAAAATTATACTAGAAGATTGTCAAAGCGCGCAAAAAGATGAGAGTTGCCCAACTTTTCGCTTCGCTTTGCGTTAAAAGCAGTTTATGTGACAAGTGCCATATAAACATGTACATTTAACTCGAATGTCAAAGCGTATATGTAACGCAACGCGAAGCAAAAGTTTTATCTGACACGGCCTTTACTTCTGATTCATTAAATGAAAACAGTCGCAGTGAAGGCAAAAGCAAAAAACGGAATGTTGTACACAACAAAGAACATTGGTAGTCGTCATGTTAGAAAGTGTTTGGTTTGACAGATTGAAACTTTTAACAAATCCCGAAGTTAACGAAGATGGGACGTTGTGTTCATTGTATATATATGAAAGCGATGATGTTATTTACAGTTTTATTTAATTTCAAAAAATTAAAAAGATTTGTTAAGCTTAAAAATAATAAATATGTACTTATGTACATATTTATGTTTTTATGAACGCATGTATTATTAAAAAAAATATGGAAAATAAAAACACAAACACAACATCCCATCTTCGATAACTACGGGATTTTTTAAAAGTTTTGGTCTGTCAAACCAAACACTTTCGAACATGTCGACTGCCGATGTTCTTTGTCGTGTACAACATTTCGTGTTTTGCTTTTGCCTTCACTGCAGCGTGGCCATTTTGGCATTTTTGCAGCTAGATTTAGCATTTTTTTGTCTGATTTTGCTGCAAATTTTTCATTTAGCAGTTAGCATTTTTTTAGCATTTTTCAACTAAATATTTAGCATTATTTAATTTAAGAATATTCAAGTAATATTTTTTTGAAAATCTACCACACTTTTTTGTTGAATGCACATACAAAACCCTACTCTCTTGCTATAGAAACTGTACAATCTTTGAAAAGATCTTTCATATCAAATTGTTTTAAAATTTGATCAGTTTGATCCATTAAATTCATGTTAAGCTGATTTTTTCCAATAACGATTTTGAAAAATTTTTGGAAACGAAAAGTGATGCCATAACTTTTGAAATAGAAAAACAAATACGAATTACATGCCGAGATTCTATAGCTCAATTAATATGTCAACTTAGACAACGATTGCCAAAAAGTTTTAATAATTTAACAAATACTATTGTGTAGAAAACAGTTTAAAAGCTATTAATGCAACTAAGCGAACATTTTAAAGAAGAAATAATAGATTTCACTGTAGAAGAAATTACAACTTTGGAACATCAGTGGCAGAAACTAAATTCATATGAATTGTTAAATAAGAACTCAACAGTTGATTTCTGGATAAATGTATATGGATATAAAAGTGCTTTAAATGAAAATCCATTCAGTGAATTAGCTTCTTTTGCAATAAAGTTCTGGGTTTTGCCATTTAGCAACGCGGAAGTTAAAATAGGTTTTTAGTTGTATAAATCTCTTGAAAATAAAAATTCGAAATAGACTGACGTTAAAGACTTTGAATTCGCTACTTTATATTAAGTGTGGTTTAAAATTTTGCCATAGTTTTAAAAAAAATTACGATCTCACATAAAAATGCGATAAGGACATATATTATAATGATATCTCGATCGATTCTTCAGAAGTTGAAGCATAATATTAATTGACGTATTTAATTTATAAAATGAAATTTTATATTAAACATGCTATAAATTTGATTGAAATACTAAATAAAAACCATTTATAGGTCAAGTTCCTTTGATTTTTTTCTTTTATATTTTTAAGATTTTTTATGTTTACTAAATATTTTATTTATTTTAATAAGTTTGTTCTATTGATATGATGTAAGTTTATAAGGAAGAATTATGTAAAATAAATCATATATGGGTATTTCCTCAGAAAGGTAAACCAGGATGAACATTTAAAATGTGGATAATCATCGTCTTTTATTGTTTATTATTATAAAAAAGTCTATGTTGTAAAGGTTTCATAGCATATCTCAGCTGTTTTACTTGAGGAAATTGCGCTAGAAACTCGAAAATTTTATATATTCTTTTTAAGCTACCATTTTTATATAACTAATTTGCATGCAAAAAATATGTTATGTTTGCACTCTCTCTTCATAATCTCTTCATTACAATCAATTGTAAATTGAGTATTAAGTTTTTTGTTATTAAGTTTAAGATATTTATAAGAAAATGCATGGTGATAACAAAAAAAAAAAACACATGGAAAAATCGAACGTTTGCGACCGGTTCATAAGCCAATTAAACAAAAGCCAATAGAGATATTTTATTGTGTAAATACTGGATAGAGACCTACATTAATACACTTTTAAAATAAACTAATCACTTTTGAATATTCCGTTCCATTACGCAGATTTTTACATTTCACTACTGTCAGCCAAAGTAGACTTCTATTTTGCGTACGTTCGTGACCACATGTTTATGTTTTTAACTAGGAAAAGTTTTGTTTTCTATATTATTTGTACAGCAAAAACGTACGAACGTACGTTCGTGACCCTAGGAAATGCCCATATAAAGGTATATTAACTAAAATAACAAAAAATAATACAATTTAAATTTTAGCATTATTTTTTGGCAGTTTAAGATTTTTGTTAGCATTTTTTAGCATTATTTTAAAGCCGATTTAGCTGTAAAATATTTTTGGATATGGCCACACTGCTTCACTGCGACTGTGTTCATTTAATGAATCAGAAGTAAAGCCAACAGTTTATTTTTGTCCAATGACAAATGAAGATGTCGAAGTTACAGCATAATCTTATGACTTTTACTATCTCAACTGCAGCTTTTTAAACGCTGAAGATTACTGTTGTCGATGCTTTGTTGTTGTTAAAACAGCATTGTTTAAACCAGCGGTGGGCGCTGGTTTGCCTGGATTACGAAGTTTTTTGGGTTTTAACATTTACTCTTCGTGTTTTTTTGTACCAGAGCTGCTATAGATACAAAAATTTCCCTACTTAGATATTCCCCAAAATCCCCAAAACATACCATACACTTGTTTTATTATATTACTTTTTTAATAAATAAAAGTACGTTTAAAATAGAGAAAATGAATAAAAAACTATTTTCTAGCAGTCAAAACAAAAAGAAATAACAATATCTGAAAAAATTTACCGTATAACACATACACGTGTTTGTGTGATGTTGTTTTCGCTCATTTACTATTGCCCACAAACTGAAAATCTTGAATTCATTGTTTCAAGCATAAAAAGTGACAAAGGCAACCCGAAAAACAAATACAACAGAAAGAAAAAAAATAAAATTTTATTCAGTTTAGAGCTGGCAAACTATCGATAGTCGCAACATTCGATATTTTCGATAGTTTGTTGACAAACTATCGATACTATCGATAGTATCGAATTTTTTGTAGAATTCCTTAATTTAATTTGTAAGTAATTACCGTACTTGTCCATGTAGAAATATAAAGAAATACAATTTTCCAAATTTGGAATAAAGTTTAATCTTTCTTAGATTTTCAGTCATTTTACTTATCACAAGCTAAATTTTTTCAAATATGTATTAAAATATACATACAGTTTGCAATAATTCGGGTTCCACTAAAAAAGTTGTTATATTTAAATTTATTTATGATTACATATGATGTTGAATTTTCAAAACTTCAAGAATAATAATGTGCACTGGTTAGTATGTAAAAAATATTAATATGTATCAAAATTTTTAAAAATAAAATAAAAATGTAAATAAAACTGAACTGGCAAAATAAAATAAAGTAATTTGTTTTTATTTTTGTTTTTTATTTACCCACAAAAAATTAACCAATTGTAGTCGGGACTGTTGTTTTATGTTGTTGTTGTTTTATTGTTGTTGTTTTTGTTTAAGCTTTGATATTGTTACAAGTAAAACTGGGGTTTATAATTCTTATTCGCTTAACAGTTTTATTGTATAATATCTTTAGTTTTTCTAAATTTTTTGGATGAAGTTTCCTGACGATCTGGCCTAAGCAACCAGTGAAATGCGCATAGGAATAGCTTATCTCTTCAACAATAAATTTCAGTTTATCAATATTATGAAATGGGAATTTAGCAAATTTAAACGAAACCTTGTTAAAAATTTTCGTTTGGGAAAATATACTGAAACAACAATAAGACAACTCAACTTTGTTTTTGCTCTCAATATAAATTTCTAAACGAAAATTTTTATTTTAGTTAATATAGAAAACTTTAATAAAGGTAAACTTAGTTTAGTATACTCTTTTTACTTAAACTCGTATTTGGTGATCTTAAAATCTAAAAATATTAAATGTTGGCGATTTTCGATATACTATTTGGCGATTCAGGTGGAAAATAATTTGAGAAACCTGGTACATACATTTATAAAAATTTTTTCTCTGGCATGAGGATAAGCAAGGCTATTCAAAATGGTTGATCCTTAAGCCGATTAAATAACTGCCGCAACTAGCTAAGCTGTGCGGCAACGACGGCTGACTTGTTATTGTTTCGATTTGGAAACAAAAAATTATTGATGATTTTCATAAAAAAGATTTCAACGATAGTATCGCTATCGAAAATAAACTATCGATAGTCCAATGGAAAGACAACTATCGATACTATCGATAGTACTATCGATTGTTTGCCAGCTCTAATTCAGTTGCTCTATAAATTTCAACGAAGCAGGAGTGTTGCGCATGTTGTTATTTTGGCAAATTTTGCAATTTCGTAGTGGCACACTGACAATATATTTATTGTGTTGTGATCAAGCTGTGCTCATGTATGTTTATTTTTCAGCTTGTTTTAAAAACATTTCAGCAATCATGTGGGATGATGAATTATATAATAATCAAGTTTTTTACTGAATTCCTTTTTTTTTTTTGCATATTTACATACCTATAGTACACATTTTAAAGTTTTTGCTCACGGCCTTTTCGATTTCAGGTGACCATATGTATATATATATTTTAACGTTAGTAAAAACTTGATGATTTATATAATAATATTTTTTACTGAACTCCTTTTTTTGTATTGGATATTTACATACAGTTTGAAAATCTTTTCTCTAAGTGTAAATCAACTAATTTACTCTCTTTTATTCAATGTTCTCTATCTGCCCTTCGCTGGTTTAAACAATTCTTTGCACAACGATGTCTAAAGCGACCCATACACTTGCAATAATATTGTATATGATATTTGCCATATTCAGCCTGATTACGGTTGGCGTTGGTGTACACGCCTGAGTCGTTTTTTCTAGTAGATCCAAGGCCCATTGAAAAGGTCTGCGCAAGAAGCCTGATGTTCATTGTTTATGTTCTTTTTAGTTGTCAACATGTGCATGTATACGTTTGTGGTATGCCACACATACACGTTTTTTCCTTTTGCTTTGTATATGTGGTAGTAAATTTTTGACAACTAAAAAGAATCGTTTTTTGTTTTTGTACAAGTAAGCAGACCTAATAGATGGGCCTTGAGTAGATCAAAGACCACAGGTTGTGTGTTACTTTAATCTACTATATTAATTTAATTATATTAAGCAACTATGTAGCTGGCCGTCCCGGCTTCGCTCGTTAGCTGATTACTAATGATCGATGGAGCCGTTTTCTGATTTTAGGTAAATCGAAAAAAGTGGGCGGGTAAATATTTTCTTTCCTTAAAAACCTAAATTGGACGGACCATGGCGAACATTTTAAAGAAAAAATCGTCCAAATCGGTCAAATAAATAGAAACGATGAAAACTTAAAATGGATTAGCACGAACATTTGAAAAAAACATTAGTCAAATCGATGAAGCCGTTTTCTGATTTTAGGTAAATCAAAAAAAGTGGGCGTAAAAGTGGGCGGGGCAAAATTTTCTTTTCGTACAAACCTAAGTTGGACCATGGCGATAATTTTAAAGGAAAAATCGTCCAAAACTGACAAGCCGCTCTCAAGTTATGCGCTTAATAGAAAAAGTGGGCGTAAAAGTAGGCGTGGTAAACTTTAAATGGATTAATACGACCATTTAAATGAAAAATTTGTCAAATTGATGGAGTCGTTTTCTGATTTTAGGTAATTCGAAAAAAGTGGGCGGGGAAATATTTTCTTTCCTTAAAAACCTAAGTTGGACCATGGCGAACATTTTAAAGAAAAAATCGTCCAAATCGGTCAAATAAATAGAAAAAGTAAGCGTAAAAGTAGGCGTGGTAAATTTTTCTTTCGATGAAAACTTAAAATGGATTAGCACGAACATTTGAAAAAAACATTAGTCAAATCGATGAAGCCGTTTTCTGATTTTAGGTAAATCGAAAAAAGTGGGCGTAAAAGTGGGCGGGGCAAAATTTTCTTTTCGTACAAACCTAAGTTGGACCATGGCGATAATTTTAAAGGAAAAATCGTCCAAAAATGTCAAGCCGTTCTCAAGTTATACGCTTAATAGAAAAAGTGGGCGTAAAAGTAGGCGTGGTAAATTTTTCTTTCCATGAAAACTTTAAATGGATTAATACGACCATTTAAAAGAAAAATTTGTCAAATCGATGGAGCCGTTTTCTGATTTTAGGTAATTCGAAAAAAGGGGGCGTAAAAGTGGGCGGGGCATATAAACCTAAGTTTGACCATGGAGATCATTTTAAAGAAAAAATCGTTCTCAAGTTATGCGATCAGCAACAGACAACATTTCGTTTTTATTATATAGATAAGTCGCACAATGGTTTCAATTTAAATATTGCTCAACTTTAATTTAATGAAAAGGTGAGCATAACCAATAGGAATAACATAAACAGCATTGTACAATGTTGCCAACACATTTCACTTTCTTCTCGTTGTGGAATAAAAATCAAAAGTCTTTTGATTGTTGCCAATGTATTGTGCCACCGTCGAATATCACATACACATTGGCGATATAATTGTACAATACGTAAAATTGAACAATTTACCCGTTTAAAGGCCCAACCATAATGTGCTTAAGTTGGCTTAAGCAAATGTGCGAATACATGTAAATCATACGAGGCAAACCATATTGTACTTAAGGTAACGTTTTGTTAAGTTTTACGAAACTGTCATTTGCTTAAGCAAAGTGCGAAACTGATCGCACATTCCGTAAGGAATCAAATGTTTTTTTGTTTTTGTTTTTTTAAATACATATGAGAGACTTTTTGCTAATTTTCGACAGTAGGCTAAGCATGGCTATGCATATTATGGTTGGGCCTTAACACCTTACAGAATGATAAAACACCAACATCATGCCCGATATGGTTTTTACTTTAGAAATATTATGTACATATTTAAAAATAAATTTAAACTAAATGAGAAGCAAGTGTTTAAATTCACTTTTTAATCTTTAGTGGTACACATGAGTCTGGCCAGACCTTTTTTCAATGTGTTTAGAAAATCAAAACATGCGTAAGCCGGAGGGTTAAACAAAAAAGTTAAAAAAAGTTTAATCTTGTTTTTTACTTGCTTTAAAAATTTTAAACTTATTTCACCGCGTTACAAAAACGAGCTTTTTTTATTTCCTATGAACCAAATAAACTTTTTCGGGAAGGGAAGAAAAAAAAATACACGTGTATCGGCGATTTGCATGTACACGTCAGAATTTTTTTGTCCGTCTGTCCGCCTGAGTGAAAGACTTTGGATCGATTTTTAACCCTTTTTCCGTGATCCAATCGGGCTGAATTTTTGCAGCTCAATAACTACTTATTAGTTGTGTTGTTTTCAGTACTGAATATTTACTTACTGGTAGGTAGGTAGGTAGAAAGGCCGGTGTGAAGTCTCCTTCACACCTTCACCCAGAGACCAATATGGTCCATTGTGATGCCTTATTCAGAGATAGCCCTAGGGAGATAGAAAGTTAGTGAAATAAACAGAGAAAGCATAAGATAAATTAGAAAGAAGGTTCCGGACCAAACCCGAGAGAAATCCTACTCAACCAAATACGCCCTACGTGCGTCCAGCACCCAGCCTACTCTCGCGCAGCCAGGCCATCCCCATTACGAATCCTATCAGATTCTCGAGTCCGCAACCCGAGACATCCCCTTATTCGCCCAGGAATCTACTGCCCAGCCACCTCCGCCTGCTGCCCTGCAACCTGGGACAGTGGCACAGAATGTGCTCCACCGTCTCCAACTCCTCAGGGTCCTCACACAACCTGCACATATCCGACAATCCGGATCCCATCCTCACCGCCATCCTGCCTATCATACAGTGGCCCGTGATCATTCCTATCATGGTCCCAACGCAGACCCTACTCCTGCCCATCAGCAAAACCGAATCGGACCTACTAAGCACCGGCCACAGCGTCCGTGATACCCGACAGTCCGTTCGGTTCCCCCAGGCCCGATTGGTCGCGCCCACAATCCATTCCCTGATTCTTCCAAAATAAAATGCCATTGGAGGCATAACCGCCTCCAAACAGTTAGGATCCTCCACCTCCGAGCCCTGTCTCGCCAACCCATCATCAACCTCATTGCCGACTATGTCGCAGTGACCCGGCACCCAGCACAACCTTAGCAAATACTCCCCTAAGACTGCTCCAAGAGCCTTCCTACAATCATCAACCAGCTTGGAGTTCACATAACAGCCCCTTACGGCCATAAGAGCCGCCTGGCTGTCCACATATATAGTGACCTCCGAGCACCTATCAATGTTGTCCCTTATCAGTTCCACGGCCCTCACGACCCCCAGAACCTCCGCCTGAAAAACACTGCAGTCGTCAGGAAGCCTATATGACCTTCTGATGTTCAGATCCTCAATTTAGACCCCCGCACCCGTGCCCCTCATCTTCGAGCCATCAGTGAAAATAGCAAATCCACTAAATAATCTGCTCCTACCTGACCAGCTCTCCCTAGAAGGAACTATTACCTCCGGCAGCCGCCCAAAATCCACCCTAGTGCCCACATAATCTGTGGATCCGGGAGGTCCCAGGCAATAGCCACACGCCTCAATCTCACTCAGGATCCGTGAGTGACCCTGAGTGACATTCCCCATCAGTCCTAATTCCCTCAGTCTAAGAATACTCCTGGCCGCCATTCCCATCACATACTGCTCAATAGGCAGAAGATGTAGAATGACGTCCAGGGCCGCCTGAGGAGTACTCCTCATGGCACCTGTCATGCCCATTGAAGCACACCTCTGAGCCTTAGAAAGAAGGTTCCTACGACTAGCCAATCTCAATGACTCCCACCAAACACAGCATCCATACGTAAGAATGGGTCTAACCGCCGAAGTGTACAGCCATCCCACCACTGACGGCCGGAGTCCCCAACTCCTACCTATCGATGATCTGCAAGCATAGTAGGCATTGAGACCCCTCTTAAGTCTCTCCTGAGTATTCCTTCCCCATGACAGCTTGCTGTCCAGAAAAACTCCCAGATACTTAGCACTATCAGATAGTCTAAGCTCCACTCCTCCTAGTACCGGTAGCCTAAAATCCTCCACCCTGTACCTCCTAGTGAAAAGAACCAACTCCGTCTTCCCCGGGTTAACTCCCAGTCCCTTATCACTCGCCCATGCCGACAGTTCGCCCAGCGCCCCTTGCATGATGTCGCTAATTGTCGGCAGAAACTTGCCCGACACCAATATCACCACATCATCCGCGTAGGCTACGACCTTCTGACCCATTCTGTCAAAACGTCTCAGAACGACATTGACGGCCAAGAGCCACAATAAGGGTGAGAGAACTCCCCCCTGTGGGGTCCCCCTAGTCACCGATCTCCTCAAACGTTCGTTTCCCCAGTCCGAGTGAATAACCCTGCTGCTTAGCATCCTTGTTATCCATTCGACCAAGAACAACGGAACCCTCTGATCAAACAGTGCCTGCCTAATAGCCTCTATCCTCAAATTGTTAAAGGCGCCCTCTATATCCAGGAATGCCGCCAAGGTGTATTCCTTGGTTCGCAAACCCCGCTCAACATAACCCACCACATCATGCAACGCACTCTCAACAGATCTACCGTTAAGATAGGCGTGTTGAGCGCCGCTGATGATGCCGGCGTCAATCTTCGTCCTCAGATGTAGATCAATCAGTCTTTCCAACGTCTTCAAAAGAAAAGACGATAAGCTGATTGGTCTAAAATCCTTGGGTTTAGAGTGACCGGTTCTACCCGCCTTGGGAATAAAAACTACCCTGACCTCCCTCCACCCTCTAGGAATGTACCCGTTCAGCACACATACCCTAAACAGTTCCACCAACACCAGGAGTGATGATCTCCCGATATTCTGTAACATCGCCGGAAAGATACCATCTGGTCCCGCCGATTTGTAGGACCCAAAGGTATTCACCGCCCATGTTACCTTATCCAAGGTGATCATATCTCCCACCGTCTCCCTTTCCCCACCGCCTGAGCCCGACCCAGAGAAGGGGTCACCACATACAACCTGTTACCCCGACCCAGGATCCACACACCCCGGAAAGTGAGTTTCCATAAGCAGACAGATAGATTCAGAGCCAGATTCCGTCCATGAGTCGTCCGGTCTCTGAATAAATCCAGGGACCACCGGGTCCTTGGATAAAATTCTCCTGAACCTAGACAATTCATTCACGGATTCAACTGACTCGCTAAACTTAATCCACGAGTCCCTTTTCGCCCTTCTAATATCTCTCTTATACCTCCCGTAACTCAACCTGAAGTTACTCCAATATTCCTCCTTACGCGTATACTTCGCCCTATTGAACAGCCCTCTGACGGTGGACCTTTGAGTCCTCAACTCGTCTGTCCACCATCTTGGCTGTGTACGCCTGCCCGGAAAGTTTAACGGACAGGATCGCTCATAGCTACTGGTCAATACCCCCGTAAAGGTGCTCACCAGCCGCTCCACACCGGTCGGAGTCGACCCCCAGTCCCTTGTAACTCTAAAGTTACTTTGAACCAATCCCGAAAAAGTGTCCCAATCCGTCCTTCTCGGATTCCTATACGGACACCTTTTCGACCCCTCAAATATCAGACTAAAGGACAAGCGACTATGGTCAGAAAAGGAAAAATCCAACGCCACCTTCCAGTCCTCCACTAATTCCCTGCAGTTCGTCAGTGTTATATCTATCACTGCCTCCCTATCTCTAGTTCTGAACGTCGGTGTATTCCCCCTGTTGCAGATAAAAAGATTGCTGGCAATAATAAAATCAAACATAGACTCACCTCTCTTGTTGATGTCGGCACTACCCCATAGGGTGTGGTGTGCATTGGCGTCACATCCCAGTACCAGTCTCAAGCCGTTTCTGCCTGAGTGCTCCACCAACTCTCGTACTTTTTCACCAGGTGGATCGACAGCTTCGTATGGCAAGTATGCCGATGCTAGTGCCAGGACTGATCTGTCCCTGGCCTTCCCTGTCACAACCGTGAGGTCTCCGTTACTGAAAGAATGAGAAAACATAAAATTGTGCTCAGTTCTTGCCAATATACAAGTTCGTACCTTCTCCTCCGAGCGGGATACGAACAAGGTATACCCCGTGACCTTTAATCCAACTACCCGGTTTTTGTTAATCCAGGGCTCTTGGATTAAGGCCACGTCCACGTTGTTGTCAATGAGGTGGGTTGCCAATTCGGTTGAGGCCGCTTCACAGTGGTGCAAGTTTATCTGCACCACTTTCAGCCTCTTAGGATCTATCATCTTTAGGAAACCTAAATCTGACAGACCCTAACCCGAATACAGCAACCCGTCCCATTGATTTCAGCTTCCTTAGAGACTCTCGGTCTACTGCGAACCGGAAGTCTCTACCTTGGTTCTCCTTACAACCCAGTGAAGCTACCATCTTCCACTGTCCTGTAAAGAGCCCGTTATTTTGGTTGGCCAGTAACCCCAGTATGACCTCCACCGGTTTTATAGGTGGAGGAATCCATACCGTGACTACCGGCCTTAATGGCAACTCAGACGCGAGTATTACGTCCAATCTGGCTTCAGGACAAGCGCTGCCACACCTGCCGATTGCAGCCTTTAAAAACTCAAAGGTCTTTAGATTGCCGCAACTGACAGTTTTGACACCTCTTATCCAGTCAGCCCCTTTGAACGATACTTCGTCCGGCCTTCCTTTAACGCTAAAGATTTCGTCAAGCAGTTTGTTTTCTAGCACCTGCCATTTCTCGACACTGATCCTTCCATCGGGATCCATACGATCAATGACAGCTGCCAGAATACCGTCCTTACCTGACGACTCCCTTAGCTTCCTTGACGTGGAGGGTTGGTCCTCTCTGGAGGCAATCCTCTTAGTGATCTCCTTTCGGGGATCCTTCCTTTTAGCCGCTGGGGATTTCTGGTCATCACCAGACCTAACTCTCTTAAGTACCCCTTTCTTGGGGGCCTTAGCAGAGCTCTGTCGGTGATTACCCGATTTCCCTGCAGATGTTGGCTGGTTTGTCCCAGTAATCCCTTTTGTGACTTCCCCTTGGGAGGGACTGTCGGAGATTACCAAGACTTTACCAGTCCTCATCGCGCAACTAGTAGTGGGTATTACGTCAACAGGCTTGGTTCCCTTATCCGTGACCATACTGTCTCGGTTTAGAGGACCAGGTGTTGATTTCGTACCCTCCTTCTGAATTCCCGAATTTTTGGAGGATTCATCAACAGGGATTGCTGAGGGTTCGTTATCTTTACTGACAACATTTGAGCCCTCAGCAGCCCTTGCTGTGTATCCCGCAGGATAGGGAATGCCTAGGATATCACCGACAGATCCGTGGATTCGTTCGAATCTGGCAACGTTCTTCCGGTGCTTCCTCAGCAAGTGCCTATCCCGCCCATCGTGTAGTGAGGAGTCTTTCTTAGCTATCTTTTCTAGAAAGGCTAAGGAGGCTCTTACACCACTCTTGGCTTTTTCAAGGCTCGTTCGGCCTTCTGATGTGACCTGTTCTGTCGCATCTTGCCGAACAATAGTTTTTGATACACCCGCTACTCCGCTCCCTATCTCGAGTGTGACCTCAGGAGTCGATGACCCAGCCCTATGGTCCTGATCATGAGCCGAAATCATTGTTATTTCATGCTCATCATCAGATCCCAGAGCTAGACCATCGAGTCTTTCCGAGACCCCTGTTCGAGGCGGGGAACCGACTGGGGGGTCGTTCGTTCCGCTTGTCTCTGTCAGTTCTGTCAATAACTGACCTTCCTGCTCAAGAATATCTCCGTGGATACTCAGCCAATCGGCGTCTAGATCTGACACCGAAACTGCCGAGTTATTAGAGATATTCCCTGCATCGACTCCTAGAGTCGCGTCCTTTTGTTTTTCATTAAATTTGTCCAGTTTTTGGTCCCACGAGTGAGCCGTAAAGAAAAGGACCGTCCGCGCAGTGACGGCTTGCACGGACTAGGCCAAAGTTACAACTGACCCTTGCCATCGGCGCCAGAGGGAAGCTGTACACGACCAGTTTCTTTAACCACTAACCAGCCATTCAGGTCCTCGGCACTGCTGTCTACCACCTTGACCTTAAAAGTGGGGGATATGGGAGATAAAGGGGGAATAGATAGGATTATAGGTAATGGGATGGGGGATGGGAGGATGGATAACCCTTAGTCGTGCTGGCCTTAGAGCATATGCCTTCCAACTTGTTCCGGCTTAGCCGAAACAAGTTACAATACATTCACTACAGCCAGCATTTAAGCCACCACATCGCGGCAAGATAGTTATCCAGGTGGTGGTACTTACTGGTAACGTACGCAATAACTACTTATTAGTTCTAGTAACTAGTGATTTTTTGGCTTCTAATAAGCATATTTTAAGTACTTACAATTCAACTTACTACACTCAAAGAAAAACGCTTCGTTGCTGGAATGAAAGCATTTCATTGGCCCCTTTTCGTTTATGCAATGAAAATCTTCATTACTGGTACTAAACTGTTCATTGTAGCTATGCAATTTTCATTAATACTATGTAACTTCCAAAACTTGAATTTTCCCTAATTTCGTTGTATCATTAATGATACGAAATACGTTTCATTCGGGCTACGTAAAACTTTGATGTATGATTTCTGGCCTAAGTCCGTACAGTAAAATATTACAAATTAATATTCCTATTAAGTCTGAATTTACACGTTTCATCTTTTGATGCTCAACTTCTTTTCAATTCCCTTTTAAAGATGCCAATATAATCACACGCAGCAACCGGTTTCAACTTTTTTAGGTTCAAAACAACAATAATTTTAATAACAGCAAATCAAAGAGAAAAAGAAAAGAAAAAAATTACATGCAGCCATCGTTGTGCAAATACCAACGAATAAAAACACAAAGCGTACTGACCGAGTACAGGCATCTCCGTACTAACCCCCTTTCTTCTTTCTTTCCTCACCAAAAATTATAAGAGTTGAGCATCTAAAGATGAAACGTGTGAAAGCAGACTAAGAAAGTTATTCAATTATATTTTTAAATAAAATTTTTATTTATCAATGAATATTTGTGGAAATTACAGCACTTATCAAAGTTTAATGATATTTTTACGTAGCCCGAATGATATTTTACGTTGAAAAAAAATATATATTTTTTTAAAAATTCAATCAAATATTAAAGATCCAAATGTTAAACGAACTTTAGCTTCAATAGACAGAGACGAAATTGAAAAAGGTATTTATATTGCAAAGACAAAGACAAAGATATATTTCACCTTAAAATGTTGTTGTGCATACACTATTTTTTACCCCAAACAAAAACGCTTTTAAGAAAAAATGTCAACGGAAAAAGAGACTATGGAAAATTTACTTTGAGGGATTCCCAAGAGTCATTTATTTATATTAATGCAACAATGCAGTCTTAAGAAGACCATATATCATTTTTGGCCTCAAAAGGAGATCCAATTCAGCCATTTATTTTATGTTTAGGAGATAGAAAAACTTTTCAATTTAAACAATTTTTTGTGTATTTAGATGGTAAATTAATGTTTTTTGATAATTTTCAAAGAAGCTTTGACATATGTTTTAAATCATTTCATTTGTTTAATGTAGAATATCCGTTGGCATCTAAACCGTTTTGGACATTTGTGGAAGATTATTTGTATAACATTTCAAAAAATCATAACAAGAACACAACAGTTTGTATTATTTTAGATGAGTTATCTAAAATGTAAATTCTGTAAATATAGCAACATTTCTCTTACATAATTATTTTTTTTTATACCCTCCACCACAATTAGTTGTGAAGAGGGTATACTAAGTTTGTCATTCCGTGTGAAACTTTTTTATTATTCATCTCAGACCCCATAAAGTATATATATTCTGGCTGCTTGAGTAATTCTAAGTCGATTTAGCCATGTCCGTCTGTCTGTCCGTCTGTCCGTCTGTCCGTCCGTCCGTCTGTCCGTCTGTCCGTCTGTTGAAAACACGCTCACTTTCGAAAAACTCAAAAGAAATAAACAAACTAGGTGTCAAATTGCTTGTAGTTATCCTAAGCAGTTTGGGATTGAATTTCAGCAAAATCGGTTCAGTAGGACCAGAGCTATGAATCAAAATGTGGAACCACCACCTTCAAAAACTTGATAATTTTGTTACAAAAACTAACATAAATGATGCAAAAATGCACGGAATGACATAAGATTTTGCACAAGTCCGTTTTATTCGACTAGAAATGACACTGTAAAATTTCGCGAAGGTCGGTCCATAATTTACCCTAAGCCCCATATAAACACTACTCCCGGAAAACAGTTTAAAACGCCTAAAACCGTAAAAAATAATGCAATCATAACAAATTTTGGCTCGTCACAATTTTATAGGACTATAAATGATACTGTGACATTTCGTGAAGATCGGTACATAATTTACCCTAGGCCCCATATATGCCCTACTCCCGGAAAACAGTTTAGTCTCCTAAAACCATAATTAATAACAAATCGTCACAGTTTAAGATAATAATAATAAAAAGACATTATACAGATATTACTCCTTAAACATTCGAACTGTCGGTGGAGGGTATCAAAGATTCGGCACAGCCGAATATAGCACTCTAACTTGTTTATTTATAAATTGTATTTTTGAAATATTAAAATGATATAAACTATATACATACATACTTGTATTGTACAAATTTAATATATATTTTACTTTCCTAAATATATTTAAGAAAAGTAAAATATATATCGTTACTTTAATTTTAAAAATGCGTATATAACAAACTAAATATTTTTAAGATTGAGACATAAAACTTGATACAAAATATATAGAAATGATTATGAATATTTTTAGAATTAAAAAAATGCAGGACCTTTTCTTAATTTCTTACAGTTTTTAAACCGTGCATAAGCTTTTTTACATATTCTTTTTTATCAAGTTTTATGTCTCAAACTTAAAAAAATTGTATATGTTAAATGCGCCTTATCTTAATTAAAGTAACGATAGGTATTATATAAATATTTTACAATGAATTTTAAAACATGTACATATATTTTTTTTTCTTTAAGTATCATATTCTTGAATTTAATACTTTTTATTTTTTACTATTAGTTGTAAAATTTTAATTTATGGTTTTTTAAACTAAAAATACATGAAATATATAGTTTTATAAAATAAAAATTAAAAAAAATATTTGTCTTTAATTTTGATATAAAATATATTGTTACGAAAGTAGCTTTAGTTAAAAATTAGTTGTATTTATAAGTTATCTTGTATTTATTAGTTGTCTTGTATTTATAAGTAATTTTACTAGTTTACATTGTTATTAAAAATTGTTATAATTTAGTACACTTCAATCCCAATGTGCAGAAAGACCTAGAAATGACCGTTAAAAAAGCTTCAGTATAAGAGGTAAAATTATGTAAACATTAGCGCTGCCATAAATCAAATTAAAGTGTGGTGAATAGTAAAGCCTCGAACCTTCGAAAAACATTTCGAATGTTCTAGACAACCAAATTGCTGTATAAATACTAAGTTCAGACTTTGTCAATAACGTATAACGCTGAGAAAATTATAGTTGGTTGTGAATAAAAGTTATAAATTACGGTTGTTAAAAAGACTTTGTACTAAATAAAGTTGTGTTAATTGTAAACAGTGTTAAAAGTGTTTGTGTTTTATTTATTTTATTAAAGTTGCAATAAAGAACTCAAAACGGTTTACTATAAAGAAAATAAACCAAAACGTTATTGAAAGGCAGTAACGTAACAATATTATTGGAATAAAAAATCATTTAATTAACGATACATTGTTATTATAACAAATAATATATTTTATTTTTTATTACCAATAAATGAGGGTTGTCATTATATTAATGAAACAATGTAATTAATTTAACGATAAAATTCATTGCAGGAATGAAAAATTACGTTGCATCTAAAAACTTTTTTCATTATGTGAACGTAAATAAATGAAAATATTTCATTTTTTTAATGACAAGTTTCATTTTATCAATGAAAAGGTTTCATCATATGAACGAAATAAGTTCATTGCGGTAATGATATTGCCCTGCAGAATTTATGTCATAGAATTAATGACAAAATTTCATTGTCTTAATGAAAAATTTGAATTTAATGATCCGATTTTCGTAGCGGGAATGACACGCTACGTTGGCTCAATAATAATGACTAAATTCATTGCGAACATTACATTTACGAAGGTTTTTCTTTTAGTGTAGTAGTTAAGTAATAACTAGATTTTTTTTACTTTTAGCAAGTGTATTGTAAGTACAGAATTCTGTGGACACTAAGGTGGCTCGAAAAAAAAAGTTGAGCCAGTCAGCCCCTACGATTAAAGACAGGTTGAAAAGAATTCCAGAAATTTTTTTTTTTAATTTTTTGCCACGCCTCTGGATACCGCCCTTTGAGTTTTTCGTATACTGCGTCGCCATTTAAAGTCCGATCATAACATATTGCATATCGTTATTCATGGCTCCTCTATGGCTTAATTTTTGCCTTGAGTGACATTTGAATCCGACGCTCCAAAATTAGGCCCACTTTTCTTTACTTATATATATTACATTAAACTTTTTGTTTTTTATATATAGCGCCGACGTTTAAAGTCCAATTTTATTTTATCGCATATCATTATTAATGACCTCACTATGGCTTCATTTTTGCGTTTGGTGACGTTTTAATCCGACATCGAATTCCCCGACATCGAATTCCCTAACCCCTAATGACCAATTTTTTGCACGTGACAAGAAAGACCTTCTAACACTTTGAACAGTCCAAAACGTTACAATCAATTTTTCGCCCATCACAAACCAAGTGCCTTTCATTAGAAACATTAGTTAGTAAATCGAATTCTACAATTATTTTAACCTTTAAAAATTTATTTTGGCTTCGCTGCTAATATCGATTCCATCGGTATATATATTAGAAAATTTAAATTATATAAATGAGTTGTATTTTTGTTTTTTTTTAAATATATTCTTAACGTTATAAATAATTTAAATAAGACTTTTCAACGTAAAGTTGTTTAAATTCATAAAATGCATAGTGAGTGATATGTCAAAACTTTTTAAAACTGTCTTAACAATTTTTTAAAAAAAAATATTATGTAAAACATAATCCGTTTGTTGAAATTAATTTAGTTGACACTTAACATTTTTTAACTAGGGAAGGAGTTTACCTTGAAGTTTACTTAAAAGAAAAAATTTCTCAATTTGCAATTCATGTTGAAGAACATAATTAATTTGTTAATAATTGTGTGGCATTCTATTTTGAAATATGCAAAATTGGGAAATTTACAAATAATTTAAAATGAATAAATTAATCTATTATTTTAAATAGAAATACTTCTTTACTTCCTTTGCTAAAAAGTTTTGCAAATTTTTTACTTAAAGATAGATTTCAGTCAATAGAAAAGGATGTATGGGCATTTCCATGTCATCGTACGTGACATTTGTACGCCTTCAGAGAGATAGAAATTTTGCCAAAATAGTGTTTAGTGGGTACTATAAATTTAAAAAAAATTATTTAATTCGGAACCTTGTTGTCCAAAATATCGAGCAAAGTAAGTGCATATCGTACGTGACATAAAACGTAAGTGATTTTGTAAAAAAATACGAAAATCTGCGAATTGTGGGAGGTTTTTCTTCTTTTTTTAATTTTTTACATTAAACCACATATTTTTCCTTTATAATCCGTAATTGGAAAAAACATTTTTTTTGATGGTTTTATAATCAACAAACTGTAAAATCGTTCGTGACATACCGTACGTGACAGATTTTTCTCTTATAGTATTTACAAGGCATGAAATATATTTTTTGTAAGTAAAGGGTGTTTTTTTAAGCTAGATAGAACTTTAAATTGTAAAAAGTACACAAAAAATTAAATTTTGATGAAATATTTTTTTTTATCCTTTCAGTATACTCTGACAAATCATCATGAATAGACTCACGCTTGAACAACGCTACGAAATTATCATAATTTACTTTGAAAATCAGTCGTCGATTCGCGCAACTTATAGACGCAAAATTGTGTTCAGCGATGAGGCGCATTTTTGGCTTAACGGGTTTGTTAATAAGCAAAATTGCCGCATATGGAGCGAGACCAATCCACAAGAGACCCTACAGACTCCATTACATCCAGAAAAATGCACCGTTTGGTGCGGTTTTCACGCTGGTGGCATCATCGGACCTTATTTCTTCAAAAATGAGGGCGGAGGTCGCGTTACGGTCAATGGAGATCGTTACCGCACCATGATCAATGATTTTTTGTTTGAAAATATGGATGACATTGATCCGGAGGAGATGTGGTTTCAACAGGATGGCGCTACGTGCCATACGGCGAACGCAACCATCGACTTATTGAAATCAAAATTTGGCGATAAGTTGATTTCGAGAAATGGACCTGTCAATTGGCCTCCAAGGTCGTGCGATTTGACACCTCTCGATTATTTCCTGTGGGGCTACGTGAAGTCACTGGTTTATGCTGATAAACCAGCAACAATTGACGCCTTGGAGGCCAGCATTGTTCGTGTTATTCGTGACATACGGCCAGAAGTGCTCGAAAAAGTGGCCCAAAATTGGACGTCCAGAATGCGCTTCGTCAAGAACAGCCGCGGTGCCATATGCCCGAAATCATTTTCAAATGTTAATGTCACGTATTGATCTTTCGAATAAAAAAAAAAATTTTGATTACAATTTAATTTTTTGTGTTATTTTTTACAATTTCAAGTTCTATCTAAGAAAGAATAGTAGGCCAAGCCAGACCATATGATACCCGCCACTATAATATTTAAAAACTAATTTTTGAGATTGTACCCTATTTGGGACCCATGGCCAATCAAGATCGCCAGAACAGAATTATGCTATGAGGTTAAGAATTATATACAAGTAATTTGTGCAGAATATTATTTAGTTATCTCCATCTATATGCGATTTTCTTGCCCCTAGTCGATTTTAGGAAGGGCGTTTATATGGGACCTATGGTTAATTTTTGGACCTACCCTCAAAACATTTTGTCATTGTCGCCAATTTTTATGTAAATACCAACATTTATAAGGAATTAAAAGCTATTCTCGGGAGTAGCACTTGTATGTGAGCTATGGTCAAATATGGACTGATTCCCAAAAAATTTGTAAGATGATTTTGATTGTAATCAAATAAGGTTTGACCAAATTTAAACTAAATACCAACATAATTAGATGATGCATTTAGTTGCATTTTAGAACTTACGATATCGTACGTGACGAGCTTTAAAAGCTTATAAAATTTTGATTATACCAATTTAAAAAAAATTCTGATCAATATATTATTGCAGCAAATATCTTGCTTAGAACTTTTATTTTGAAACACCTAAGAGTGGCCAAATGGAAACGACAAAGACAAATGTTGTTTTTGCACCACGTACGTGACATTAAAATAGCATCCAAAACAAACCAAAAAATATACCGCTAATAGAACTATATATTTGGACTTTTCTCATGGATCTTGTTCATTGTTGTTGTAACATTAATTTTAAAGAATAATTCCAGGGATGCCAGTATCTGTATTTAATCGGAAGAAAATTGAAAATTGTTAATTGCAGTTGCTTAAAATGAATCAAAGAGAAAGCCAGTTTAAACTTTTATTTTTTGCTTTTTAAAAATTGTAATAAGCTATAATCACGTTTGCACAGTAAAATTTGGGTGTTTTATTTCTTTTTACCATATTTGAAAAAAAGTTTCAAGCGTTTTAATTTTTTGAGTCGTGGTTGACGAATAGGGCTAGTCTTAAACTATGTTGATTAAACATAATTATACATTTTATATATTTTTGTTAAATGTTTGTGACGATTTTAACGAATTTTGTTAAAACTCTTGACGATTTTTTTAAGAAAAAAGAAAATCAACACTGCAGATGCGACAGAACTGATTTGAAAACTTAAGAATTCTTGCGCCCGTTTCTTTAAGTTTGGGTACAAGCGCCGTAAACGGATCTGCATCTCTAGAAATGTTAGGCGATTTAAGGTATCTCTTGACTTCTTCTTAAGCAGAATTACAGCATAGAATGCAAAGAGGCTCATCCTCCTTAAATCCTCTTAAATTTTTTCCACAAACTCTCCAAAGACTTGTTCTTGTAGACTTCTCAGAACTTGTACCACCTGTAGGTGTGACCGTGTTTTCAACACTTTCGGAATGCAGAGGCAATTCTTTTTGAAATATTAAAGAATTGTATCGAGGGTTAAACATTAGATACACAATAGGTTTCATTATTTTCGAAAGCCTTAAATATTTTAGTAAGAGCTAATGCTAAGTCAGCCGGTCAAAAACAATTAAAAATCGACTCCCTTTCCGTATCAATATCAAAAAGTCTTGAGAACTGTGCGGACAGTGAAATCGTTGTTGCTTTTTTGGACAATGACTTCAATACCGTGGTTGAATGTGTTATAATGCTAGGAATGAAAATGTTCATTCCAGTTAAAAAAAAGCATCGAATAAACCTAGATCTAAATCTTAGTTAATCAGACGTGCAAATCAGAAGTTCGATCAAGAGAGGGAGCATTCAGAAATTGGCGTAACAATAAAATGCTGATACTGAATTGCTACGCAAAATGCAAGGTCTTCGTGCGCCAAAGTATTAAGATGGGAAAAAACTTTTCACGAGCACCGTCTTCGTTCTGAAGTTATATTGCTCCCCGGGTCATTCGTTAAAAGAGTAAGGCCCGCTTTCACGACTTAACGATAGCTAAATGTAGGAAGTTATCAAACAGATAATTAGTTTTTAATTCTTACAAGTTCCTTTTAATCTAAAAGTGAAGGATAAGCTAAAGACAGGAACATTCTACCTTTAACTTTTGTCGTAAGGTTTAGATTTGAGGTTGCCATATTATATTCACATATTTTTTATATATGGCAGCTCCAATTATACATATATTTTGTAATTGCCTTTTCACACTTGTCAACATTTAACATTAAACATCAATTTGCGAAGATGTTGGAATTTTCCCATAAGAAATACATAGGGCTAAAAATCAAAATTTTTCAACATCTTTACAGAATGTTACTATCTCATTCCCTTTTGCATTTTTCGATTCTTTTAGTGTCATCACTAGAAAAGTGGCAATAAATTCTGTTATTATTGTGGCATCACTGACAAAATGGAAGTTGCTTTGAAAGCAGCGCTACCATTTCTCAAGTTTTTCCCTTTTTGCAAGCCTTATTTTGCTAAAATTATTAAACAAAATAAATTAGAAATACATTTTGGTGTTATCTTTTAAAACTTTTGTAGAAAAAAGTATGTACATATTTAAAAAAAAAGTTTTTTTTTCAGAAATGGTGACATTTTTTATTGATAGTAGATGTTAGATGTTTCAAGTGTGAACGCGTATTTTACATTTTCAACATCTTCCATGCCTTCCTCCGAAATGTAGGTTATAAACATGTATGGGCAAATGCAAAATGAAAATGCAAAAAGAGCGAAAGATGTGTATACATACACAAAAAACAAAGAGCAAAGAGCATAAAACCAACAAAAGCAAACGTAAACAAACCAATACAATGGCACACATGCAAAGCTTTCAATGTAGTGGTGCCCATACCTGGTTATAAATGTAAAAAAAAAGGACGTAGTTGCCAGTTCGTATTTTTATTTTGGCAAAAATAGTCGGTATTTTCTTTAGTATTGCCACATTTTCAAAAATGTTAAGTTTATTTTATACAGAAGTTGTGAAAACGAAAAATAGTGGAAGGTAACTTTATTCCTCACTAGCTGGCCCGGCCAACGTTGTTTTGCCATATAATTTACTTTTTTCAGATGTTACAGTGTCTGCATGCCAAAATTAAAGAAACCCGGTTGATAAGTTAATAAGATATTGGGAGGGGGAGCTTTTACCGCTTTTACCATATTTCACGCCCTAAATAATAAAAAATATAGGCTATAATTCCTTCCATATGTTACACTATTTGCCTGCCAAATTTCAAGAAAATTGCTTGATTATTTAAGAAGATATAAGGAGGGGGAGATTTTACCCCGTTTTTCCTATTTCACGCCCTATTACTTATTTCCTTTCTGATGCTACAGTATGTGCATGTTAAATTTTAAGGAAACCGGTTGATTAGTTAAGAAGATATAGTAAGTTGCAGCTTTTACTTCCTTTATCCCTTTTGCCCTATTTCCCTTCAAATCACAAATTTAATGATTAGATGTTACGGTGTCTGCATGTCAAATTTTAAGAAAACCGGTTGATTAGATAAAAAGAAAAACTACACAGAACCACTACTCATGGCCCATATAAAATTTGGTCAAAATCGACTACACAGAAACACTACTCACGGCCCATAGAGCATGCATATAAAATTTGGTCAAAATCGGTCCAGTAGTTTTTGAGTTTAGCGATCAAGAACATACACGTAATTTTTATATATGTAGGTACCGTTGACTATTTCGAACTTTATAGGTTAGCCGTGAAAACGGCCCTAAGGGTTAATGCTAGTTCATCAATATCCACTCTTTTAAAGGATAACCGAACATTCACGGACCCGGTTGATAAGGCTAATTGCTTTGGTGAATTGCTTTCTCAAAGATTACACTAAACGAGTTGTTATAGCTGGGGTTTCGCCAAACGAGATCAAGATTCATTCGGTGATGCCGCAAGGTTCCGTTCTTTCTCTTTCTTTATTTCCATTTTTTCTGAATGAATGAACTCATATGTCAAATTGAATGAATGATACGCTTGGCCAAACCCTCGGAATGGGGTCGATTTTATTGCCCGAAAAACCCAATGTTGCGTGCTGACGCATAAACGCGCAACGCATCAAGGCGCCTCATCTCTATTTATGGATGGTATAACTATTGAGGAATCAGCATCACCTGATGTTCTGGTATGAATAATCAATGTGATGTCCGATTGACAGAACATATATTCAAGGTGTCGAAAGTAGCCTTCAACTGCTTCGGTTTTTTAAAACGGTGTAGGATAAACTTCAGTCCATCTGATCTCCTTACTAGTCATACCACCTATATCCGACTGCGAATGGAATACAACTCTTATATGTGGGCCGGTGCTTCAAAGTCTATTTAGGGCATCCAATTCTATTGACTCCCTTGAGCACCGTCGCAATGTGGGTTGTATTTGCCTGTTTTATCGTTACTACAATTGGGTGTGCTCTGTTATATTAAGGATCCTCAAGAGCCCATCCTTTTATGGTCAATTGGCCGGTTAATCGCACTACAGGGAAAAATAATTTTTTGGCCGGACTGTTCGTATGTGGAATAACCTTCCTGCTGAAGTCTTTTCGCTCACTTTCAACTTGAACAAATTCAAGTCGAATGTTCACAAGCACTTCTCCCTATTTCCTCCTTCCCATAACATATTTTCCTAGTTCCAACACAATGCAATGCAATGCAAAAAATAAAACAGACAGTATAAAGTCACTACTTTTGAGCATCGAGTAGCCATAAAAAAAGTGAAAATACTCTATACTCAGGAGCCACTACTTACTACTATTGCATTACTTAAGCTGGACGACGTCCGCATTGAATGAAATCAATGCTTTATCGCTGCATACGCAGCTGCCAAAAAATAGTTCAATCTGTGTTGTTTTACGTAGCAAGTTACATGCACAAAAGCGTTGGATGCCTTGAGGCGTTGAATGCGAAAAGTAGGTTTATTTTCTAATTTTGAAAGCGTCAGAAGTAGCGTTCGAACAAATCAGCTGATTTTGACAAATAAACTTTTATTTTAACTTGTGTTGATGTCGCATAAAAAACGTTGCCTTATGAAATACATGCAATGCATGGAGGCGAAAACGCGTGGTGTGGACCTCCAGATTCATAGGTACACGAAACAAGTTACCTCTGATATGAACGCATCTATTTAACGCGTTAAATATCAGTTGGCTCATTCGTTGCATGTTTTTTAATTAAAAGGATGAAAACCCCAAATCAAAATTGCTATCCTTTTTTGCAACGAAATTTCCCATAGTTTGATTAAAAAATCTCAAAACTGACTGCCTTAATCCTGGCTTTAATTTAGGCTCCACTATCAGTTACAAATTTCTCTAAAATATGTTTTAACAAAGTATCGCCATAGAAAATACTACATGGTAACTAATTAAGCAATAAAAAAAACCTGAAAATTTATTTAAATATTAGCACAATATATTGCAAAACAAGTTTTAAATTTTTTTTTTTTCCAAATTCGATACAGCATATAATAAAGTATGTTGCATAAATGACCCAATTTGTTAATATTTCCTAAGAAAAAAAGAGATCTCCTTTAAAAAAGCTTTCGATTTCATTTTAAATTACGCTCTTTGGCTCACATACTCTTAAAAGTCAGAGAGTCTGCATTTGTTTGTGTATGTGTGCAACTAACGTGCTTTTTTCTTGATTTGGGTTCTTTAACGCAGGGCTGCCAGGTACTTTTTTTCTTCCTCCACAAACTTAAAAAAATTTTTCCCCAAAAATCCCCCGATAAAACAAAAAATTCCCAAAAATAAGCCCCTGTAAAAAATACACCATTTTGAACGGATAATTTAAATATTTATTTGAGTTTTACTTGTACTATATTCTACAAGAGATAATTTTTATTGGAAATACGTAGTTGTATGTAAGTTCGACTGTATATATATATATAGTATATATTGTATTTATATATACAGTCCAAATTACCTGTAATGAATCTGCATTAGACCATAAAATCACTTTATTTTAAAAAAACTTCAGTATACAGAATTAATTTTATTTCCACTTTTGTTAAAAAAAAAAAAATCAGGTAGTTCTAGTTTGGATTACACTCCCACGTGCAGCTGTTATTCATTTAAACATTGCCTTATTAATTTTCCTATGAATACGGGTTTGAAGCATTTAGTGTTAAATTGTTTACGTTCAGCATTTTAAGAATTCAGGTTGCTTTAGTCGTCCGTAAATTAATGCAATATAATGTGACGTATTGTATTTTTTGTAATTGGTAATATCTCACAATTTTGTGCCTTGAATAAAAAATGATATTGCACAAATCAATTTGAAAATTGCATTTCTTGGTCATGTAATAATTGGCACATTTGTGCTCTGTGCATTATTTTAAACCGATTTTGGGTTTTTATACCTTTTTGAAAACATAGTTGTATCTACATTTTGTATTAATTTATCATCAAGAATAACAACTTTAACGACTTTTAAAAAATTGACAAAAACTAAAATAAGTGATTTTTTTCAAAACCCCAAAACTGGCAGCCCTGCTTTAACGTTTGGATTTTTTCTTTTTTGCCTTATCAGTTTTCATTTTAAGACAGGGATGGAAATCACAGAATAATGGTATTTAAATTATTTAAAAACGGAAAAGAGTTGTTTACAATAACAATTTTGTTTTTAACTAAAATTTTTTTTTTTTTAGAAAATATTTCATTAACAAATATTAACAACAAAAATTAAGCAAAAAAAATAACATTTAACAGAAAGATTTAATGCGCAAATAATAAAGAAAATTAAAAATATCATTGTCTTAATAATACGTTTCCTTTAAATTGTGTATTTTAGGAATATTTTTTAGATGAACTGTGCTTAAAAAATGTTATTATGTAATTGTTTATTAATAAAATACAGCTGTTTTTATTTTGAAGCACGAACAACAAAGCATTCCTATAACAAATGGCGTTTTAATTAATGTACTTTTGAAAATGTTACGTATTAAATTATACTAATTTATATAGAAGTATAAAAAGCAGGAGCCAGCTAAACAATTCTAAATATAGAGCACTAGCCGATGTAAATTTTTTAGCTACACAGTCAATAAAAATTCCGATTTTATTCTTCATAAATATCTTAAAAACTGAAAATAAATTCCAATTTTAATTAAGAAAATTTATCACTATGCAATTGATAAATTCAAAATAAATATTACTAGACGTAATTTCTTAAAGAATGTTTGAAAATTTTTAAATACTAATTATGAAGTTTACAAAAGATAAGCTTTTACATATAAATTTAAGGCACTGTTATTGAATAAAGAGATTTGTTTTCTAAGGAAAAGCCAAAAACGCCTAATTAAAAGCATTATTCTTGTTTAACCCATTTAAGCCCAAACAAAAACTACCGGACAAAAAATAAAATATTGTTTATTTTATTATTTAATTCATTACATATAAACAAAAAACCAAAAAATTTTTTTTTTTTTTGAATTAAAGAGGTGTACCCAAATTGGCACTACGGTCACTTTAAAAAAAAAAATTTAAAGAAATTTTTTTTTGATGTTATAGAAATTTCTGAAATTTTAGTTTATCAATAAGGCAAACATATATTGAATAATGTCAAAAACTTTGTCATAAGCCGGAAATAATGAAGTGTTCCCGAATTGGCAAAGCGGGCGTAAATGGGTTAAAAACGTTTGTTGAATTTTCAAATTCTTTTCGATTTTTCTTACACTACAATATTAATGAAAAAAAAGCACTGGATAGTTTTAAAAATAAAGTTAGTACGTGTAAGCCCTCTTGATGTACATATAATAAAAAAAAATACATAAATTTAAGTAAATTAACGCAATAGTACAAAAATTTATTAGTTAAAATTTGTTTAATATTTTTTTCTTTTAATGCAATACAAATTAACAAGGTTTCGTTTAAATGTGCTAAATTCCCATTTCATACTATTGATAAACTAAAATTTACTGTTGTAGGATAAGCTATTCCTATGCTCATTTACTGGTTTCTTAGGCCAGATCATTAGGAAACTTCATCCAAAGATTTAAAAAAAACTAAGGATAATATAAAAATAAAAATGTTAAGCGACAACAATAAACAGTGAGTTTGATTTTTTGACAACTCTTATGCCCAATTTTCAGAATAGTTATTAAATCTATATTAAGTTAATTTTTATATTAACTTAAATCGTATTTAAATGCAGATTGATTTTTTGAGTATTATTTGAAAAGTCTTATTTAATTAAGATAAAAGTATAGTAGCACTACTGAATACAAAAAAATATCATAAAAAAGTTTATTTATTTGCAAGGTAGTCTTAGAAAACACCTGAATGTTATTGCTTTGCCTGTTGTTGTTGTTGTATTGTTGTCATATTGAGGCCACCTAGTTAAGTTATTCCAATGGAAACTTAAGTTGAATTTAAATGTACCACATCGGTGAATTAAGTTTAATTTAACCCCATATTCATAAAAAATATTATTGATTTGTAAGAGGTTTATTAAACAGATTTCCATAGGAAATTCGTTTAATAAACCTGTGATTAACCTGAAATATTTTTTATGAATAAGGCCATAATACGTGTTTAGTAAAGAAGAGAATTTTGTATTTAAAACGATTTTAAACATAAACGTTTTTTAATATCAATCCTGCAAATTGGCCATTAATGTAGTTGTAAGTGGGTAAAGAAAAAACAAAAATAAAAACAAATTACATACTTTTTTTATTTTGCCAGTTTAGTTTTATTACACTGCCACTTGAATATTAGTTATCAAAGTTTTTCTTGGGAGTCAAAAAATTAATTAACAAGGAAGGTTTCGTTAAAATGTGCCAAATTTCCATTTCATACTTGATATTGATAAACTAAAATCGAATTCAACAAACAATTAAACAACAACAAACTTTAAAAAAATTCTTTATAAACAATATATGTACTCCTGAACTGCCCTTACAAAGAATTCCTTGCTTTCCCTCTTCATGAATAACTTTTTTTGACGTCATCTGCTGCCTAAACTCTTAAAAAAGCAACATACAATTAACCATGACTTAACTGCCTGTTCATCAATTTCCAAACGAACACTTCGCCTAGTACTCTGTTCAAATTTCTGAAAAATGTTGGGCAACATTGATTATTTCACACGACAATTTTGACATGTATTAATATTACCTATCTTGGGAGTTTGTACAATTTGACGTTTTTATTCCTGCAAATTATGCGAATGTACTTTACTAAAAATTATTTATTTAAATAAAAAATTTAAAAAAAAAGAAAGTATAGCCTGGTACTCTGTTCAACATTTCACGTGAAATGCTGTCAAAACACATACATATTAAAAAAAACTTGTGCGGAATATCTATGAAATAATGTTGATAGAGTTGTAATCTGTTCATTTTGTGAAAAAGTTCTGAAATGTTTCTAGCAACATTTTGTTACAACTGCGAAATAATGTAAGCTGCACTTATTTCAAGTGAAATTTTAAGCAAAAGCAACTTAGCTTACATTATTTCGCAGTTGCAAAAAAATGTTGCCAGAAACATTTCGGAACCTTTTCACAAAATGAACAGAGTACAACTCTATCAATTAAATTTCATAGATATCCCGCGTTTTGACAGCACTTCACGTGAAATATTGAACAGAGTACCATGCTTAAAGCAAAAGCAAATTATAAAATATTGTTTTTGTTTTACATGTAAGTTAAGCGAACGAAGTCTTTGTTCGAAATCGATGAACAAGCCATAAAGACCGTCATTTTTCCACGTCTGACCCTGCGCTCTATTCACAGCTGTGGAAAATGCCAGTCTAAATGGGAGCTGTCTTCGGCGTAAAACAAAAGGAAAATCCGGAGTGCCCCGGTAGGCTAGCTGGTAGTGAGCTAGTCTATCAGCGCCGGGGTCACGGGTTCGATTCCCGCCAGAGACGCTGGTTTCGTTCCTGTTGTGAAAGCTATAAAAAATTATACCATTTTGCCCTTTTGTTTTAAAAGTTGGTACCGAATTAGAAACTCCATTTTCCATCCCTGTTTCAAACATTAAAACTACAATCAATTTATCAAGAAATTAATAATGATCACAGAGCAAGAATAATAAAAACAAGATTACGCATTGCGCATGTTTACAGAATTTAACTGTTAAATATGACGTCACAACAGCGAATTAAACACATGTTTGTTTGCTTGTGTTTTTATATTTTAGCTGTACTTATACGCTAATGTGACGTAGATGCGCAGAAAATTTCATTTTTTAAAAGCTGAATGCGCTATCTTGCTTTCTTTGTATCATGATCACAGAGTAGCAATAACAACCAGTTCTCAATGTCCGTAATAGTGCAGTTGTAGCATTTCTAGTAACATGTTCATCACATGTCACTATATTTCAAACACCTACTTTTTCCGTGCGAAATTAATAACTTTTAAAATATTTAACTTGTTGGAGCCACATTGAGAGGGAAGCTAAAGACAGGCATTTTTGGATAAATCTAAGAAAAAATTAACCCATTGGTGACCAATTAGATGCAAAAAAAAGTCAATTATCAAATTAGATTTTATTTTAGCTAATACGGCCTAAAGTTTTTTATGTAATTAATTAATGTACAGAATTTTTATATTCCATTACGGCTTCAAAAACCTCCTTTTGCATTCCAACAATTCTACTGGCAGTATGTAATACAACAGATTCTAAAGGAGCTCTTGCTACGGTCTCGGTTACTTTGATACCTTCTGGTCGGCATTTTGATTTCGCAGCTAGAATTTGGTTATAGTGAGTATATATGTCACAGTTTCTCGATTTACTTTCACGACGTATTGCGTTATACTGTGCTGTTGTGAAACTGTTTTCTATGAAAAAAGCTAACGCTTCATCTGCAGAAAGAGGAATTGGTTTAGGTTGACTTTTTGAGTGCATCTTTTTAATTTTGGAAGGTATTGTTGGACTTGCTATGGTTGCCTTTAGAACTGCAGCTAAGTTAGCATTTCCTTCCTTCCTAGCTGAGGTTGCTGCTGCTTGTACTAGTAAATCAGTTTGCAATAATAAAGCCGTTGAAAGCTCCGCTGCTGCTCTTCTTTTCCCATATTCCGACTTTTTGCAAAATGGAAACTCTGGACGTCCCACAGTGGAAGAAGTAGTTTTATTAGCTGCTTTTTTAATTTGGAAAGATATCTCGCTATTAAGCCATGAAAAGTTTTCATTTCGAAACTGATTTTCTCTTCTTCCACTTTTTATCCATTTTGTTTCTAGATACTTGCAGAAAAGGCGTACCTTCTCCACCAATAATTTCTCGCAAGCATCGTCAATCTCAGACGCATCAACTTTATTTAAGACATATTGGACAAGGATATCATTTTTTGAGTTTTTAGAGGGTTGTTTTAACCAAATTTCAAAAAGTTCGATTTTTTTAAAACCATAGGAATCTGCAAAAAGTGATATTATTCAGAAAAGCTTACATGAAATTAAACCTTTGAAAAAACCCCATTTTAAAGGTTATGTTAAAAATTTAATTTTTCCAAAAAAAATTTTCAAGAATTTATGAAACAAATCTGTAGTACTTACATGACAGATTAAGGCCCAACTATAATATGCTTAAGTTTGCTTAAGCAAATGGGCGAATACATGTAAATCATATATGTCAAACCATATTGAACTTAAGGAAACTTTTTGTTAAATTTTATGAATCTGTCATTTGCTTAAGCAAGGTGCGAAACAAATCGCACTTTCCGTATGGAATCAAATGTTTTTTGGTTTTGTTTTTGTGTTTTTAAATGCATTTGAAAAGATTTTTGTAGTTTTTTAACAGGAGCTTAAGCATATTATAGTTGGGCCTTTATTCTCCATTACAAACTTTTTATAAAATTTTAACACACTTTTCACAATAAATGCTCAAACTTTCGATAAAAAAGTGATATTTTACAAAAATTTTTCAACACGAATGGAAACAATGACTTTGGCTGCGCGCTGTCAAACAGTATATTGTACTTTTCAAAAAAAATGTATCAATTTGTTTGAATTGGAGTATTAGTAACTTTTTGAAAAAAAAAAACAAAGTAATATGGATAGTTTCCAAATTTGAATTTCGCACGGAAAAAGCAGGTGTTTGAAATATAGTGCATGTTAACATCCATTTAACTATAAGTCAAAATAAAGACAACAACAATGTAAAATTATAAATGTAAAAATAGAAATAAAAAAAAAACAAACATAATGAAAAGATGGTAAAGTTAAGATAGATCAACCGGACAAAATACATTATTAAAAACCTGTTTTAAGATCACGAATATCAAATTGATTATCATTTAGGCGATTTGGGTCTAAAACTAACCTGATGACCATTTCTGGTCTAAAGTTGATGATTTTACATCCAAGCAAAACCTTTACTTAATTTTAACCAACTACCTGTGTCACAGATCTTACATACATACATACCTTTTCGCTACTAGCAGCATTACATTGCTCTAATTTATGAGGTGCTCTCCCGTTATTCAGACAGTAATTCGCATATAAGTTGGTTAGAGTGCAAGCTTATGGCCAATTTTCAGGATTGATATTAAAGCACATTTATGTTTAAAATCGTTTTAAATACAAAATTCTCTTCTTCACTAAATACTTAAATCAAACTTAATTCACCGATGTGGTTCACTTAATTTCAACTTAACACAGCGTTTCCATTTGTCAGTACTGGCAAGACAGTAAGCATATACATATTAGTTGGCAAAACAATGCAAAAACAAAATAGCTGTAAAAGTGTTTATGTATTAGTGAAAAAGTTTGAATGAATTGCTACTGTCTTGCCAGTACTGGCAAATGTAAACGCCATGTAATTTTCTATTGTAATATTAGCAAGGTGGCCTCAATACCACGAGACCACCTTGTAAATAATTATACTTTTTTATGATATTTTTTTGTATTTAGTAGTGCTACCATACTTTTATCTTATTTAAAAAATACTTTTCAAATAAAACTCAAAAAATTAATCTGTATTTAAATACGATTTAAGTTTTTATGAAAATTAACTTAATTTAGATTTAATTACTATGTATCCTGAAAATTGGGCATTAAAACATAAACAAAGAAAGAAACACAGCCAATTTAACGATGTCGAAAAAATGTTATGACAGAATAAATTTTACTGCCATTTTACTATTTGTTACGGTTTTTGCACTACTAAAGTGTTTTCGGAAAATGGACTTTAAATGGGACCTATGTTAAATTATGGACGGATCTTTAAGTTTATTAAGTTGTATGATTTCTACATACATTGTGCTGGATTTTAATCGCAAACTGCTTCGAAGAACTAGACTGAATTTACTACCAAGATTGTTGTTTCGTTTTGAGTTGTTCGAAAGTGAGTGTGGCCAACTGGCCAAATCGACTTAGACTTACTCAAGAATCCAGAGTATATCTTTATGGGGTTTTAGTATACTTTAAACTTAACGAACGAAAACTTTTTAAGTCTTGAGCGGATTCTAAAAGCTTACGGCTCCCTACACAAAGGTTAAGGTCGACCGATTAAGGAGGCTCCTATTTCGAGTGACACCCTGACAATATACAAAGACTATAAAAGTAAGACATTTTTTTTATAAAAAAAAAAGAAAAAACAAATTGTATTTTTAACAAACATATTCGAAAAACAAACTAAAATATCACAAACAAAATAAATTTAAAACAAACTACAACAAACGGAAAAAACTTAAATAAATTTCACTTGTAGGTATTTAGTATTTAATTCCCCGCTTCATTTCATTATTTTCTTTTACGACAACGAGTAACTTTCATGGCTAGAGCCAAAGGGGAGGAAGATCATGTCAAAAAAATATAAATAAAATGTTTTTAAACAGAACTAGCCGGCCAATGAAATAGAAAATTAAAACGTATAAATTTTAAATTTCTTTTAGTTGAATTAAAAAAAAACTTAGCAAGTGATAAGTTGCTATTCCTAACTCTTACAGGTTCCACTTGTAACGCATTTGAAACCCATATTAAAGCACCAGCAGCTACTTTTTTCAAGTACACATTCGTTTGTCATAAGTAAAAGTCGTGCAGACAAGAAACCAGCTTGTTAATCGCTTGTACTTTTGTAGAGCAAACCAAATAATTAAATTGTACGAAGGCAATTTAGAAAGTATTTATAAAAAAAAAAAACAGAAAAATGTTTAAAAATTGTCTTTGGTGAAGATTTTGTTAAAAAGAGAAATTGAAATGGATAAAAACCTGAAAAAACTTAAGCTGGAGGTCCACACCACGCGTTATCGCCTCCACACATTGCATGATTTTTATACCTTCCATGCGTTCTAAGTCTCAAGTTACATGCAACGCTTTTAATGCGGCATCACCACAAGTAAAAATTAAATTTAATTTTTCAAAACCAGCTGATTTTTTCGAACGCTGCTTGTGACGCTTATGAAAGTAGAAAGTAAACCTACTTTCCGCATTCAACGCCTCAATGCATCCTACGCTTGTGTGCATGTAACTTGTTATATATAACTAACTGCGTAGACAGCGAAAATGCGTTTAACGCGTAGTGTGTACCTCTAGCTTTAACCTCGGGTATATAACAGATTTATACCTATACTTTCGAAGTTAGGGTTAGATAATCTAAATTTGCGTCAGACCATTTGTTTCTCCCTCTCCCCCGATTGATGATTTTAGCAGATTTTGTTACAACTATTTTTTTCAAAACCAGTCTACTCATTTCTTGTTTTTTTTCCCAGGAATTTTTTATTGTAGAAAAATTTTCCAATTAATAAATATTCAGGTATGCGATGGAAATCGATTTTAAAAACGAAACGATTTAAAACCGAAAATATCGTTTTCATGGATTTTAAATGCATATTATTTTATTTTCAGGTTTATTCTTTTAAATTTTATATTATATACGTGAACTGAAGTGTATTCTGAACGAAAATTTAAGACTATAAATCAGTAATGGATTTTAAAATCCTTCGAAATTCATCACACCTTTTAAAAACGTTCGTTTTGAAATCGATCGATTTTCATCACATACCTGATTAAATTCATTAACATGTGCTTAATTTTAACTTCCCTTGAATTCTCTTCTGATCACACTGCCACTATAGCTCCTATGTTCAGTAAACTCTAATAAAATTGTATCCCCGACTTTTAATCGGACGATAGCACGCTTATGGATAGTTTGTCTAAAATACAATAAATTTGGGCATTTCCAGGGCTCATGAACGTACGTTCGTAAGCTTTTGATGTACAAATAATATAGAAAACAAAACTTTTGCTAGCATTTTTTTTTGCGATTCGATAGCATTTGGTTAGCTCTATGTTTAGTGCAAAAGATGGATTTCATCGAGTTTAAATTTTCATAATGATAGTAATAAACATGTGGTCACGAACGTACGCAAAATAGAAGTCAACTTTGGCTGACAGTAGTGAAATGTAAAAATCTGCGTAATGGAACGGAATATTCAAAAGTGATTAATTTATTTTAAAAGTGTATTAATGTAGGTCTCCATTCAGTATTTACAAAATAAAATATCTCTCTTGGTTTTTTTTAATTGGCTTATGTTACCGGTCGCGAACGTACGGGTCGCGAACGTACGATTTTTCCATATATTTTTTTATTATTATCACCATGAATTTTCCCATAAATATCTTCAAATTTCCTTTGCCAAAAAACTTAATACTCCTTTTACAATTGATTGCAATGGAGAGATTGTGAAAAAAGAGTGCAAACATAACTCATTTTTTGCATGTAAAACAGGGACGTCCAAAAAGTAAATTGTGGTTGTATTGCTTCATATTAGTATTAGTGGATAGAGAGAGTTTACCCAGCAAACACAAATTCAAGTCAAAATAAAATAAGCAATTATTAAAATAGTTTAAATCAGTACCGTTATAATTTCGAGCAGGTCCATAAAAATTTAAGTTTGTTATTTTCCATCTTTTTTTTTTTTGCTTGCAAAATAAAAATTATTATTTTTTAATGGTAAATTAATTCTTATATTTGACTTCTATATTTTTTTTTATTATCAAGAAGCAGAAAGTAATTTTTAATGTTTGGCTCTTATGTTACGAATCATTTAAAAATAAAAGGGAAGATGTTTTAGAAAGGCATTTTGATAACATTCATAGTAATATAAATGAATTTAAAGTGAAAGAAAAAGAACCCCTCTTTGAAAAATGGCTTTTTAAAACATCTTGCCTCTTATTTTTAAATGTTTAAAAACATAATAGGCACTGTATATTGCCAAAAGCATTCCCAAGCATGAAATATCTTTTAAATTGCATCATTCTATTACTTCTCTATTTATGTATGTAATGCTTACTGGGAAGTTTTCTTAAGTAAAATATACAAAATATGTAAGCATCCGCCGCATGTGCACTCGTCGCTTGATAAACGACAACTGAATTGTGTACTCTCGTTGGCTAAATGAAAGAGCGTAAGAATGCGTGTGAAGAATGTGCACTGTTGCCAATTTAGAGATTTTCCCGCTAAATCTAGCGGTTTTGAAACCTCAATCGCGGGAAAAAATAGGTTTTAGCGGTAAGCGGGAAATCTAGAGATTTTCAAACATCTCTCAACGGCTCATTATACCCACACCACAATAGTGGAGAGGGTATTATGCATTTGTGCTGATGTGTGTAACGCCTTAAAATAGTGGTCCTAGACCCACCTTAAAGTATAACGATCTACTCAGAACCACTTTCTGAGTCGAACTAACGATGTCTGCCCGGCTGGCTGGCAGGCTGGCAGGCTGTCCACCTAACCTTGTGCGCAAAGTACAGGTCGCAACTTTGGAGATAATCCAAATCGCCAAATCGTAGGACCACGAGGGAAGATAGGGGGAAATTTCTTCCTCTCAGAAACTATCAAACCGATTTTAATGAAATTTAAAACATAGGTAGATCCATATCTATATGGACACATAAGCTATACAGTTTTTCAAAAATAGGACCACAAGGGGATGTAGGGGGCAATTTCTGCCTCTCACAAACTTTCAAACCGATTTTAATGAAGTTTTTAAACATAGAGAAATCCATATTTATATGGACACATAAGCATGATGTGTTTTTAAGTATTGTGGTGCTGGGTATCATATGGTCGGGCTTGACCGACTATACTTTCTTACTTGTTTTCGCTATAAAACCCTTTCTTAAATTTTAAATATACAGACAGATTTTATACTTTTTCTTATTATTTTGTTTTTCTGTCTAATAACTTCTAGTTTATGTTCATGGTTTTACTTGCTTTTGCAGTTTTAGTGAACTGAAGATTGTATGTCACATTTTTTTTTTCGATTTTCAGTTAGTTTTTTGAAAGGGCAACTTTAAGCTTGCTAAAAATTTTGAAACAAAGGGTAAAGTATTGATCTAAATTGTTTTAATAGATCGCAAGCAATATATTTAACTAACTTTCATCAAACTAACTTTATCTAATTACTTAAAACGGCAAAAATTTGCCAAAAGTAGCGTAAATGTTATAAACTTTTTTGCGTTTTTATAAAGAAATTGTTATACCTTCTGTGATTAGGGTATACTAAGTTTGTCATTCCGGGTAAAACGGTTTCAATATTCATCTAAGACCCCATAAAGTATATATATTCTGGGTCCTTGAGTAATTCTAAGTCGATTTAGCAATGTCCGTCTGTCTATCCGTCTGTTGAAATCACACTCACTTTCGAACAACTCAAAAGAAAAGATAAATATTGGTATCATATTGTTTCTAGTTTTTCTATAGTAATATCGATTCAGTAGGAAAAGAGTTATGAATACAAATGTGAAACAACCACCCTAAAAATAATTTTATTACTAGTGGCGGATTGCACATATTGATATAAGATTTCTTATATGACTAAAAATCATACTGTTAAATTTCGTGGAGATCGGACCAATATTAGCGTTAGGCCAAATATACAGCCCACTCCCAAAAAACAGCTATATATGACTAGAAATCACACTGTAAATTTTCGTAATTATCAGTCCCTCATTTACCATAGGCCCCATATACAGCCCATTCTCAGAAAACAGCAACAGAAAACAAGTACGCCTAAACCCGTAACAAATAATGCTATTGTAATTTTGTTACAGTTTATATGAATAGAAATCACACTCTCAACTTTTATGAAGATCAGACCATAATTTACCAAAGGCCCCATAAAAAGCTCACTCTCGAAAAAACTTTAGTACGCCTAAAACGGTAACAAATATCGCTATTATAATACATTTTGGTCTGCCACAGTTTTATATGACAATAAATGACACCGTCAACTTTCGTGCCGATCGGTCGATAACTTACCATTGTCCCCATATAAAGCCTTCTCTCCGAAAAAACTTTAGTACGCGAAAACCGTAACGCTCTCAATCTGTGTTCTATTATAATAAACTTTGGTCAGCCATAGATTTATAAGACTATAAATTACTTGTAGGGTATCAAAGATTCGGCACAACCGAATACATCACTATAATTTTTTTTGGGAATAAAATAGCTAGCGAAGTTGGAAACCTTAGTATGTAACGTAATTTGAGAGTTGGTATACCTTTGAAAAAGCAATATATCTAGATTTATATAAAACTTTTGAAAATGTTTAGCTTTTAGCGGTATTTTTAAAATAATTCCCGCTAATTTAAATATTTAGCGGTTTCTAGCGGTTTTGAAGTCCGATTTGGCGGGAAGTGTTCGAAAAAAGTTGGCAACAGTGAGAATGTGTGTGATTTAATTTCCACAATTGTGGTATGGGCTGGACACCAATGATGTAAAATAAGTATATAAAAATGTCTTTAGAAGTAGAAAATATAAGAATATATAAAATTTTCCAGTTTCCAGCCCAATTTTCTCAAGAAAAACAGCTGAGATATGCTATGAAACCATTCTTTTATAAAAACATAGGCGCATATTCAGAAATCATAACTAAAGTTGTAACTAACAAAACAGAAACTAAAAAATAGTTCATAGATAGTTATAGATCTTATTCACAATTCGTAACTAACGTAGTAACAGCTCTCAGCTGATAGAAGAAATGCAACCATGCATATTGGCATTTAGAGAAAATTAAATGTCGATAATATTTTGAACGATATATTCTGTAATTAATTAAAAAGCTTATAAAACTATTAAAATCTCATTTTTTGTTCTTTAAAATATTAACGCAAATTCTAAAAAAGTTGTTTTTTGGTTATAATAGTATATAAGTCAATTAAAATAATAATAAAAATATTCAAAAGAATTTTATCGACTAAGAACACATCTCTAGTTTATTTTTTTATGGATTTTTTTTTGGTGCAGCAGAAATTCATTTCAAACACAAATTATAATTGTAGCGTGTTTTATACGTGTTAACTGTTTTTTGTCATGTTTTTATCTGTTATTATTTGAATATCTCTTATCCCATTTATTTCCATTTATTTTTTATAACCACTTCAAAAATGTACTTTTGAAATAAATTATAAAATAATATCAATCAGCTGTTCTTTGAATGTATTAGTTAGTTGGCATTTAGTTACAGCTTTACCTATAATTAAGTGTAAACTTTTTATGCTGCAAGTAATCATTTGTGAATAGCTTAAGTAGGTACTTAAAAAAGTTTACACTTGGTAATGATTTATGAATATGCGCCATAGACTTTTTTTATAATAATAAACAATTAAAGACGATAATTATCAACAGTTTATTTTTTCATTCTGGTAGACCATTCTGGGGAAATGCCCATATATCAGTACCTATTGCACGGAGAATAAATCGCAACGTACGTTAAAAGATTTAGACATCTCTACTGTCGAAGATTACACAAAATTAAAGTCATAGAGGCTCATTAGCTTGTTATTTAACATTTCAGAGCTTATTAGGAAAATATTACTTTAGACTAGCATTGTTGTCAAATACGTCGTCTTATATATTTTTAAGGACAATCTTAACATTTCCCAAAATTACAATCTGATGAAGCAGAGGTACTGTTTTGTTATTAGTTAATACTTCTAAGTAAGCACCTTTCATGAAATAAAATAATGTGTGCACGAAAAGGGTGAAGGGTGCTATGATCAGTAATATATTTAGCATCATAAAAGTGAAAAACCGTATTGAAAAAATTCTTAGCTATTTAATGACTATTTAGACATAGCCAATGCAAATAACAAAATAAATGAATTAGTATTGAAAATGTATCCTGCGAAATCCTAGAAAATTTTTGCACAGTGGTTTATACCTAAAAAAAATTTTTAACAAATTTCAAAAAATCAGAAAAAATAGTATTTATTTGAATACCACAACCAAATGGGTCTTAAAATTTGTAGAAAAAATCATAGTATAATACAAAAAAAAATTCAAGAAAAACAAAGAGTACAAACAGTGAAAAAAATATATTTAAAATATTGAATCCGGAAAATCGAATCCAAGCCCACTGTGCAAATTTTTTTTTTACTTTTTATTGGATAGTAGACAAAAAAAAGAAAAAATACAAAAAAAAATTATTCTATTTGGACTAATATTGAAAAAGTTTTGAGTACATATTTATTTGAACATAGTTTTGTTATAACGCGATTTTTTTTAATATTCGATATCCCTGTAAGCATTAGCCAAAAAAATCTGAAAACATGCTGAAATGTGCTGTTGAAAAGGAACATCAACACAGTAAAAAATAAAAGAAATCAAAAAAATATTTTTTTCCAAACTGTCCGATTTCACTTGGATTGCCCCATAAAATTTTACTTAATTTTACTTAGTAATAGTGCAAAAATATTGCAATCATTTTGTTGATGCTGAGTGATGAATTGAAAATTTGCAGCCTCACTAAACATGAGTGAAATTTTGCACCCAAAAAAAAATTGTTTCTATTTAAAAAAAAAAAAAACAATCATCAGTTTATTGCAACTTTCTTGTTCTTCACTCATTTGAGTGCAATTTTAAATTTTGCATTCAATTTAAAGTTTAAATTGACTTGTGTTTATTTTTTTGCACTTATTTAAATCTGAAGCTGAAACATAAGAAAAAACAAAAAAAAAAAAAAACAGAAAAGAATAGGTGCATATGTATATGTTTAACTTGGTATGCCAAATTCTTTATAAGCCTTGCAAAAGTAATTTCTATTCCCTACAAGAAATGAATGAGCAAATAGTCACATTTTTCACGTCGGTGTTAAGAAAATGCTATAAAGAAATGACCGAAATCAAGTTTTCTGTCATTTTTATCTATCATTTTCTTAACACCAACGTGAAAAATGTGACTATTCGCTCATTCATTTCTTGTAGGGTTGTGGTCCACATTTTCCGCAATTTTTTCGTAAGTGTGATTTTCAGCGGTTTGACGTCACGTCAATGCAAGATGTTTTCTGTTTAAGAAAACCACATGTGTGGAGTAGTGCATACATATTAAATGTAAATGCTGCAAAACAAAGTTTCATTGTATGGACACAAATGCAGTTTCAAAGACCATTGAAGAATCTTTTCTGCAGAAAATGTTTAATTATATGGACGAAATAATTTTTGTCATTTTTGGTTTCGTTATCGACTGAAAATTTTTAAAGCATCATTTTTATTTCATCCGAAGAAACTAATTTAAACATTTTGGATTAATATCAAATAGGAGTTTTTTTTTTTGAAGTTTTGACTCAAAATAATAATAGGTGCGTTTGAGTACTTTTACAGTAAAATGCAGTAAATGAGAAAATTGTAAAATATGCTCTCACAAAAAGCTGGTGTCTAAAAAAGTACGAGAATGCAAATTTTGTAAAAATTCGCAAAATAAAGGCAACAGCTGATGACAAATAATTGAAGTGTTGAAAAATGTTTACACTTTTGACTACTTAACTCGTTTTCCTATCGGTACTTGATTAAATACTTCTTATAACACAAACATTTTTGGAAAATATAGACAAATTATTTTATGTAATCTTTCATATTTGTTTGTTTTTTATTTTATTGTATGTTACTTATTTGTGGCGGTTTAATTTATTCAAAAGAACATGAATCACTTTTTTTTTGATAACTTAAGTACCCAAGTACTTAGCCCTTTTACAACTCTAAAAAATTAACATTACAAAAAAAGTTTGAAATGTTGGTATTTAGCCAAGTAAATGATTAACAAACAAGTTTAATTAATTAATATTTATTTACATTTTGTTTTTGTTTTTGTTTAATTTTTATTTTAACTTTTCGTTTATTTAACAATTTTTTTACAATTTGTAAGCATTTTGTTTGTTTACTTTTTGAAACATGTTTTTTTGTTTTACAAAATTACTGCAAAAATTTCTGCAGTAAAAATTTGTAAATACTCAAACTAGAACTGTCACTTTTCGCTCTCAATTTGTGTTCTCATTTACTGTATTTTGTGTACTCGAACGCAATTTCATAAAATACAGTAAAGTTTAGTAAAAAATAGTAAAAATAGTAGTTCTCGAACGCAGCTAATAATAAAAATAATTTAATTTAGTACCTACAATTTTTATTATTAGTATTTATCTTCAAACATTTCATGACCATAACTTTTGACAGATTAGTGAGAGTATGTTTATATGCAGCTTTTTTGAGTGCAAAATCAAATTTTGCACTATTTGAGTTTAGTGCAGATTTTTGCATTCAATCTGGGTTTAGTGATAGTGAAAAAATTTGAAATAACACTAAATTTTTTTAGGGAAAGTTAAAAAAATAACAATCATCACTAAAGCCGGTAAAAAAGTGCAAACTAATAAGTTAAAAGATTTTGGATTTTCTTGTTTTTAGAAACGAAATTGATTACTTTACAAAATAAACTTCTTTCCGTGTAGTGTTAACTTTCTTGATTAATAAGACCCTCTTAATAGAAAAAAATTAAGATAATATTGCTAGATTAACCTAAAAATAGCTAAATTCCAATTATTTATTAAAAAAAAGCGGCCAATTTCACTGTAAAACGCGCTGCCAAAAAAGGATTTTTCAATTGTAAAGCGTTGCCGCCGCGCAATTGTATGGGTTTGAGAATTTTTTACAGCTAGAAAACGCGTGCCGCTCTTGTTTAGTTATGGCTCTAAGCATCGAAGGAAACCGCTATGAAGCATCTCGATACTTATAGGACTACATAAAGGGTAGTCCAACGAAAAGGAACGATGCTAATTGTAAATAAACCAAACCGTTTTCCGAGAATTATCTTAATATTTTTTATTATAATAGAAAGCTCTATGACAATTATGTGTGAAACCAAATGTCGGCCAAATACTCACCACGGTTCTGTGGTATACCTCTATTCGATGGTCCATATTTTTAATGACTCTGAGACACAATTGTGGTCCAATGTCATTAATATGCCGAATTATCCCATCCTTTAGCTCTTGAATTTTTCTTCGCTTATAGACGTACACTTTTTCTTTTAAATATCCCGAAAAAAAGAAGTCCAACGGTATCAAATCACATGATCGTGGCGGCCAATTGAAATCGCCACAACGTGAGATAAAACGGCCGTTGAATTTTTCGTACAAAGGACCCATTAGTTCGTTGGCTGTGTGACAAGTACCACATTACGTCCAGGTTCATATCCTTAATTTTTGACCACAAGAAGTCCGTTATCATCTAGCGATAACGAACACCACTCATGTTAACTGCTTGGCCTACCTCGTTTTCGAAGAAGTACCAAAAAGTCACTCTTTGTGGATGCATCGGCTCTTCACTCGTGGATTCTTGTTTATCCAAATGCGGCATTTCTGCTTGTTAGCGAATCCACTAAGGTAAAAGTGTGCTTCGTCGCTGAAGATGAAGTGCACGAAATGAATTTTGATTTGAACGCCTATTTTCAATTGTGTACCTCTCCATGGTTAAATTTGTTAAACACTGAATTTCAAATTAAGTTGGGCAAAAAACTTGACGTGCATTACAACTTACATCGTGCATTATGGTTGAACCACCCTTTATTTCATTTGGAAATATGGTTAAAGCAATGAAAATTACTGATCAATGAACAAAAATTCGTACATATAACATTCTCTTTATGTCGGTAATCATGTCCCCTATTAAAATCAATGATAAAATAAACACCAGCACTCGCATGTAAAATATCTCTGTACATATCTACATAGATCTAGATAGAGGCAAAACTAACTCAAATGAAGCTAAAAGCAATTCAAATAAATTGGCTCAAAATTTCAAAAATTCTTCCTTTAGTCTGAATTGTATACTTCTACTTTACAACTCTTTCTTAAAGCCAATCTACTGCTACAGTGTTTAGATATAGGGACTACCTCGGCTTATAACAAAAATATAACAAAAATCAACGTTCTTTTAATGATCACATCTGCTCCCTGGTATGTAATAAACTCGAATATTCCAAAGCCCTTAATGTGCCATCAGTAAAAACTATGATCACAAAATATTAATTAAAATATCTAAAAAGTCTTGAAAAAATGACGGTCACACTCGCTTAACCCGGCAATTCCCAGTGTCACCTAAAGGGGACGAAGATTAGCGATAATGGAAATCTAGAGGCTGGGGATGACCCTGGCGACATCATACTGTACCCTCTTGTGGATAGGGTGGTAACCGATGAAAAGGTGGGGCAAAAATGAAGCTTACTTCGATTACTTTTTTAGCCGAATGTTTAAAATGTGTAGTAAATTATGCCCAGTGTCATTATCCCCTTTAAAATCGGAATTCGCAATATTTTTTTTTTAATTTAATTTTTACTTTTTTTTTCATTAGGTGAAGGTATTGGATTGCCGGGTTAAGTAGAAAAGATGCTGCAGCCCTTATGCGATTAGAAAAGCGCGTCACCGCGAAATAAATTCCAGGTGCTATAAGTCCCATTGCAATAACTCCCAATGAAATTAATCCCAAAATAAATAAAATAAGTCCCAAACTGAAAAAAAGAAATAAATTAAAAAAAAAATTAAATAATTTTTAAATCAAATGAAAAATAAAACAAATCCAAACTTTTGGAATGGAATAACTCCCAAAGAAATTAATGAAATAACTCCTTTAAACAGTATGTACATCGAAAAGGAATAAATTAAGGCCCAAAAAAAAAACATTAAAGAACTCCCAGCCAAAATGGATATTAAATACAAAAATTACGAAAAGAGCCGACAAATGGTCTGAAGCACAAATTGATATTAATTTTGAATTTTCATTTAGAATTTTATGTTACACTTAAAAATAAGAGTGTCCAAAATTGAGGTATAATTTTAATTTTAATAAAAAAATGAGTTTGTTTTCAAGGTATAAAAAATATTTTTATTTCAGTTTATTACAAAAAGGTTCCGGTTAGAAATTAAAAATTATGTCGGTACGCAATGATTCGGCAGGCTCTCAATATTTTACCAAAATTCTCAATCACATTTTTCAATAAACTGTTGTCAATGATTGATATCTGCTCGATAATGTTGTTTTTAACTCTTGAACTGTTGTGAGATTTTTTCTTTACACTTTCGATTTAAAAAAAAACCACAAAAAATAGTCTCAAGCTGTCAAATCGCACGATCTTGGTGGCCAATTTACTCCTCCTCTACGAGAAATAATACGATTGTCGAAGTTTTCTTTTAAAAGATCCGTTGTTTCTCTTGGTTTTCGCCCGTCACAAAAAGCTTCGGATCATCTCTCTGTAGCGATTTCCTTTGACCATTAATATTTCAAATTAGGATACCCTTTAGATAAATATTTTATTAATTATTGTAAGTTCATATTTAAAAAAAAAAAAAAAAAAACATAAGTACTTACATGAACATATGAAGATTAAAAAAATTAATAATAAAAATAAAACGTATGTAGGTGATCGTGAGAATTTCAAAATTCCTGCTGCATGAGCTTGCGTAAATTTGTACATTGTTTTCCCTCGGGAGCGTGCGAGATCGAGAGCCAATAACCACTCTCAAATTAATAATAAAACCAAAAAAGAATACCTAAGTAAGTAAATAATATCACAAAGCAAAAAATATTTCTAAAATTTAGAATCTAAATGTAAATACTTTTGCATAAAGCACAATTTTTGTGGAATAAATATTTTTATAGTTTTGTATGTATTGAGTTAGTTTTGAACACAAAAACTGTGTGGCATGAAGCCGCTTGCTTTTACGCACTATCACTTCTATACCAACAAATATTTTCTATCTGTCTCTGTGAGAACTAGGAATGGGCAAAAAATATCGATATACCAAATTTCGATATTAAGAAAAAAATAATCGATGTATATCGCCGATATTTAAAATACCGATGTATCGATATACCGATATTGAAATACGACTATCGAGTTCGATATTTTTTAAAGTCAGTCTTCATTAAAAACTTAAAATTTTAGCCGTTTTTCAAACAATATGTTTTTTTAATAATTGGCATCACTGCATGCATCATATGTTTTTTAAACTAATATGAAGAAATAAAATGATTGTCATTTTTAAGAAGCAGTGCCGGATACAAGAAGCAGATTGACAGGAGAGCACATAAGACAGAGAGTGCTCCTGATGTCCACAACTGATGATTACTGGTCTGACTTAAACAATCAAAAACATTTCTAGTTAAAGTTGGTACTTTTGGGGTGCAATTCAAATTTTAAAGTAAGTTGGTACTTCCATGACTTATTTACTTCCATTTAAATTTTTCGTAATATACTTTTTTTAGATTTCATATGTTTTTTTTTTGTATTCTTCGCTTTTGTTTTTGTTATAATTGAATTTTTTGTTTTGATTGAATTTTTTGTTTGTATTATTTTTTTGAAATAAAATGAAACAATAAAAAGTAACAATGTAATTACATATAGTATGTTGGTTCATAAATATGAATGTAGAAAGGTTTATACAATTTTTTAATTTGGTAATAGTTTCAGCAAAATAAGTTCGATATATCGATATTTTTGAAATAATTAATATCGATACTTTTAAAAAATATCGATTCGATATATTTACTCAATTTGCCCATCCCTAGTGAGAACTGTTCAATTTACTGGTATTAATTAGATTTTGTCAACTTCACTTTTTTGATCTATGGTGGTTTTGTGGCTATATATATAGGTGGTATATACATATGTTCATATATTTAGATTTGAAGAAGTTATAAGTTCACTATCGAGCACCAAAGTGTTTTCGGTAAAAAAAAAATAATTAATTATACAAAAATTAAGAAAAAATTAACCGAGATAAAAAAGTAAGTAATGTTTTTAAAAACATATTTCAGAAAATTTTTAAGATCAAATTGAAAAACATTAACAAGTAAAATGTTCTTATTAAATAAACAAAATTAAGATTTTTTCAAAATGTTTAATTTTGATAATTAAAAATATGTAACGGCATTAAGGTATTATTTGTTACCAATTAAAATTTTACTACATATTGTTATGCTTAATCAAGGCTAATGTGCTGTTCTCATAACACAAGTGATTGTACGTGAAGTGAAATTTATATGAAAGACACTCTGTCTTTTGTGTGTTTTTCATATAAATTTTACTGCACGTTCAATCACTTGTGTTGTGAAAACAGCACAGCACATTAATTTGTTTTTGTTGTTTTTTACTTTAAACATTGAATGAAAACCCTTCCAGATGATTAATCCCTTCTTTTTAAGAAATGGATAAATGTGATAAAAAAAAACCATTTCTGAGCTATTCCTTATCCATTCTTCTGCGCACTTTCTCGCTTTGATGTTCAAAATTGGTCTCCTAGATTGTATAATTTAACTTTAATGTTAATGGTGTTATTTAAAGTCAAAGGTCTATGTTAACAAGCCCAAAACCTCCTTTGTATTACAGGAGAAGGAAATTATGTATAAAAAGAGTTTAAAGTCAAGGAGTCGGTCAGACTTAAAAAGTTTCAACGGATTAAGTCGGAGTTAGAACTATTTTTTGACGACTTCACAGCCATCATAAAACCGAAAATCTGTAAGTCCCCATTTACATTATACGATTTTTGTCGTTGTGATTCTTACCTTATAGGCGAGAGGGGAGAGAGAAATTATAAGGGTTACACAAGCGAGTGTACTCTTCGATTCTCATTGTTCTCTTATTTAACGAAAAAGGTATTTAAGTTCGGTGGCACAGAAAAAGTTGTAACGACAAAAATCGAACAATGTAAATATCAGAAACGACAATAATCGCAACGGCAAAAATCGTATAATGCAAATTGGGACTGACTTGGTACAGTTATGCGATGCCAAACCATCATCCAATAAGATATGAGATGGCTTAGTTGACCTTAATGGGATTGACAAGGCCTGTTCGCTTCAATTATTAATATAACAATCGGCTCTATATAACAAACCGACTACAAGAAAAAGTAATTAAACATCAATCTAAACTATTTAACTTTATTAATTAAAAAAAAACGGTTAAAATTTAATAATATAATGCAAGTTTCCTTAGTATTTTTACAGTTTTACAGAAATGGTACAAAATTTATCGTGTTTATCGAAAAGAAAAATTACTCTCCTCTATCGTGAATAAAATTTTTAACGAAATCAATTTCATTTTCCCTTAAAAAATTGATGGAGAAAAGCAAATCTCAAGGGAAACAACTGTTCAATTTTTATTCACAATAGCCGTTATTATTTGTTTTAATTTTCAACTTTTATGCCTTAAAGTTTTTGTTTCAGCATCATGTCAGGCCCCTGGAACTACTGTTTAGCAGCCAGCATTCTTTTACTTATAAGCTTTTTGAGTACGGCAGAAGCTCAAAAGCGATTTCCCTCAATCACATCCTATAGGTAAGTTGATAAATTGCATTAAAAATTTATAAAAATTTCAATTGAAATGTGTTTGTTCGACCCGGTACAGTAGCATAGTAGAGGTATGAAACTATATATGCAATTAAATGAGCAGGTGTAACCATTATTAAATAAACAGGTGGCATTAGTACGCCGGACAACAATTTACGGGCTCTCAAGTTTTTATAACCAAAACGCGCTAAATTGAAATTTGAATAAAAGTGTCTCAGAATCACTTTCTGAGTCAAATTAACAGGTCGCTATTTTTCAGATAATTTGATAGAATTTGGTACATAGTTTCTAATGTGGTGTAGGGTATCATATAGTCGGGTTTGACCGACTTTACTTTCTTACTTGTTTTTTATTGCAGATTTTGATTAAAAAGGTGCTGGGAAAAGATAATGCCATATCTTTTCCTCTCTCTACTTAAAACTCAAGACTTGACGGCTAAAACTTAAAGAATGTGAACCAGCATTAAATGTTGTCATGATTATGATTCACCTTCTAAATATTTAACACTAGTAGGCTCGAGTGATTCCTATAAGATAAACATCGGATTTATCGATTATTAAATTTTTTCAATGCTAAAATATTAATATATGTTTATTCTTATTTAAAAAATTGATCTCAATACTCAATTTCTTTGTAAAAAACTTTTAATGAATTATTTCTGTTTTTTTATTGAATTTTTATTTTTTTACACTGGACATTACCATCCTGCAGAAGTCTTCCCTCTCACTTTCAACATCAATAAGTTCAAGTCGAATGTCCACAAGCACTACTCCCTCCATCCTCCTACCCATAACCTATTTTCCTACACTGAAAGAAAAATGCTTCATATATTTAATTAATCATTTTCATAAAAAAATTTTCATTGGTTAAATGAAAATTTTCATTGTCTAAATTTAATTTCCTAGTTATAATGAAGTCTTTTCGTTAAAATTGCTTCATTGGATTTCGTAATTACGTTGAAAATTTTCATTGGATATATGAAAACTTAAGTTTGTCCAAGTTAAACAAAAAATATTAATTGGGAACATAAAAAAACAATACACAAACATAACTATATTCATAAATTAATACAAAATTATAGTTTCCTTAAAAAATGTTTACTTGTTAATTAAAAAATGTAAGATTTAATTATTTCATACATCTAATGTTATATGCCATTAAGTTTATGAAATCAAACATTTTTTTATAAAAGCAACATATTCCAATAATTGCCTTCATAAATTTAAATTTTCATTATGACAATAAAAATGTCATTATAGTAATGAAACAAAAACTTTCAGTCAACGTTGTTGTTGTTGTTGTTATGGACAATTTAATCTCATATTTACGCTCTTAATTGAGTAAAAAACATAGTTTTTTTATCCAAAAACTACACTGCCCCGGTAGGCTAGCTGGTAGTGAGCTAGTCTATCAGCACCGAGGTAGCGCGATCGATTCCCGCCAGAGACAGAAAAAAATTAAATAAATAAAATAAATTAAAAAAAAAAAAATTAAATAAGAAAAAAAATTTTTACTTTATTGAAAGTATTCATCCAATGAATAATATTCATAGATCTAATGTAATGCTTCATTAAATACATTTTAATGAAACAGGTTTAATTGATCCAACGAAGGGTTGCATAGGTTCCTTTTTAATGCAATTTTTCATGGGATTAATGTCAAAATTAATTTGTATTGCGAAGAAAATTCTTTCAGTGTAGTTTCAATTAAACGCAATACAAATTTTTATTAAATGTATATAATTTTTTTTCAAGTGGAAAACGTAGAGCCAGAGACTCTGTTATAGAGATTTCTCATCACGGTAACACAATTGCGGTAGCCGAATGGAGTCCAGCAAGAAAATTATTGGGCTGTGAACTGATTGAAATGAAGTAAGTTTATAAATTAGGTATGTAGGTATGTAAAGTAAAATAATAATTTGTACAGATTAATATATTAAGGTATTATTAGTTTATTTAAATTAATGAAAAAGAAATTAAGGTTTATTTAGTCTATATTCTTCGACCTTTTAATTTTATTTCTTCTTATTTTTAAATCAAGCTCAAGGTCAGGTTAAATAAATATTTTTTTCCCTAACCTGACCTTGAGCTTGATTTAAAAATAAGAAGAAATGAAATTAAGGTTTATTTAAATAATTGAAAAAGAAATTAAAACTTATGACTATCAATTTCACTCAACGACTTCACTTGAACAACTACCCACTGTCTTCTTGGTTGTTGCTTATTTCAACAAATTAACGCTGTTATAATACATCTATTAATCAGGGGTGTGCTGGAAATCGAAAAAGTAAAACGCAAGAATTTGGAAGATGTTTTTAATTTTTGTTATAAAATACTGTTTAATAGAGAAATATTTGTTAAAAAATCGTAAAATCTAGCGTTTTACGGTTTCGATTTCCAGCACACCCATGAATAATTACATATAAGAGGATAGCTGATAGTGAGCTAGTCAATCAGGGCGGGGGTTGCGGGTTCGATTACCGCCAGAGACTCTGGTCTCCTGCAGACAAGCTTAAAGCTAAATTACACTATTATACTTTGTATACATGTCAAAAACTCAAGTAATATGACAAAGTGTGATAGTGTGAATGCAATGTGTCACGAAAATGACAAGTATTATAAAAAAAGTTTGACATCCCATACGACTTCATCGTTTTTTGAAAAATTTCTAAACAATAATACTTTTCCTTGGATCAGGGTTGCATTTTATTTCATGTGTGAGTGTTTATAATTTGTGTGATGGTGTGAACACAAACTGTCATGTTAAATTAGATTTTTTTACAGTCGCAACAAAACTCATTAGATTTCTATCTCACAAAGTATTATGGAATACGTAAGACTTGTGAGATAGTGTAATCTAGCCTTAAGAGCTTCGCGGGATTAGCTAAGGAAAAACCAATTTATAAATACTTAAAATAATTTCTTTTCCATATTAAATATTTTTAAAATGTTTTCCCAACTTTGGCATAAAATCATAAATTTGTTAAAAAAAAAACAAATTTGGGTTTGTCATATGCAAGGTATATTTACACAAGGTAGACTCATTTGGGAGTGTAGACATTTTGCTCTATAAAAGGAACCATGTTGTCAAAATTGTCTTCATATAAAACAAAAACAATTTAACGCACACATGTACAAATTTTGGCTCATATACACGAAATTTGACGTTTGGGTTCCAACTAGGGGTAAACACCTGACAAACATATGGGCCAACGAGTTTACCTTGTGTAAATATACCTTGGTCATATGCAAAACTTATTTTGTATTAAAAAATCTGTTTTGTTTAGTCAACACTCAAGTTCATTTTTGAAAGGACTTTTTAGAGCACTTAAAAAAGATTTTCGTCTTATAAAATTCGATATATCTCGGCTTCTGCTCATGTTTTTTCTTACATTTGAAACATTTTTCATTCCAATGGCTGTGGATCTTTACTAGAAATTTAAACATACTCCCTTGCACAGGAAAAAAAAATGATATTTTAACAAAACACAAAAATGGTGGCTTGTCAATAAAACTGTTAAAAAATAAAATTAAAATTGACCGAATTAGTAATAAAATGGAAGCAGATAATCAATATTGATGAAATAAATTAAGTAACAATTCTGATTTATTGAACTGTTGGTTTATTTGAATTTTTTGACATTTTTATACATATAAAGCTTAAGTTCATCAAATTAAATTTTTATTAAACTATTTTTATATTTTAATGAAGGAAAAAATTTTGCAATATGAAAATATGTAAATAAATTTTTTTTGATAATTTTTTTTCTTGACATTCTCATCACCAGGGGACTAAGTCTGGCAGCCGTGATCGAATAATGTTATTTCTAATTCTTTCAGTCTATACTCAATGAATCCAAATTATTTATTCAGTGTTGTAAAGCCTTTTTTTGAGTTTTAACAACACAAACAAAAAAATTTCGATCCGATTATTATCGAGAAAAGTTTTCGATCACGGCTGCCAGAAATAGCCCCGATAATTCTTTGCCCTTTCCGCCATTGCGGAACTTAAGAATTTTCAAAATTAGCAAAGATATTAACATTAATGTTCATCTTCGAATTAAAAGGTAGGTACTGCAAAGCACAACAGCACCCATGCTCTGTAACTTTAGTGAGAACTTCTCGCATCGAAAATATGTGAAACAAAATATTCCATCGTTTCTCAAAAGGCGAGAAAAAAGTGTGTCTGTAACTCATGTCGAAAACTATCGAAAGAGATTACGTCGTTACGTTATAAATGTCATAACATTGCACTCGAAGCCGATGTGACCTTGCAAGCGTTTAGAACGCCTGTCACACATATCGCTGACGTCGACCAAAATTTACTAAAATTGAAAAATTTTCAACGACGGCGGCGAAAATACAACCGTCGGCAACACCAAATAATGTAAAGTGCCACTTTAATGTTTGTTGTTTGCAAACGAGCTTTAAAAAAATTCGTATTATTTTAATAAGAATGTTAAAAGCAAAATAATTAAACAATGAATAATGTGCCAAGAACAAAATATTATTATTATTATTCTTCGCATTTTGAATTGTTTTTTAGTGTTAAAATTTTTTTTCGCCCCATTTTTATTCGTGAGTTTATTTGACAGTGCAAAGCGGAAACTTTCTCTGAGGAATATTATAGACACACTTTTTCTGTGTTTTAGCGAGTAATTTCCTTACGTGACAGTTAGTACTCGCCAAAAAAGTTACAGACACAGTTTAGTTAGAAAAACAACTGTTTGTTTCAATATATAGCATTTTTGTTTCATTTCACACATTTCAGTCGGAAAGTTTTTCGACGCGAGAGTTACGGAACATGGGCACAGTTTCATTAAATATTTTTAAAAAATAAATGGTTAAGTTTTTCTATTGTATTTAAATTTTTATAGTAAATGGTAATTTTGTTTTGTTAAACAAAATTCCTCTAAATTGGTCATTTCTATGTCGGTATTTTTTTTCAATAAGCAATGACGAGATGGACGCATCGTTACTGCAAAGACTTTCTTCATACAGTCAACCCAGGAATATTACTTTCGATGCAATTTTTACGTTAATGAGTCAATGTGAAGAGGCCGATAAACGTACAGCGGGATCAAATTCGGAGAAAAATTGGAATCTATTGTCGATTTTCAAGGGCATTGCACCAGGTAAGATTAATGATATAAACTTTCAAAGATACACAGAAGGAAAAAAATCCAGTATTAATATACCAAAATTTACACCATCCGTTTTACAAAAGTGAGCCAAGCACGACATTGTCATTTTGTTACCATTTGATTTCATTCTGACAACAAATTTTTAACATATTTACAACATACTTTGATATTTTAATCAGGCTAAAGTTCATTGAATTAAATTTTCATTAAATTATTTTTATGAAGAAAGGAATTTTACAACATGAAATGAATTAAAATTTTTTTATTCATAATTTTTCATTCCTGACAGAGCTGGAAAATATGTAGTTAAAAAAAAAAATTCCAATGAAAATTTATCTTTTTTTCTTCCAGGCACAAAATGGTGTGGAACTGGTGATACTGCAAAAACATTTAGCGATTTGGGTACCCAAACTGATATAGATCGCTGCTGTCGTCAACATGATTTCTGTCCGGTTTCTATAAGAGCTCATGAAACTAAATTCCAATTAACCAACAAATCTTTTTACACAAAGTAATTATGCAAAAGCATATAAATTTTACATTATATATCATTAAGAAAATAATGAAATGTCATCTTTATTCCCTTAGAATGCATTGCTCTTGCGACGATCGGCTATTTTCCTGCTTAAAGAATATCCACTCGACAGAAGCACATTTAATCGGTTCAATCTTTTTCAATTTGGAGCAAGTATCCTGTCTGTTAAGCGAAAATGGTAAATATCGATTTAGAGCAGCCAGGGGAGACTTTTAAGAAGCTTAAAGTTTAAATCTTGTTTATCCAATTTGTTGTCTATTTTTAAGTTTCATCAGTTTATTCCCTATAAAGTAATTTTTTCCATATTAGTTTTGTACTTATTAAAAAGAAGCTGAAAACTGTAAACTGCTTTAAAAAACAAATAACACACACTGTATTTTTAATTTTTTTGTTTATTAAAAAGATTAAAAATTTATGAATTTATTTATGCGTTTGATCGTGTGTTTGTTTGTTCCCTATAGACTCCTAACCCTGCAGCCAAGGTTTTTTTTGATAGTCTTTTACATATACTGTGCCCATGTTCTGTAAGTCCTCATCCATATTATGAAACATTATCCGCGAAACATTTGAGTTTGGTGATGAAAGTGAAAAGACGAATGGAAAAGTGTACTTTGTTTCGTGTACAAGCAGTTTTTGTGAGTTTTGTATTGAAGGAAAGAGAGAAGGCACACAAATTGCTTAATTGCTGGAAAGCAGAAGTTAAATTGTATGGACACGAATGCAGTTTCAATAGAGACTTGGAGAGAGTTTCTGCAGCAAATGGTTCATAATATGAACGAGGACTAACTAATAAAATGAAACAAACAACTGTTTTTCTCACTTAACTGCCAGTGATGCTAACTTTTTGACAACAAAAAGCAATTTAAAATTTAAAAAAGCACTAAAAAGCACTATTTCGAACAAAAAAAAGCGTAAAAAGCACTAAGCCATTTTTATAGTTTAATTAAACACAAAACAAGTTGCATTCGGCAGTGCTGAATATTATATACCTCCAAAATTTAAAGAAGTCGACGGTGTTGATGGGGGGGGGGGGGGGTGACCATTTTCATTTAAAATTAAATAATAAATATATTTACATTTGTATATATATAATTTTTATCTTCAATAAAAATAATATCATCCAAATCATCATCAGCTGGGTTTGAATTGCACAAAAAACCGTTTTAAAGTTATACAGTGCAAGTTCGACTTTCGTAGTTGGAAAAAATCATGCCTGTTCAAATTACCGAAAATTCGCAATGACCGACCATTGTTTATAAGACCGAACGACAGCCCATATTTTAATAAAAAACTTTTTATTTTATCGTTTAAATAAATCTTAAAAAGGATCGTGCAAAGTTTAATAAAACAATTGGCGTATGATATTATCCAATTATTTGTACGCTTCTAAATAAAGAGAACACATAAGGTTTAAAACAGAAAAAAAAACATGTATGTTTGTATTCTGATACTTATGGCGATTTCTTTTCTGAGAAAAATGTTGCATTAATGTTATATGTTCTACATTTTGTGTTCGTTTGTACAAAAAATACAACTGTGGGAAAAATTTTCAAGTTCTTTTGTGAAAATGTGGATGAAAAACATGCAAAACATGTTACATGTTTTACCCTTACTTTTACTTAAGGGTTCATACTGCCCTGTTTTACAACTTTGGTACTTACTACTTTGTTTGTACAACCAATATTTTATTTTGTTTGTCATCAAGGCGAATTTACCTTCAGGTGGCGTTGAAAACACAGCTGTGCTACTTTTTTCTTGCATAATTGGGTAGAGACATGTCAAAAGTTGTTTACATTTTTTTTAATAGTTATGTAGAGAAATGTCAAAAGATGTTTATGTTAAATTGTAACTGGAAGTTTTTTAAATTACAATTCAAAATAAACTTCACAGAAAAATTAATAATTGTAAAAAATTTAAGTGTTTAAAATATAAAAAGTCTTAAATTCAAAAAACAAACAAACATAAAGTGTTTGTAAAGAAAAAAAGTGTGGAAATATAATTAAAAAAAAAAATATGAAAAGTTGTTGCATATGCAAAAAGAAGCAAAAACCGGGAAATGGTAGCTTCTTCAGTGTACCCAACGATGACCGTAGGCTCAAGTGGAGCAAAATTTGTAGTCTGGACTTTTCCCGGCATGCAATTGTTTGCGCTGACCATTTTGCGCCAACAAACATTATTAGGCTACAAAAAAGTGCTTCATTGTTGCCGGATGCTGTGCCAATGTAAGTAAATGTTTTTATAAATTAGATTTTTAATAGATTCTTATAAATTTATATTGGGGATTATTATTATGAACATTAATATAATAAATATAGAATGCCCGACAAAAAAAACATTGCATTGTTCCCGGATGCAGTACCAGAGTAAGTAAATGTTTTAAAAATTAGACTTTATATGGCTGTATAAAAATGTTTTGTGTATTATTATAATAAATATAGATTGCCCGTGATACAAAACGTTGTATATCCGTCGTTTTACAATCCTGCGACATACATAACCCCCATGCCAGTATACAACAATCCAGTTGCATTCTGTGAAGAGCATGCAATGGATCAGTCCTTGCCCCAGTGTCAAGGAATGTTTGAAGTGTTTCAAAGTAATAGAAAATTAGAAGAAAATATGTTCTCTGATAAAGAAACACAAACGACGTAAGTTTATTATAGAATTCTTAAATATGATATCGTAATAATAATATTTATTTTATTACTACAGTCCAGAAACTCCAAGTTACATTGAATATTATACGAAAAAAATTCAAAGCTTGGAGACAGAAGTCAAAGAGCTGAAATGTAACTTGGCCAAGGCAAATGCAGCCGTGGACGCAATGCGTAAAATTTTTACGGATGGGCAGGTCCGCAAAATGATGTTTCCTGGAAATATTAACTGGAGATGGCCAGATATTTCCAGCGCAATTTGTCTGCATGCTGCCGGCCCCAGAGCATATAGCCATTTATACAAAAAAGGGTTTCCACTACCTCACGTTTCGACGTTGCAGCGCTGGAGTCGTAAAGTCAACCTCAGGGAAGGCATTCTCACAACAGCCATAGACTTTATGCGTGAAATCACCGACCTTGAACCCGAGGATAAAATTTGTGTATTACTTTTTGACGAGATGAAGGTAGTGGAAACCTTTGAGTATGATGAAGTTGCTGACGCAGTGAGAACGCCAGTAAATTATGTGCAAGTGGTTATGGTTCGAGGCCTTCGTAAATCGTGGAAGCAACCTGTTTTTTATAGTTTTGACTGCCAAATGACTGTCGAAGTTATAAAAAAAATAACGGCTGAACTGCACAAGGTTGGGTTTCTTGTTGTTGCAATGGTTTGTGACATGGGGCCCACTAATCGTAAGTTATGGAGAGAATTAAATATTTCGCCAGGTAAGTTTTTATATAAAAACACAAACGTACACATTGAAATCATTTCTTTAAACCTCTTGCATCTTTTTTTTCGCCGAGGATAAATGATAACAATATTGGTTAGATTTTCTTGTCTTCATTCGACTGCACAAACGGTAAATAAAAAATCGGTAGTATTAAACATTTCTAATAAATATTTTAGTTGCACGGTAAATTAAAATAATTTTGTATATATATGTTATAAGTTTTACGATAAATTTAATTTTAAATAATACTAACAACGTAATTAAGTTGAACGGTAAATTCAAATTAAATTAATTTTTTATAATAAGTTTTACGATAAATAACATTTTGATTAATATTTTAGACGTAATTCAGTTCAACGGTTAATTTGAATTTAATTAATGTTTTATAGATAATAAGTTTAACGATAAATTAAATTTTAAATAATTTTAAGACATATTTAAATACCACGGCTAATTTAAATTAATCAAATTTTTAGACGAGTTTTACGATAATTATAAATATTAAGACGTGTTTAGTTCCACGGTTAATTTTATTAATTTTTAAGAGGTAATAAGTATAGCAATAATGTAATTAATTTTTAACACACAGTAATGTTTTGCTTTTGCTTAAAAAATTAATGTTAAAAATTGGGCTAATATTGTTTTATTTTAATAACCGAATGCTTCTTAGAAAAGCCGTGGTTCCCGCACCCTATAAATCAGACGGAAAAAATTTTTGTATTTGCTGATGCACCACACCTAATTAAATTAATCAGGAATCATTTCTTGGACACTGGATTAGTTTATGAAAAAAACCTTATCACCTCACGCACTTTTGTTGATTTGCTGAAGCACACATCATCTAGTGACGTCTCAATAACGTTTAAGTTAAGTACTGAGCATCTTGATGTAAAAGGTCCAGGTACTAAATCTATTATAAAATTATAAATGATCACGGAATAAAATTTGTTTTTCAAATTTCTAGGTAGACAAAAAGTAAAGCTTGCGACACAGCTATTTTCTCATACCTCAGCAAACGCTATTCTAAGATGCTATTCTTTGGGTATGGAAATGTGCAATCCGGTTCTTACCGCTGAGTTTGTGCAATTGGTAAACGACTGGTTTGATGTGCACAACTCAACGCTGGATACATTTAATTACCCTGGAAAGGTAAATTTGAAAAGTTTGTTTATTGCAAATGCATAAGTAAAAATTTCTTTCAAGGAACCATTTGGAATCGCGCTGGAACGACAGCAACAAATTTTAAATCGTATGACGGAAGTAATGAGTTCTCCTGTTATCCCAAACAAAAAAACGTTAGAGTTTTTCCAAAAAGGAATAATAACATCCAATAATTCCTTGGAAATGCTTCTTAAATACGTTTCCGACAAATTTAAAATGCACTATATATGCACCAAGCGGTTAAACCAAGATATATTAGAGAATTTCTTTGGTGCAATACGTAGCAAAGGGGGCTTAAATGACCACCCAACACCGAAAGATTTTAAATATCGGTTGCGGAAATATATATTAGGTATTTTATTTATAAAAACTTTGTGTTTCGTTGTCTTATTATAAATTTTGTTATTTATTTTCAGCAAGAAACACAGAACACCTTAGCGGCACAGGCAACGTTGGTTATGACACAACTGAGTGGCTTAACAATAGCAACGAGCAATTAAATAACTACAGTTTTTCGCAATACAAACCATCAAAGAGTCTGCCGGACCTGCTTGAAGACGACGAGAGTGAGGCAGAACCCGATACGCTGGACGACCTAGATGTAACCAATTTTCCAGATGTAGGTGCTCTTCAAGAGGATGCGTTAGAGTACATATCAGGGTACATCATCCGAAAGCTTCACCTTGAAGAACACTTATGTCATGAAAATTCGTATACATATGTCGATCAGCTATCCAAAGGTTATTTAAAAAAACCTGCTACGTCATTTGTGGAAAAAGTTAAAGCTCTCGAGGGCATTTTTAATAAAATAAATGGGCTTGAAATTTCCCATTCAAAATGCCTTCATCAAAGACTGCTTAAGAAAAGCGAATTTATCGATCTCTCTGAGAAAATAAAAGCGTTTTTCTTCAAGTGTCGTATTCACTTTCGAATAAGGCACTTGAACAAACGTTTAAAAGCACAAAAACTTAAACAGAAGAAAATGGGATTCAAAAAGATGATTAAAATTAAACTTTAAAATTCCTGTTTTATGAAAAATCACAATAAGTTTTTTGGGACGGGCCACCCTCAACGCAAACCCGCACCAAAATCGTTAGAACTCAAAAATATTAATTTCACTTTGTATTAGTGATATTAAATTTAATTGTAAAAGAGAAAAAAGGAAAACAACTCCCGAGCAATTTTTATATCTGGTTATTCATTATCTAAAACTTTAGTTTTTTCTTATTTTGTATTAAAATAAGTTTCTTTTTGTAAATATTGAACATATTGGGCCTAGCCTATAAAACAAATTTAAAAAACATCTTAGTCCAACTTTGTTAATATTATTCTTTTTTTAAATAAACATGTATGAAAACACTAAACGAAATATGAATTGCAACGATTTTATTTACCTAGCTACTTTTGGTCAACAAACAAGTAAGTTAAGACCTGCAATAAAATAGAGAGATTGATACAAACATAACCTATTGAATACGTTTAAAACGATATGTTTCATTAAAATTGGTGGACGATAAGATACTGAAAATTCAACTTAAATTTTCAAAATTGTTCCCGTATTTATATATCGTTACCTAAACCGCAAAAGGCCCTATCTAACATTTTAAAAATGCTACAGAAAAAGCAAAAACTATTTAAACTAATAAATTGAAAATTCACCTTAAACTGTTTATACTTTATTTTTCTTGTAAAACCTACCAGTAGTTTTGACAATTGATAATATTAGATATTATAACAGATTAATGTGTGCTTTATAAACCACGATCGAAAAACTCGTCCGTTTAGCTTAAATTTATAACAACAAATTTGAAATTTTTCAGGGCTATTCTGGAAATGGAAAAACCAAACGCAAGAACTTGAAACTATTTTTTATTTTAATACACCTTAAATGTAATTTTTGTTATAAGCGTCTGTTTAATAGAGAAATATTTGTATAACATTATTTTTTTACAAAAATCTTATTCAAAAACCACGTTTAAAAATTCCTGCGTTTTCGATTTCCAGAATACCCCTAAAAATTTTCAAATTTGTTGTTTTAAATTTAAGTTAATCGGACGGATACATCTTCTTTTTATCCTTTTTTTCAATTTGTTTTAAGTCTGACGCATTTCCATTTTTACTTTCATTAATTCTAAATCTTCATAGCTGGCATTTAAAACTACATCTTCTACCGAAAACGGATTTGGACACAGCAGACATTTGCCGGAAGAACTAACTTTAATTTCCTTTAAAGCTCGTTCAGACATGAAACATCCACAAGACCTACAAAACGAAATTTGCCAGACATTTCCAAGCCAATCAAATTACAAATACACGGGCGTGACGGGTGTATACCAATCCTTTCGTTTTGTCTTCTCCAGCATAGAACAATCCATTCCTACAAACGTTGATGGGTCAAAGCATCGTATAGTCAACGATTTCCACGTTCAGCATATTTATTTTTCTAAAATTTTAAATGAAATTAGTAAAATAATGCATTTTTTAAAACAAAATAAACTCTACCTTTTTTTTAGACATGTGCTGTAGACTACTTTTTTCAAATTAATATAGAGAAAAGTCAAAAGTTGTTTACAATTGAATTCGCCTTGTTTATGTTTTTTGACATACCGACCAACTCAAGCAACAATAAAAAACAGTGTTGTTTTTTGTGTTGTTGACTTGTTGTAGTCTCGCCGCCACCTTAAAGTAAATTCGCCTTGTTTGTCATAATATTTTAAAAGTTTTGTCAAAAGAATTCTACATCTAAATATTCTTCGACGGCATACTCCATTTTGAATTAAATCGTTTTTTTATTTTGGTGGAAAATTCTATGTATTTATTATCGTTTTAAATTTGTTCAAGCAATAAGTGATGTCAATGTCTGTTTCCAAACAGCAAATAGTCGAGTAGTTTTAAAAATCGCTAATGAACTACATTAATAATAAAAGTGTAATAGTTGTAAATAAAGGCAGCTAATTCTGTTCGATTGAAGTTGTACAACATGTAACACTTCGAGTGATTATAGGTTACATGAAAAAGTGTTACATGCATATACTGTAGCATTTTTTTCTCAGAATAGAAATCGCCATTAGTCAAACCTTTTTGCAATAGCACTAGAGGTAGAAGTGCACAACACGCAGTTATTTGGAGACGAGTGTCGTGCGTTTGAAAACTTAAGCGCATGAAAAATGGCAGGTTACACAACGCTCGTTATAAAAGCATTTTCTGTCAGCTATTTTTAATTTATTTAATACTTTGCTTTTACCAAGTTACGACTCTTTTTTGTTTTTAAAGTCTTTGCGTTCTTTTGTGCGGTTTCCGACTGCATGTTCTTTAACTTTTCAATACGATTTTTCTACATGACTCAAAATCGTTGTTTATTTTTCCATTCAGAATCCCTAATATTTTCCAAGCCATTTTCTATTTTTGAAACAGTGTCTACATCTTTAAAAAAGTGTTTACCGCAAACAAATACAACGTTTTTCTACGATTACTAAATAAGTATGTTGTCAACGATAAAAAGTGAAACGTTTTGTAAAATTTCCAAAAAGCTAGACTCTAACCTCGTAAATAAAGTTTTTGGTAAAACGAATGCAACTTTCTTTTATCACTTTTTTTTATAATTTGAAATCTTAAAATCTTTACAGGCCTTTCCAAAAATTGTACTCCAAAAAGCAAATCTCATCTAAATCATACTCTATATAATCGAAGTTCTAAAAAATTAAGTTCTAAATTGAAATTGTAAAAAGCACTAAAGGCACTAACGAAAAATTGAAAAATCACCAAGTTGGTGCTTTTTCTTGGTTTGGCACTAATAAAATTGTGGCGTTTTGCACATATATAGTGCCAAAAGCACTAAGTTGACATCACTATTTTTGGCGAGAAATTGCTGTCACGTAGGGAAATTACTCGCCAATTTACAGAGAAAGTATGTCTGCATAATTTCGCTAATCTTATAAAATTATATGAAGTCACTAAAAATGATCTGGTTACTTGGGTGGTAGGTGGTGGCAGCTGAAATGAATAGTACTTACTTTTGACACTTAAGAGTACTAGATATAATTATCACTTATGCTATGTTCATACGATGATATAAACCACTCGTTTCGCTCTCTGAAACTAGTTTGCCAAACATGCTGTTCATACGATTCATTCTTGTTTCATTTTGACATTTTTTTTTTGTGTTGTTAGTGTGATTTTTTTTTAAGTAGTAAAAAAACTTAAAAATATAATATTTAATACTTTTAATACTTTTATTAATATTATTAGGTTATAATTATCACTTCATTTTATTAAACATCAATTTTTTTCTTTGTTTTGGTTTTTTTTGAGAGCTAGTTCAGATAAACTAACGATATATGTTATCAAAATTGGAGATGATAGTACATTTTTCATTTTTCGCAGCCTGTTTGAAAATGAAACGACCTGTTGCGCTCTCAAAATTTTGTGTAGGGAAACAAGTCGTTTCAATCATGTTTAGGGCGCGAAACAGTAATAAGAGAGCGAAACACGAATATTGCTGTCCGTGTGAACATGGTATTAACCTCCCCTAGCCCCACCTTTTTTTTGTTATGGTCTATTTAAATTTGGCTTACTTTAGGTTTTAGTTATTTTTAAAGTAACTCAGAATCACTTCAATTATCCCAAAAAAAAATAACGCGCACAATTATCACATGGAATGATTAATTACTAATACGGTTTAAACATGACGTGCTTATTTACAAAGAAAACCTTAAAGGAAAAATCATAGTTTACTTTTATTTCAAAGAACAAAAATCAACTCTGAAAACATTAAATTTTTAAGAAAAAAATTATCTAAGAAGTACTTTGCTTCAGTATTAACAGTAAAATAGTTATGCAAGAGCCAAATTAGGAAATGAGTTGTATGTTTTGAAGTGTTCGTTATAATCTGTCATCAAAATTTTATTAAAATTAAAAAAAAAGTCATTTTTAGCCGGAATTGACCAGTGTGAAATGTTGCTAAAAATTATTAGATACTTATTTATATTATATTACGAAGTTTGACTATGTTTTGCCTCTAGATTAAGGGATATATAGAGCTGCCAAAAAAAAAATAAAATTAAATTTGTCACATAGTGTTATTTTTGAAATTAAATTTTTATCATATGTTTTTGATTTTTTTTTCTTGTTGTTAATAAATGCTTTTATTATACATAATATGTACAAAATGTTAACAAAATATGTGTTTGCTTGCATGTTGCAAAAAAACAAAAAATTTTTAATGTAGGGAAAAGTGTAGGGAAATTCTTTTTTGGTTGTAGGGAAAAAGGGATTTTTTTTTGAAATTTCTCCTGGCATCACTGATCTCTAGTGGTAATAGATATAAGCCTTAACGTATGCCACATTTTTCGAGAACACTTTATTGATCCGTAGTTAATTTTAAATTAACGATTTTATAAATAAACAAGTTAGAGTGCTATTTCGGCTGTGCCGGATCTTTAATACTCTCCACCAACAGTTAGAATTTTTCAGGCGTGGTCCCTGTATGGGATCTATAAATAAAGTATTAATCTTTATGAAATCGGACATCAGCATTAAAACTGGTTGCGGTTAAGACGTTTGTAACATAAATGACCGACAATCAGAAGGTTTTATGCTTTTATCAAGGTTGGCAACCGAAGCTAATTTCGGTAGCCATATTTATCAATTTTTTATTTCGGTATTGGTATCAGTATTTTAATTATATCAGTATACCGGTATAGAAACTTTTCAACGGTATATACCGGTATAACAATTAAATAAAGCAAACCAAAAAAAAAAAAAAATGCTTAAAAAAATTAATTTTACAACCTTCTCGCATTTTGCTTAGACAAATTGTGCCTCTATAACAGTAGGTACAGCGTGTTCAGATCATTAAATTATTTAAAAAAATGGCAAAAATAATGCCAATTTTTTTAATACGTCCTGCAAAAAATCATACACAATTTTACAAATAAATTATATAAAATTCGGTAATATATATTTGTATTCTCACTGCAAAAACCTGTTCTAAAAATCTTATTCACCTGCCCTCGTTATCAGTCAAAACGCTTGTACAATTTTGGCCACCATGATCATTATAATGATAGTCAGCAACATGATCATTTACAACGTATGTGGATGCATGCGAGTATGATTTTTAAATAAAATAAGTAAAAGTGCTATATTCGGCTGTGCCGAATGCTTGATGCCCTCCACCGAAAGTAAAAATATTTTAGAAGTGGGATTTATGTGGTATACGTTATGACTCATGACCCAATCTTCATAAAAACTGACGTCGTTCGTAGGTTTATAAATTCGTTACTATTTTACTACTACAAAAGAACGTTTTGGAGAACTGTTTTATAAAACTGTGATAAGCCAAATTTTACCGCAATAGCATTATTTGTTACGGTTTAAGGCGTACTTAAGTGCTTTTGGAAAGTGAGCTTTATACGGTTCTTCACAAAATTCGGTGGTGAGTTTTCTAGTCTTATGAAACTAAGCCAGAACAAATTTTAATACAATAGCATTATTCGTTACGTTTTTAGGCGTACTAAAATGTTTTTTGAGAGTGGGCTTTATATGGGCCCTATCAGGGTTTAAAAAACTGCAGTCGAAACCAAAAACTGTCGAACAAAGAACGAAAAATTTATGTACAACTTTTCGCTTTTTGAGTTGGTTTGACAGCGACTGCTTACATTTAATGAATCCAAATTAAAAGCAACCGTTTTTTTTTTGGCTAATGACAATACAGAAGTGGAAGAAATGGAAGTTTTTTACTTTAACTGCAGTTTTTTAAACGCTGGGGCCTATGGTAAATTATGGTTTGATCTTTATCATTTTATGATTTGTAGTCATATAAAACGAATTTGTGCAATATTTAATGTCAATTTGTGAATTCTGCGCTTAATTTATGTCAGTTTTTGTAACAAACAATATAAATTTATCAGGGAGGTTGTTCCACATGTGGGTTAATAACTATTTTCCTATTGAACCGATTGTGCTAAAATTAAATCGCAAACTGCTTAGGAGAATCATAAAGAATTTGACACCAATCTTGTTCTTTTCTGTAAGTCATTTGAAAGTGGTCGTGTTTTCAGCAGACGTTCAAACAGACGGACATGGCTTAATCGACTTATATTCAATTTTACCAAGTTCAGTTCTAATTAGGGATCAGATTTTCATACACTAAAAAATCGGAAATATGCCCTTAAAATATGCAATAAAAACTCCAAAATATGCATTAAAAAAATAAAAAATATGCTCTAAAAACTATTTAAAACTATGTATTTAAAAACAATTCCATTGTTGTTTTTATTCCATTTTTATTCGTAGGTAAAATCCAAATCAAAGAAATACTGTTTTATATCATCAAAAGTAAACCATTGTCTTTTGTACATGGAAAATGATCTCTCAAAGTCAACCGAAGTTGAAGCATACTTGAAGGATGCCAATTCAGATCCAACATTTGATTCTAGATCAAAAATAGTTGAAATTTGTTTTATTGTTTGAAACCCCATATATTTTTTGCAAAACGTTTTCGATTTTTTTTTAATTTGTTGGGCTATTCTTCCTTTCACATTGTTTCCCGTATAAAATCAATCTTATCGAATTGGGTTCTAATTTCCTCTGCAACTCGATGTTAAAAATTGAAGGATCTTTTGTCGAAATCTTGTATTTTAAGTGAGCCCCAAAAAAATTATTTGAAGAACTTTTTTTATAATATAGAAATTTAAAAAATATGTCACTAAAAAATGTTAAAATATGCAAAAACATGCATTTAAGACCAAAATATGCAATAATATGCATTTTCACTAAAATATGCAACAATATGCAAAAACAAATCGATGCCATTTTAACGAAAATTTAATGATTTGGAAAGATAATTGGTCGACATCGATATTAGACTATCGACAAAAAACATGCATTTGCATGGAAATCGCATCCCTAGTTATAATTAACTATCAGTTATACCTATCAAAAACATATTGTTAACTGGAAGTTAAAGTAATATGTAGTTAGTTTTAACTGAACTTGGTGAAATTGGCCATTATAATTAGAATGAGCCATTATATAAATACTTTATGGTGCCTTAGATTAATATTCAAAATGCTTCACACGGAATGACAAACTTAGTATACCCTCTTCACAAATAGTTGTGGAGGGTATAAAAGTTAAAAAAAAGAAAGACCATAATGAAAAATAGCGACTAGATACTTTATTTTTTATTTATTTAATTTTATGTTTTTAACATGTACTTTGAAGGAGACTCACTTTATTTGTTTTTTTGTTGATTTTTTATTTTGTATAATTTTTCGTGTTGAGCATTTCTTTCTTTTACTTTTTTTTGTGTTGATATGCAGAGCACGTTTAATAAGGTTTGTTTCATATGGCATACATATTTAATAAATTTGTTGTACGATCGGTGTAAAACAAGTGATGTAAATAAATGTATTCTGTAAAATTTCGTTACTTAATACAAAGAAAAACTTTTTGGCTCTTAAAAAATAATAAGAATGCATATACGCCATAGTTGGGGGTAGTGCACTAAATATTGATTTAAATTTTCAGTGCACTATCACTAAATAAAGCTGCAAAAAATTAGTTTGCACTCTTTTTTACCAGCTTAAGTAATGATTCTTATTTTTAGAATTACCACTAAAAAAATTAAGTGATGTTACAAATTTTTTCATTATCACTAAACGCAGATGGAATGCAAAAGTCTGCACTCAACTCGAATAGTGCAAAATTTGAACTTGCACTCAAATATGCTGCATATAAACATACTCTCACTAATCTTTCAAAAATTACACTAGTTTACAAAATGAAATTTTTTTCATGTACATTTGATGAGATGTGATTTTTCTTATGTATTTTCTTCCGCTGAATCCAAAAATCAAGGTTAAATTTTTTTTTATGGCATATTTAATGTAAATGCTGCAAATCAAAAATTCATTGTATGGACACAAATGCAGTTGCAAAGAGAATTGAAAAAAGTTTCTGCAGAAAATTTTGTAAAATTGAAAAGGATAATTACAGCAAATTTCGACCCACCAGTACCACTGGTTAAAGATTGATGTTTGGCTGTTGGCTGGCATGCACCGCAGTGGTGCAGAGGTAAGAACTCAAAAGAATTCTGATGAAATAATGTGGTGATTCTTGAAACATGTAAACAAGTCAACCCAGGTTCGAGCCCCAGCTCAGCCAAGAAAATTATCAATAAATTTTAATAAAGATTAGATGTTGTAAAATTACTTCCTTCGGTAAAAATAATTTAATGAAAATAAAATTTGATGAACTCAAGCCTAACTAAAAATATTGTAGTTTTTGATTAATATCATATAGGATTTTTTTTTGTAGTTTTGATTTATAATATAATTTATAATATAATAATAGAAATAATTTATGGACACTAACATAATTTTTATTATTAGTATTTTGCTTCAAAAATTTCATGACCAATAACACTGGTTTACACTGAAAATGTACATTTGATGAGATGTGATTTTCCTTATGTATTTTCTTCCACTGAATTCAAAAATCAAGGTTAAATTTTTTTTTATGGAACAGTTTTTGAGATATGGTAATTTTCTCATTTTTTCGACCTTTTTCCACTTGACAAATTATATCTCGAGCTAGATATGTCGTATTGGGTCGTTATTGGTACCAAATGGAAGGTATTGAGATGACGAACAAATATGTATAACTGGATCTTTGATTGGTAAAGCGGTTCAAAACATATTGATAAAAATATGGCACATTTTCAAAAAAAAATAAAAAATATAAATATAATATATAAAAAATAAAATATGATTTTTTTGAAAATGTGCCATATTTTCATCAATATATTTTGAACCGCTTTACCAATCAAAGATCCAGTTATACATATTTGTTCGTCATCTCAATACCTTCCATTTGGTACCAATAACGACCCAATAGGACATATCTAGCTCGAGATATAATTTGTCAAGTGAAAAGGTCGAAAAAATGAGAAAATTACCATATCTCAAAAACTGTTCCATAAAAAAAAATTTAACCTTGATTTTTGAATTCAGTGGAAGAAAATACATAAGGAAAATCACATCTCATCAAATGTACATTTTCAGTGTAAACCAGTGTTATTGGTCATGAAATTTTTGAAGCAAAATACTAATAATAAAAATTATGTTAGTGTCCATAAATTATTTCTATTATTATATTATAAATTATATTATAAATCAAAACTACAAAAAAAAATCCTATATGATATTAATCAAAAACTACAATATTTTTAGTTAGGCTTGAGTTCATCAAATTTTATTTTCATTAAATTATTTTTACCGAAGGAAGTAATTTTACAACATCTAATCTTTATTAAAATTTATTGATAATTTTCTTGGCTGAGCTGGGGCTCGAACCTGGGTTGACTTGTTTACATGTTTCAAGAATCACCACATTATTTCATCAGAATTCTTTTGAGTTCTTACCTCTGCACCACTGCGGTGCATGCCAGCCAACAGCCAAACATCAATCTTTAACCAGTGGTACTGGTGGGTCGAAATTTGCTGTAATTATCCTTTTCAATTTTACAAAATTTTCTGCAGAAACTTTTTTCAATTCTCTTTGCAACTGCATTTGTGTCCATACAATGAATTTTTGATTTGCAGCATTTACATTAAATATGTCTGCACTGCTGCACACATGTGGCCTTCTTAAACAGAAAACATCTTGCATTGGCGTGACGTCAACCCGCTGGAAATCTAAGTTTACAGTCTACAGAGTTTAGACTCGACAATAATAAAATTGTGCTGTAAACAAAAGACAATGGATCTTACTTTTGCATGACTTATAAAGAATTTGGCATATCAAGTTAAACTTATACCTGGGTATTTCCATGTCAAATCGACCAAGAGTGGAACACGACCCCTTTCGATTTTAATGAAATTTGGTGAGAAGGTTCCTTTTATCCTATGTTCCTAACATATATGAACAAACAATATTTTCAAATTTTTTTTTCAAAAGTAAAAATAATAAAGTGGGGTTGGTCATACATTTGGTCATAGTGGGGTTGGTCATACATCCTACGCGCTGCAGGGGCCAAATTAAAGAATTTTATTTAACCGCCTTATTTGTGCGTGGAATGCTCCCAGACGGCGCAAATGTATGACCATCCACACTTTATTATTTATTGCGGAACTTCGGTTCGGAACAATCAAAGATCCAGTTATACATATTTGTTCGTCATCTCAATACCTTCCATTTGGTACCAATAACGACCCAATAGGACATATCTAGCTCGAGATATAATTTGTCAAGTGAAAAAGGTCGAAAAAATGAGAAAATTACCATATCTCAAAAACTGTTCCATAAAAAAAAATTTAACCTTGATTTTTGAATTCAGTGGAAGAAAATACATAAGGAAAATCACATCTCATCAAATGTACATTTTCAGTGTAAACCAGTGTTATTGGTCATGAAATTTTTGAAGCAAAATACTAATAATAAAAATTATGTTAGTGTCCATAAATTATTTCTATTATTATATTATAAATTATATTATAAATCAAAACTACAAAAAAAAATCCTATATGATATTAATCAAAAACTACAATATTTTTAGTTAGGCTTGAGTTCATCAAATTTTATTTTCATTAAATTATTTTTACCGAAGGAAGTAATTTTACAACATCTAATCTTTATTAAAATTTATTGATAATTTTCTTGGCTGAGCTGGGGCTCGAACCTGGGTTGACTTGTTTACATGTTTCAAGAATCACCACATTATTTCATCAGAATTCTTTTGAGTTCTTACCTCTGCACCACTGCGGTGCATGCCAGCCAACAGCCAAACATCAATCTTTAACCAGTGGTACTGGTGGGTCGAAATTTGCTGTAATTATCCTTTTCAATTTTACAAAATTTTCTGCAGAAACTTTTTTCAATTCTCTTTGCAACTGCATTTGTGTCCATACAATGAATTTTTGATTTGCAGCATTTACATTAAATATGTCTGCACTGCTGCACACATGTGGCCTTCTTAAACAGAAAACATCTTGCATTGGCGTGACGTCAACCCGCTGGAAATCTAAGTTTACAGTCTACAGAGTTTAGACTCGACAATAATAAAATTGTGCTGTAAACAAAAGACAATGGATCTTACTTTTGCATGACTTATAAAGAATTTGGCATATCAAGTTAAACTTATACCTGGGTATTTCCATGTCAAATCGACCAAGAGTGGAACACGACCCCTTTCGATTTTAATGAAATTTGGTGAGAAGGTTCCTTTTATCCTATGTTCCTAACATATATGAACAAACAATATTTTAAAATTTTTTTTTCAAAAGTAAAAATAATAAAGTGGGGTTGGTCATACATTTGGTCATAGTGGGGTTGGTCATACATCCTACGCGCTGCAGGGGCCAAATTAAAGAATTTTATTTAACCGCCTTATTTGTGCGTGGAATGCTCCCAGACGGCGCAAATGTATGACCATCCACACTTTATTATTTATTGCGGAACTTCGGTTTTTTTAGTAATTTTAATAAGCTAAACCGTTTTAAAGTTACGCGAATAAATGTTGGGGTCAGTAAAAGGGGTCGTGTGCCACTCTTGGTCAATTTGACATGGAATTACCCACCTATTTTTTACGGTTTTTTTTTTTTTTGTTATTTCTTATGAAGTTTAGTCTTTAGTTTAAACTAGTGCACAAAAAAAAACACAAATCAATTTAAACTTAAAATTGAATGCAAAATTTTAGTTGCACTCAAATAAATGAAGGTCAAGAAAGTTGCATTAAACTGATGATTGCTTTTTTTAAATCAAATTAATTTTTTTTGAGTTGCAAAATTTTTTTAAAATACCTTTCACTCATGTTCAGGAAGGCTGCAAATTTTCAATTCATCACTCAACATCAACAAAATTATTGCAATATTTTTGCACTATCACTAAGTGTGAGTTAAAACAGCAAAATGAGTGCACTACCCCCAGCTATGATATACGCCCATGTTGTGAAAAGGTATATTGATTAAAATTCGCGTTTTCCATTTGAAAACACCAAACAGGTGTTCTGAGCACAGAGCTTCTGACAAACGAAAATGTGAAATAAAACAAAATTTCAATGACAGCCATAAAGTTATAGCAATATGGCAAAAAAGAACACTTTTTGAATTGGCTAAATATTTTTAAACAATTTTTTTTTTTGCACAATGCATAATTTTTATGAAATACATATTTAAACACACAATAGTGGAGAGGATATTATGCGTTTGTGCTTATGTGTATAACACTAAAAAATCATGGTCCTCGAACCGCCCATAAGTATACCGATTGACTCAGAATCACTTTCTAATAGAACCCTGGTTGCCCCTTCATTCAATCCGGGCCATAATGCGCTAGACACCCTGCAATCCGCTCTGACCCTCCAGGACCGGTTAACGGTAACGCGGAACCTATTACGTATTACCTCAAAGTAGTGACATAAGGGGGGTTTTACCTTCCCCCCGTCCCATACCTCTTAGTCAAGACTCCAACACTCTCTCGCGAGTTCGTCCGCCACCTCATTACCATCCACCTTGCAGTGTCCGGGTACCCAACACAGCCTTACTGCGAATACCTCCATGAGCATTTTTACACCGTGCGACCAGGCACGATCGCACATTATAATTTGTCAAAACTCTAAGCGCAGAATGACTATTGACGTAAATTGTCACCACAGACCGCCTTACGATGAGACCCAGTATCACCTCCGTCGCCTTCCAGATCGCTAGGATCTCAGCTTGAGTGCCGTGTCTTACTTAGCCGGGAGTCTGAATGACCTTTTCAAGTCAATGACAGCAGTATAAGCACCGGCACCGGTTGTATGAAAAACACAGTTACGTCTTATGAATGTGCCCAATGAGTGAAAGATGCTATTAATTTTAAAAAAGTAAACGACATTTTTACTGGGATGTCTGATAAAAATATTAAAATTTGTTTATATTTCTACGAACATGCAAACATCCCAACTAACAACGCAAAAGGTTTGTGCAAACGCAAAGTGTTGAATTGTTTGTCAAGACATTTATGTAGTTTTTTTTTTGGCTTTTAACTCTTACCAGCTTTTAACTTTATTTCAATTGATTGCATTCTTTCAAGCTTTTAATGTAAAACTGTGTGAATTTTTAAGATAAAAGAGTAACTGCGACAACAACTACTAAAGTAATCACTGTGGAGAATGACTCTTTTTTTTTTTTTTTTTGCTTAAACTTTAAAGTTTCTCTTTCACTGACAACAACAACTTTTAAAATCCAAAAAAAAGCACACACAAGAAACAACAATAGTGTGCTCGCGTTCAGGTTTAAATGTATTTTTTTAAGCGGCCTAGCTTTTAACTTTAGACGTTTCAATGTTTAGCTGACTGGCGGGTTTTAGTGGTTTAAGCCAAGTTAAATGATTAGTTGTTTATCGAGCACCAAAGTGTTTGAAGTTAAAAAAAAAAGTTATTAACTATAATAAAATTAAAAAGAAAAATGTACCAAAAAAATTAAATAAATTTTTTGTTTCAAAAATATTAAAAAAAAATCTTTTTATAAAATAAAATTATTGAAATAAACAAGAAAAATTTCTAAAAAAAAAATTATTTTAAATAAATCAGTGTTTTAAACATCTTTTTAGATAAATAATTGTAACGAAAACAAAAGTGGGTTTCCTTGAAAATGTTTTAATAAAAAAACTTTATCATAATTTCAAAATTTAACTGCCTTAACGTATTATTTGTTGTAACCAATTCCCATTTTACTATTGTTATTCTAATCAAGGCCTTTTTCGCATAAGTGTTTTTGTTGTTGATTCTGTATTTAAGAGCTTTTTTTTGTGTAAGTTGATTTATTGTCTTGTTGTTTTTGTTATTGTTGCATTATTTGTATTGCGTGTTGACCGCGTTTTACTTCTAAGAAAAATTCTTGAGAAATTTCAAATATTAATATCTACATAAATTAAAAAAAAAAATAAAAAGTAAATCATATACATTAAAAAACAGTGAAACACAGTGAAGTTCAAATAAGTTCAAAAGGCAATATTCTATGTAATAAATCGATTTAAATAAAAACAACTGCTGCCTTTTTTCCTAATTTAACCCTTAACAAAATGTGTGAAAGTGTAAATAAAAATCCATATTATTGAACTAATTTAATTTAATATGCAGAAATAAAAGAACAAACAAAAAATATTGCATATTATTTGGGAGCAGTGAAAGAATCATTTAGTATTATTTCAAATCGATAATCTAAAAATACGCTTAAAATAATTCGGGTCTAAGATTTTTCTAAAAAAAATTATAAAAATGATTAATTTTATTGATGACCGCAAAGAAAGATTTAAAAGTAAAACACACAAAGTTTAATGTGAAATAAAAGTGATTTTATGGTTAAAGTTGGTTTTAAAGTAAACTACATATTAATTATTTGAATATATATTGGTTTATATCGTACATATATGGAGGGCTCAGGGCTGAAGCGAACCAAGTCAAAAAAGAAAATTCGAAAATATTTTCAGTTTGAGTTTGAGAGCCATTAATTTCTGATGCCATTTACTTTAGTTAACTATCTTTACATTACACAGAAAAAATTATCCAAAATTTTTCACCAATTAAAGCATTAATCAAAAAAATAATCAGTTTTAATTAAAAATTTAATCAAGTGAATTAAGCGTTTAATCAAGTGAATTAAACGTTTAATTAATATTATTAACTGGTTTTATTGATACTATTAATTTGTTTACTGGTGCAAATTTAATTAATTTTTTAATTAATATCACAAATTTTTTAATTGAAATCAATTTTTATTTTTTTCTGTGTAGGAACGAAACACTTTTCAATTTAGTCCGTTACAGAACTTCGCACTAGTTTTTTATGACCGTATCATTTGATTCGTTTCAGCTCTGAACCGTGCATAGTAGAATTCAGCCAAGAAAAATTGAAGAGCTTTTAATGTTTTAAGACGATTTTGGCATCATTAGAACTCAAATCACATATTGCTTTTATTTATTCGTCATTTAGTTAAGGAAGCATGTGCTCAATCCAAATGTGCTGTAGGCTTTGGTCCCGATAATATCGATAAAACATTTTGCACGCAGTTGAAGGTTAGGTTAGGTAAGGTTATTGAATATTCTTGCAAAATTTAAAAATTCAAACATTATTTCCGAATAATGGTTTCTTTTGCCCTTTAAATTCGAATTTCATATAGAATCAGAATCAGTGTTCGAAAATAAACCCTAAATATCGCTCCTTAGTGTTCGCTTCGGTAGACTTGTGGAAACCACAAACGCTAATAGTGTTTGTCTAGAGAATCATAAAAAAAATTGCGTTTCCCTGTCTGTCATCTTTCGAACACAAAAATAATACTGTTCTTATCTAACTCAATAAAAAGATGAGAACATTTAATTCCTTTCCTTTCCTTTCCGTTTTTTTTTTTTTTTTATTAAATCACAAACTTCATTGTGTTAATGTTCGTTCGTTCGTTTCTGTTGTGCGTACCGCCCAAACATTTTTTACAAAAACAAAATACAAATACGAAAAAAACAAAAAATTGCTGGATTTTAATTTAATTATAATTAATAATTTGTGTAATAATTTTACACAAACAAAACAAATACACAATACACACACAAGTTGTTCGTGCTACGGTCGTTGCTAATGTAGTGTACCTTATAAGCGTCCACTGCTTACCCAATAACCAATCTAAAATGCATACATGCCACCCCAATTACTGTAGGGTAAATGCCATACATAAAAGATCAAATAACGGCATTTACCCAAATGACTCAATGTGTTCGAACATGAGTCAATATAATGGTAAAGCAGATCAATCAGAATGTGAGTGACATGAATTTGGATTGTCTAACGAAAATGAGTACATTCCTTACTCATGCATTCTGATTGGTCATAGCATTGTGCATAAGGAAAAACCATATTAATTCCATGGTACTGAAAGAGAAGTATAGATTGTAAGAATTAATATTAAAAGTTAGAATAAGTAAGCAATATTGTAAAATTAGTATAAAAAGGGCAGTAGCCCACAAATAAAGCAGACTTTAGATTTGAAAACATAAAGTGGCACTTGTTGCCTAGTTGAATTATTTTTAGTCTCCTAATTTGGCAGTTCGCTAAGAACGCCTGACCATCGAGCTGGTACCCTACAGCTGCATAAAATTATATTGGGCTATAGGGCAAACATCCTGTCAACATCATACTCTACATGGCGATCCTGCCATCATACACTACATGGCGATCCTGCCATCACACACTACATGGCGATCCTGCCCACTCGGACCACCACATTTTTTAATTTTGCCAATCTAGGACCGATAATTCTACAATTAGGCCAAGAAGATTAAATGATGCGTTTCCTGTCAAGCATTAAATGGCACGAGAAGAAAAAGAGAGGTCGTCAAAAATAAATTAAATTACCAATGGACTTTTATTTCACAGCATTTGCATAATTTAATACAGAAGAGGCTGAAGCTGAAATCTAAATGTCACCAGAAGAATAAGTTTATATAAAAAGATAGATTAATTTAAGACAATAAGAAAAGTTCAGACTAATCAATAATTGAAGAGACGAATATCAATTATAGAAAAATAAATAGAATAATAAATATACTTTTCCTGTATTACAACAACAATAAATATTAATGGACGTTTATCCAAGTTTTTGGTTTTTGAATCCTACAATGAGCAAACCTAAAAATAATGTAGAAATGAATACAGTAAAATATTATGAACAATGTAAATGCACAAATCACAGAAGAGTTAGTGCCTGAATATGTTAAAACTTTATTTGTAGTTATATTAATACTATACGCAGCATATAGAATTAATGGATATTTTAAAATATAGAAATAGTAATAGCAGTAAAAGTACAACTAATGTATAAATTATAAAGAAAATAATAAATCAATTAATGTTTACTTATAAATAAATCTATATGGAAGAGAAGTTAGGTAGCTTAAAGGAATTTTGGAGGAACTTAAAGAAAAGTCCAGGGAGAACCTATACCGAGTCAACGGTATTAAATAAGTTAGAATACATAGAAAATTTAAAAAGTGAATTTCAACTAATAGAGTTAGAAGAGGAAAATACAGAAAAATTAGCGTTAAAGTTAGAGTTTCATAGTCTTTACAAACTCGTAGAAGAATACATAAGTAACAGTATAAAGAAACCATTAGAAACGAAACATATAAACATGGCATCGTTTAGTTTAGAAACAGTTGCAAAAGCATTACCTTTGTTTACAGGTAATTACATTGAGTTAGAAAGTTTTATAATAACAGCAGAATTAATAAATAAGACCCTATCAGACACAGCAAAAATAGATTTTCTTCAGTATGTTTATCATGCTAAATTATCCTCACAAGTCAGAACAGCAATTGGAAGCTATGCAAAACCTGAAAATTTCGAAGCGCTCAAGAAGCTATTAGAGCAAAGATATAGAAGCAATAAAACAATTCCAGAGTTACAAACTAAACTTAATACATTATTCCAAGGGAAAATGTCTATTAATTCGTATAAGGAGAAAATAATGGGTATAGTTGACAATCTAAATAAGTTAGGCATAGAAGAGTTAGGAAATCAAGCTTCAGAAGCTGAGAAAAACGTAATAGTTCGATTAAATAATAAACTTGCTTTAGATACATTCAAGAAAGGTTTAAATGAGTGTTTCAAGTCGACCATATACGCGGCCCGACCGACTACATTACAAGAAGCATCCGACCTTGCAATTGAAATTGAAAATGAAAAGAAGGCAACGCATAACGAAATTCTGCATATCAGAAGAGAGGAACCACGGTATCAACCTCAAAATAACAATAGAAATAACAACACATTTTCTAACTACAGCAATAACAGGCAATATAACAATCAAAACTTTAACAGAAACAATAATTTTAATAATAGAAACAATAGCAACAATGCAAATTCCAACAGAGTCAATAATTACAACAATAATCAAGCTAGAAATAATAACTATGATAATTATAATACACGAAGCAATACAAACTTCTCTAGGAATAACAACTACCAAAACAACAGAGGTAACAACAATAATGGTAGAAATAATAACAGCAGTTCTAACAGAAACAATGATAACAGAAACAATGATAACAGAAACAATAACAATGAAAACAGAAGGTACATACGCACGGTACAGGATGAGGGAAACGAGGAAGGCCCGGAATACAGGGATATTCCGGAAAGCCAAAATTAAAGATATACAAAGTTTCAAACAATAATACAAATTTCATAATCGCTAAGTACAAAAATAAAGAATTAACATTTCTTGTCGACACAGGAGCCGACGTATCATTATGTCGCACTAGAGAAATTTTTGATGATGAGCCATTAAATGTGGAGAACAGATGTAAATTATCAGGCATCACTAAGGAAGAGATACATTCATTAGGGACAAGCGAACTTAAACTATCGCTAGCAGACCAGATATGTAAATACAAATTCCATATAGTAGATGATGATTTCCCAATAGAAACAGACGGGATAATAGGAAGAGACTTTTTAAAAGAATACCTTTGCAAAATAGATTACGAGACATTTACAATTTCTTTGTTTGCAAACAATGAAACCATAATTCTTCCTATGCAAACAAAAGCATTCGACACCTTAAAAATTACTATACCAGCGCGAACAGAAATAATACAACCACTAAAATTGAACCTCACTGAAGATTGCGTCATATTTAATACCGAATTAAAAGACGGAGTTTTTTTAAGTAATTCAATAGCACCTAAAAACGGTATGACACACGTCAAAATTTTAAACACAACAAATGAAACAACAACTTTACAGGGCATTAAACTACATACTGACCCACTTAAAAACTACGACATATTAAATTACAAAAATATAAACGGCGACGAACGTTTTTACAAAATTTTGAATGACTTGCAATTAGACCATGATGACGAATATGCAAAAACACAATTAAAAGAAATATTTAAAAAATATCAAAACGTTTTTCATTTAGAAGACGAAAAATTAAGTGTCAACAATTTTTATGAACAGAATATCACGACCTCAGACAATACAGCTGTGTATATAAAAAACTATAGATTACCACATTCACATACAGACGTAATAAATGAACAGGTACAGAAAATGCTTGATGACGAGATAATAGAACCATCCGTTAGTCCATACAATGCTCCACTCCTTTTAGTACCAAAGAAAAACATGGAAGATAAAAAGAAATGGAGACTTGTTGTAGATTTTAGAAAACTTAATGATAAAATCGTTAACGACAAATTTCCTCTAACTAGACTAGAAGATATTTTGGACAAATTAGGTAGAGCAAAATGGTTTTCTACACTCGATATGACGAGTTCTTTTCATCAAATTGAACTAAATAAAGACTCGAGACCACTAACTGCATTTTCAACACCACAAGGACACTTTCAATTTAAAAGACTTCCATTCGGACTCAAAATTTCATCTAACAGCTTTCAAAGAATGCTTACAATAGCATTATCCGGACTAGAATCCGAAGCATTTCTCTATGTAGATGATATAATTGTATACGGTTGCAGTTTAAATCATCACAATCAAAACTTAATAAAAGTTCTTGATAGGCTACAAAAATACAATCTTAAATTGAATCCAAAGAAATGTTGTTTTCTAAGACCTGAAGTAGTTTACTTAGGACATTTAATAACAAAAGACGGTGTGAAAACAGACCCATCAAAATATGAAGTAATAAAAAACTATCCAATACCAAGAAACGCTGACGATGTACGACGATTTGTTGCATTCTGCAATTATTATAGGAAATTTATACCAAATTTTGCAGACATTGCGAAACACTTAAATACGTTATTAAGAAAATCAGTAAAATTCCTATGGACAAATGACTGCCAAAATGCTTTTGACACTTTAAAAGAAAAACTAATGAAACCCCCAATTTTGCAATACCCAAATTTTGACAAACCTTTTATTTTAACGACTGATGCTTCAAACTACGCACTGGGAGCAGTCCTGTCTCAAGGTGAAATTGGACAAGACCTACCAATTTCTTATGCAAGTAAATCTCTACAGAAACACGACTTAAACAAGCCAATAATTGAAAAGGAATTGCTCGCAATTCATTGGGGAATAAATTTTTTCAAACCATATTTATACGGTCGAAAGTTCATAGTGGTAACAGACCACAGACCACTAATTTCCCTATTCTCACACAAAAATCCATCATCAAAAATGACAAGAATTAGGTTAGATCTAAGCGATTACGATTTTACAATAATCTATAAGAAAGGAAAAATTAACACGAATGCGGACGCATTGTCAAGAATTGAAATAGACTCGGAAATACTTAAGCAAATGATACCATTGGAAAATGATGAAACAGAAAAGAAAATATTAATAACCACAAGGGCAATGAAAAAGAAGAATGAAGATAATATAAAGTTACAAGAGGCAAATAAAATAGCAAATAAAGAGGCAAATAAAGTTAATGGCAATGAGGAAATAGATATGAATGAAGCACGTGTAAACAGAAGTAATATGGGAAGATGCATTTCTCAGGAGTCTGATCAACTTCTAATATGGGAATGCACATCCATAAATGATATTAAGAATATGAAAAAATTGCAATTTAATAAGTTTGAAAATATAGAAGACGTCGACATAAGAATTGAAGATAATATTGTGCACATAGGACGTGATGATAATTCATCGAAACAAGATTCGATCATGAAGAAATCACGTACCAAAAATAATAGTTATGTGAAGAAAGGATGTAATGATAATTCATCGAAACAAGATTCGATTATGAAGAAGTTACATGCCCAGAACGTACAAGATGATAATAATATGCATGCAAGATTCAGCGATAACTCAGCGAAACTAGATTCGATTCTGAGAAAACTGATATCTAAAATGAAGAAAGAAAATATAAAGGAATTAGCGCTAGCAAAGAATGATAAAATATTTAAGACGTATACAATGAAAGAATTGAAAGAAGCATATGCAAAGATAAGAATAAACAACAAAAGTCCTCTACTAAAAATATTAATTTACAATGCCCCAACAAGAATAACAGATGACATTCTGAAATATAAACTCATCGATGAATTCCACAATGCCACACACGCAGGCCACTTAGGAATTAGAAAAACGGTAATTAAGTTGAAACAGCGGTACATTTGGAAAAACATGAACAAGATGGTTAAACAATTTGTAAGATATTGTGACAAGTGTAATATAAACAAACAGACAAAGAACATTAAGGAACCACTTACGTTAACAAACACCCCAAACAACAGTTTTGAGATAATATCAATTGATACTGTAGGACCTCTTCGTATTTCAAACGGATACCGATACATATTGACAATGCAATGCGAACTAACAAAATTCGTTATTGCGCACCCAATGTCAACAAAAGATGCACTTACAACTGCCAAAACATTAGTAGAACAATTAATTTTAAAATACGGAAAATTTAAAGTGCTCAAATCGGACAACGGGACTGAATTTAAAAACGAACTGATGCGTAACATATGCTCGTAACTTGAAATCAAGCAGACATTTTCAACCCCTTACCATCATGAAACAATAGGTTCGGTAGAAAGAAATCATAGAGTTCTCAATGAATTCTTGCTAACAACAGCAAATGATTATGAATGGGATAAGTGGATAAACTATTTTACTTTCGCCTATAACACGGCACCACACATAGACACTGGTTACACACCATTCGAACTAGTTTATGGTAAATTACCATGTTTACCATCAGAAATAGGTAACAATGAGGAAATTAAAATCTATAATTACGATGATTATGCAAAAGAGCTGAAACAAAAACTAAAGTTTTCTTTAGAAAGAGCCAAGGAACTGACAATAAAGACAAAAGAAAAAAGAATACTAGACAATAAATATAATAATAGATTAAATTTAAACATAGGAGATTTAGTTTTAATAAAAGTAGAGAATAGAAAGAAAAGCCAAAGCCCGTACAAAGGCCCATATAGGATAATTAGGAGAAATAATGTAAATACTATTATAGATTATAACGGAGTAGAAAAAGAAATGCACAATAACCAATTAAAACCATACCTAGGATTAAGAACTAATGATTAAAATAAAACTATATAAAAACAAAAATATATAACCATACTTATGATTAAGGACTAATAAATAAAACAAACTATGTAAAAATAAAAGTATAGAGATATAAGAATTAATTATGTAAATAGACTTTAAGAATCATTAATTAAAACAACAGATTATAATTATTACAATATTTTTACAGTACTATGAAAATATGAAGAAAAATTACTCCCCTAATTTTTCTCTTAACGGTGAGGGTGTAGTGTACCTTATAAGCGTCCACTGCTTACCCAATAACCAATCTAAAATGCATACATGCCACCCCAATTACTGTAGGGTAAATGCCATACATAAAAGATCAAATAACGGCATTTACCCAAATGACTCAATGTGTTCGAACATGAGTCAATATAATGGTAAAGCAGATCAATCAGAATGTGAGTGACATGAATTTGGATTGTCTAACGAAAATGAGTACATTCCTTACTCATGCATTCTGATTGGTCATAGCATTGTGCATAAGGAAAAACCATATTAATTCCATGGTACTGAAAGAGAAGTATAGATTGTAAGAATTAATATTAAAAGTTAGAATAAGTAAGCAATATTGTAAAATTAGTATAAAAAGGGCAGTAGCCCACAAATAAAGCAGACTTTAGATTTGAAAACATAAAGTGGCACTTGTTGCCTAGTTGAATTATTTTTAGTCTCCTAATTTGGCAGTTCGCTAAGAACGCCTGACCATCGAGCTGGTACCCTACAGCTGCATAAAATTATATTGGGCTATAGGGCAAACATCCTGTCAACATCATACTCTACATGGCGATCCTGCCATCATACACTACATGGCGATCCTGCCATCATACACTACACTAAGATTTTTTGTTTGTTCATTTCTTTATTAATGTAAGAAAATAAAAGAATTGAATTATAATGTATCACAACAATGGTTCTGTTTTTTAACAAAGAACAGAACACTATATAATGTTCAGTTCTTTCTTGAAAATAGTTACGAACGGTATTAAAGGTTGTGTTCGTCCACACAATCACTAAAAGAAATATATATCGTTCCTAGTTGTGTGAGCCGAACGCCAAATAATGTTCTGTTTATTTTTGAACTCTGATCAGAATACGTCGTGCGACTTAATTTGTATACAACGTGAAAATAATTTACATTAGCACCTGCCATATGGCCTAATGTCATGCTGGATCTTAAACATTAGGTGACAAACAATGCGTTCAGCAACAACCCTCGCGTCTGCATGGATACTTTATACACTGGTGGCAATTTTGAGTAGGAGCCGTAGCTATCTATTCTCCGCTGCTTTTAGAAATCCAGCAGCTTAAGTCGAAAAGCTACAGCAACTGGGAACTTTCCCACCAAGGTAAAAAATTAGCCTTCCATGTGGAAGTCTCCCTTCACGCGGTTTTAGGTATAAACCACAGCCACATTACGGCATTTTATATTGATCGAAATTACAAAACAATTTAAAAGGGAATTTTGATCGATGTCGAAGGCCGCAATATGGCCCCTGCTTGAATATAATTTTTTTTTCATTTTCAAACAATTAGATGTTTTCTTCTTAATTGATTTTTAACAAATGAGCTGTTATTTTTTAAAGTCGTATAAGTCCATTTTTAGTGCATCGAGATATTCAAGGATTTGAGCTAATTTAAAAATATTGACGACCGCTTATCAATTCAAGTGATGTTTTCTTAAGGTGACCATCAGAGAACTGCAGAATCAACTACATATTTTTGTTGATTTATTCATACGCTTAAATTTACATTAACTCTATGCCTGCAACACAAAGTTCAACTTTGGTAATTTTGACATCGTTTTGTACACATTTGATTTGTGCATGTGGTAAATGTGGAAAAACTGATTCAAGTATACCATATTGATCTTTATGAACTTGTCTATGATAAAATATATTGATTTTTTAAATTTTGATTTTTATTTTTTCGATCAAAAATAACAGTTATTTTTTGATTTTTAATTTTTTGAACAAAAATAACAGTTATTTTTTTATTTTAATTTTTTTAAGCAAAAATAAAATTATTCTTTAAAGAAATGTACGTGTAATAATAATTTAGGTGACTTTAAATGTTTATTTTAATGTGTAATTCATCATTGGGAGTTCTTATGCACATTAAAACAAATATTTAAAGTCAACTAAATGATTATGTATTACACGTGCATTTCTTTAAAGAATAACTTTTATTTTTGCTCAAAAAATCAAAAATTAACTGTTATTTCTGTTTAAAAAATTAAAAATAAAAAAAATAGCTGTTATTTTTGGTCGAAAAAATAAAAATAGAAAAATAACTGTTATTTTTTCTCGAAAAAATAAAAATCAATAAATAACAGTTATTTTTGTTCAAATAAATAAAAATCAAAAAATAACTGTTTTCATCTGACTTTTATGAAAAAAGGAATAACTGTTACGGTCCCTGAAAAACAGCCTTCTATTTATATTTCTATGGAATTTGTATGTTCCTAGTGCGTTTGCGTTTCATTTAAATTTTTTTTTCTTGTACTACATAGCAACTGCTGAATGCCTACATGAGTAATGATTGTTTTATTTCTGGCTTTTTTGTTTGTATTTTTTTTTCTTTACCAAAACAATCATTGTCGCACCGAACACACAAATATCTTAATTAAAAAACGAAGCTAAACGATGGTATAAATAACAAAACACGATGTGCATTATTTGAATGACTGCAAACCATCAGCGAATGTGTGCAGTTGCGCAAGTTTGATTGTATGACCGAAAGCGAGTGTATTTGTTGGTATTCATTTAATGCGATTTTTTTGCAATCGCACAAAGCCGTTCTCTGGTGACCATACGTACTCTTTTTTAGAGGACAATCATTTTTTTTAACTGGCTGTCATCTATAAAATTTGTGTCCTCTTTTTGTCATCTTTTTCATAATCTGCCATCTTTGTCATTTTTATTTTTGAAAGCGTGATCAATATATTTTTATTTTTATAAATTAAAATAAATTTTATTTTACGGCGGACGCCGGGTTTTTCTCTCAAATTGGCGTGACAAACTTGTGCTGCTCGTACTTCTACTGAACTCTCATACACTTGGTGTGTAACATTTTGAATAAGTTAGTGCAATGAACCGAATGAAAGTTTCGGTTTTTTTCTTACAAATTTTACTTATTTATAAGTAAATGTAAATTTTTATATATCGTCAGCTCATTATTGGTTTGGCGCACAGCCAAAAAGTTTTCTGAAAATATACCCGATAGAATTTTCTTGTATTCCCACTACCGCTTTTGGCATGTTTTGAAGAAAAATTAAAATTTTTTTGAACGTTCATTAACGAACAAAGAAGCTAATAGCATTTTATTGAAAGTGAAAATTATTTTTTTGTGCCGCATACGCCACTTTTCTGAATTTATTTTTAAAAAGTAACTTTTGTGCTGCATACGTATTACGTATGCTTACTGCTGTATATAGATTACTTGACATTTTTTGTTGCTTTTGCTTTAATTACTTTTTTTCTTACGGCAATGAAGCGAAGCATGAGTAAAATTTGTTTTCTTGTTGTCATTTTGTTTCGATTTCGCTTTAAATACTTTTTTTCTTACAGCAATAAGGCAAGGCAAGAGTTACATTCATTTTCTACATTTTTGTATGAGGAATTTTCTGCATTCGCCAAACAGTGGCGTGTAAAGCAAACAATACTTAATAAACTTTAAAATAGTCGATATGGTGCAAAATCAATCAAAAAACAATTTGGTAAAATCGGTTTTGAATTCAGAAAGGGGGTATTAAAAATATATATTCCCCATACCTAACTAATTTTTTTTTTAAATGGTCGGTGTGTCATTACTTTAAAATATGTAAAACATCTTCTTCTTTATGTCCTCTATTTTTATTTTCAAAATCTGGTCGCCTTAGCTTTCTACAACGTTCACCCTTTAAATTTCATTCAGCCCAATTATGAATAAAAATTCCCCGTGAGTTTTTTCCCCTCTTCCTATTTTTACAATTGAATTTACATAAGAAAAATGGGAGAAAGGAGAAAACTCCCGGGGAATTTTTATTCATAATTGGGCTGATTATGATTTTTGTTAGCTCCAAATAGACTTATACCACTTTCAGAAATAAAATATTATAAAGAGTAAAAATAAGAGCAAGTTTAAGTCCAAATTTTTATAGACATTAAGCATTACCCAATAGGATTTTTAATGTAAAAAGTAATTAATATGAAGACGTTTAAATAGACAATTAACTGAGTTAATTATGAGTAAATTTCAGTTATACTGTCCGAATCCTTATAATTTGGAGTGACTGCTTTTTACTAGTTAAAGGAGTTTTCAAAATAAAAAGATTAATGGCTATTATAAGCTGATTAAACAGTCCTTCATTACATCAGCGCGATCTTAATACATATTTTGATTTTATCCAGTACACACATATCACTTTACGCCATAATATGGTCTTAGGTTGTTTCAGTCTAATGATATTTCTTCAGCGCCTCTAGATGCTACAGTTTCTTCCCATGTACACATATGAATTCTGCTGTCACGAAAAGTTATATTCGCTAAAGCGCAGTGTGCACTAAGGTCTTAATAATTTGAATAAGAAAGTTGTGTTTATTAATTATTTGGAGTGGACTTATTCCGCGGTCTATGCTCCCCAGACAAGTAAAAGGAACAGATGTATGTATATTCCGTTTTCAAACAAAAAGATTTTTGCTATAACATTTTGTTTATTTTATGATCAAGCCGCACTCCATTGAATCAATGATAAAAAAAAAAATATATAGATAGGTATAAGGTATCTATCTACATTAGGGTGGGTCACTGATGTATGAGAAAAAATAAAAGCTGCCGATTAATATTCTAATAGCAATATTTTTTTGTCTTACTTTAAAACAAATAAAAATTGCTAAAGAAAAAGTTAAGAAAGTCACATCTTCGGCCCGAGCCGGAGCTCCTAAGAATTAGGTATTTTTGAAAAAAAGCCATTTTTAAAATTTTAATATTTTATTTACTATCAATTATTTTTAATTAGAACTGATAAATACATATTTATTATCAATTAAACTATCTAACTATTAAGAAAAATCCAAACTAATTACTTTAACTTTGATCTCTACTGTAAAATTGTTAATACGAATGAAAACAGTGCAAAAAGAATTCTATTGTTCTTGTTTTTGTTTTTTTTAATAAGAGTGGAAAATCTTACAAACAATGTGGTATGAGTTCTATTTTACTTCTCAACAAATTACATTTCATATAATAGCTCTGTTTCTTTACTTTTTGGGTTTTGTTCGCGAAAATCATAGAAAGAATAAATTTCAATCATAAAAAGATTCGGCGTAGCCGAATATAGCACTCTTACTTGTTCAATATAAAACCTTTTATTTAATTACATATGTACACTACATACTCTTGATGAACACCGCTTTTCGTTTGCCTTTTTATTTTGTTAATACTTTAACAGCTGTTTGATCATTTACACAAGGTCTGCTTCTGTACTTAAGTTTCAGAACCCTCGGGTCCCGTGCAAATTGTGTAAATTATAAGACAGCTGTTAAAGCATAAACAAAATAAAAACGACAAACAAAAAAGTGGTGTTGTAAAAAATAAATCAACACACTTTGACGTTCTACTTTGTGTTAACTATTTGGTTTTTTGTGTTCCCGTCCTTTTATTAGAACAATTTATTCTTACTCTAATTTTCACGAACTTTACCCAAAAAGTAAAGAAACAGACAAAGCGAATTCACTTTTTCTCGAGTTTGCATTGGTGGCGTTTAAAACACAGCTGACCTACTTTTTTTCTTGCTCAAAGTGAGAGAAATGTCAAAAGTTACTTGGTCATCGTGAAAATCATAGAAAAAATAAATTTCATTCATAAAAAGATTCGGCATAGCCGAATATAGCACTCTTACTTGTTCAATATAAAACCTTTTATTTAATTAAATATGTACACTACATACTCTTGATGAACACCGCTTTTCGTTTGCCTTTTTATTTTGTTTATACTTTAACAGCTGTTTGATAATTTACACAAGGTCTGCTTCTGTACTCTAGTTTCAGAACCCTCGGGTCCCGTGCAAATTGTGTAAATTATAAGACAGCTGTTAAAGCATAAACAAAATAAAAACGACAAACAAAAAAGTGGTGTTGTAAAAAATAAATCAACACACTTTGACGTTCTACTTTGTGTTAACTATTTGGTTTTTTGTGTTCCCGTCCTTTTATTAGAACAATTTATTCTTACTCTAATTTTCACGAACTTTACACAAAAAGTAAAGAAACAGACAAAGCGAATTCACTTTTTCTCGAGTTTGCATTGGTGGCGTTTAAAACACAGCTGACCTACTTTTTTTCTTGCTCAAAGTGAGAGAAATGTCAAAAGTTACTTGGTCATCGTGAAAATCATAGAAAAAATAAATTTCATTCATAAAAAGATTCGGCATAGCCGAATATAGCACTCTTACTTGTTCAATATAAAACCTTTTATTTAATTAAATATGTACACTACATACTCTTGATGAACACCGCTTTTCGTTTGCCTTTTTATTTTGTTTATACTTTAACAGCTGTTTGATAATTTACACAAGGTCTGCTTCTGTACTCTAGTTTCAGAACCCTCGGGTCCCGTGCAAATTGTGTAAATTATAAGACAGCTGTTAAAGCATAAACAAAATAAAAACGACAAACAAAAAAGTGGTGTTGTAAAAAATAAATCAACACACTTTGACGTTCTACTTTGTGTTAACTATTTGGTTTTTTGTGTTCCCGTCTTTTTATTAGAACAATTTATTCTTACTCTAATTTTCACGAACTTTACCCAAAAAGTAAAGAAACAGACAAAGCGAATTCACTTTTTCGGTGGAGTTCAAGACGTGAACTCTACCGCGAGTCTTCCTCGAGTTTGCCTTGGTGGCGTTTAAAACACAGCTGACCTACTTTTTTTCTTGCTTTAAGAAAGAGAAATATTCCATCGTTTCTCAAAAAGTCAGAAAAAAGTGTGTCTGTAACTCATGTCGAAAACTATCAATAGAGATTACGTCGTTACGTTATAAATGTCATAATATTCTACTCGAAGTCGATGTGACATCCCTGCAGATAACGAGACTAGTCCATACATGCATGCAAAGAGTAGTCCATAAAGGAGTAGGATTACTCCAAATATATGGGTAAAAGGTGGTCCATTTAACATTACGATGTTCTAGGATGGGACCATATAGCCCACCGAAATAGTCCCTAAGCTACTCAGTGGAGTACTAAAGTGGGTTAGTATTAAAAGTACTCCATGTCATTACAGTATGGAGTACACTAAAGCGGTTGTTTAAGCATTTTTAATTTTTTACTAATCGCCTTTTATGGCGTGCCCTGTAGTCTATTATTGCTATTATTAAATATATTTACTTGGTATTTTTAATTTGTTTACCTTTTTTTTACATATTTCACAAACTTTCACTTTTAAATAAACAATTAATAATGGACACCATCAGGGCTACCAATGTGTAATACTGTAAACTATAAAAAAGTATACATCATGCAGTTGTTGGCAGCACTGCATGTTAATTTCTTATAACATGGTCCATATTACAGTAGATTGGACCATGTTGAAAGTAGTCAATTTAAGCCACAATGGACCACGTTGTCCAATATTATCTGTAGGGATTGCTGACGTTGAGAACGCCAGTCACACATATCGTTGACGGCGACAAAAATTTACAAATTTACGGCGGCGAAATACAACCGTCGGCAGCACCAAATAATGTTAAGTGCGACTTTAATGTTTGTTGTTTGCAAACGAGCTTTGAAAAAATTCGTGTTATTTTATAAGAATGTTAAAAGCAAAATAATTAAACAATGAATAATGTGCCAAGAACAAAATATTATTATTCTTCGCAGACACATTTTTTCTGTGAATTGGCGAGTAATTTCCTTACGTGACAGCTAGTACTCGCGAAAAAAAGTTACAGACACAGTTAAGTGAGAAAAACAGATGTTTGTTTCAATATATGGCATTCAGTATCACACATTTCAATCGATAAGTTTCTCGACGCGAGAGTTGCAGAACATGGGCAGAGATTATGAAACCATAGTTTTGCAATTTTTGTATATTTATCTTGTTTTCCTCTTCTTATTTTTATATTTTACTAGCATTTAACCCGCTACTTCGTTAGCGTCTCCTTTTATTCGTGGACATATTTTTATGCCAAAATTTACTTTTCTAGGCTTAAACTTGTTTAAATTCAAGAATTTAACCCGCTACTTTTTAATCGGGCTTTTTCTTTCATGAAAATATTTATATGCCAAAAAAGTTCCAAAATTTTTATCTCATGGGTTGATATTTACACAGGACTTTGCACCTATTATTTTGTGTTTCTAAGTTCAATATTATAGAAAATTCAAAAAGTACCACTCGTATAACACAAAAGCAAATGAAAGTAAGTTAATTTCCCGTATTATCCGTTTTGATACTTGTTTCACCCCATTTATGTATGAAACATTTCAGTGTTGTGGTGGGAGCCCATAATTAAGTACGAATATGCCAATGAATGGAGACAAATATTTTGTAAAAAAGGACCACATGACCTTGCATGTTGAATTTTATGTTTCTAGGTCCAATGCTAACGGAAATTCAAAAAGTACCGATTAATGAACAAAAAAGTACCTAAAAGTCCTCTTTCAGGTTCTTATCCACTCAGGACCTTGCATGTTTAATTTTATGTTTCTGGGTCCAATATTAACGGAAATTAAAAAAGTACCAATCAAAGAATAAAAAAGTACCAAAGAGTTCCCTCTTATAAATTCTTATCCACTCAGGGCATTGCATGTTGGATCTTATGTTTTAAGGTCCAATATTAACTACAATAAAAAAAATACCAGTTGCAGAAACAAAAAGCTAAAGAAAAACATAAATTTCCCGTATCTTCCCTTTTTGGTACTATTTTTTCCCCCCATTTAGTTATCAAAAATTTCAGTATTGTTGCTCATAATTAAGTACGAATATGTCAATGAATGGAGAAAAATGTTTTGTATAAAAAAAGTACCAAAAATAGTTACGATTTTGACCCTTTAAATGTTCGAAATTCGAAAAAGTACCAAATTCATATTCGTATTTTTTTGATAAGTTTCGAATGTTGTTCCTATGTTGATTGGTTCAAAAGAAAGATGGGGTGCCAAAAAAGTACCAAAGTTAAGGTTTTACCCGTTTGCTTCCTAATAGGACCAAATTTTAAAAAAGTACCGTCTTAGTGGATCGATTTGGGGAGTCACCTATCTCTGCTCCAAAAGTCAAGTTTTTAGCTACAGGAGTTTAGAGGCCGTGCGATGATTTATTAGTGAGTCAGTCATTCAGTAACGTTACAATTTTATATATATATACAGTGAAAACTCTCTATAGTGGACAGCTGCGGTCGCCTGAAATTTGTCCATTATTGAGAGGTGTCCACCTAAGGGGAGGTCTAATAAAAAGTGCATAATATTTGTTTTATTTTATTTAATAACAAAAACAAAACCATAAACAGATCATTTCAATTTCATTAATACATACATGTTCACTAGTTTATAATGTTTTGTAATTTATAATTTTAAATCGCTTAACAAAAATTGTTTATATGAAAGCCGATGTGAAAGCTGAAAGATCAATATTAATTTGATCTACACCTAAATAGCACATACAATTTTATAATAACAAACCTTTGTGCTAATTTCCGAACCAAACATTTATCTTTTTTTTAAGGATTCAATAATTTCCACTTTTTCTTTTAATGTTAAACACTTTCGCTACGAAGCCATTTTTGACACAAAACCAATAAGTTAATTTAACAACAAAAACTAAATTTCGTGAATTCCCCATACACAGCAGAAAAACATACATACATATTTAGTTGCTTCAGAGTTACCAAATGAATAATATTTGAAAACAAAACGAAAATATGCAAAAGCGATGCCAGATAAAAAAAAATTACACAAAAATATTTAAAAAATTTTCAGCGATTTAATGAAGATGTCCACATAATGGAGGGTTTTCAACCAAAATATATACAAAATGCTTGTCCATGTCCATATAAGGGAGTGTCCACCTATCGGAGGTTCATTTACATGAAAATTATTTTTTGGTGCTACGTTTCAGAGTTTTTGTCCATTAAAAGGGGGTGTCCGCTAAAGAGAGTGTCCACTATACGGAGTTTTCACTGTAGATAGATAGATGAAGAAAAATTTTGTGAAAAAATAACAAAATTTAGAACGATTTTCAGACCTTAAACATTGAAATTCAAAAAAAATCCAAATCTTTTTTATTTTTTAAGATAAGGTACGAATGTGATATAATTTGTATTTACCCTTTTACTCCACAAAAAGACCATACTTCAAAAAAGTACCAAACACCAGTCTGTTAATTTTTTTAATTTTGAATCTCTTTTAGTTTAGGAGATATGAGGTTAGCGAATTTTTCTAATGAACAACAATAAATGTTAATGCTTTCCTTTAGCTTAGGAGGTATGAGGCTAGCAGCATCGATTTAGCGAGAGGACAGACCCCGGTCCTAATGTCAAACTTTTAGCTTTAGACGTTTAGGATCTGCGATGAAAGATAAATATATGGAAAAAAATATTTTGAAAAAAGTAACAAACATATCTTAGGAGGTATGAGGTTATCAGGATCAATTGGGCGAGAGGAGAGCCTCCGGTCTAAATGTCAACCTTTTAGCTTCAGACGTTTAGGCTCTGCGATGAAAGATAAATAGATGGAGAAAAAATCTTTTGTTAAAAGCAACAAACATATGTTGGTACAAATTTGACCCCTTAAACGTTCGAATTTCCATAAAGTACCAAATATACATTTGTATTGTTTAGATAAGTTACAAATGTTATATAATTTTTATTTCTATGTGTATTGATTTAAAAGCTAGATGGTGGAAAAAAGACCCAAAATACAGGTTTTACCCGTTTGCTACCTAAAAGGGCCGAATTTCGTAAAAGTACCAGACAGCTATTAGCTTTTTTTTATTTAATGCAAAAAAATTAATATTAAATTAAATAAAAGTACCAGTTTATTTAAAACAATTTCCAGTTAGAGAACGAAAAAGAACCAAAATATATTTTTAACAGATTTTCATTCACTCAGGAACTTGCATGTTTAATTTTATGTTTCTAGGTCCAACAAATACGGAAATTGAAAAGGTACCAGTTAAAGAACAAAATAGTTCTAAAAACCCTCTTGCAGATTCTCATTCACTCAGAACCTTGCATGTTTAATTTTTTCTTTCTAGGTCCAATACTAACGAAAATTCAAAAAGTACCAGTAAGTAAATAAAAAAGTACCAAAAATTTCCCTCCTATAGATTCTCAACCACTCAGGACATTGCATGTTGAATTTAATTATTCTAGGTTCAATATTAACGTAAATTCCAAAATTCCAGTTAATGAACAAAAAACAGTACCACAAAGCCCTCTTACAGATTCTTATTCACTCAGGATCTTGCATGTTTAATTTTATGTTTCTAAGTCCAATAAAAACGGATATTCAAAAAGTACCAGTTAAAGAACAACAAAGTACTAAAAAGCCTATCTTACAGATTCTCATTCACTCAGGACCTGGCATGTTTAATTTTATCTTTCTAAGTCCAATACTAACGGAAATTTAAAAAGTACCAGTAAATAAATAAAAAAAAGTACCAAAAAGTTCCCTCTTATAGATTCTTATCCACTCAGGACATTGCATGTTGAACTTTATGATTCTAGGTGCAATATTAGCGGCAATTCAAAAATTACCGGTTAAAGAACAACAAATTCCAAAAAGCCCTCTTACAGATTCAAATTCTCCCCGGACCTTTTATGTTTAATACTATGTTTCAAGGTCCAATACTAACGGAAATTCAAAAAGTACCAGTAAATGAACAAAAAAGTACCAAAAATCCCTCTTACAGATTCTCATTCACTCAGTACCTTGCATGTTAAATTTTATGTTTCTGGGTCCAATATTAACGGAAGTTAAAAAAGCACCAGCTAAAGAACAAAAAAGTACCAAAAACTTCCCTTTTAAAGATTCCTATCCACTCATTACATTGCATATTAAATTTTATCTTTCTAGTTCCAATAATAACGGAAATTCAAAAAATACCAGTTAAAGAACAAAAAAGTACCAAAAAGCGATTTTACAGATTGTCATTCACTCAGGACCTTGCATGCTTAATTTTATCTTTCTAGGTCTAATAACAACGGAAATTTAGAAAGTACCAGTCAAAGAATAAAAAAGTAACAAAAAGTTCACTCTTATAGATTTTCATCCTAGGTGCAATACTAACGGAAATTCAAAAAGTACCTGTTGAAGAACAAAAAAGTACCAACAAGTTTCATCATAGATTCGTATCCACTCAGCACATTACATGTTACATTTAATGTTTCTAGGTCCAATAATGACGGAAATTCAAAAAGTACCAGTTAAAGAACATAAAAGTACCACAAAGCCCTCTTACAGATTCTTATTCACTCAGGACCTTGCATGTTTAATTTTATCTCTCTAGGTCCAATACCAACTGAAATTCAAAAAGTACCAGTCAAAAAATAAAAAAGTACCAAAAAGATCACTCTTACAGATTCTCGTTCACTCAGGACATTACATTTTAAATTTTATGTTTCTAGGTCCAATATTAACGGAAATTCAAAAAGTACCAGTTATAGAACAAAAAAAAGTACCAAAAAGTTCCGCAATAGATTCTTATCCCCTCAGGACATTGCATGTTGAATCTTATGTTTTTGGGTCCAATATTAACGATAATTAAAAAGATACCAGTTGTAGAACCAAAAAGCTAAAGAAAAATATCAAATTTCCCGTATTTCCTTTTTTTGGTACTATTTGTTCCCCCCATTAAAGTTTCAAAAATTTCAGTATTGTAGTGTGAGCCCATAATTTGGTACGAATATCTCAATGAATGTAAAAAAATGTTTTGTAAAAAAAAGTACCAAAAATAGTTACGATTTTTACCCCTTAAATATTCGAATTTCGAAAAAGTACCAAATTTATATTCGTATTTTTTTGATAAGTTTCGTATGTGGTATAAACTTTGTTTCTATGTTTATTGGATCAAAAGATAGAAGGGGTGTCAAAAAGTACCAAAATTCAGGTTTTACCCTTTTACTCCTAAAAGGGCCGAATTTCAAAAAAGTACCAGACACCTGTCCGCTAATTTTTTTAAAGAACACCGATAAGTATAACATTTTTTTTGTATCTCTTTTAGTTTTGGAGATATAAGATTACCGAATTTTCCCGTTTTTACCCTTTTTTACCCCCTTAGCATTCGAATTTCCAAAAATCCCGTCTTAGTGGATCGATTTGGGGTGTGATCAATCTCTGGTCCAAATTTCAAGTGTTTAGCTTCAGGCGTTTAGGCTGTGCGATGATGAATCAGTCAGTCAGTCAGTCAGTCAGTCAGTCAGTAACGTTACAATTTTATATATATAGATATATAAATACAAATACACCTTACTTCAAGTTTAAAAGTGTTAGAACAAAAACAACAACAAAACAGAATTGCAGAGTACATGAAACTGAGTGCCTCTCCCCAATCTTCTCACCCCTCTCACCAATAAACTCAAGAATTGCTGCAACAAAAATTGCAAGTCTGAAGATGACTTGCCAAAAGAAGAATTTTATTCTGTCAAGCCCATGGTGAAATAATACGGGCGGCATTGCTACGGCAACAAATAACACATTACAACAAAAACGAAAATTTGTTTCAGCATACGTCAAAAATTATTTTAAACAATATGAAATTAAACAATTATTAGCCAACATTTTTATATATGTTCAATATCTTATTTATTTTTGATTAAAGTTATCAAAAACTTTAAGGTCCAATTAGACGTGCCATAAACATAATGCCACAGCCGTAACGATGACCGTAGAAACCAAAATTGAATTGGTTTGTATGGTATGTATATGTCGTTTTGGTAATACAGTGGTTATGGTTACACAGTTTTGGTATGGTTATGTCACGTCTAATTGGACCTTAATAAAATACACTTATCGCAACACAAGAAGTGGACTTTTTATTAACATAAACAAAACTTTGACAAATGATCAGAAAAGCAATGCTAGAGCAAAAAAATCGCCATCTGGCATAGTAATGCCCCCTGTTAATTCCATCATGGTCAAAACTGATATAATTCACAGTACATGAACGCTTTTCATGTAAATTGGGATACCGAGGGGTCCAAACATGAGTAAAGGAACAAACCTAATGTCGTATTTGTTTCTATTTTCACACCTCAATGACTCTTCCATTTAATTTTTGCTTTCTTTTTTCTCTCGATTAAGATTTTTCCACCAAATTCATCTTTTCTATTGATGTTCAAAGCGATTAAACATCATTTTAATTAGAGTAGCTTTTTTGTGATGCTTTTGAAAGATCATTAACCAACCAACCAACCATTCATTTGATCATGTTCGTTTATAAAAAAAACGCAAAATGTCTGTTGTTCACAACTGATCTTCTACTTTAACTGATTCTTCCTCTTTTTTTTTTGTCTTTTAAAGTTTACAATAACATTGAACCAACAATTAAAAAAAAAGATTGTGAAAGTTTTGTTTGTTTTGTTATTGTTATCAAATATTGAAGGTAAAAAAGAAAATTAGAAGGTGTTGACGGCAGTAGTAGTAACAGTGTAAGTTGTTGTTGTCATTAATGAAATCAAAAACGACACATACACATGTATACATAGGTACATACACACTATAGTGTAGTAGGTATTTACTTTTGATTTTTATATAATTTTTACTCGTATTTTTATTTGTTCTCTTATGTTTGTTTTTGTGATTTTTGTATGTCGGTTTTAAAGTTTTTGTTTTTTAATGGTACCTGACCTATGGCAAGATGGTTTTTTATGTTTGTGGACTTTGTCAATTCAGTTTTACTTGCATTTGGTTTTTTAAGTTGTTCACATTTTTATAGAACAAAATTTAATTGCAAACTGTGTAATTAATGTTTTTGACCTGCCACAGCAGCCAATTATTGCGATGTTAACTTTGATTTAAAAATTAAACAATTTTAATAATTAAATTGCATAAATTTAAGATCATTAGATGATGAATAGGGCAACCAAAAAAAAGCTCTAAAAAACAGTTTTAAGCTCTTAAAAAAAACGTTTATAAACATGAAAATAAGCTGTTAAAGTTTAAAAAAAGCAATTTAAACTTGTTTATTTTCCACTTAATTCATTTAATACGTTGTTATAGTAAATTAGATACAAAACAAGAAGAAAATATTTATAAATGTTGTCCTAATAGGTGAAATTCAAGGCAAAGTCATTCTAGATATATTATTATTATACCCTTCACCACAGGTGGAAAAGGGTATATATAAGTTTGTCATTCCGTTTGTAATTTCTACAATATTGATCTTAGGCCCTGTAAAGTATATATATTTTGGGTCCTTATGAGGAGAGAAGTTGATTTAACGATATCCGTCCGTCTGTCCGTCTTACGTTTGATATGTGTTTTCCGGAGACTCCAGACATGATAGCGGCTGGGTTGTTTTAGACTTATGTCACATATAGTCCACCATTTCTTGCTATTGAAATTCAGCCAGAACGGTCCAAAAATGGCTGGATATGAGCAAAAAATGACGACTACCTCCAATTTTTTTCCAAAAATCCCTTGTTGTTGTTGTATTTTTTTATTTCTGTATATCTTGAGAACAGCAAGAGCCAAAGTTTCCAAATTAGGTACACACATTAACGTTATCAATACACAGCATCCCACAAAATGTGGGCGGGATTGAACAAGTGGGCGTGGTACCTCCCGTACAAAAAATATCAAAAATTGTATAAAAACCTGATTTTTTGGACTGTCATATGACCTATGGTTACGCCTTATATATCAAAAGATCGGAAATTTTTAATATAAAATATTTTCTGAAAAACTCGGGAAAATCGGTTCAGATACGAAAAAGTTATGACCAAAATATTAATTTTTTTTTTGAAAAATACCCATTTTCGGGAACCATAGATCTTCCCGAGTCCAAGTTTTATAACCAAAATAACTGGCAAATTTCTTCTTTAACACGTCGGTATATAAATCTGTCAAATCGGTTAAGAAATAGCAGAGTTATGACCAAAATACTGAAATCCCAAAAATTACTCTTTTTATAATTAAGTTTGTTTTTTATACCCTTCACCGAAAGTCCTATACCCTATAAAGTTCTGGGTATTCTGGGTCCTTATGAAAACCGAAGTTCAAATCCAGTTGTCCGTTTCTGTGTCAACTGTGTTGAGTTGTGAACTGTAAACTGATCATATTTACTTTTAATGATATTCATAAAGCGTTCCTTCATGGTCCAGTTGTCTAGGGGGTTTGCTTAGGTTAGAAACTGTGAGTCCCTGGTTCGAATCTTGTTTTTTTCAAAAAGAAAATTTTTTTTTAATTTTTTTATGTTCTGAAACGATTTAAAAAAATATTTACCAGTTTTAACTTTTTAAATTTAATTTATAATGAAGTTTTATGTATTGTATATAAGTATGTTTATGTAGAAATTATTTAGGTTTTGTCTAGTTGCTCTGTATTCTGCTCGCACAATGGTGAAGGGTATATAAGATTCGGCACAGCCGAATATAGCACTCTTACTTGTTATTACTACTATTGTTATTAATTCAAGTTAGTAATTTCATAAGAAAAAAACTACACATAATACATCAATTATACACTATAGACAATATGAACGCTGACTTGATATAGCATATAATCATCCTCAGCTTATCAAAAGTATAGGGATTAATCAATAAAAACTTCCTAATTTATGCTTTATTATAAAAGCATATTAGGATTTGTATACATACCAATAACACATCTATACTGAGATCAATATGAGAAAAAATTTAAGAACAATATTACATTCAATTCCATATTTACTTCGAGTTCTTTAAATATTTTCATAAGAATATCATAAATTGGGAAGTCCATTTATTAAATTATCATTTCTATTATAACGATTTAGTAGAACTTAATTTTGCTCTTCAAGAATTTTATTTTGTTCGCAGTTGAATTATCAATAAGTTCAATTAATTTATTGCAGCTATCAATATCCTTCCTCAGTTTAGTAAATTTAGAATTGAGTTCTTGCTTAACTTCAAATAAAATAGCATCAAATTTTGTTTGAATATCCAAAAGACCCACACGCAAATCCTACTAAGTGTTCCCTTTCCCTTAGCTAGCAAGTTGGTCAGCATTAACACCCACGCAAGTTGCATGAAACAATTTACCACATAAAATACATGAAATACTGCCTTGGGTTTTGGTAATATTATTACTGCAAGACTGCAATCCACAAATGAGGAGTTCCGACGATGGCATATTTTCAAAATACATACATATATAGCAGCAATAAAAAACACAGGTGAATGTCAGCAATTTAAGGTTATATTTTGTGATTTTACCTTCTTGTTTTGTTTTTTAAATATAATATACAGCCAATTCATTTTTATACCCACACCACAATAGTGGAGAGGGTATTATGCATTTGTGCTGATGTGTGTAACGCCTTAAAATATGGGTCCTAGACCCACCTTAAAGTATACCGATCGACTCAGAATCACTTTCTGAGTCGAACTAACGATGTCCGTCCGGCTGACTGGCAGGCTGGCTGGCTGTCCATGTAACCTTCTGCGCAAAGTACAGGTCGCAATTTTGGAAATAATTTGATAAAATTTGGGACATAGGTTCTTATTGGCACAAGGACCAAGCTTATTGAAATTGGGCCTAATCGTAGCACCACGATAGAAGATAGGGGGAAATTTTTTCCTCTTAGAAACTATATAACCGATTTTAATGAAATTTAAAACTTAGGTAGAACCATATCCATATGGACACATGCATCTTTTCAAAAATAGGACCACAAGGGGATTTAGGGGCAATTTATGCCACTCAAACTGATTTTAGTGAAATTAAAACATAAATAGATCCATACATAGATTTTCAAAAATAGGACCACAAGGCGAGGTAGGGGACAATTTCTGCCTCTCACAAACTTTCAAACCGATTTTAATGAAGTTTTTAAACATAGATAAATCCATATTTATATGGACACATAAGCATGATGTGTTTTTAAATACTGTGGTGTAGGGTATCATATGGTCGGGCTTGACCGACTATACTTTCTTACTTGTTCTTTATCTATTCATTACGGAGTTGCCGTAAAGTAAAACCTGGCGGAAATCCCTGGTTTGGAGTACAGTGTTGTCCCTAACTTAGCCTATAATATAGCCAATAGTAAAATCTATTGTTTCAACAGTATAGCCTATACTCTTATCTAAAGTGTAATCTAATGTTTTAAAATCTATATTTCCAGCCTCATAGTCTAGCAGAAATATTAAGAATTGATGAAGTAAGATTGTTTTATTTGTAAGAACTTTTTTAAAACAAAATCATTTATTCTTTTACTCTTAATTTTTTTTCTAATACATAATTTAATTGAATTTTCAATGTTTAACTTATTTCCTTAAAACTGACCTTTAACTTTCAAATATTTCAATTTGCCCAGTTTCTTAAAATCAATCAGCAATAAAATCATCCAAGTGTGAAGCAAAAAATTTCATAATTATAATGAGAATTGTTTATCTTAAAACATAAATTATGATCCTAAATTTTAAACATTTTAATAGAAAACACAATCTTAATTTATAAATAAAAAAAATAAACTAAAAAAAATATTTGCAAAAATATAAATCACTAACCGTGACATAAAGTGAAATTTCTTTTTTGTTTAACGAAAAAACTAACGTTCATATAATCCATAATTAATTTTCATAGAGTTAAACAATTAAAATATGTGTGAATGCATTAAACTTAAGGTTTTTGTTTTGTCGTGACACATTAATACAACAAAAAAAGACTGACTGACTCCCTTCCTCTGAACTCCTAAAAACGCATGACATATGAATTGAAAACTTTGTTCGTTGACAACTTTGGTTAATGGCCAAATATTTGCACAGTTTTTTTTAACACACACATTTAAAAATATGTTAAGTTATTCAAACATTAATTAACACTGAGAAATGTAAATGAATGAATGATGTTTCCCAGTAAAAACTTCGCCTACAAAATAATGTATTGAGTAATCAGAAAAACATAAGAGCACTGCTTACAATGCTACTGAAAGAGCCAATGAATTGTACAAGGAATGTCCCAAAATGAACGCATTCAAAAGCAAGTGATTATTTTTTTACTTTAATACATCCAGAAAAAAAGTAGTTATAGAAGTTGTTATAGATGTAGTTATAGAAGAAAGCTACTAAATAATGAGTTAAAAAAGCTATTCATTTTGAAAAAGTAAGCGAAGTTTTTACTGGGTTATGAAATCGCAATAATCAAAACACCTAAAAAAACATTCGGACAAAGTTGTACGAATAAAAAGTTGCAATGACAGAATTATGTTAGGAGATTTATCAGTTCGCTAGCATATAATTTTCTATAACTCTTGGGCAAATCCAAAACTTACTAAAAATTTTACTGTTAATGATTTCACGAATTTATTGTAATCATAAAGATTTTTTTCTCTAAAATTTTCATTTTATATAGTAAAGTTCGGCTATAATGAACCGGAAAAAAGGGACCGGATAATTTGTTTCGTTATAGGCGAAGTTGTTCGTTAAGCCCGGATTAGATCTTTTTTCTTCCTAGAAATAAGAGTAAATTTATTTAAAATAAATAGAATCTGGGAATTATTTCTTTTACTTTATTATATTCAACATTTTTTAATTTTTCGAATTTATTCTATGAGCTGGTTATGTAGTTTATAAAGCTTTTTTGTAATAGTCCTCTTCCTTCAATTTTTAAGGAATGTCTTCATACACTTCCAAACTATTATCTTATATTTTCTTGTTACATTTAACCTTAGCTATACTTTGGATGAAGTACTGAAGTATATTGCATTTACAGAAAAATTTACAATTTTTAGACAACAGCAGAATGTAATTCTTTTTCTGGTCCGCTACGGCTTTAATCAGCATTACATTCTGCTAGTGTCTAATAATTTTAAATTTAAAATATTTTCCATATAAAATTCTATACGAACGTTTACGTTTGAAGTTGTTAAACAGGCAGTTCATAATTATTTTTTTTTTTTTGTAAATGCTTAGTCTGAATTTACACGTTTCATCTTTTGATGCTCAACTTCTTTTCAATTCCCTTTTAAAGATGCCAATATAATCACACGCAGCAATCGGTTTCAACTTTGTTCGGTTCAAAACAACTACAATTTTATTAACAGCGAATCAAAGAGAAAAAGAAAACAACAAAATTACATGCAGCACAAAGCGTACTGACCGAGTACAGGCATCTCCGTACTAACCCCCTTTCTTCTTTCTTCTCTCACCTAAAAACATAAGAGTTGAGCATCAAAAGATGAAACGTGTGAATGCAGACTTATAAGTCTCATTATTAAAATTTGCCCTTTTCCTTAACAGCCCATTAATTTAGCATTTTCTTTTTATTGGGCTATTTAAAGTCAATGGCCTACAAGCCCATAACCTCCCTTTTATTACAGAATGAAATGGAACGTTGCATAAACGCAATTTAGCTACATTTGCAATCCAAAATGATCATGAAAAATTGGAAAAAGCGCTTTTATGCCAGCACAGCAGTAGAGGCAACAATCTAAAGGTTAAAAATTGGTTTGGTTCTAATAAAAATTCAGTGTTGATTATGGGACACCCTTTATTTAAAGTAACAAATATTTTTCTTATAAATATTTCCGCAAATTAAAATTTAATCGCGTCTATGGTAAATAAAAAGTGAAAATTTTTTTCTTTAAAAATACTGCTTTACACCATAATTTTTTTAAGGGAAAAGGGAACCAATTTTAAGGGAAACATTATTCACGTAGGAGTGAATATTTGTTTAAAGTTTTAATAACAAAAGTGAGAACATTAACAACTGTAACATGTATACAGGATTTGAAAATAAAAACATATTGATGGGAATGATAAGGTCTGTTTGCATCAATTATTAATAAAATACGCGGCTGGGCAAACAGTCAACCGACAAATAAAGCAACAACGTCCATAAGAAACCAATAATTACCACCAACTGCAAGAAAAAATTTAAATTAACATCAAACTAAAACATTTAACTTTATCAATACAAAAAAAAAACGTTCAAAATTTAATAATAAAATACACCTTCTTTATTGTTTTACAGTTCTCATTCAAAAGTAAAAAAAGAAACGCGCTGTTTTTTTTTTTTTTTTTGTTAAACTTTGAAATGTTTCAAAAGTTTGCGTGATTTTTCGTGTTTATCGAAAGGAAAAATTAGTGCTTGTCTTCATTTTCGACAATGGTGTCTCAAAGTTTTGGTTCCAACATCACGGCAGGTCCCTGGGGCTACAAACGACACATACAGTTGTGCTGTCTAGCAGCCAGCAGTATATTAATTATGGGATTTTTAAGTACGGCGGGAGCGAAGCCTACAATTACTTTCAGTTTTCCACAGAGTCTACAGGGTTTTCCCACATTCACATCGTTTACACAGCAAATTATCGAAAATCGGAGTGCGAGACAAATGAAAACGTATAGGTAAGTGATTAAATTACATTTAAATCGATTTAAAGGATAATTTAAGTGTGTTCGACCCGGTACAGTGGTATGGTAGAGGTTTTTCGAAAATTAACAGTTAAATTTAAAGATTCTCTAGACATCGTTTAGACTTGAAATTTTGAGTTTATTGTTGAGTGTGGTGAGAAGATTGGAGAGGGGTACTCAGTTTAATGTACTCTGCAATTCTGCTTTGTTTTGTATTTCTCACACTTTTCAACTTGAAGTTGGCTGCAGGTGAATTGGTATTTATACACATTCGGACAGGGGTCGGTCGAGCGGATAGATACACTGGAGGCGAAATGGAGGGTGAACAGCGTACTCATGTTAAAATAGCTTTCCTTTTCTTTTGCTTACGGAAACTATTGCATTCAAGACGATTATTATTTTTTCTGAACATAGGAGGCTTAGCGGCCCTGAACGCTATCCTTAGTAAGAACCAGTTAGAGAAATACAAAATACCAAAAAAAACCCTCTCACAGATTCTTATTCAGGACTTTGCATGTTTAATTTAATGCTTCTAGGTCCAATATTAACGGAAATTCAAAAAATACCATTTAAAGAACAAAAAAGTACCAAAAAGCCCCTCTTAAAGATTCTCATCCACTCAAGGCCTTGTATGTTTCATTTTATGTTCATAGGGCCAATATTAACGAAAATAAAAAAGTACCAATTAAGGAACGAAAAAGTACCAAATAGATCCATTTAAAGATTCTCATGCACTCAGGACCTTGCATGTTTAATTTTATGGTTCAAGTTAAATACTAACGGAAATTCAAAAAGTACCAGTTAAATACCAAAAAGTTCCCCTCTATGGGAACTTATCTTATCACTTAGGTTACTGCATGTTGAATTTTCTGATTAAAGGTACAATATTAACGATAATAAAAAAAAGCACTAGTTGTAGAACCAAAAACCTAAAAAAAGAAATTTCATTTTTCGTATTTTCCCTTTTTGGTACTTTTTTCTCCCCATTGAAGCACCAAAAATTTCAATATTTTAGTGGGAGCCCATTTAATACGTATATACCAAAGTATGGAGGAAAATACTTTGTAAAATAAAGTAACAACAATAGTTTCTTATTCTTATTTGACCTTTATTTTATTTCGAACCTTCGAATTTCTAAAATGTACCAAATTTGCATTTAAATTTTTTGGAGAAGTTTCGAATGTGATATAATGCTAATTTTTACGTTTATTGGTTTAAAAGATAGACGGGGTGATAAAAAAGTACCAAAATTTAGGTTTTACCCGTTTACTCCATAGTTTGTATGGCGGCTATAAATAACGAACCGATTCTCACCATTTTAAATAGGCTTCGTACTTATAAATTGAAATACAAAATTTCATCAAATTACCTTTAAAATTGCGACTTTTACTTTGCGCACAAGATTAAATGGACAAAAAACCAGTCAGCCTGCAGTCAGACTGAGGGGCATCGTTAAATCGACCCAGATATTGATATTATATTGATATTGAGTCGATCGGTATACTTAAAGGTGGGTCTAGAACCAATATTTTTTAGTATTCATCCATCAGCACAAGCGCCCTTTCCAGTGATGTTAACTTTTATATTTTTTCATTATTGTATGGCCCTCTAGAAATTACTGTTTTTAAGAAGAAATTACCGTATGCAAATGTTTTTCATTACAACGTTAACCGCAGTATTCCTAGAGAAAACTTTTAATGCAAATTTTAGTTTAAAATGTGTTTTTTACAGGGTCTTAAATGTGTTTTGAGAAAACTTTTAATGAAAGTTTTAGTTCAAAAACACATTTTAAACCAAAATTATTGTAGCTTTTGTGAATAAGGCTTTTGGACTGGTCAAATCGATTTCACTAAGACGATATTTTGGAAATTTATACATATCTATCCACTGTAAAAATATCGTGCTATTTTGTCTACTTTAAGTAAGTATGCTATGCATATCTATCAATAGCCCACATTTTTTTAAATTACTACCATTTTTCAAATGAAATTACCTTGTTACCTTTTAGTGGCTGAAAATAACCGTAAATAAAGGTAATTACCGTACGGTTAACATCACCGGCCCTCTCCACTATTCTGGTAGGGGAATACAAAATAAAAAGGAATAAAAAATTTTTATTTTCTTGTCAAAGGCAGACCACAGTGTAGACAGTGTCACAAAAACAAAAGTGGAATTTGGAGACAGTTGATCCCAGGCTTTCTACAGGGATACACTGTATGTATGTTTTCAGTGTGTTAGTATAACATCACAAGCGCAAATTAACAATAATGCAATTTTTGGTAGTTCTGGTCAGGGCTGGAGGTATGTAAATACAAATTTTATTATTGAAAAGAAAAGTTAGTTAATCCACCTAAAAGAAACGATACAACTACGTGGGTATTGTTTTAATTGTACCAAAAAAAGATAAATTGTACGAATTAAGTTTCGATTGTACCACATTTGTACAAATCCCATCAGTGGTCTGGACACTCATGCAATTTCAAGGCAAAATGTTAAAAAGTTGAAGCAACAATAATTGCAAGTCTGGACGATGACTTAGCAATACCACCCCGGGTTGTACTGCACATATTAATGCTTAAAGCCGATGAAGAAGTTTTCGTCACATAAAGTTTTTTTTTAATTTAATCAAGAATAATTTTTGGCAAGTTATTGAAATATTTGATTTTTATATTATTCTATTGAGAAGAATGCAATACATTTATTTCAACTTTTATGCACTTTTAGTATAATTCTATTTAAATTTGTTATAAATAATTTAAACATATTTCTTTAAATAATTTAGTTGCCTTTTTTTATAATTTTTTAAGTGGAAAACGTTTAACCAACGATTCATTAATAATGATTTATTATCACGATTTAACAATTGCGGTTACCGAGCTGGGGCCAGAAAAACTCTTGTTGGGCTGTGAACTAATTGAAATTTAGTAAGTATTAAGATGATATTGTTGTAAGTATTTAATTATTTATGCTTAAATGTTTAATTATTATTAGAGGAAGTTAACAAATTTTAAAAACTTTTTTTTAAATGAATGTATATTTAATTAAAAAAACATTTAAAATACTTTCTCTTTTATTACATAAACATTGTTTTAATCTCCCTCTCCTTTATATAGTGCCAAAGATGAGCAATTGGGTTTAAGATATTCAACTGCCAATATTTGAAATTGTAAATTTTTTCCCATTATTTGGCATAAGATCCAACATTTTATTAAAATACAAATTTGGCTTAAAAATATGGAAAAATTATTTCAAAATCTGTTTTGTTAAGTCAGCTCGTATGTTCATTATAAAAAATTGATTAAAGTTTTATTTGGACGAATTGTATTTATTAAAATCAGAATGGCTTTTAACACATATTTGGGGGATTCACAAGGTGTCATAAAGTCATATGACTTTAAAAATAACATGAAAAAATACGACTTCAGTAATTCAGTGTGATATTTTTAATTTAAATCAGCTGATTTAAAAAAAAAAAATAATATAAATAATTACCTAAGATAAAATTTTTTTAATTCTAATCCATGAATTTTTAAGTTAAATTAGATTTTACCTGACTATTTTCCATTTTTTTATACGCAAATTACAAATAAATTTTATTTTGTTTGTTTACCCAGGGTTGTTAGGCTTTTTTATTAAAAAATCGTCGAAAGTTTTAACAAAATTCGTCAAAATCGTCACGAACATTTAACAAAATCGTCAACAAACCGTCAAATATTTAAATATTACAAATCAGAGACAATTTATTGCATTGATTGGTTCAAAAATATTAAAAAATATAAATCTTTAGCAAGAAGTTCTATTTATGATAAAAAAAAAGTTATATGGTTAAGTTGTATTCTAAAGGGTGGTTAAATTGTAAGGGCCGATGTTGAATGTGAACCACACCTAAACGCCAAGTTTTTTTCCGAATTTTATTTGACATTTCTCTATTTCAGACTTACTCAATTTGAACCATGGAGAGATACACAATCCAACAACGTGTTAAAGTTATCCAGACTTATTTTGAAAATGGGCGTTCAAATCAAAATGCATATCGTGCACTTCGTGATTTGTGATGAGGCACATTTGCACCTCAGTGGATTCGTCAATAAGCAGAATTGCCGCATTTGGGCGAATGAGAATCCAAGAGTGATTGTCGAAAAACCAATGCACCCACAAAGAGTGACTGTTTGGTGCGGTTTATGGGCTGGCGGCATCATCGGGCCGTATTTTTTCCAAAATGAGGCCGGTCAGGCAGTTACTGTGAATGGTGTTCGCTATCGGGAGATGATAACGAACTTTTTATGGCCCGAATTGGAAGATATGGATGTGGACGATATGTGGTTTCAGCAGGACGGTGCCACTTGCCACACAGCTAACGAAACAATGGCTCTTTTGCGCAACAAATTCAATGGCCGTGTTATCTCACGTAATGGCGATGTCAATTGGCCGCCAAGATCATGTGATTTGACACCGTTGGACTTTTTTCTTTGGGGTTATTTGAAAGAAAAGGTGTACGTCGATACCAGCAACAATTCAAGAGCTAAAGGATGAGATAATTCGGCACATTAACGGCATAGAACCTCCATTATGCCTCAGGGTCATCGAAAATTTGGACCATCGGAGGTGTGCCGCCGTGGTCGCGGCGCCCATTTGGCCGATATTTTGTTCCATACATAATTGAGTAATACCAATATATCATAATAAAATAAAATTACAATAATTTCCTAAATAGTTTGTGTTTTATTCAAAATCAACATCGGCCCTTGAAATTTAACCACCCTTTATTTATTTCAGCAAGTGGGCTGAAATATACATATTTATCATTTGAAAAGAAATACATAAGAAAAAATATATTTTCATAAAAACAACAAAAATTTATTTATTTCATTTATTCATATTTACAAAAACATTAAATATAAAATAAAAACTTATTTGCTATGAACTCGAGCTAGCTTTAAATGATTAATTTTTAGCGCTATCACTATTGTAAATTTTTTTACTGTTGAAGGTGCTAAACCAAGGGTACTGTCTATCGAAATCATAAAAACGCAAAGCGGACCGACGCAAATCGGGGCTCTAGTGTATATTTTTTGCAGTATCGATGGCATTCATATAATTGTAGAATTCGAATTACTAATGCTTCTAATGAAAGCCAGTTGGGGGAAGAATTTTTTTTTTGTTCAATTTCCAATAATTTTTGTATTTCGAAAAATTGATTTTTACGTTTTGAACTGTTGCCAATATAATTGTAAATATTTCTTGTGTTTTATTGTTGCCAGAAAATCGTCATAACACTTGTACTTTTAGTAAAAAAAAATCGTCAGTCGTAATTTTACTGTATTTTCTCAAAAAAATCGTCAAAATGACGAAAAATCGTCACATCTAACAACCCTGTGTTTACCAAGCAGCAGAGTCCTAAGTCGATCTAATTTGATACCGCAAATGATTTGTTGCAAAAATTGCTAGCTGCAGTATAAAATCGGATGTTAGCCGGATAAAATTATATCATCAACGGCGACGGCTTACAAAAACTAATGCGGCCCGGCTCAGCCGCTCAGCGCAGGTCTCTTTTGATTAGTTAGTGCCCATTCACATTATACGATTTTTGTCCTTGGAATTATAAGGGGTACAGCAGCGAGTGTACTCTTCGATTCGTTTTGTTCATTCATTCGTTCTCTCAATTTTCTCTCATTTGACGAAAAATGTATTAAGGTTGTTACGACAAAAATCGTACAATGTAAATATGAGACCGACTTCAAAGAGGAAACTACAAAAATCGTATAATGTGAATTGGGACTTACGACTTCACAATAAACATAGCAAGCAAAGTTCTAATTATTTAAGACACTTTTTGTTTACAAAGCAACAACAATATTTTTAAACCATTGTAAAATGTTAGAACATTAAGACAATATAACAGGACAGCTTGTGAATACCCCAATTGTATTTATTATAGATTTAATAAAATGTATTCCAATTTTTTTAGAAGCAGAATAATAAGTGCCGGTTCATACACGTCAAGTCTGTCGAGTTTTTAGGAGAGAGGGGAAAACAATTGGCATTCTCTTTTCCCTTCTCTCCTTTAACCTCAAAACTTGACGAATCAAACTTTACTTTTGTAAACGGCACTAAATGATATTTCGCCGTGCCGATGTTATCTTGACGTACATATTTATATCTAGGCTTTCCAAATTCATATTTGCAAAATTCTTGACATTCACTTTAATAGTCTTGAATTTAAAAAGAATTCTTCCTAAAATAATCTTTTATAGAAATAACACAATTCTTTAAACAAGTTTCAAGCCAACAAGTAAGAGTGCTATATTCGGCGATAAGAGCAGAAAGTTATGTAAATACGGTTCTTTAGATATAAATTAATCTATTTTGTGCCACGCCCACTTCATCAATCCCGCCCACATATTGTCGGATGTTGTGTATCGATAACCAAAATGCTTATACCTATTTTAAAAAATTTTACTCCTGCCGTTCTCATGATATACAGAAATCTAAAAGGTATTTGTACGGGAGGTGCAACACCCACTTCTACAATTCCGACCATATTTTTAGACAGGTTATGTATTAATAACCCACATATCGTCGGCATAATATGCAAATCTGCTAGCTCCCATTCAACAAATTTTACAGGAGAGAAAATAAACTTTTTATTTCTCCTATTTGCTGCTTAAAAGCACAGAATACTAACAGAACTGTCACGAGACGGAAGATTTTGCGTTTTTTTTTTGTCTCTTTCTAAGAAAGCTGCCCTTTTTCATTTCTCTTTGCATCATCTTTTATGCCGCAATACAATGAACACAAATTTATTTAGTTGAGATTTATTTGCAAAGCTTTTGTAAAAATTAACTTTTAAGTTTACCACAACACAAGTAAATAATATTTAAGTAAATAAATAACATTATAAAACAAAAAATATTAATAAATACATTTTTTTTTGCACAAAACACAACGTTTGTTGAACTAATGCATTTTTTTAACGTGGTCTGTTTTTTGTTATTTTTGTTTTGATCATGCCATTTGTGTTGATTGTTGCTGCCTGTTTTTACACATTGCCACTTCACCACCAAAAAAAGCTTGTTGTCTCTTTCTTCGAAAGCTGCCCTCGCAACTGATTTGGGCCTTTTTCACACGTCACTTTTTTCAGTTCTGTTAGTATTCTGTGCTTAAAAGGAACACCATAAATATAGTTGATTTGACACACAATCATTCAAGACTCAAATTGAAGAAAAACTACATGCTGGCCGACGAGGCATATCTTTCTCTTTCATGCTTTAAATACATTCGAGACAGCAGGCTACCGACTTCAATATGTCAAAAATAGAAAGCATGTGTGTTTATGAAAATGATTATTTTGACGACGACACGACTACATGGCTGCAGGTTGTTGTCTGCGCTTATTTTGTCGTTGTAGTCAAATTAAACTAATTTCTATTTTTGTCCATTACAAAACAGAAAAAGTGATGCTAATATAAAAAAATATTTTAAGAATAAGTGCTTAAATTTTTTTTGTTTAACAGAAAAGAATTGGCTTGAAATAAGAATATTAACTAGGCTTAACACCAAATTGATATTTAAATAATTTTTTAGTATCCTTGAAAGAAGTTCTATAGGAAGATGTTTTCCCTCCAACGCTATTAGCTTAGGAGTTATAGGTCTTAACTTTATCCATATCTCTTTAGATATAAAATGAATCTATAAAATATGAGAATCTTTAGAAAATACTTTAAAGTGTGTTTCAAATGATATTTGAAACAAACCGATTATACAATTAAGAGGGAATTTCTTATATTCATACTCCGGCTTTATCTTTTATTTATGTCGATATACCAATAATTATTAAAGCCTTAAGCTTCGTACAGGCGATGGTCAGATCTTACAATATTGGTAAGCAGCGTTGCTTAAGTTGCATTAAAATTGGCTAAAATGACTTACAACTGTATGAACATTGTAAGCTCATTTGTATTTGCAGAAGTGCAAAATTAATGCATCTGACAATCGCACCATTATCAGAAAAATATTGCTGTTGGCAACGCCAGCTTACAATATTGTAAGATCTGACCATCGTCTCTACGAAGCTTTAGATATTTCTTTAATAAAGTTTTTCTGTATAGCGGGGTTTAGGCGTTGCGGAATACTTATTAACTATGTACATATTACAATAATTAAATATGTAACATGCACATAAATTATTATGTATATTTTTTTTCTCAAACTTTTAAATAAATTGAGTAATTTTTCAAAATATAATTTTTTAAACGATTTCTGTATGACGTGCTAAATTCCAATTTTTCATATTTGATAAATACACTGAAATTTATTGTTGAGGGAAAACTAGCTTCTATGCGCATTTCACTGGTTGCTTAGGCCAGCTCATCAGGAAACCTTTTCCTAAGATTTTAGGATAAGCTAAAAATATTATACGAATAAAACCCTAAAGCGAATAAGAATTTTAAACACTCAAAGTCTTACTTGTAAGTAACAATATCAAAGCTTAAACAAAACACCAACAATAAACAGTGAGTTTATCTTTTCTTTCATCCCCCTACAATTGGTTGGGTTCTTTCCGACTCGAATTCTAGTTGTAAGTGGGTAAAAAGAAAAAACAAAATTAAAAAACAAATTGTTTCATTCTATTGTCTTCGTAAGAAAACAAGAAAAAAAAACCAATTTTTTGTTTAATCTGCCGTTAAAATTATATTGTTTATTAGTTACAAAAACAACAAAATTAAAATATTTAAATTTTTTTTTTAGTAAATTCATTTGTTGATAATCTTAAATAAAGTTTGTATAAGAGCTTGCAATTATGCATGTTTTTCCATTTTATAAAAGTAAAAAAAAAAAAAAAAAAATAGTAGCACCACTGAAATATTAAGACATAATAAACAAAAACAGCTGTTTGTATTTTATCAATTGTAGCTGCCGTCTTCAACATAATTCAGTAGCTGACTACACGACTAAAATTTCAGCCAGCAGCATTTGTAGTATGGTCAAAGACTATAAATATATAAAGATGTTGCACTTGGTACATTTGAAATTTTCAAAAATGTTGAGTTTCTTACTGATAAGGGGGGGGAAGTAACAAGAAAGCAAAAACTTCGTGCTCACATTCAGAGAACTAAAGAGAGCAAGAAACCACATGCATTAATACAAACACACGTTTACTGTTTTTGCCAGCCAAAGTGTGTGTGTATGTGTTTTTTTTTTCGTTGAAACTGGTTTTTGTTGTTTTTTTTTAAATTGATTTCGTTTTGTTTTCAAACAATTATTGTGCAAATAACCTACGTAAGAGACAATGCGTATTGTGTAATAGTAGGGTAGGAATATGTGTTTTATTATTGTAAAACTGAAACTATATCGGTTCGCACCGAACTATAATTCAATTTTATTATGTATGTACTCATTATAAGTGTATTGTATGTATAAAACGAGTGTTTATTCTTAGGGAGTGTGTGAGACGATAGTAAAATACTATTGTAATTCAAATGTGGACACTTCTGAGGTGAATTAAATTTTAATGGGGTCTATTGGAATTTTTAAAACAACACACAAAATTTGAATTATAAATGTCAAATAAAAACGCTTAAAAAATTTTTCGAACTTAAAATGAATACCTATAGAGCATCCTGCAAAAAAAATTATGTTATGGTATATATTTTCCTAAATTTTTCATTACAGTAGAAATATACAAAGTCCATTTAATCTTTATTTCTGCTCCATAAGGAAGTTTAATAGAAAGTATTTACGTTGTAGTCCATTCAGCAATATAAGCACATTTAACATCTATCAGCGACTAGAACAATCAAAAGTAAAGCAAATTATAAGCATTATATCCACATTAACCTAAGTTTTTTTTTTTTGAAGTTACAAACCGTATCAAAGAACTAAGAAATGAATAGCTTAATTTTTCTAATCAACTGTCTACTAGATCGCCCGGTGGCGGAAATTTGACCACTTGACATTTACTTTCGAAAGAACTTGGGCGTTATACAACAAAAACGTACACATTTTAAAAGAACGTAAATCTTTGTACGTGTGTCTGCAAGATAAGTTAAAGCGCTTTTCAACCACATTAATTCCAAATTGCAAATCTACACAAAAATACCTTTAAAACGATATGAGTTTTATTAAAATCGGTTGACGATAAGATACTTAAACATCAACTTGAAAAAAGTTGCTTCCATATATATATATATATGTTTGGCAACATATTTTTATCCCTAGAAGGATTAACATCTGTTATTTAATTGCAGTTTATTTCGTTGACTTATCTATAAATGTGGTATAATACCGGAGTCCCATATTTTGAATATACTCTTCTTTATCGTGGTATACAATGAAAAAAAAAATCTCGCTATTTCCTACCCTATATATTAATTTTACTTATGAGCCCTTCACAAGTGTAATGGTTAAAAATTTTAACTTTTTATAAATCGATGTTAATCAATGATTTGTAGGTATTTAAATTTTTGTCCATGTGTAATGCTTCCGTAATAATATGAGGATTAGTAAATCACATCTCCATAAACAGTAATCAACATCTCCATCCTGTGCTTATGTATATGTATGTACATTAGAATACAACCAAATTTTTGGCATAGTACCACGGAGCAGAGATGTTAACTTTTATTTTTTAATTACCCTCCAAAAATTACCGTTTTTGAGACGAAATTACCGTACGCAAATGTTTTTAATAAAAGCATTAATGTGCTGTTTCCAAACGACAGGCGATTGAATGTGTAGTAAAATTTATATAAAAAGCACTCAGTCCATCCCATCGCCTTCATTTGGAAACAACAGATAAGAGCAGTATTCATAAACAATTTATTTAAAATTTAAATGTGTTTTAAGAAAAATTTAAATGGAAATTTTTGTCTTAAAATACAATTTTAACCAAAATTATTGTATATTTTATGAATACGGCAGTAAAATAGTTGTGAATAAAATAGGTACATATATTCATTCAATTCAAAATATTTTTATTTAATAGGCTTAGCATACATATGTATGTGAAGAACATTAAAAAAAATTCATTTAAATTTATTCATTCATTTAAATTTATACTTTAACTGCCTGTTTAACGATTTCGAACGTAGACGTTCGCATAGAATTTTATATTGAAATTATTTTTAAAACTGAGTGTTTTTCATATAAATTTTCTATGCGAACGATAACGTTCGAAACCGTTAAACTGGCAGTAAAAAAATAATTTTTGAATTGTTATAGTCACAAGAAAAATCAATCCAACCGTACTTAGACCAAGGCAAATTTTTAAATTGAAAATCACCTCTTGAAAGCGAAAATTATAAAACCTTCATATTTATGTAAGTATATGTATTTCAAAAATCCAAATTTCTTTAAATTACCGTATTTTGAATAGAATTACCTTGCTACCTTTTGCGGCCCAAAATTACCGTAAAAAAGGGTAATTACCGTACGGTTAACATCACTGCCACGGAGTCGCCAAGAATGTTTTTGTAATGAAAACACCTGTCTCCCGTCGTTTTGCGAAAAAAAACCGCGATGAATTGTAAACCTTAGGAAAATTTTTAAATCTAAAGCAGTGGATAAATTCCAAAATAGCATTTAAGTGATACGTATAGGAATATATACAAATATCAGGTGTATATTTTTTAAAATTTCCGTGAGATAAAATGGTTGTTTTCAAACTTCCACCCGATCCCTGCGTGAACTTTTTTAACAATCCGAAAAAATTATCAAATTAGTTATTAATAACTTTTAATGTTCTACACGACAATACTAAGCCGTTTTTGATATTCGCAAAAAGTGTTAAAAAGTAATAGCCCTAATGTACATACGTTATTCTCCGCAAAGCAAAAAGAATATATTTAAATTTTGGTATAATTTACGCAGTACTCAACAATAAAGATTTTATTATTTTAATTGCTTAATCTTGTAAAAATATTTTTGCAGACCTTTATAAGAATTTTACAAACTTCAAAAAGTAAGACGGAAGGAACACACAAACTTTCAAAGCCTGATTTATTTTCATAATTTGTAATAATACTTTGTTGTAATAATAAATGAAATTGGATTTTTCGTCGGAAATAATTTAATGATTTGTAAAATAATACAATTTCAATATATAAAATTTTAAATTAAACTTTGTCATACATTTTTAAACAAAAAATATATCAAATTTAAAGAAATTACAGGCGGAAAATTATTTTGATTATCATCCAATTCACATTAACAATACTTGTGAGTTTTTTATTACTAACACAATTACAAAAATTGTGAGTTTGATAAGGCAGTTTAATTTGTGGCAATGCCAAGATAATTAATCTTTTTAGAAAAATTACCATTCTTTAAATTTGGATAATAACAGTATTTAAACTTCGGTGCGAATCCATATATTTTCATCTGTACAACAATAAAACACATATTCTTACCCTACAATTACAATTCGGTCACATTTGCTTTTACGTAAGTTAGTTGCACATAAATTCAATGAAAACAAAACTTCTTTTATTACTTAAATGTGTCTTCAACGAGAAAAACAAGACTTCATTTAGTTTGTTTATATGTATGTATGTACATACACACATATTTTTAAATTGTCATGTGTATACATACACACACGCGTGCACGCACATATACGCTGATAGATGAGAATTAAAAGTTCTCTGAGAGTAATAATTATTATTCTCAGAGTTCTCTAAAAATCAAAGTGGCAGTAGTAGTACTGCCATTCGACAAATTTAGCACTGGCCGTACAATGTATGGCAGTGGCACATCTTTATATATTTATAGTCTTTGGTATGGTGTTCATGTAGCCTACTGTCTCGAATGTGTTTAATGCATCACACGGCATCAAAATCTCAATGTAGCGAATGTAGCGTTTGTTACGCAGGATTTGCCCATATTTGGTAGTTACGCCTTTTTGCTAACGATAAATTTACTGCGATATTCATAATTAATAATTTTTTTAAAAAAATTTCAAATGTAGAATTTATTTAAAAACAAAATTTTCACAAAATATAGCAGATAGTGTTTATTTATAAAAAACGTATGTTTTTTAAACAAATTTAAAATTTTGTATTATTAATGAACCGGAACGAATATGAGCAATACATAAAAATTACGATTAATTTGTTATAAATATATCAACTTTTATTTTTTAATAATTTTTAAATTTTTGGTTGACAAATAACGATAGTTTATAATAGTTTATATTTAGCTTGATATATAACAATTATTTCTTGATACATATTCAGTCATATAAAACGAATTTTTGCAATATATAATGGCTTATAATAATTCGATATAATTTTAGTATTTTTATACGATGAGGCAACAAAAAACTGATAACATGATCTTAATTCAGAGCTTAAAATGAAGTTAAATTTTGTTAAATCCGTTTTAATGTCCCACAAAATTAAAATAAAAAGTTTTTTTTCCTCATTACTTTAATTTTCCATTATACAATTCCGTAATATTCCAATAGTAAATACATTTCTTGCAATCGTATCGTTTTGGCAGAAAATTTATTAAAATTAATGAAAAGGGTGCCCTGGTAGGCTAGTTGGTAGTGAGCCAGTCTATCAGTGCGAAGGTTCCGCTAGAGACTCTGGTCAGTTCACTACGATAGGTTGAAGGTCTAAGTTACTATTGCTCAGTTAATAAAGTTAGAATATAATTAATAAGATTTTGTTTGTCGTGCTTAATTCCGCATTTTCATTCTTGATAAGTATACTGAAATTTATTGTTGGAGGATTAGCTAATTCATATGAGCATTTTACTGGTTGCTTAGGCCAGATCATCAGGAAACCTTTTCCGAAAAACTTAAGAAAAGCTTAAGATACCCATCTATGTCTCATATTCGAGTCTTTTTTGACTTTTCAGCGCGATTAAAATACCAGAATATGCGGTCATTTTCTGATCATAAATGATATTTTTGTCGAGAGAAAATGTGACTCTTCTTGAAAAGTCATTTATGATTGGATTTTTTTTTTTATCAGTATAGAGACATTTTCGACTCTTTTTTAATAGTTTTTGGTATTTAATTTAAAATCAAATCAAACATTTTTAAATCATAAGCTCGAGTCATTTTTGTGTCGATTTTTAAGCGTGAAAGTGATTAATCAGTTTTTAATCATCAAAACTACTCAAAAAAGACTCATACCAATGATTTTTGAAAAACGATATTCTAAATGTTAGCAAGGTATTAGTTGGGGTCTTCACCTGACAATTTTTTGTCATAATAAACGTCAAACTTCATATAAAGAAAACGCTGACAAAAATTTTTAGATTTTTTTTATATAGACTTTGACGTTTGGCATGACAAAAAATTGTCAGGCGAAGACCACATGTTAGATAGTTAAAATATAATTTGTAATTGTGTTGGTAACTCTCAACCCAGCTAGCATTTTGTATCATAATCGAATATTTTAGGAACCATTTTTCGATCATATGTATGTAAATGATACTCTCGTTGTGAGAAAATGGTACCCCACCGATGAATCTTCTCAAAGAATCATTTGTGATACAATTTGCTGATTCATTTTTGAACATGTGAATGAATCATATGTGAATCCTTTTTCAATCGCTCTATTAATAAATCAGTTTTTAATCATCAAAAGTGATTTGAAAAGACACATTTATGTGATTTTTACAAAAAATTAATTTGGGTAATCATAGCTGGGAATAAATAAAAAAACTAAATTTATTTATTTATTAAATTTCAGTAACCTAGCCTATTGGCCGTAATCGGCTTACAAATTTCTACTTAATAAAATTAATGAAGTAAATCAAACGTTTTCCAAAATTATATTTGAATCCGATTATTTCACAAAAACAATCGTGCGGTGGTGATGTGATATTAGTAAAATGTTAATGTTTTGTACTCTAAGATATCACAAATTTTAAAAAAGTAATCTGTTGGGTCAATTTTTCATCAAAAATTTAAAATTTACATATTTATACTTCTCAATTTTTTTTAACTACATTTCAGAAGCCATAAACAAGATCGCAAATGCCAACTGAATAAATAATTTTTTTTTTGAAAACGATTTACTTAAACTTTTTATTAAATAGATTTGTAATGAATTAAAAAAGCTTTATTTAATTAAACTCTATTCTTTAGCAGTTGTATGTACGTACGTATGTCGATTTTAATTAAACGGAAGTGTTTTATTTAAAATTTATTCTTAAATTTTTTATGGAATAACAAGGTTCGTTAGCAGGGAGTGTTGGATTGAGGCTACTATGAATAAAATATTAAAAATGCGATGCCTAATACGATATCAAAACAGTATCAGTTTTAAGTTTAAGGAGAATACGAATGCAAATTTTTTTTCTATAAGTATTAACTTTATCATGTGTATTGATTACACTGTGCAACAAAAAAAACCAGCCTCAACACTTGCAACGCGAAATGAAAGTATACTACTAGTAGAGCAAATCTGCCAAAGGGATTTAAAAAGTTAGCTCGGGTTCCCAAAATATGGGCCCCTACAATTTTTGAATTTTTTGAAAAGGCGTTTGGTATAAGTCAAGAAAAATATACTTAATGTACTTCTGAGCTAAAAAATAATTTCAGATGTGTTCAGTATAAACGTATGGCCATTCTTTTCTTAACTCTCTAACTCTCATTTTAAGGGGTCGTTTTTGTCCTTTTATGCAACTCTTACACAAAAGTATACTAAAACGGCAATTTAGAGGGTTAAAGTGTTCTACGAATATTTTAGTATATTTTTTTTGGACTTATACCAAACGCCTTTTCAAAAAATTCAAAAATTTTAGAAGCACATATTTCGGGAACCCGAGCTAACTTTTCAAAACCCTTTGGCAGATTTGCTCTACTAGTAGTCTACTTTCATTTCGCGTTGCAAGTGTTGAGGCTGCCGGCGATGACCCGCATTTTGTTGCACTGTGTTATCATATGAGTAGATTTAACTTTTAGCTTAAGTTTTTTGTACCCTTCATCACAGGTGAAAGGGGTATATATAAATTTTCCATTCCGCTTGTAATTTAGACAATAATAAACACAGACCCTATAGAGTATATTCTGAATGCTGTGACAAAGGTGACTTATCGATGTTGGTCCGTTTTATGGTTAAAATGGGTTTGCCGAAGACCCCAGATATGATGGGAATAGGGGGATCGAATGGTCCATTTCGTACCTGGCTGCGTATAAGCAACCCAACAAACACAGAGGTTTGATTTAAAATTGAAAATGGTTTAATATCAAACCAAGCTAAAGCTATTTTCACACCTATCAAATATTTGACATTTTAGACAAAACCACTAGTTTTATTAAAATATTTTTTGCTTTTGCAAAACATTTGCTTGATCAAACATCATTTAACATTTTCTAAAATGCCGATTTTTCCAATTTTTTTAAATGCCGATTTTTCCAAACATTTTTTTCAAGAAATCGACTTTAATAATTTTCTATATAACTAACTGACATATTTTTTGTACGTATGTTTCTGTTCCTTGAAAAACTAAAAAATGTTGTTCAAAAATGGCAAAGAAAAATTTTTTCCAAATTTTGGTAAAAAATTTATAAATTACTACAAAACAAGTAAAAGTGCTATTACATTCGTCTAAGCCAAATCTTAAATACTCTTCACCATGGTGCCAAAAGAACAAAAGGTTATATAAATACCGTTCTTTAGATATTAATAAATCTATTTTGTACCACGCCCACTTCCGCCCACATTGTGTCGGATGCTGTGTATCAACAACCAAGATGCTTGTTCTAAATTTGGAAACTTTTGCTCCAGATATATAGGACGGGCATCCTTATATCAACTTCGCTGTACATCTGTGTCTTCGATATGTGTAAAAAAACTTCAGCCATTTATGGACCGATCTGGCTGAGTTTCTAAAGCAAATTTTTACGGAGTGATATAAATATATGTATAACAACCTAGTCCTCGTCATTTTATAGGGTCTAAGGTCTATATCGTAGAAATTACAAGCGAAATGGCAATGTTATACATATATACTAAATATATATTCCATTTTACCTTCGGTGAAGGGTATATAAATCAAATTTTTGAGATCTAAATATAATTTCAGAATATTTTAGCTTACAATTTTATGGTTCGATTTTATTTTAAAAAAAATGTTAAATAAAGCTCTAAAAATATTGCTTTTTAATACTATAAGGAAGGGTAAACAAAATTCGGCAAAGCGGAAAACCGCACTCTTACCATTTTTTTTTAATTAAATATGTACAACAGGTTTCATTGAACATTTATACAAAAATGATTGCATGTTTTTCTATTTCATTTAAATATTTATAGAAAATGCTAATTATGTTTTGTTTTATTAAATTCCTTGATTTTATTATTTCTCTGTCTATCTTTCTTTTTTTTCAATTTCAGCAATGACCAAGAGGGCAAACTTTTACTACATAATCTTTCTAAATACAATCGTCCCTTAAAAATTAAGTTCCCTGAAATGCTTAAGTTAATGAATCAATGTGAAAGGGTCGATAAACTAACATATGCTGCCCGCAGTGTTGGTAAATCATCAGATACAGCGGTCTCAACTTCTAACTCGCAGAATAGTGTGGCCTTGAATTTGGCTGCAAATATATTTCCAAAAAGTCCTCTGTCGATTTTGAGTGGTATTATACCGGGTAAGTTTGATGCTTTCTATTTGAAGATTTTTTATTTTTACGCGTTTTTTATATTTGTGGTTATTCCAAAATACGCGTCGAAGAAAGTAAAATCCAGTAGGTGAGTAATATGAAAATTTTACAAATTAATGTGTACGCGAACGCATTTCAGTAAAATCTTGTACAAATTTGTACAAATTTTGGGGTAAACGAACGCAGCTATTTACATGAAAACAAAAACAAAACAAAACCAAATTGACAAAAATTGTTTTTGTTTTTCATACAAAATTTACAGTTTCTAAAAGAGAAAGAAACGCGTTACAACTCTAGCGTTAATTTTATTTTAGAAGTGCATAGATAACAAAATCAATTTTCATCACTTTGGTTTGGTTTTGTTTTCATGTAAATGTTCACTTCTTCGACGCGTATTTTGGAATAACCACGATTATTTTCACAACATAAGTGTGGCAGCCTTGTTGTTTTTGTTAACCTTTATACATAGGTATCAAATTTTACAGTTATATTAAGCATAATACAATGTTGCCAAGTATGACAAAAATAAAAGATTACGCCATTCCAAAAGAAAAAGTTGAAATTTTCTGGACATGTCGGACAAATGACTCCACGTAAAATGCATTCCTATTAGCTGATAATTTCAAGCTGGAAAATTCAAAATAGTTGTTGTTTAATTAGGGCTGCCAACAATTATAAATTGCATACATATCGTGGAGAATTTTAGACTTGGCAGCCCTTGTCATGAACAAACTACGTATCTAACGGTAAATCATGCGCATGGCGTAACATATATTTTATCATATATGTTACGCCATATATGATAAAATGATAAAATTCAGTCGGAACTGAGTGTTGTTAATAGAAAATTTTTATGCGAACGTTAACGTTCGAAATTGTTGAACAGATTATTTAATTTGAATTAAGCGAACGAATTCTTCTAAAACTGATTAACAAAATGACTTTTTCCCCTAATATTCGGCATGAATGTCGATATTGTACCGCAGTCACTTAGATCACTTCGGCCTGTTATTGCAGTTATTGCTGTTGTTCTTTTGATCTTTTATAGCTTTTATTTCAACAAAATCAATCACTTCTATCGTGAGTAAAAAGTAAACAGTTTTTTTCCCTAGAAATTTTGCTTTTCCACATACATTTTTTGGAATAAAGGAGCAGATTTTAGGGGAAATTGTATTCACGATAAGCGTGAATACGTATGTTTTATATAGTATAACACAGTCTTAAAACAGGGTTTCAAGTATTTAAAACTCGAAATCTATTTCGATAATATTCTTTACTTATGTTCCTAACACCTATAGGTTTCATTTACTATAAGCTTTGCACTATGGTGTGTCAAATTTTTTTCCTGAATCTACTAATGAATTCTACGAAGTGATTTTTAAGTTTCAAACAAAACCTTTTTTTCTTCCAGGGACGAAATGGTGTGGAACCGGTGATATTGCTGAAACCTATAGTGATTTGGGTACTGAAACCAATATGGATCGGTGCTGTCGTCAACACGATTTATGTCCGGTTAAAATAAGGGCATATCAATCTAAATACGATTTAACCAACGATTCTCTATATACAAAGTAATAATAAAAAAAGCATATACATTTTTACTCTAAACCAGCGTTTAAAAAACTGCAGTCAAAGTAGAAAAAATGCTATTTCTTCCACTTCTTCATTTGTCATTGTCTAAAAAAACTGTTGCTTTTACTTCTAATTCATGAAATGTAAACAGTCGCTATCAAGCCAACTCAAAAAGCGAAAAGATGTTTTTTTCGACAGGTTTTGATTTCGACTGTAGTTTTTTAAACCCTGCTCTATACATATAATGTGTATCATTAAAAAAATAATAAAATGTCTTCTTTCTTTCCTTAGATCGCATTGCATTTGCGACGACATGCTATTTTCCTGCTTAAAGAAGACCAACACATCAGCTTCACAACTTATGGGTTCAATCTATTTCAATTTGGTGCAAGTTCCCTGTCTGGCAGGCGAAAATAATCGTTATCAATTTAGAGCAGCCAAGGAAGGCTTTTAAGCGGCTAAATACTTGAATCTCTTTCTAAAAGTGCTCTAAAACTTGTATATATAAAATTTATTATCTAATTTTTAATTGAACTAGTTAAATCCTTATACATAATTTAATTTTCCATATTATTTTTTAAAAAGACAAATAATTGTTTGGTTTAAGAAACTCTTGTGTGCTCTGTATTTTTAATTTAATAAAAAAGAGATAAAATAATTTATGTTAAGCGGTATGGCCACACATCAAACTGCCTCATCAAACTCAAATTTTTGTCATTGTGTTAGTAATAAAAAAACTCTGGTATTTTTGGGCCTCGAGTTCACGAAAAATATTTGTTGGTCCGTGCAATGAGTCGTTTACCTTTTAGGTGAGAAAACATCAATGAGTGCCTTGAGGCACCCTTGGGTATTCCCTGGCGCTTAAAAATGCAAGTGCAAGCTTGAAAAACTCAATTCACTCACACCCAGCGGGAATACTTACTTCAGCCCTTTTTAAGGCTTGCATAAAAATTTTTTTGATTTTTTTCTAACAGCTAAAGAATGCCTCATAAAAGGCCGTATCCCGTTACCATTCTTATGTACCTGCTAAAGAAGCGAGAGCGGAAGGCCTTCTCCGCAATCACAACATGTGTAAAAAAGATATAAGTATGAAATGGAGCAAGCAGGCATTGTATATCCAAAATAAGTAGTACAGGGGCCTTCTAGAAGGCATCCGTAGGAGGACAAGGGCCTTCTAGAAGACATCCGTACTCCTTCTTTTTACCGCTGGACACTTTTTCACTAAAGCGGCTCATACAATTGCAATAAAATTGTTAAATTTTATGTATTGTACAATTATATCGATATGTGATATTCGAAGGTGGCACAATATATTGTCAACAATCAAAAGACTTTTGATTTTTATTGCACAACGCAAAGAAAGTGAAGTGTGTTGGCAACATTGTACAATGCTGTTTATGTTATTCCTATTGGTTATGTTCACCTTTTTATTGAATGAATGAAACCATTGTGCGACTTATTGCATAATATAGGACAAAATGGAAATAATATGGCGAATATCATATACAATTGGGGGATTCACAAGGTGTCATAAAGTCATAAGTCTTAAAGTAATAGAATGAAAAAATACGACTGTTGTGAAGAACCCCTCATAACTGCCCGTCTATACCAGAGATAATTATTGCGACATATATTGCAGTAAACGTCAAAATTATGTTATCTTTAATGTAGACAGCAACTTTTTGTACATATTTATTGCCGGCAATTCATGTTGCAATAATTGTTAGTCCATTTTCGTTGACAATAGCAATAATGCTATCATAAAACGTAAAATTTGGTTGTCAATTGAAAAAAAAGAAAAAAATAGAAGCAAATTGCGTGAGAAAAAAAATTAAATTTGTGAAATGGTAGCAAATTATAATTTTAGAAAAAGAATTAAATTAAAGAACTTAATAAACACTAAAATATAACTACAAAAATTATTCTTATTAATATAATTTTTTTCTTATTCGATCTTTATTATTTAAATTTATATTAATTTGTTTAAGTTTGAGTTGTTTTTATATAAAAATATAAATTTTATCTCAAAAAAACAAAAAATTTAATAAAAATTAATATTTTTATATAAAAAAAGATTTTAAGCTTAAACAAATTAATGTACATTTAAAAAATATACCTTGGACTCAACTTTAGTTACATTTTTAAAAAAATTTTAGTTACATTTTTGTTCTAAAAATGAAAGGAAAATATTTGAAATACTTTAGAGAGAAAAAAGATAGAAGAAAAAACCAAATTGTTTCTCTGATTGTGAACGAAGCTTAATATTAATCTATATCTATATTATATGTATATAAAAAGAAGTGTACATGTTGTTGTCACCACTAACTGCGAAAACGGGTGGACTGATTTTAACCAACATTTAAGGGTACGTTAGGGAAAGTCTGTAGATGGTTTATGTGAAGTTTGCACGAAATCGGCCCAGTGGTTCCGGAGATATGGCATTTAGATTTTCCTATATATTATTCCCATACAAATATCAACAAAATGCCCTCCATTGAGAACTCCTCCGAAACGGCTTGACTGATTTTTATGAAATTTTGTATGTGTATAGGTTAGGTATAGGTATAGGTCGTAGAGTAGATTTTATATCGCTAGAGGGCGCAAAATAGGGCATAAGCTCGCCCTCCCTATATATTCTTAGCTAATCAACAGGTGTTCTTAAAAGTTGGCATGCAGACACTGTTACATTTGAAAGAAAATAGACAATGAAATAGGGCAAGAGGGGTAAAAGCTCCCCCTCCCTAAATCTGCTTAACAAATCGACCGATTTTCTTGAAATTTTGCAGGAAAATAGTGCAACATCTGTAAAGAACTATTATTTAGGGCGTGAAATAGGGCAATAGGGGTAAAAGCTCCCCCTGCCCATTCTTTTAAACTAATCAACCGGGTTTCTTAAAATTTGGTATGCAGACACTGTAACATTTGAAAAAAAGAGAATAGGGTGGAGATAGGGCAATAGCGGTAAAAGCTCCCCTTCCCTATATCTTTTAAAGTAATGAACAGGGTTTCTTAAAATTTGGCATGCATACACTGTAACATCTGAAAGGAAATTGGGAGTGGGATGTGAAATAGTGCAAAAAGGGTAATAGCTCCCCCTCACAATATCTTCTTTACTAATCGACCGATTTTTCGGAATTTCGCAGGCAAATAGTGTTACAGCTGAAAAGTACTATAGCTTCTAGTTTTTTTTATTTAGGGCGTGAAATAGAGCAAGAGGAGTAAAAGCTCCCCCTTGCTAAATCTTCTTAACTAATCAACTGATTTTCTTGAAATTTGACAGCCAAATTGTGTAACATCTGGAAAGAACTATAGACTGTAATTTTTATTATCTTCTTAATTAATCAACCGGTTTTCTTAAAATTTGGCACGCAGACACTGTAACATCTGAAAGAAAAAAGTTATATGGCAAAACAACGTTTGCCGGGTCAGCTAGTAAATTATATATTGGACGTCAGTACAACTTTTGTGAAGAGTGCCTTGAGGCTTATGACTTTTTTAAATTTTGTAGAAATTTTATTATTTATAAAAAAATCAAATTTTATTTAACTTTACATCATCTTTTAAATGAAGTTTGATGCAAGTGAGCACAGTCACCCAGCATCCACCAGACTATTTTCCGGGCTTTACTGAAGTACCGAAACATTTCGACTCCCTACCAAACAGAGAAATCGACCTCAGTCCAACGTTAGACAAATCGTCCAAACATGGCAATACCAGTCTACCAAAACGCCTCATCCTAATAGCCCCGAGAGCGGGACATCCGCAGTGAAAATGAAACACCGTCTCCTGCTTCCCATGACAACTTCTACAGTAGACATTGCAACACAGAGCAATCCTTATCGCATGCGTCCATATCTTCCAGTGACCCGTCATGACCGATATCATTGTTCTAATTTGGTCCCCACCGAGACCAAGCAGCACGCGAGTTTTCCCCGGGTCAGTCAGGCCATAAATTACTGCCCATAAAGCGGTGCATGTTCATAACTGTGAACATGTCGTCTAAGAGAAGATCATGTAATTTGACGCCGTTAGCCCTTTTTTGTGGGACTTCGTCAAAGAACGTGTCTACGCGTATAATCTTCTAAAGTAGGAGTATTTGAAAACCAAACGGCATCGGTATCGCCGATATTTCTTTTTGGATATCGGTATCACATTGCAAAAAAGCGTATCTCTACATCCCTAATCAATATAATTAATCTTAAGCTCGTAACATAGTTTTGTTTTGGCTGGCCCATGATTGCCTATTGAGGTACACTCTCAAACATTTAATTTTAAATGTTTTGGTGTAGGGTATCATATGGTCGTGCTTATTCGACTATACTTTCTTACTTGTTTTTTTTTCTTAAGTTAAATAAGAACTTAATCAATTTTAATTAGAATAGAATTAATTTATTTTTTTAAACAAGATATTTACGTGTTACAAAAGGAGCAACTAAAAGGCTTTTAAAATTAAACGTTAAATACAATTTGGAAGAATTTAAGTTGATTTTTTTATGATTTTCCACTTTAAATACATAAATTGCACGCACATTCACAAGAAAAAAATTTAACAATTTAACTTAAATACAATAACTTATAGAAATTTTATTAAAAAAAAAAACATAGAAGTAAGAAAAAATTAATTTGTTTCCTTTAAACAACAACAATACATATGTATACATAGAAAAGTTTTATTCATTACAAAATTAAATAATATTTATTTGCATTTTCTTTTAAGTTTACTTTAAATTTTAATTTAGAAAAGTCTTTTTGTTTTTAATATTTTCTTTCAATAATTTAAATTTTTAGTTCTCCTTAAAGAAATTTGACTTAGAATATGCTCGCTACATTGGGTCCTGTCGAAGTGGTTGGCACTGTTTGTGGTGGGGGTCTGTCAATGTCTTGATAACTGCGTTGTTGTGTGTTTGTTGTGGGAAAGACCGAACCAGTGGTGCCGCCACGTGTATTAAATTCACGATACAACAAAATGACACTAATGGGTCTCAAGATGAGATTAATAATGGCAAATGTAATGGCCCAGGCATCTGTAAAGGGGGAACATTTAATAATTTTTAAAGAATAGATTATTTGAAAACTTACTCATTCCACCGACATGTAAAATAATGCTGACTATATCGAAGAATATGCTGCTGGTATCTATAACGAGTGCCTGTATTACAATAAAAAATAAAATTGATTATTTAAAATCACATAGGCGGAACATTCAGAGATTTAAATGAATAAAAGGAATTAATTGTTGGGCAAAACATTTAAAGTGATTTAAATGTATTTTTTTTTTATTTCGTGTTATTTTATAAAATCAGTCTGTTAATCTTTTTGTTTTTAATTTCTCTTAAGTGCTCAAGTTGTTATTAAAATGAGATTTACTAATTTCATAAAATTCTATATCGATTTTCTTTTGGTTTTTTGTTTTATTTTCTTAAAATTTGCGTGTTTGTACCCTTTTTGGCAGTTTCGTTAGGCATTTGAAAAGGTGCAAGAGTTAAGTTATTTCACACCATTTTCAATTACATAATTATAATAGTATGCAGAAGTAGGAAAGAACCTTTTAAACATTTTTAAAAATCAAGGTTGGCAGCCGATACCGTTATTAATACCGATGATACCGCTTAAATTCCGTTAAAAATTGAACACCGGTATTGATACCGATACCGAAATAACAAAAAGTTAAATACAGGTATTGAACCGATACTGAAATTCGTTTCGATCGTAGCACAAGGGTTGAAAACTATAATTTATTTCTAGTTTGCGAAATTGAAATTTTTTAAACAAATATAAATTTTGCAAATATAATAAAATTTTTACAATATTTAAGAGAAAAATCCCTTTGATAATTGCCACCTAGAAAAGAATTTTTCTTCCAAGACGCTTAGACCCATTGTAGGTTTTTTTAACACTCTTGTTTGGTTAATAAAATTGTAAAATCGATAAACCTATACCGTTATAAAATTTTCTATGCATGCAGGTATACCGATTTGGGAAGCCCTGAGGTGTAAAATAGTACCTGAAAAGATAATCAGACTCATTAAGGATCTGTATAATAACGCCTAACGCTACATATCCCATGCCGGTGATCTTAGTAAGCCTAGGTTGCGTTTTATTTCCACTGCTATGTAATGTGATGGGAAACATGGCGATGCGGAACTCTATGACAGGGCGACGGCTTATCATGAAGTCTGTCTGGCAACCTAGGCGACGTTTACTATACAGGTGAAGTGTGCCAAGAAAGAATTGTTTGCCGAACGCACGGCTAAGGCTAACTTACAAGTCAACATTGGCAAATCCTAGTCTATGCGCATCAACTGTTCAATCGTTAAAATTTTTACCTTTTGAATGAAGCCTTCGAAGATGTCACATGCTGCTGCTAATTGGGGCATTTCTAATCTTTCGGCATTTTAAATAAAATCTAAAGATCTCGTCGTAAATAGTCGCAGGAAAATCAGTGTTTTCAACATTAACGTCAAACTGGTTCTTTTCAATGTTTGCAAGACACGGAACCTTTCCAAACGCAAATCCCAAAACCTGTAAGAATTCGTCAGCCGATGTCTCAGACGCATTCTCTACATTTTTTTTAAACAAATAACATCACCAATATCGACCTAAGAATCGAAGCCGACAAACGCCGTACGAAGTGGGAATTTAAAAGGAGGGACACAACATGAGAAAGCCAACGCATGATATTACAAGGCAATACATCCAATATAATCCTCAGGAATTCAGAAGACTTGACATGGAGACGCCAAATCGAGAAGGAACTACGTGACTAAAACGTTTAGTGGGGCAAATGAAGCGATTAACATGAATGGAAATTTTTGTGAGGCCCTTTGTAACAGCGGGAATTAAAAGATTAAATATATACCGATAGCGATTTATTTAAAATACCGGTTTCAAATAGCAAATACTTTAATAACGAAATTCGTTTTGGTTGCCAACATTGTTAAAAATTTCTTTTTTATAATATCTCCGAATATCTGAGAATGGTAAATTGTTTATGAGCGCCCAGGAGTCGTTATTGTCCTTATCAATCAGGCCGACCTTATTTGTATGTCTTTGGGTATTTTGAAATAGATTTTATTATAAAACTTTAGAGCGAATGCTGGGAGCTTCTGATTTCTATACGACGATTGACAATTTTGAGAAGTCATTATAAATCTTGAATTTCAAATGTAGGGTTTACAATAGAATGCGTTTCAAAAACTAGTGTATTTGCCACAAAACGTTTTTAACTATATGGATTTCCAGTAAATTCCAAGAATTTTTTAAATAAGTTTCACATGCGCTCCACTTTTGCTCTATATTGTTTTTCAGTGTTGCCAAACAAAGTGAACGGTCTAGTTTTGATCGAGGCGAATTGATGCATCAGATGGCGGCGATCCTACAACTAGTATGTACAACAGTGTAGGTAAGTAGGTATGTAGATAGGTAAAAAGAATGGTGTAAGGTTAAGCTCCACACTTTCACTAAGAGACCAATACGTGACGTGGAAACTATTGGTTGGAAAAACAACCCTTCTCAGCCCTACATAAGCCCAGCTCCCAGCAGCCAGTTATAAGGGCTATAACGAACTATAAGCCAACTTAGCCTGCTATTCTGTAACATAGGACAGTAACACAGAATATGGTCAACTGTCTCTATCTCGTCTGTGTTCTCGCACAGCCTATATAAGTCCAATAACTCAAATTCCAGTAACACCGCCCTCCTGCCTTTCATGCTGTGGCTCGTGATAATTCCTATCACGGCCCTAAAGAAGACCTTATTCCTGCCTAGTTTTAAATAGAATCAGTCGTCCTGAAGATTGGCCATAACGTCCACGATACTCTGCAGTCCATTATATTCGCCTAGGCCCGGTTAGTCCCGCTCAAAATCCAATCCCTGACCTTCCTCAGATAGAAAGCTAGTGGAGATCTGACTGCCTCTTTACGGTTAGAAACAATTCCAGTGCTTCCCTTAGAGCTCTTATAAAACCCTCCACTAGCTTGGAACTCACAAAAAAAAGTAGTTTTCCGATTTAACGAACCTTCGATTTAGTGAACATCGCATTTAACGAATACCCAAATTTTTTCTACTGAGTACCTTATATAACGAACAAAAATTTTTATTTTGTACTCGGTATAACATACAAATGTAAAATTAAATATAAAACATAATTGCTACCACAAAAATAACTAAAAAAGAATGTAAATAAAAATGTACCGTTAATTTTCTTCTTTTGACGGATTTGTTTAATAGCATTTCAGAGTCAGGTGTGTGAAGTAATTTGTGTTAGAAACATCAAAGGTAAAAGAAATAGATTGTTCTTAGCGGATAAAGTTAAAAACCAGTAATTTTAGGTATCGCAATAGAAGAGCTTTAAAGCAAGGTGAGTTCCCAAGAATGGAAAACTAACTTTTTCAATGGTTCCTTCCTCATGCAACGCAATTGTCATATTCTTTGTATTAACTATTAATTTTTATTAAATGGGATTAACAAAACAAAATAAGTAGCTCAAATTTAATGCTCTCGAGAGAGCTTCAAGAAGAAGCCATTAAGAGAAAGTATTAAATTACTTTATGAATTTTTCTTTTACTTAAATGTATATTAATAAAATATGTTTGTTTTCTTTTAATAAAATATTAAAAATACTACGTATACTTTGAGTTTTGAATAAAATAGAGGAAGTTATTAATTTTTAACTTAGTACTGGATATAACGAACAATTCACTTTAACGAACAGGCCTGACAACAATTAGGTTCGTTAAATCGGAAAACTTCTGTAGTCCATCAAGACCCTAAGTGCAGCTTGGCTATCTTCATATAAAGTACAACAATAAAAACACAACAATGTATTTTTATACCCACACCACATTAGTGCAGAGCAGCGTTTAAAAAAACTGCAGTCAAAGTAGAAAAACTGCCATTTCTTCCACTTCTTCATTTGTCATTAGCCAAAAAAAAAACTGTTGCTTTTACTTCTGATTTATTAAGTGTTAACAGTCGCTATCAAACCAACTCAAAAAGCGAAAAGTTGTACAAAAATTATAGTTTTTTGTTTGAGTTTTTAGTTTCGACTGCAGTTTTTTAAACCCTGATGCAGATGTTTGTTACTCCTTAAAATATTGGACCTAGACCCAGTTTCGGAGTCGATCTAACGATGTCCGTCCGTCCAGCTGGCTGGCTGGCTGTTAATGTCAATATTGTGGACAAAGTGCAGGTCGCAATTTTTTAGATCATGTGATGAACTTTGCTACATAGATTCTAATGGTCACAAGGACCAAGCCTTTTGAAATGCTCAGAATCGGCCTATTATTTTATATGGCTCCTATACAAGCTCTCTTCCGGAATAGGGTCTTTGTGCCCATAAGCCATCTTATTATGTCGGTATTTAAATATTTGACCGTAGCTCCCATAAAAATAATACTCCCGAAAATGGCTTTTAATGCCATAACTTACTTATAAATGTTGGTATTGGCATAAAAAGTTTCGGCAATAACTTTTACGATAGCTTCTTTGCCATGACGTAATGTTGCGCTAGTAGGTCTAAAATTATAAATAGGTCCCATATAACCCCCTTCCTAAAATGATTAAAAGGCGAACAAATCTCGTTTAGATAAAGATATTTAAATAATATTTGGCGCAAAGAACTTTACATGAATCTTAAACTCGCAATATAATTTTGTTCTGGCAGGTCCATGAGGTCCAAACAGGATACACTCTCGAAAATATGATTAAAATACTGTGGTGTAGGGTATTATATGGTCGTGCTTAACCGTACTTGTTTGATTCAGAGTTTTCAAGCGTAAAAATTTATTAAAAGTATATATATATTGCATATATTTTGCAAATTACTTTTTATATTTGTGAAAATAATTTTTTTACAAAAGAAAATAATAATAATTAATCGTCCTTTAAACTCCGAAATTATTTTTCTAAAATTAAATTCAAGCAAGTAATTTTGGTGATGATTTGTTTTATCAACTTTCCTAGGAAATAGTGTAAGACAAGGACCCCCAAACTAAAAATACAATAACAAGAAAAAAAAACATAACGGTAGAAATATTGTTGTGATTGCGTGAGACGGTGTTGAATTAGTTCATCAGAAACGCCTTGTTCGCGTCTTGAGTTCTTGTAAATTGTAAATAACAAAAAAGAAATTAAAAATATACAAAAAAAAATAAGTTGTTAAAAAATGTAAATAATAAAGAAAATAAATGACCAAAGAGCATAAAACGGCGCGAAGGGGATGATTAATTCATTTATATGGCCACACGCTTTAAAAGGTCAAAGTTGAATAATGAGTTTATATAAATTTGACTCTTTTGTAAAAAAAAAGAACTTGGCTATACATGTGTGTATGTAAATGAAGTTTTTGTTCTTGGTTTTTTACAAATGTACAAAAAACAAACTCGAAGAACTTTTATTAAATGTCCTTGTTAATAAATCAAATATACTAAATTTGTAGTTGATCTTATCGAATAGGATAATGAACTGTGTATTTGTTGTATGAGTAAATAATAAAGTTGTAAATAATAGTCATAGTTTTCCGGCATGCGGGCAAAGTCGTTAAAGTCTCACACACCAATCAATCCAATGTCTTTTATCGCCCCTAAGTGTGGAGTTGAAAAAAATTATAGGGATTTTTTCAGAAAAATGGTAAGTTGGTGCAATAAACACGACTTTAGGTCCTGGATTATGCTGATGACATCAGTTTATTATCACATCGTTTAACAGACATACAGCCACGTCAGAAACGGAATTCATTCCGTATTTTGGTCATTCAGAAAATGACAAAAAAAATTTTGGAATGAAACCATTTTGGTTTTCATAAACGGAATGGGAGTTTTCTGTATCTGAAAGGCCAAAAAACTATCAAAATACACTTTTTATCAATAAACACATATGTTTTCTTCGATTCCGAACGGAATTATGCTCTGTGACATGGCTCATAAAGAACAAGCTGGAAACAATTGTAAAATCTACAGCAGAATCATCTTTTAGGGTAAATGTGTCCAAAATCAAGATATTGCGCAAAAATTTGGATGTAACGCAAGAATTTAAAGTTAAGGAAAGATTCGTTAACGATGTGGATTCTTTTTGTAGTATACTAACGAAATCTGGGGGAGTCCATGCTGGAGCCATTACCAAGCTTTTGTATGTATGTATACCTGTGGTCATATGAACGAGTAGCTTAAGCCGACATAGGACAAAGTTGAGTTATTACAAGTAGAAAAGGTGTAACATTTTTAATGTATTAGGGGATTTCATGTCAAGTGACCCAACTTTTGAAATCGATGTCTTCGGATTTGGATGAAATTTGCACCAAGGCTAGTCCTATTGGATAATAGCTTACACATAAATTTTCCACATGATCGGCCAAAAAGATTCTGAGTTAGAGGGTGCAAAATGTGACATTTTGACCCCCTTAGCAAAATTTGTCTCAAGTACCTAAGATAGCTATTTTTATCAATCTTTCGAAAAACATTTTTTTTCGTTTTTTAAAAAAAATTAAAAAATTTTTTTTTTTTTAATTCAAAACTTTTTTTATATTTTTTAAAAAGGGTACTTTTTTCTTTTTGCTCAAAAGAAAGCGTATGTCTTTTCCTTTAAGGTACCGATTTTGTTGAAAATTTGTGTTCAAGCTACTTCCCAATAGGACTAACCTTGGTGCAAATTTCATCCAAATCAGAAGACTTCGATTTCAAATCTTGGGACACTTGACATGAAATCCCCCATATATTAAAATTTTTTTAAGCATTTACTTTAAGCCTTTATTAGAGTTGTTTTTAATTCTAATAAACAGACTTAAAGCAAAAAAATGCTCCAATAAGACTTTGACAAAATTGAGAGTATCTGCAATCTACAGGCTGTAAAAAAATCTTTTTTTTAAAAAACTTAATTTATATTTTCCTTAAAGAAGTTACGCATTACACCCAATTTGGGTAATTACCCACAAAGTGGCAACACTGCGCGAAACCTTTTAATACCCTCCACTACAATAAGTTGTGAAGGGGGTATACTAAGTTTGTCATTCCGTGTGAAACTTTTTTATTATTCACTTCAGACCCCATAAAGTATAAATATTCTTGCTCCTTGAGTAATTCTAAGTCGATTTAGCCATGTTCGTCTGTCTGTCCGTCTCTTGAAAACACGCTCACTTTCGAAAAACTCAAAAGAAATAAAAAAAACTGGGTTTCAAATTGCTTGTAGTTATCCTGAGCAGTTTGTGGTTGAAATCCAGCCAATTCGGTTCAGTAGGATCAGAGCTATAAATCGAAATGTGGAACCACCACTTTAAAAAATTGATAATTTTGTTACAAAAACTAGCATAAATGATTGAACAATACACGAAATGATATGAAATTTTGCAAATATTCGTTTTATTCGACTCGAAATCACACTGTGAAATTTCATGAAGATCGGTCAATAATTTACCCTAGGCACCATATAAACCCTACTCCCAGAAAACAGTTAAGTACGCCTAAAACCGTAATTAGTAACGCTATCATAACAAAATTTGGCACGTGACAGTTTTTCAAGACTAAAAATGACACTGTGCAATTTCATGAAGATCGGTCCATAATTTACCCTAGGCACCATATAAACCCTACTCCCAGAAAACAGTTAAGTACGCCTAAAACCGTAATTAGTAACGCTATCATAACAAAATTTGGCACGTCTCAGATTTTTAGGACTAGAAATGACGCTGTAAAATTTCATGAAGATCGGTCCATAATTTACCCTAAGCCCCATATAAACACTACTCCCGGAAAACAGTTTAGTACGCCTAAAACCGCAACCAATTTTAATGCTGATGTCTGTTTTTATAAAGATAAATTAATAATAAATAGACATCATATAGATATCACTACTGAAATATTCTAATTGTCGGTGGAGGGTATTAAAGATTCGGCACAGCCGAATATAACACTCTAACCAGACTGCCCTTAAAAGATGTTAACAATGATCCCGCTTTTCCTTTCCAGAGCAGTTCTACGCAGGGTTTAAAAAACTGCTGTCGAAACCAAAAACTGTCGAACAAAAAACGAAAAATTTGTATACAACTTTTCGCTTTTTGAGTGGATTTAACGCTACTGTTTACATTTAATGAATCAGAGATAAAAGCAACAGTTTTTTTGGCCAATGACAAATTGACTGCAGTTTTTAAACGCAGGTCCTACGATCAAGATATCGAAATAGAATTCGGCAAAAAGAACTTTTACATGAATCGTAACATAATTTTGTTATGGCGAGTCCATGATTGCCCATGGGTCCCAAATAGACAAACTCTCGAAAATTTGTTTGTAAATAATGTAGTTTATAGGGTATTATATGGTCCTTTTTGACCGACCATACTTTCTAACTTGTTTTTATTTTAAAAGTGATTTTCTTAGTTACAGGGATATTTATTAATTCCTTGGAGAACCTCCGTTAATAGCTAAATGCCGCCAAATTTGGAATACAATTTAAGTATTCAAGCCGATATAAATGTTTTTTATTTCCCGCAATCATTAAAACCATTTCTATATCTGTTTAATTTTTTATTTTTTTTGCTAGATGTGCCTTCGCATTTTTAAGTATTATTTCGGTAGTTCGACATTCGATATTGACCGAAAATCCCATTTAAACTGCATTGTCGTTTGGTCGATATTGATACTTAAAGCCATTTCCCATTCAACCATTATTGTCATCAGCAACAAGTTTATTGAACTCCTTTAATTCATCAAACACATTCACTGATATTTAAATAAGCCAATATACTATTTCTAATAATAGACAAACTTAGACTTTCCCACAAATATGTAAATACTATTGATTGAAAGTTGTCGATTTTGTCTTCATTTGCATTTGTAATTATTTACTATAACACTTAGTTAGCACTGGTATTTAAAGAAATGTATATACATAAATATAACCAACTCACCGTTTGTACGGCTTCCACAGAGTCCTTGCTGTGCATTGTCCAGAACATGGCAATCATAAAGAGAAAATTATAAAATTCATAGGCTCCATGACCCCAGGTGCCCAGCAAGGCGTTCGATATGAAAAGAAAATGTATAAAAGCCACGCACTGCAAAAATAAAATAGATTAAGAAAACATAAAAAAGTGATTAGTACAAATTTATATAATTAAACTTATTTTAAATAAATAATAAAATCAAAGTATTAAAAAAACCACCTTCAGATAATTGTCCATTGCTAACATTCTGACTGACTCACATCTAGAATTGTAATAACTTGGTAAAGTTACTAAAACATGCAGTCAACCCCAACAAAATCTATAAAATAAATACAAATTCAATACTTTTATGCTCCAGGGAAGCCATAGTAAAAACCTCAAATGCTTCTAATAACAACAACTACAACTACAACTACAACAAAACTATAAATCCGAACTTACTAAGCAGGGGATCTTTAACGAGAATAAAGTAAAAGAACAGATGTATTTGATGGAATAAATATGAGACTTGTAAGAAAGAGAACCTGAAAATATGAGTACGAGCAAATTCTAGTACACGAGTATCTGTGTGTTTTTAATATTTGAAATCAGCGTTGCCACGACCAAATAAAATATACAGTAAATATACAATTAAAAAATTTTTGGGAAATTTTATAACTTATTAATGAAAAAAGTCTTGTTTAGTTTTATTACATGTTTTTTTACTGATCCTTTTTTGTTCTTAATTTACAATGCTAGAAACAAAAAAAAAGAACAAATTAAGTGAAAGACATAAAAATATTGCAAAAACCAACATAAACTGCCGTTTGTTATTGTCAAATAACTCTTTCCATAACACTACGTTTATCTCTTTTTTTGGAAACTCTTGAATGTTAACGGTAATACGCCGTTATTTAGGACGTGCGTTGGTTTTCTTTGTAAATTTACAAATCATTTGGCATAGAATTTTTGTAGTGCAAACGTAATTTAATATTAAGTTTAAGTGTTAAAAGATGCCAGCAAAGCGATTATCGTAAGAAATGGTTCCACTAATTTGTTACAACCGTCAATAGCAAGTATATACTCAGAAGCTATCAGAAAGGTTTTTGGTATCAAGAAGAACAATTTACAATGTGCTTTACCGTGCTAAAAAAGAGGGTACGCTAGAATTAAAGCGTGGCTTAGTTCTAAGAAAAGTGAATCAGAACCCAAAGATTTCTACAAGGATACTTTCGAAGGAGCTTGAAGAAGAGTGTAATGTTGTTGTTTCTCATTAAACTGTTGGACAGGTCTTATTTAAAAACAAATACTCTTCAAGAGTAGCCCGTTAAAACCACTACATTCTGCAGTTAATATAGAAAAACTTTTTTCCTTTGCCATAAGGAACACATCGCAACTTGTGGACCATTGGGACGATGTGTTATTCTGCGACGAGACCAAAATAATGTTGTACTACAACGATGGATCAACTAGTGTGCGGGAAAACCCCCTAACATCGTTGAAAGTTCACAACATTATTCCAACAATAAAATTTCGAAAAATGTCGACGATGATTTGGGGCTGCAGTTCGAGCAAAGAGGTAGAAGATTTAGCGTTTATAGAGACAACAATGGATGCGCAACAATATTTAAGCATTCTGCAGAATAATTTGATAAGCAGTGAAAAAAAATTTGGGTTCATAAGAGATAGTAAGCCGCACTTTAAATTTTATGAAGATAAAGACTCCAAACACAATTTCCATGTACAGTGGCACAGTTAAGTCTGCATACCCCCTTGAAAAACGAGGTTTTGAGTTATCTATGAACAATGCAGCAATAAAGTGCATTTCAAACAAATTTAATCTAACAACAAACAATAAATTTTGACCAAAAATTTTTTTTTCAAAAAACTTTATTAACAAAAATATATAAAATTCATTTTTCAAACACAGAAAAGTCTATATACGGCTATGGAATACATTTATAAAATACAACTCTGTACTCAAACAGTGCTACCAAACACTTCAGGAGTCTTTACTAGATAGATACCGTTACTTGTAAAGATTTGATTTTTAATTTGCTCGTTGTTAATATTGTGAGCTTATTGTAAAGTTTCATAAAGAAAATAAATCTTTAAAACAGATTGGAAAACTAGTTGGGCATCCAAAATCAAGCATTCAGACAATAATTCGAAAATATAATCAAACAAAAAGTGTGGAAAATAAACCAAGGAGTGGTCGCCCACCTAAACTGACTCCACGTGCAAAGCGGCAAATTTTGTTGAATGTCCAAGTAAATCCGAGAATTACGGCAATAGAAATTGCAAAGACTTTGGAAAATCAGCATATTGCTTCAGTGCCTCCGGAAACGGTGAGGCATGTTTTGAGAAGCAATGGAATCCACAACCGTGTACCTCGGAAGAAGCCGCTTATAAGTAAAATAAAAATGCAAAAACGAGTGGAATTTGCTAAGAAATACATTGAAGAAGATGAAGGTTTTTGGGCTAATGTTTTATTTAGTGACGAAAGCAAGTTCAACTTGTTTGGCTATGATGGAAAGCAAAAAGTATGGCGTCGACATAATGAAGCATTACTGCCCAAAAACTTGCTTCCTACAGTGAAATACGGTGGTGGCTCCATTATGGTATGGGGTTGTATGTCTGCGGCTGGGGTGGGTAATTTAGTATTTATCGAAATTAATATGGATCGTATGGTATACCTGAATATTCTCAAGGACAATCTGAGGCAATCCGCGGAAAAATTGGGTCTTAAAGAAGGATGGTACTTTCAGCAAGACAACGACCCAAAGCATACCGCTGGTGTTGTTAAAGAATGGCTACTCTATAACGTGCCTCATCAACTTCATTCGCCACCTCAGTCACCGGATATGAACCCCATAGAAAATTTATGGGATGAATTAGACCGTCGAGTGAGAAAAAGGACGATTAAAAATAAACAATATTAAAAATGCTCTACTTGAAGAGTGGAATTTGATTTCACATGACTACACAAAGGTATTGGTTAATTCTATGAAAAATAGATTAAATGCTGTTCTACAAAGCCAAGGTGGGCCCACCAAGTATTAATTTTGTTGTTTTTTTAATTTACTTTTACGTGAAATAAATTTTTTTTTCAAAGTAGGTAGACTTTTCTGTGTTTGAAAAATGAATTTTATATATTTTTGTTAATAAAGTTTTTTGAAAAAAAATTTTTTGGTTTGAAATGCAATTTATTGCTGCATTGTTCATATATAACTCAATAACTCAAAACCTCGTTTTTCAAGGGGGTATGCAGACTTAACTGTGCCACTGTAGTAAGATAAGAATGTTTCTACTATATAATTGCGGTAAAGTTATAGAAACACCTGCCCAAACTCCAGACTTAAATTCGATTGAAAAAGGTGGTAAACGCCAACCGACTAACAAGACTGCTCTAAAAGCCGCAATATTGGAAGAGTTGCAAAATTTACCAGCCAACTATGACTTAAGGAAGTTAATTCAATCGATGAAAAAGAGAGTCCAATGCGTGGCAGATGCTTAGGGTGGTCACACCAAGTATTCAAAATACATAATCCATTTTTTTTAATAATGTTATTGATTAATATAGATCGCAATGTTTGCGAAAAGAGGTTCTTGACACTAAATAAATAGATTAGTAACTTTTTAGTTAAATATTTTGCTTTTTTTTAATCAATTTTTTTTTTATATCATTGTACACAATGTTAATAATAACAATGAATAAAAAAAATTTGTTTTTAAATAAAAAGTACTTTTCTTATTATAAAATAATGTAAAAAAGAGTTCATTAAATTTAATTTTTTTAATTTCTTTTATTAAAATTAATTGATATTTTTTCTGGCTGAGCTGCTGTAGTTCGTAGTTCGAAAAAAATTCAAAAAACTAAAAATTAACAGTTCCATTAAAAAATAAAGTAACCAAAACGGTAACGCTGTTTGAAATATTATTCAATGTATTAGTTTTTTGACATATTCGTTTGAACACGTTGCGGTTGGAATCATTTCTTATTTGTAAAGGGTAATTCATGTAGTACTTTAAAAACTGCCAATCTGTCATCTGTCATAAGGGTCATTTATATAGTAAGAGGTTTGCCATAGGCCTGTACATCATCGCAATGTGTCAACTACCGAAAATATCGCTTCTTTTAGTAAAAGTGTGGCGGATAAGCCGAACTGGTCGATTCCACGGCCTTCTCAGCAATTGGGCCTATTTATTTGTTTTGCATTGGATTTGCGGTGGTTACGTCAACAAGCAAAGAAACACCAGAAATGATTGTGGACAAGCAATTGCATCCGGAAAAAGTTACTGTATGGTGGGCAATCTGGAGCTGTAATTAGGCCGTATTTATACGAAAATGGCGCTGGAAGAACCGTTACCGTCAGTTCAGAGCACCATGATCATATGATGGCCGATTTTTTTTGGCCTGCAATGGAAGATTATGAACTGGATGATATGTGGTTCCAACAAGACGTTGTCACGAGCCACATAACACGACCGATAATTGACATAATTGCATGGCAAGTTTACATAATGCTTAATTTCTTTCAATTGGCCGCCAAGATCATGCGGTTTGACGCCGCTAGACTTTTTTTGTCAAACACCGTGTCTACGCGGATAATCCCATAGCGTTGGAGTATTTGAACACCAAAATTCGTCAAGTAATCGCCGAGATACCGCTCGAAATGTGCGAAAAAAAAATGGCCGAAAACTACACAAAAAAGATCGACTGCCGCAGCCAACCTAGAGGCGGTCATTTAAATGGCGTTGTATTTCGTACGTAATAGCAAGATCCAAGAATAACAGTGAAATTAAGGTTTCATCAAAATCATAACTTCATGTGTGCTCTAATTTACTTAACGTTTATAACCGAAAAATGGATAACCCGTTATGTTTATGTACATATTTACAAAGATTTTGTTTATCTTAGAAGTTAAAAATGCACACAATTATATCTTTGCTATTTTTGCCTTAACTAATTTAAAAATATTAAAAGGCCCGGATACCTTTACTTTTTCCAGCTTATGTTTAATGGTTTTTTGCCGAACGTAGGGGTCGCCTTTTTACATTTTTCATTATAACTTAGGCATTTACAGTCCGATCTTAAAGTACGACTGAGCTTTAATTTTCTAATTAAATTTAAAAATGTTTCGGCTGGAATTATCGAATTACTTTCTTAGCAAAAAGTTAAAAGTTTCTTACGACCTGTACGAGGTGGTAGGCTCTAATGTACATATTAATATGAAATTAGAGAAACTACTAAACGTTACTTTAGCTGGTTTTAGACGACATGTATTTAGTAGTGTGCTTGTTAAATTACTCACTGCAAAACGCATACATGGCATAAAAAAAGCAAAAAAAAACCCCGTTTCCACATGCAAGTGCAAGTTCGAAAAACTCAATATACTCACACTTTTCCACTAACATTCGCACAATTTTTGTACTTTCAGCCAATCGGTTGTTTCCTCGATTTTTCGTTGATAATACATATACACTACTTGCAAGTAATTACTTGCAGGTGGAAGCGTAGGGTAAATGTAAGCTTGAATTGCTTGAATTTGCAGTGCAGCATTTTTTTTAATGCAATCAAAAAAATAAAAAAGTTAGTCAGTGGATGAAAATTTTATTTTAAATAGAATATTAGTCTATGGATAAGATAAGAAAAAAAAATAATTTTTTTTTAACACAAAAAGAAAAACAGCAATTGAATAATAATCATAATAAGAAAAATACAATTCGTTTTTAAAACATTTTGGTTGGTAAACCAGTAGTACGCAATTGTTTTTTATGTACAGGGTGGCGAAGAATGAGATATATATACACAGTAAACATACCTTAAACCATTTTTTTACGATTGCGAATACATACATTGATGCCAAAAGTGCAGATTTATCTGCATTTTGCAGATTTTTTTAACCTAAAATCGCTAAAATGCAGATTTGAAGATTTTTGGTTTAAAAAGGCAGATTTTTAGCTCGGTGGAAACTTCTCTGCATTGTCACTCATGTTTGTACTATTTCCACTACAAATTCTCATTGTCTTGACACATTAATATCGCTGGACTTATGATTTTACACGAAATAATATGCATATGTACTTATTTATAAATATCTTTAATACAATACCCTTCTTTAATAGTTTAAATAATATGTCAAGCAATTAACTTTTAATTTGTGAAAAATGTGATTAATCCCTACTCAGACTGAGTAAGATGTTTTTAATGTAAAAATATTCCAAAATTATCAGCCATGTTCTGAAAATCGCATTCGAGTGAAATTAAAATCGAACAAATTTTTAAAACTTTTTTGTGTTGAAGGTTCAAAAAAATATTTCCTTTTTTATATCTCATACTTCAAGGACCACTGATATTTACCAGACCTACTTTTAAAACTACCATCGATTTCAAATTCCAGAACATGGCCGTATATTTTGAAATTAATAAATAAACTACATGAAAAATGTTTTTTGAAGATTTATTGAAGATTTTTAAAATCTTGACGCAGATTTTGCAGATTTTTTTAAGAAAAATCATGGTTTTTTGCTGATTTTACCTCTAAAAGTTCTGGCAACACTGACTACATATGTATCTTGTTGAAATCAGATGGTTGGATGGTTTTTCAAAGCTGGCCTAAACAAATTTTCCAATATCGTCCGATATGAATCACCTTTGACAGAGATTAAAATACCGATATCATTTTCGAAAAAAATATAGGTTGAATATCCTTTCGGACGATATGCCGCACCAAACAGTGCACTTAAGGTAGATGTACATAAGACGCGTTATAACCGTTTTACTCTGAACAACATCTACCATCAATTTGCCATAATTTGCGAAGATGTTAACATCTTTCCATAAGAAATACATAGGGCAAAAAACCAACATCTTATAACATCTTTAAACGATTTCCTATCTCATTTTATTCCATTCTACATCTTTCGATTATTTTAGTGTCATCACTAGAAAAGTGGCAATAAGTTCCAAAAAAATTGTTTGAAAGCAGCGTTGCCATTTGTCAAGTTTTCACTTTTATTGCAATGTTTTTTTGTTAAGTATTTTTTATATTTTTAAGTTTTGGCACTTTGTAGAAAAAACAAATTTTTTATTTTAGAAACTTTTTTTTCAAATATGGTGAAACTTAAAAAAATAAAAGTTTTTTTTTCAGAAATGGTGACATTTTTTATTGATAGTAGATGTTAGATGTTTCAAGTGTGAACGCGTGTTTCACATTTTCAACATCTTCCATGCGTTCCTCCGGAATGTATGCAAGTGTATAAAGGGTATAGAAAGCCTATTAGTGCCCGAGCGCGCTGTATACTTCCGTCAAAAAAAGTTAAACTAGTTTTTTTTTCATTAAACAATTTACATACAAAACATTTTGACGCGTTTGCGGCAGGAAGGTGTTAAACTTTGAATGTTGTGAATATTTGACAAGTAATCAGCTGACAATAAAAAAAGAATAATTTAAACAAATTTCTGAATTAAGAGAGGAACAATTTATTGAAGAAAAATAGACAGTATTGTAAAAAAAGACATAAGCATAATGCCATAGCCGTAACGATGACCATAGAAACCAAAAATCAATTGGTTTGTATGGTTACCGTTACGTCGTTATGGTAAGTCATCTATAATCAAATACAGTGTTGCCCATAAGGTTGGTTCAAGCAGCTGTTTTGTATGGTTATGTTTATGTCACGTCTAATTTGAGCTTTAAGTGGGTGCTATTGTCGCTGATAAACTGCCCTTAGATTCTTCGCAGCACAAATTCTACAGTTTTGTTTGTTAATGTAGCCATTTAAAAGAAAATGGGTTTCATCACTCACTACTAAATTGTGAATAAAAAGTGGATTTTTTGGAAAAATAAAATTTAACTTTTTTGGTACCTTTTTATTTACAAGTACAAAATGCTGAAAAACCAATAACAAAGAAAAGTTATGAAGAATATATGCAGCTCATTCTGTTCCACCCTCTACATTAACATATTGGAGTGTTTTCAAAACGAACCCCACACATTCTATTAATAATTTTTTTAGTGATAAGTAAATTGCTGCCTTGAAAACTATTCGATCCAATTACAATAAATTTTTTTTTTTTTTTTCAATATTTATTTATTGAATCTTCATATATTTAATATGAACTAACAATAATTAATCAAATCTTATCCTAATACTTTATTTATGTCCTGCCAGTGCCAGACAAAAATGTTCTTCATCACGGGTTCTGTTCACATATATAAGTGTTTATCGCTCATCTAACTGGGTAAGTGCTGCAGCGTCTGTTCTTCTTAAGCGAGTGTGGCCGCCATGATTTAAGATATTTCGAGCTAGTGGATTTGGGTGTTGTTCAAGCCTTTTTAAATATTTTACCGCATATTTTGTAATCATAATTTTTACTAATGGCACATTGAGATCCTTATGAATGTTTGAGTTTTTTACATACCAGGGAGCGGCTGTGATTATTCGGAGAAGTTTATTTTGGCGCCTTTGAATTTTTTCGATATTAGAGGCCGAGGCAGTGCCCCATAGTTGAATACCGTAGCACCAGATAGGCTTTAAGATAGAGTTGTAAAGTAGAAGCTTGCAATCGGGACTAAGGACAGAATTTCTTCCAATAAGCCAATGAATTTGAATGGCTTTCAGTTTCATTTGAGTTAATTTTGCCTCTATATGGCATTTCCACGTTAATCGCCGATCCAGATGCATACCGAGATATTTTACGTGCGAATGTTGAGGAATTATTTGTTTATCGATTGTAATAGGGGGGCAAGATTCCCGACGCAAGGTGAATGTTATATGTACGCATTTTTGCTCATTGACCATTATCCTCCATTGTCTTAACCATATTTCTAGTTGAAATATGTGATCCTGTAAGTAACGAGATGCTTCATAACGGCTTTCGTGGACGCTTAGAAAAGCTGTATCGTCTGCAAATGTTGAAGTTTGTGTATAGTTGCTTGTTGGCATGTCCGAAGTATAAATTAAGTATAATAGGGGGCCCAGGATGCTGCCTTGTGGGACTCCAGCGTCAATGGGCTGAGGTGAACTTAAGAAATTTCCTTCTTTAATAATAAATTGACGACCGACTAAGTAGCTTTCTAGCAGCTTGCCTTCATGCCAGACTTTATCAAAAGCTTGCGAAACATCGATGAAGAGTGCTGAGCAATATTTCTTTTCTTCAAATGCTTTTCTTATGACATTTACTATTCGATGAGACTGTTCGATTGTGCTGTGTTTTCTTCTAAATCCGAACTGATGGTTTGGAATACATCTATTTTCATTTAAAATCGGTGTTAATTTTGAAACTAATAATTTCTCAAACAGCTTTGACATATTTGATAATAAGCTAATAGGCCTATAAGACTCAACTTTTGTATGGTCTTTACCTGGCTTTGGTATCATGGTAACTAAGGAAACCTTCCATTTTTGAGGATAGTATTCAAGGCGTAAAATAGCATTAAAAATAATAAGAATAATTTTCTTTGCTATGCGAGGTAGCTCTAAAAGCATTTTATTACTGATCTTATCAATACCAGGTGCCTTCTTAGTGTTTAAGTCACAAATAGCCTTTTCGATTTCTCTTATCTCAAATCTGAAGGGTATAGCTGCTCTAGCAGCAACAGGTGGTAACTCGACCGCAATATTGTGAGATATATTTGGTGTAAATACGTTTTTTAAATGATCGACAAACAGGTTTCCTTTTTCAACATCATTTCTTGCCCAACTTCCATTTAAGTTTCTTAATGGTGGCTTAGAGACAACTGGCCTTTTGAGATTTCTAGCTGCACGCCACAATAAGTAGTCTGATTGTGGAGTTGCATCAAGTTCCTTGAGATATTTTTCCAGTGAAGCCGTTTTCTGAGTCTGCAGTAACATTCTCAGCCTTTTTGTACAGTCTTTTAGTAAGTTCTTAAGTTGAGGGGATCTGTGCAATTGCCACTCTCTACGAGCTCTCCTTTTTTCAGACAAAAGACGCTCGACATCTGAGGAATATATTTTATTATTTTTGGTTTTTTTGGGGGCAATACTGGAATGTTGAACAGCTAGTTTTAGAAAACTGTCAAAATTGACAATAGAGCGATCTATATACTCCGGTGTGCTAAGCGGAATATTGGATAAATGGATCATATTATTATTTAGAACAGGGGGTTCCTACTGTTTTTTGTTCTTTGCGAACCCCTTAAGAAACGATTTTTGTTTTGGTACTTTGTAAAAAAAAGGTCTAAAGAAATATTTCTTTTAAAAAGTTTTGAAATATTTTAGCTTAAAAAAAATTTTATACCTATTCTTTGAATTTTTTGAATTCCAAATAAAAAAAGTTTTTCAGTTTCAAAAAGAAAATTTTTTGTAATCTGCCTTAAAGACGCCCTGCCCTGGAAATCTGTTACGGGCACAAATGATCCTCAGACACTCGTTAAGGAACTCAAGTTAAGAATTTTAATGCTTATTTATTTTTTAACTTCCAGTATTTGCTTTAATTGATGCAATTGTTTATACAAACAATTTGATGATTGATTTTTTTTTGGCATTGTTTGTAATATTTTCAGCGTATGTTTGTATTTCCAAGATTTTAGCAATCAGCAGTATTTTAAATAAAATAAAATTAAATAGTTACGGAAATAAAAGCAAAGATACAAGTTTATCTGAAAGTGTAACGTTAATGATATTATGTTAAAGTGATTTTATTTTATTATGTATGCCATTAAAATTCAAAATCTGTGGGAGTTTAGTTATAGGTAGGCCGTTAAATTCTATGCAAATCCATGTTTTCCTCGAAAGTTTAAATACTAATGGCTAATTCATTGATTTGAATGTTTAAACGTTGGTTTAGTTGAACTAAACTTAAATTTATGTGTAGTTTAAACTTAACAGCTGTAAATCAGTGCCCCATACATTATATGCAGTGCAAAAAATAATAATGTGGCAGCACTGCGATAAATGTTGTCAAATTCATATGGTTGGTGCCGGTTCACACACGTCAAGTTTGACTCGTCAAGTCCTGACTTTTTAGGAGAGAAGTGAAAAGAAATGGCATTCTCTTTTCCCTTCTCAGCTAAAAGCTCAAGACTTGACGAGTCAAACTTGACCTGTGTGAACCGGCACTTGGTATTGGTAGTTTAAACGCCCAATTTTATGCGTTTAAAGCTGGTTTATATGTTTACTGAATTATAGATTTGCTGGTTTAAGCACATTTGAAACCAAAAAGAGAGCCCTAATGGCTAATAAATAACTAATGGTTTAAACGCTGGTTTAGTGGAACAAAACCTGAATTTATATGTAGTTTAAACTCAACAACTACAAATCAGTGTCCCATGTATTATATGTTGTTAAAAAAAATAACATGTGGCAGCACTACGATGAATCTTATCAAATTCATATGGTCTGTGTTGGTAGTTTAAACGCCCAATTTTATGCGTTAAAAGATGGTTTATATATCTAGTGATTTAAAGATTTGTTGGTTTAAACACATTTTAAACCAAAAATAGAGTTTAACTTGCTCTGATTTTTTAGCCCTAAGTGAATAAGGTATTTTTTCCGATCACACTTTTTGTTTTGTTTATGCATATTTTTGCATTTTTTTATTTAATTCAAATGATTTTTGTTTTTATTGATTATTTTTCTTTACAACCCATTTCCTGAAAATTTCGAATTGAATAGAAAAAAATCAGCTAAATCGCTCCAGACGTTTTTACGTGATGCAATTACACATGATGCTCACACACCCAAGAACGATATCTATTTTTTTTTTTTAGTGATTTTAATAATAAAACATTTTTTCTTTAATAATAAAACTGAAACTTCTCAAAAAGTGCTTGAATGTCAATATTTAAAGAAAAGCCCAGAAATACTTATTAGTGGACTAAAAATAGAATTAAATTTTAATTTTTTTGCTTTTATTTTATACATCACTGTAAAAACATAGGAAAACATGTTCTCTGTGTTGGCCATAAATTCCTCAAAATTAACCCAGACACAGTGACGTAATCTTTATAAATTCGGTTAAACACTTGATATTTTATTTATAAGTAAATTCCACTGTTTTAGGCGAATGTTAGTTTTAAATAAAAAAAAAAATAAATAGTATTGTGGTTATTTTTGTTGAACTGTTTATGGTTTTTAATCCAAACTTTGATATTTTAAATTAGTCTAAAATAATTTAATAAAAATATCAAACTTTGGATGAAAAAATAAATAAATAAAAAGTAATAGTACTATATTCGGATATACTGAATCTTATATACCCTTCACCATGGTGCGATAAATTAGGAAAGTCATATAAATAAATACCGACCACTTTTTTTGGTTGTCTTATATTGGTATCTATTTGCTATTTGCACTAGATTTTAAAAATGTTACTGTAAATGACTCATTTTGTATTTGTATGGGAAGTGCCACGCCTACTTATCCAATAATACCCATTTTTTGACGGATTTTGTGTAGTAAAACTTTTTTTCCTTCCGTTCTCCAGATATAAAGAAATTTATTTTGTGCCACGCCCACTCTTTGCCAGATGTCATGCATTGACACCGAAGCTATTTGAAAACTTTTACTGCTACGATTTTCCAGATATACAGAAATCTATTTCTTATTTCTATAAAAAATGTCACTTTTTTAAAGAGGTTGTGTACCAAATTTAGACAGTTTTTCTCTTACCGTTCTTTAGATATAAATAAATCTATTTTGTGCCACGCCCACTTCTCCACTTCTCGGATGTTTTCTTTTTATTACCAAGATATTTGTTAATTAATTTGGAAACTTTGGCTCTTGCCGTTCGCCAGATATACAGAAATGTACAATGTCTTTGTATGGGAAGTGACACGCCCAGTTCTCCAATCCCACCCATTTTTTAGAGAGATGGTGTACTAATAAGCAAATAATTACATCTAATTTTAAATCTTTAGACCAAAAAAACAAGGCATTTATTGTTAAAATTGAGGTATTTTGCTCATATCTCAGATTTAAATGGAATATATGTAACATAAATATATTACAACCTAGTCCCCAACATTTCTGGGGTCTTTGGAACCAATTTCAACATACTCACGGACATCTATAATGAACTTCCCTACTCATAAGGACCCATAAGATATACAGGTTGGGACATAAGTCACTAAACATTGTAGTTTTGATATAATTTTTTTGTTTTTGTAATTTTTTCTTTTGCTATTTTTCAGTATTAGAAACAACATTTGGGAGATTCAGTAGCCATGTATACGATTGGGGAATGAACAAAAATTGTTCAAAATTCAACAATTCAAACCCAAAAAAAAAAAAAATCCCGAAATTTTTTTAACACCAGAAATGCACCATCAGGAATCTAGTACGCAATCTAGTCCCTCGTTTTCAGCTGTTTGAATCTGTTAGTGACTTATCTCTGAGAAGTATACCGCTTGAAGTACGAAGCTAAGATAATATCCAAGGCGAATTGACTAGAAGGTGAGGTCAAGTAAGCACATGGTGTTTTTTTTCGGTGGTCGACTTGTCAAAGTTTGTATACAAACTAGTTTTTTATGTAAACAAACCTGTTTTTTTACTAACAATATTTTTGACAACCCGACCACAGGAGCATTGTGGTAGTAGAGTTGACCTCACCTTCTAGTCAATTCGCCTTGATAATATCTAACGAGTTCGAGAGAGCGTAAATGAGAACCCTCAAACATCGATTCGCAAATGTCCCACTCCGCTTTAAATGAAAGAACTCTACAGCGCAGTATGAAAAAAAACTTATTACTGTTTTCTTGCAAAATTAAAATGGTACATGAAATTTTGCCGCAAGACTTTGCAACCCACTTAAGATTTTGTGAAAAATTTATCGAATTATTAACATTTGTTCAGTGACTTATATCCCACCCTGTATATATGTATATACTTTCCCAGTTGGCCATGTGTTCGAGACAACGTCGACGACGCGTACAAGACCCATAGTAAATCGCTGACGACATGTTGGCGACAGCCAGAGCAAATCGTCGACGACTTTTTCGAACAAAGGGCACCAAAATCGTACACGACAATTTGAACGACACCATCATGCACATTGTCGTTAACGACCATATGGGTGACAATGTGGTGAAAGTTGTCATTGGCGACTACATAAACGACTTTTTTCTCATACCGTCGTTGATGTTCCATAAGCGACATAACCTTAATAGTGTCGTTGATGACAGTATTGCAGATACTATCCACAATTTAGTCGCCGATAGGTTAATGACAATACGCTTTTTGAGTAGAGTTTTGTATAGGAATAGATAGATATGTATCTGTTTCATTTTGACAAAACATCTTAAGTCAAATTTAAAAAGTTGAAAGAACTGTTTTATTCATATGAGTTTTCATTCAAAAAACATTTTTGTTAACGTTTTTAAAATTTTGTATTATTAACGAAATTTTTTTTAATTTTGATTTATTTTATTTTGTAATACAAAAACAAACAAAAAAAATATTGACAACTAGTCCCATGTTTATGAGACATTTTCATAAATTTGTTTTGAATATCACCTTATTTAGGACAAGATGAGCGACAATTTCATGCATATTGTCGCCAATGCGTTTTGAAACACGACATATTGCATGCAATGGTCGCTTACTTTGTCCTTAATAAAGCCTTGTTGAAGACACATTTAAGAAAATGTCTCATATAAAGTCGTAAATACGATTTATACACGACAAAATACATGTTTTATTACTTAAGTTGTCTTCATCAATTTTATATGGGCGACAAATTTTAGAATGACCTGAGGACATCGTTGACGACATTTGCATCTATGACCATTTGGCCAACTGGGTTGTTATGTGTATGTCAGATCAATACTGAAGAAATTGAAAACGAAATGACAAACTTATAAATGTATACCCTGTACAGTGTAATTTGGGGTCTTACAACAATATTGTCGATATTACAAACGGAAGGACAAATTTTTATATACCCTTTGCAACTGTTGTGAAGGGTAAAAAAACAACAACAAAACATGAGAATTTAAACATTTGGATAGCAGACAAAATTGAAAACAATTTTTTCAACAAATGAAAACAATTTAAAACGCAATCGGAAATAGCATGTGGTGGTGTAACAATTAAAAAAATTTAAAATTAACAAAAAAGTATAGTCGGGGATTTCTCTATTATATGGTACCCTACACTAGTATTGGCTTAATTTTTTTTTAAATACCTACGTCTTCTATAAAAACTTAAATACTTTTATATACACATTATTAACAGATTTTATACAAAACTTTTTTTTAAATTAAAATTTTTATTTTAGAGATTTTTCTAAAAATTCGAAATACCTATTAATTACCAATCTTTATGTTTTAATTATAAATTCTAGTTTTTATTGTCGTATTTAAAATTTTATATACATATTAAGAAAAAAATTATCCCATTTCCCCAACGTAAATTTAAAAAGGAAAACCACATAAGTTGAGGCCCAACCATAAGACATAGCCTTCTGTCAAAAATTTACAAGAATTCTCTCAAATGTACTTAAAAAACCAAAAACAAAATCCAAAAACATTTGATAGCGTACGGAATGTGCGATCAGTTTCGCACTTTGCTTAAGTCAGGGTTCAAACTATGTAAGTATTCTTTTAGAAAGTCTGAGTCTTCCCCTCTCACCAATAAACTCAGACTTTCTAAAAGAAAACTTTCATAGTGTGAACCCAGACTAAGCGAACGGCAGTTTCATAAACCTTAACAAAAAGTTTCCTTAAGGGGTTCCCATAATCGGACTGATGGGCATTATAAGATAAATTCAGAATATTTCTAAACGTCAGCATAAACAAAATTTACCACCGTACGATGGTGTAGGGTATAATGTACAAAAGAGGTCAAATTCAATTCAAAAATAACTGCATCTGATTGCCACCACTGCTGTCATTAAAAAAAAAAAAATACGGACAACTAAATAATTTTACAAAATAGGAGTGAAAGAGAGAGGTAGGATTTGCAAAAATAAAAAAATAATAAACTAAGTGATCGATAGGCTGGCTGACTAATTGTTTATTACACCCCGTCTACAACAGACATAAAATGCTTAGCATTAACACGAAGTAATCGTCCAGACTTGCAATTTTTGTTGCAGCAATTCTTTAGTTTATTGTTGAGAGAGGTGAAAAGATTGAAGAGGGGTACTCATATTCAACTTGAAGTTTGCTGTAGGTGTATTTGTATTTATATATGGGCATTTTCATCAAAAGGTCCACCGTTACCGAAAATTTAAAAGCTATTAAAAGATGATTATTTTACGATATTGCTATAGATAAATATTTAACCCCATATTCATAAAAAATATTATTGATTTATACGAGGTTTATTAAACAGATTTCTATAGAATATTCGTTTAATAAACCTGTTATTAACCTGAAATATTTTTTATGAATAAGGGCATTAGATTTTACTAATTTTATAAATTTTAAGTTGTGCAAACGTAATTTCTTATTTGTGAGAATGTTTTATTGTATGTTTTCTTTCATATTATCTTCCTTAAAAGAGATGATATTTGATGAATATTATTCCAAAAAAATTTTCTTACATGGTATGTAATCTAAGGAAGAGTTCGAAGAGAAATATGTTATTCGGGTTAACGGAAAATTTTTATTTTTTTTTAATCATTATTCAGTTAAATTATAATGGAAAAAATTTCACATTCGAAATGTCCCGTATCGAACCAGATTTTGGCTTAAACAAAAAAATACGGAAGGTTTTGGAATCAAACCAAAGACATTTTAATGTTACATTGCTACGTAAAATTCTGAAAGTAGTTTGACTAAAAAATTATGCCAGATTTCGCTGAATTACGCCTTTTTATAAAGGGCCACAAAAACAACTTCTATTTTTTTCACGTTCGAACCGCAGCTTCTTTTGCCATTTAGCATAGATAACAGTGCTTTCTTAGTAAAAATATTTGTTGTTTAAAATGTTATTGCATTTTTTATGCGTATGACTGTCACGTTCAACACTTTGGAATTACCCATATAAAATATAAAAAGAAGAGGAAAGACAAGATAAAAATACAAAAATTGCAAAACTAGAATTTCGTAATCTGGAAACTAATGCAATTTCAAAGCAGAATGTAAAAAAATTTCAAGTCTGGACGATGACTTATATGATGTAAATGTTAAGTCTAGACTCATGTTAGAGTTTTTCTCATGTTTTAACAGTATTTCATGTCTGTTGTAGACTGGGTTTTTTAATTGATAAAACACAATAAGCAATCAAATTGTTTAAATTATAAGTTAAATTAAAAACGCCCCGTGTTTTTAATAACAGAATTTTATTTCTTGTGCTAAAATACATAATTAAAGATATTTAACAAATATTTTTTAACAAAAAATAATAAAAAGTTTTATTATTTTTTTTTTATTTATATACATACCTTAACGCGCACAAAGGCAGATCCCATTAATTCGTTGATATCTGTCATGATTGTCATAAAATGAAAACAACAACAATATGTTCGATGTACAAGTTTTTTTAATTTTATTTACTTAAACTCTATTGTAGAATTGCTTAAAATGTTTTGAATGATGATGTTATTTTTATTTTAACTTTTGTTTTTGTTGCTTTTTTAAATTTCTTTAAAATGTATTCTCTCTTAATCGTTGTTTTTAAATATCAACAACCTATTTTCTATAAATTAAGAGCTTGTTGTTATTTTTGCAACATTTATTTAGAGATTTTCACTCTTGCTCTTCTTTTTTAAGCCTCAAATAATTAACAACAAATTACTAATAAATTTGCACAATATGTTCCAATTTGTACTAATATTTTTTTTATTTTTATTAAATCACACTGTTAAGCAAAGTAGTGAAATATTCACTTAAAATATAAAACGTTTTCTATGTAAAAGAAAGCACACTTGTTGGCAGGCCTTTAAATGAGAACTAAACTGAACCGAACCGAATTGAATGGAACTGACTAAAGTAAACACAAGTAGAGAGATTGATACTAAAGCAGTGAACTTAATGAATGCAAATAACAATACAAAAAAGCAGAATAGTATAAAATAAAAATGTCGTAATCACAAGTGTATAAAAAATATGTACATATTTAGATTTTGTGTGTATGTGTGTGTGTATTTGTTACATCGCAACAACAATATGGGGGTTTATATTGCGGATTAACTCCAAATAAATTATGAGAACAAGCAGTAGTTCATTATGAGCATATTAGAAACAATGAAATTGAAGAGAAATGAAACAGTAGAAATTTGTTTTTAGTAAACGCTGGAAACATGATTGGAATTTGGGAGGATTTTTAAAAGGAAATAGACTTAAATAGCAGTTACTATTTATATATAAAACATCTGGCAGCCTTAATTATACAACTTTTTCTTGTCGCTAGTGCTGCCAAATCTTATTACTCTAATGATATGTTCACACTTGGGTTTTTAAACATTTAATGGCGACTTCTTTTCTGAGATATATGTTGCATTAATGTTACATGTTCTACATTTTTGTGTTCGTTTGTAAAAAAAATACAACTGTGGGAAAAATTTTCAAGTTCTTTTGTGAATATATTGATGAAAAACATGCAAAACATGTTGCATATTTTACCCTTACTCTTACTTAAGGTGTTCATACTGCCCTGTTTTACAACTTTGGTACTTACTACTTTGTTTCTACAACCAATGTTTTATTTTGCTTGTCAATTTTGTAAAAAAATTGCTTTAAAACAAAATATAACAATATTTACACATTAAAATCAAAAAAGTCTATTAATATTATAGTCGTTTCAATTTTTCTAAGCCATTAGTGACGTCAATATTTGTTTCCAAATCGCAATAGCGTGCAGAAACCGCTCAAATAGCTTTAAAAATCGCTCATGAAGTACATTAATGACGAAAGTGTAATAGTTGTAAAAAAGCATTAATTGTGTTCTATTGAAATTGCACAACATGTAACACTTCGATTGATTATAGGTAACATTAGTAAATGTTATATATATATACTGTAACATATTTTTCTCAGAAAAGAAATCCCCATAAACCAGCTCATACACTTGCAATAAAATTGTTCAATTTTAAGTATTTACAATTATATCGCCAATGTGTATATGATATTCGAAGATGGCACAATATATTGGCAACAATCAAAAGACTTTTGATTTTTATTGCGCAACGAAAAGAAAGTGAAATGTGTTGGACAATGCTGTTTATGTTATTCCTATGTTATGTTCAACTTTTTATTGAATGAATGAAACCATTGTGCGACTTATTGCATTATATAGGACAAAATAGAAATAATAAGGCGAATATCATATACAATAATATTGCAAGTGTATGGGCCGCTTAACGCATCTTTGTAGGCAAATCAAAAATTTTTATTTTGTCATACAAAACATGTTAAATATTTGTTTGCAAAGTGATGGAGGATTGGAAGCATAAAAAATGTAGGAGGAAAACATTTTTAAATAGAATTTGTTGAAAAATTATTAATTTAAAATAAAGAATGTGTGCTCGCCAAGCCGTTTATGTAGTTTGTTTATACCTAAAGAGAGCCATAGAGTTAAAAAGTCATTTTTCGCATTTTAATTTGTTTTTTCTTGGTTTTTTCAAAGTCTGTGGTTTTTAATAACAGATATATACAAAAAAAAAATTGCTATAAAGTTTTAAGTCCAATGTTTTAGTCATATTTTAGTCTCAAAAATTAGATTTTTGTAACAACATATATGTTTTTTGATCAAATTCTCAAATACTTTAGCCATTTTCTTTATAACCAAGCAACGAGTATTTTTTTAGTTCTTATCATGGTATAATAAGTACTTATTATATTTTAGACTTTTTAAGAATAAATACATTTTTTTAGATATTTTAAAAACTTTTTCAATAAAATTGCAGTTGGTTCCTCATTTTTTTTTTTACTTCAAGCCTTATTCAAGGGTTTTTTTAATTGCATTGTTAGTGCTTATAGCTCGAAATGTCAACCATTCCTAAAGGCTTATTATTCATTTATTTACGTTATATTAAGCCTTTTTGGCCAAAATCAATATTACAAATAATTGATGCTTCATTTTATTTTAATTAATGCTTAATTTTAATATAAAGAATTAAAAATTTAAAAAAAAACGCATTATTTAATTTTCCTATATACAAAATCTGGCAGCACGTTCTCTCTTTCTCTCGCAGGCTTGTATTTACTGCCCGTCTATACCAGAGATAATTATTGCGACAAATATTGCAGTAAATGTCAAAATTATGTTATCTTTAATGTAGACAGCAATTTATTGTACATATTTATTGCCGGCAATTCATATTGCAATAATTGTTACCCTAGGTCTACACTAAAAATAAATATCTCAGCAATTTGGCAATGACGTCGGCAGAATAACAGAGCTATATTTCTTATTGCTCAGCTTATGTTAAAGGCATGGGAAAACGTACTTATGTTAACTCATAATTTGAAAAAAATCAAGCAAGAAGGTGCAGTGTTAAAACTGGCGCTATCTTGCAAAAATTATGTTTATTAGTATAAATTCTTTCTTATTTGACTTTGTTATTTAAATATGTATTAATTTATTTAAGCTTGAGGTTTTTTTTATATAAAAAATATTAATTTTATATTCAACATTTTTTATTTTTCGAATTTATTCTATGAGTTAAATTTCAGTTATGTATTTTATAAAGCTTTTTTGTAATAGTCTTATTCCTTCAATTTTTCAGGAATGACTTTATACACTACCAGACTATTATATTGTATTTTCTTGGTACATTTTACCTTAGCTTTCCTTTGGAAAGCAATGAGATATATTTTATGTACAGAAAAATTTACAATTATTAGACACCAGCAGAATGTAATGCATTTTCTGGCCCGCTACGGCCTTCGTCAGCATTCTTTATGTCACACTGGATAGTGTTACTTTATAAATTGAATGTATTTAACTCAACTATTTTAACAAATAGAAACTGGGAATTATTTCCTTTCGTAGGCTACTTTTATATTATATTCAACATTTTTTATTTTTCGAATTTATTCTATGAGTTAAATTTCAGTTATGTATTTTATAAAGCTTTTTTGTAATAGTCTTATTCCTTCAATTTTTCAGGAATGACTTTATACACTACCAGACTATTATATTGTATTTTCTTGGTACATTTTACCTTAGCTTTCCTTTGGAAAGCAATGAGATATATTTTATGTACAGAAAAATTTACAATTATTAGACACCAGCAGAATGTAATGCATTTTCTGGCCCGCTACGGCCTTCGTCAGCATTACATTATGCTGGTGTCTAATAATTGTAAATTTTTCTGTACATAAAATATATCTCATTGCTTTCCAAAGGAAAGCTAAGGTAAAATGTACCAAGAAAATACAATATAATAGTCTGGTAGTGTATAAAGTCATTCCTGAAAAATTGAAGGAATAAGACTATTACAAAAAAGCTTTATAAAATACATAACTGAAATTTAACTCATAGAATAAATTCGAAAAATAAAAAATGTTGAATATAATATAAAAGTAACCTACGAAAGGAAATAATTCCCAGTTTCTATTTGTTAAAATAGTTGAGTTAAATACATTCAATTTATAAAGTAACACTATCCAGTGTGACATAAAGAATGCTGACGAAGGCCGTAGCGGGCCAGAAAATGCATTACATTCTGCTGGTGTCTAATAATTGTAAATTTTTCTGTACATAAAATATATCTCATTGCTTTCCAAAGGAAAGCTAAGGTAAAATGTACCAAGAAAATACAATATAATAGTCTGGTAGTGTATAAAGTCATTCCTGAAAAATTGAAGGAATAAGACTATTACAAAAAAGCTTTATAAAATACATAACTGAAATTTAACTCATAGAATAAATTCGAAAAATAAAAAATGTTGAATATAATATAAAAGTAACCTACGAAAGGAAATAATTCCCAGTTTCTAAATATTAATTTTATTAATTATTTTTTTGTTAAAGTAAAATTAATATTGTTTCATAAAAAAAACTCAAACTTAAAATTAATATAAGCTTAAATAATAAAGGTCGATTAAGAAAAAATTATATTAATCAAAATAATTTTTGTAATTTAATTTTAGTGTTTATTAAATTCTTTAATTTAATTCTTTTACTGCAAATATAATTTGCTATCGTTTCACAAATTTAATTTTTTTCTCACGCAATTTGCTTCTACTTTTTTATCTTTTTTGCTTCTTTTTTCAATTGACAGCCAAATTTGACGTTTTATGATAGCAATAATTGTCAACGAAAATGGATTAATTGCTCTGTTATTCTGCCGACGTTATTGCCAACTTGCTGAGATATTTATCTTTAGTGTAGATCAAGGGTTTAAATGTCAATGTGTTTTTTAGTGTAATGACGCCTTAACGTGTGTTTGAAAATTATATTAATTTGTTTAAGTGAAAATAAAGTTTTTTAATTATTTTTAATGGTGTTAAATTAGAAATGAAAGTGTAAAATATGTGAAAATGGTAAAAAATTAAGACGTGACAAAATTTTCAGCTATGAAACTAATATATTTTTGTGTAAATCAAGGTAGGTGTACCATGGTTTAAATAGTCTCCGTTGTAAATGGCTGTGTTCATGACATCAGCTGTAGGAAACAATTGTAGGAATTTAAAAATTCCTCATTAGGTGAAAAATGTTAAAGCATTTAAAAACTAGCATATTAGTAAATTAAATTTATATGCTATTTACGTTCCTTTAATAATTTGTTGTGTTGCAATATAAAGTTCGATAATACCTTCCTGTTTTATTCTAACGTTTAAGAGGCTGGCAACTCTTGTACAATTAAACATATTTACTATTTTTGTTGAACAAAAAAATGTCCAAAGTGTTAATAACTCAGGAATTGTTTAATAACATGAATTTTGATACCCAAACTAACACTTTAAAGGCTGTAAGTATTTTAAAACTAAATTTTTTTTATCGATAATGAGGGACCTAACCTCTTTTAATTACTGTAATCAAAACTTTAAAAATAGACTTCAACTGCAACAAGTGCCAACGATGGAGTCCACCAATCATCGCTTTTAATTGTATTTGCCAACAGTGATATTAATGCAGCTCTTTACCATCTTAACAAGTCTTTGCAATCACCCTTTGACCAAAAAGCAATTGCCACTGTTTTGGTGCAAGAATCCATAAAGGAAGATTTTGTGCATAAACTACAAAAACAACTTAAACCATTTGTCGCCGATACAGCAAAAACCTATGAAGAATTTGTTAAAGCATTGGATACTGCCAAGAAATTAAATGCCCAACTAATTGCCATAGAAAAGCAGAATGAAAATTTATCTCCAACCTTGGTATGTGATTTCACTCATGAACAATTGTCTGCCACAGCACCCTCTGGAATTGTTACCTTACATACTTTCCGTACAGCCAAGGAAGCCATTGCTTTAGTGAAAAAGGAATCGCTGAATTTTACTACGGTCTCTTTATGGCATGAAAATCATGGTTATGCTTACGAGTTTGTTGCTGCACTTAAATCTAAAAATTTCTTTATCAATTGCCATCAAGTAGCGTTGACTGTTTTGGAAGAAAGTATTGCTCAAGGTAAAAACTATGTAAATTTGGATACTTCTTATCACTACGAAACTTTGCAACATGATGGAGTACAAAAAAGCGTTGTGTTCCCGATTGGTAGCATTTTTGCCAATTAAGCTTACGAACATGCACTACGTGTGCAACCTTTAGATAAAGACAATAAATGAGGAGGTCCATAATAAAACGCGACAATTCCATTTTTTAGATTTTTTGTTTTTTTACTGAATATTATTCCACATATTTAAATCTATGTTTAAAAACTTACCAAATGTCAATAATTGTAATGGTTCAGATCAAAATGGAACAATTCCACGTCTATGCAATAAATAACTTCTGAATAAATATCATTAAAAAGTGTACAGTAACAGAAACATAAGTGTTTGTTATATTTTACTAGATTTTACCCCTGACTTCGTTCACGTGAAAATAAAAGCAAGACTTAAAGAAAATGGTTTATCCTATCAAAAATTTACAAACATTTTGTGAAGTTTTTTTCTTTTTCTTTTCTTTTTTATGTTAAAATATTTCAACAAACAACATTATAGGAATTATGATTTTTTGCTATCTCTATACCAAATTTTTCGAAAAGAGAAAAATTATCAAAGGTAAAAGAGTACAAGGAGTATCAGCTTTTCCTTATTTTAGGCCCCCAGAAAGTACATCGTAATGTAGGCTATAATCTGTGTGTATGTATGTAAAATTTATTGAAAAAGTACCAACCCAGCGGGAAAACTCAGAAGACCTTCTTACTTCAGGCCTTTTTAAAGGCCTGCTTAAAAGATTTTTTGATTCAATTACTATTCTTATCTAACTGCTAAAGAAGGCCTCATAGAAGGCCTCGGCTCTTTCGTATAAAAGATAAGATACACCTTCCACACTCACTTCTATGAGAAGGGAGTAACATTTTTTTATTGTTTTTTTGCACAAGCAAAAGCAAAATCAATTTTTTTTTTGGTCCCGTTACCCTTCTTATGTGCCTGCTGAAGAAGCGAGAGCGGAAGGCCTTCTCCGCAATGACAACGTGTGTAAAAAAGATATGAGTATGGAATGGAGCAAGAAGGCCTTGTACATCCAAAAGAAGGGGTACAGAGGCCTTCTAGAAGGCCTTCCTACTCCTTCTTTTTCCCGCTGGGAATTTAAGCCTGTTTTTACACCTTCAAAAGTATTTATTTTATCCCTTAAAAGTTACCCTATATTTTAATCTTGACCGTATGCAATCTGCATTTAAAGTTTACCAAAAAAAGAAAAAAAAACCAAAGTTCCAATTTTTCTCCGATTTCCCTCTTAAAAAGTACCCTTTATTTGATTCTGGGCCATATGCTTTTCGTATACCAAATTTCATCCAAATCCATTAAGCGGGTTTCGTGTGATAAAGACACAGACGTAACAAACTTTCACATTTACAATATCAGTAGAATAAAACTTATTAAATTAAAAACAAAAAGTTAAAGTTACAGTGTTAGTGTGAAAAAAATGTCATACAGGGGTGTGCTGAAAATCGAAAACGTAAAACGCAAGAATTTTAAAAGTCGCTTTTTAATAAGATTTCTCTGATAAAAGAATTATATGATAAATTACAAATATTTCTCTAATAAACAGAATTTTATAACAAAAATTTTAAAAATTAGATTAGAAGTATATTAAAAACAACTTCCAAATTCTTGCATTTTACGTTTTCGATATCCATCACACCCCTGATAATCATTAACTTGGTTAAATTGTCAAAACTCAGCATTTCTATTGGGTTCATATCAAAACGACATTTATATTTTTGGACTTACTTTCTAATCAAATAATATTATTGGCGATGTTTTAAGAATTAAAATCGAGTGAAATGGAAATCAATGGAGATTTTCATTGATAATTTTTTTTATTTGTAAAAATTATCGTAATTTTTCCTGATTTTAAAAGTAGTTCTGATACAAATAAGTGGTACTCTAAGCATAAAAATTTTGCTTTGGTGTAAAGTTTATAAATAAAAGGCAATATTTTTATAAACTTTCAAAACGGAACCGATGAACATTTGGTTTTACAATAATAAAGTTATTTTTTAGTGGTTGTATAAAAATGTTCACTTTATTTTTATTCAGCCAAATTATGAATACAAATTCCCCGGGAGTTTTTTCCCTTTTCCCATTTGTACAATTGAATTAACATAGGAAAAATGGGAGTTTATGTACCCCTATCGTGAATAAAAAGTGAATAGTTTTTTAGCCTCGAAATTGTGCTTTTCTCCATAAATTTTTTTAAGGGAAAAAGGAAACAAATGTTAAGGGAAATTTTATTTACGATTGCGGTGATTTTTTTCTATTTGACGACGACTGGATTTATATCTTATCTGTAAACAATATAAAACACGAAACTAATTAACTTTTTTGCAACTACATACAAAGTTTTTATTGTACTGAAAAATAGTATTAAACATTTTTTTTTCGTTAAAGTTAAAGTTGAGCATGTTTTTTTCTCATTTAACTTGTTATTGTGTTCAATTAGAATATCTTTCTTACTCTACTTCGAAAAAGGAATTGTTGAAAAACATTGTTAATTTTATAAAATTCTACATTACAATCAAATTGATATACTAAACCAGGGTTTAAAATGCTATCGCCATATTAGCAAAAGCAGCCAAATTTTGACTTTTTCCTATTAAAAAAAAAAAAATCAAAAATAAAAAACCCACAAGTTCCACTGCTAAAAAAGCCCACACTTTTAAAAAGCAGCAGCAAAATAAACACACTGTTTTTGAAAAGTAACCTTTTAATGGACACTGGCTTTTTCCAACTATTGCTTTTTTAACAATAGCAAAAATTTCTTATTTGATGGAACTCAAAAAGCAACGGCAATCACTTTTATGTTGTAGGAAAAAATATGTAGGAAAAAGAATGAAACAAACAGCTTCTGTCAAACAGCCGCCAAATCAAAAACCAATGCATTCTAATAGCCGCAAAATAGGAGATAAAAGCAGCGCAAAAGGTTGCTAAAAGGCACATGATTGCGAAAAAATACTCGACGACGACAAGTGATATTTTTCATGCAAAACACAACAAGAATTGGTTTTTGTTTTCTATACAATAAAAAATCCAACAGACTTTGCCTGGTTGCCTTAACTAAAAATATTTTAAAAAACAAAATACACACACACACACATTTCGTGCTGTAGTCACTGTCGAGCAACAACAACATTACTGAAGAAAGGCAAACATTTATTTTTCCTCACTACCATGAAAAAAACCATGTTGCTTGTACACTGATCAGTATTTTTTCGTTGTAATCTGCCTTTTTGCAGAGCTAATAGCTCTGCTCAGACTGCTTTTAGCACACACTTCAGCTGCTTTTCATTTTATTGAATCGGCTTTTTGTTATTACCAGCCAGTGAAGAATAGCTCTTCTTTTAGGAAAAAGTAAAAAAGCAAAAGGCGAAATATTTTTTTTTAGCTTTTGCTTTTTAGGTGGTTGTCTATTTTTGTCGCTGGCTGGTAAAAAAGCAATTGTCAAAAACTAAAAATATACAAAATAGGAGGTTTTCTTTTTTGCACAAACGAAAAACAAAACATTGGCTATTGGAAAAAAAATTAAAAATTTCAATAGCAGTGGCAAAAGCAAAAATAAAAAGCATCCAGCTGATGAGTGCTTTGAAACCCTGTACTAAACCTGTTTCTAGGCGATTTGCTTTTATTTTCAGTGGAAGTTGAAAAGTAAACTTATTTAAAAAGTAAAGCTCAAGTTTAAATAAAACTTAACTCTTGTATATGATGGAAAAGCGATTTTAAATACAAAACGGTTCGAAACCGACAATAACGTTTTCAGTAACTTTAAAAATTGATTTATCGGATGTGTTACAGAAACCAAATCCGTACGAAAGTGAAAATGAAAAAGTTTTTACCTTCTCTAGGAAAAGTAAAACGTAAACAATTTTCCTTTTTTATTCAAAAAAGCAAAATGAAAACGATACGAATTGAAAAATGTGTAAATTTTCTCTTTCGTACAAGTTCTGAGATATACCTTCTCTGATTTTATGTATATACATATGGGCATTTCCTGGGGTCGCGAACGTAAGTTCGTACGCTTTTGATGTACAAATAATATAGAAAACAAAACTTTTCCTAGCATTTTTTTTTTCATAATAATAGTTATAAACATGTGGTCACGAACGTACGCAAAATAGAAATCAACTTTGTCTGACGTAGTGAAATATAAAAATCTGCGTAATGGAACGGAATATTCAAAAGTGATTAATTTATTTTAAAAGTGTACTAATGAAGGTCTCCATACAGTATTTACAAAATAAAATATCTCTTTTGGTTTTTGTTTAACCCTTTTACATGTAGAGGGAATAATTTTCCCACCAACTTTTCTTCATTGGTAAGGTATCTGATCAGTCGCAGTTGTTTTTTTTTGATTTGGCAACATTAATTGAAAGGAATAAAGTATGTTTTCTTAACATTGTATGTGACAGATTATAAATATTTTTTTCGAGACGGGTCTTCTGTAAATTGAAAACAGGTGTTTTTGCAACTGCGAACGAAATCGGTATATATCTTCGAAATCTCGTGGTGATATATGGTAAGTTCTTCTACGTTTTATAGATTTATATTTAATATCTTAGAAAAGAGACTTATCTTTTACTTATCTTCTACATTGTTTTCCTTGTGGGATTTTTCTTGGTGGGAAGAATATTCCCTCTAACCATGTTTGTTTTTTTTTTATACTATAGGTTGTCTGAAAATGAGCAAGAAAGTACTAAAAGAATATGAAATAGAGTTGGTGCTGAATGAGTTATACGGTTTACCATCAGATCCAGAGCAGTCCGAAGACGATAAGGAATCGGACGAGGAAGAAATTGAACAATATATAAAAAGTGGACATGGTATTACTTTATCCGGCGGAGGCAGAGGGAATATATTTACCACCAATCAAAAACTAAAAAAAAAAAAATTTTTTTTTATTTTATATTTTTAGTCATCAATAGTAACCCTAAATCAAAACCAGATTTTATTTATCCTATTCCGATCGCTATGACCGTAAAAGGGTTAATTGGCTTATGTACCGGTCGCGAACGTACGGGTCGCGAACGTATGATTTTTCCATACGTTTTTTATTATTATCACCATGCAGATTCCCATAAATATCTTAAATTTTCCTTAACAAGCAACTTAATACTCAATTTACAATTGATTGTAATGGAGAGATTATGAAGAAAGAGTGTAAACATAACATATTTTTTGCATGTAAAATAAGTTCATAATAATGTCTTTAGAAGTAGAAAATATAAGAAAATATAAAATGTTCCAGTTTCCAGCGCAATTTCCTCAAGTAAAACAGCTGAGATATGCTATAAAACCATTCTTTTATAACAACATAGATTTTTTTATAATAATAAACAATAAAAGACGATGATTATCAACATTTTATTTTTTCATCCTGGTAGACCATTCTGGGGAAATGCCCATATTCCTTTAAATTTATATTATCAGGCCTGTCACAGAAATCAATTCCGATCGTATCTTGCTTTACATAAAACGAAATCACTTTCGATCGGAATTGATTTCTGTGACAGGCCTTTATATGTGTTAATTGAAGTGTATTCTGAACAAAAAATTAAGATCATCATTCAGAGTTGGATTTTAAAATCGCTCGAAATTCATCACACCTGTTAAAAACGATCGCGCTTTATCACATGGCTGATTAGTTTATTTTTCTAAAATTGTTTAATACGCATAACAAAACCGTTACATGCAATTTGAAAGAACATGATGGGGGCGTATTGCTTTAAATGCGTTATTTTGGTTGATATAATTCAAAAAAAATTATATAAGTAAAAAACTTTTAAGCTTTGTAATACTCTCTCTCATCTCTTTTTAAATGTGTTCTCTTCTGATCTTGTAATTTTAACAGAAGCTTAAAAGAATTCCTAAGTTTTTAAAATGAAATTAGTAAATTTATCTTAAAAATAATTAAGATAACATTAAAATTAATATAATTTTTAAAAAATATTAAATTTCCCTGAATGTTTTTTTTTCTTTCTAGAAACAGATTATAAGCCTCCTAATGAATTAACACTATGACATTCTGCTTCGAAGTTTTCAACATTTTCTTAGTCATGATTTCAATATGTATGTATTTCCTCACAATAATAGACACTCTATTGTTTTATTTTTGTGTGCATTTTGTTTTACTCGTAAGTTTGTTTCCCACCACCAGTCAAACAACCACCGCCTCCCCTCTGACCTTTTCTCTAAAATTAAATATTTATACCTGCTCTTTTCTTCTAAAGAGCAGAGTATATGAATAAAAAATAAAAATATTTTGTTACAATTTTTCAAACATTTTTAATAAAAAAAAAAGTTGTGTCGTGGCTTTCTCAAGTTTCTAATGGGTTTTCAGTTGCTGTTGTTCCGTTGCTCTGTTACGTTTCGATAATGTCTTTACTCTGCATCGAGCATATCTAAGTGGTGTTTTATATTTTTTCTTTTGGCATTTGTAATATTATTTCTAAACAATCACTCTAAATGTTAAGACATTCTATTTAATATAAGTACATAAGTATACGAATGTATATGTAGTTGTTGCTGTAACTAAAAACTTCGCTGCTAAATATTTCTTTTGCAATTTTGTGGCTAACGTTTCGAATAAAAAGAATTATTTGTTAAGTTTTTCATTAAATATAACAAGAATATTTACAAAATCATCGTAAGAATTTCGAAAATTCAAAAGGAAATAAAAGGAAATGCGCAAGTTTAAGTACAATAAGAAAAAATGACACCAAAACAAAATAGAAAAATTTTAGCGAAGACGACCACAACAGAACCTGAAGCAACAACACCAGCACCAGAACCAGCCTACATATGGCAACCAGATGTTCAGAATAGTGAAGAGGTTTTCTCCATTAATGATGGTGAACAACGCAGTATGTTTGCCAATGAATTCCATGATGATGAACGTATACAATTTCAAAGAGAAATAATGGCCGCTGAGAATGGCTTTCGAGGAGCGGACAATGACGAAGATGAGGAAGAGGATAGTTTATATGAGGAAGATGGTTTATTGGATACACGTTATTTAATTGCTAACAATGAGGGTAAGTTAATTAATTTGTACAATTGTGCGCGAAATAATAGCAGTGATTAACGTATTCAAGACAGTGTTCGAAAATAAACACTAAATATCGCTCCTTAGTGTTCGGTTCGGTAGATTTGTGAAAAACACAGACGCTAACAGTGTTTGTGTAAAAAATCATTAAAAAAAAATAACGTTTCCCTGTTTGTCATCTTTTGAACACAAAAATAATACTGTTTTTATCAAACTCAACAAAAAGCATTATAGAACATTAAAATATAATGTTTGTCTACAGTATCACTAAAATTGTTCTCTTTTTTAACGAAGAACAGAACAATATATAATGTTCGGCTCTTTCTGGAAAATATTTACTAACTTATTAAGGGTTGTGTTCGTCTACACAATCACTAAAAAAATAGATATCATTATTGGGTGTGAGCCGAACGCTAAAAAATGTACTGTTTATTTTCGAACACTGATTCAAAATATTTAAGGGCATTCGAATGTAAATATTTAGATAAAACAGTGTGTGCGTGTGTGTGTGTATACATTTTTGAAAGTGTATATTGACTTTACTTATTTTGGCATGATTCATTAACATTAAACCTTTGTTAATAAATGCTTTCGTTTTTGTGTGTGAATATTTTAATGTTTTTGTTTAATTACTGCGGAGGTTCTACAGTTTGTTTTAAAGTTAAAAAGCAACATTTTAAAAGATAAAAAAATACTCTGACAGCAGCTTTTCACTTACGGGAAAAACAATTCAATGACAATCAGTTTCTTAAAAGACATTCAATCTCATAGCTTTCCGAATAAAAATTCGTTATTAATTAACAAAAATAAGAATTGATTTTCTTCAATTCACTAAAGTATATACCTTTCATACAAAGAACACTTCAATTTATTTATTAGGTAATTTTATCGAAAGGAGGAAGTATTAATAAAAAATTAATTAACAAAACTTAATTGTTTTTGTGTTCCCTTGAGCAAAATTTTGCCATTTGAAGTCGCCAAACTTCTTGCTATTGTGATTTACAGATCACCTGTTATACGATTTTAAATCAGAATCGCCAATGTTAAGAGTTTCGCGATTGTCAGAACATGGCCGACAGATTAAATCTAACGTAATGTTTACGACTTTTCTGCGAATAAACTTCAGAGCAGCAAGCCTAAATGTATATAAAATAAAGTTTTGTCCCTACTTAAATCATTTTGGCACTAATCACAAACTTCAATTTCCATCACATTAAAAAAATTAACAATCGGGAATGTTCTGTCAATCGCAAGACGCTTAACATTTGCGATTCTGACTTGAAATTGCCTTAAAGGTGTTCCGTAAATCGCAATCGCAAGAAGTCTGGTCAAATGGTGCGTTTGTCAGAACATGGCCGAAAGTGTGTATTTTTTGTTCCCACTCTCATTGATGTATGTACATATTTCTCATTCCCTTGTTAACTTTTGAGAGTATTTTTTATACCCGCCTTTTTACTATAGTAAAATATTTGTTTCTTGCTTTTACACGTTCACACACTTACGTTTATTCGTCGTCTACTTTTCTCTTTAGTATTTGCTTGTGACAGCGACACTACAGTATAGAGTTGTGCAGGCCCTTGCTGTATAGAAAGTTAGCAGTTTTCCCTTTTCTATATGTTTTATAGTTCTCATTTCATTATGTTGTTGTAACAGCTTCCTTGGTGTAAAACTTCCGGTTTGTACAGCTGTTGCTTTACAAACTTTAGCCGAACAAAGATCTAATTGTCGTGGGAATGTCTTTTTAGCTGCAAGGGACATTAAATTTGTTTTTATTTTTCAACTATTTGCCTTGATCTGATTGTAACTATCACTGCTATTATTTTCAACGCAATTTTTGAATACTAGGTCTGTTCAATAACTGAATTTTTTTTTTACAAATTTGCAACAGTTTTTAACGAGAGAGTGAAAAAAGATCGCAACAAATTTAAAAGACAAACGTTTTTTTTTAATTCTTAATTTCTGCTAGTAAAATTTTAACTTCCAAAAATTATTTAAACAGTTGTTTTATATTTTTGTTAACAAAACAAACACACATTAAGAAAAATATTGTTTTATTTAAATTATAAATTTAAACATTCAACAATCATTTATTATTTACAAAACATATTAGGTCTCTTTATTTACTCTAGTTCTAGTTCCCTCATGATCATGTCTTAATAAAAGCGGTTTTAAGTGAATAAAAGACAATGAAGGTTTACATGAAGTTTTTCGAAAATATACCCAATAGATTTTTTTTGTTTTTCCGCCACTGCTTCTGGCATATGTTTTGAAGCAAAATGTAAATTTTTGTGAACGTTCATTAACGAACTTAGAAGTAAAAATGTAGTATTTTATTTAAAGTGAAAACGCCACTTTTCTAAATGTGTTTGTAAAAATAAGCTTTTTGTGCTACTTACTGCTGTGTATTGAGTTGTTGACATATTGGGGGTATTCACGTCACAAGTTGCACCATTGCGAAAAAGCAAAAGTGCAAAAATATATCAACAACTACACAGACAATTGCAAGGGTGCAACTTGTGACGTGAATACCCTTATTATTTTGCTTTTACTCCTTTTTTTTCTTACGCAATGAAGCGAAGCAACAGAATGTCTGGGTTCACACTATGAAAGTTTTCATTCAAAAAGTGTGAGTTTATTGGTGAGAGGGGAGAGAAAAATAGCATATTTTCATTTCTTCTCACCTGTAAACTTAAGGCCCAACTAAAATATGCTTAAGTTCCTGTCAAAAAATAACAAAAATCTTTTCAAATGCATTTAAAAACACAAAAACAAAACCAAAAAACATTTGATTCCGTACGGAAAGTGCGATTTGTTTCGCACCTTGCTTAAGCAAAGGACAGATTCATAAAATTTAACAAAAAGTTTCCTTAAGTTCAATATGGTTTGACATATATGATTTACATGTATTCGCCCATTTGCTTAAGCCAACTTAAGCATATTATAGTTGGGCCTTTAGACTTTCTAAAAGAAAACTTTTATAGTGTGAACCTAGACTAAAATTTACTTTCTCGTCATTTTTTTTTGCTTTTGCTTTCGCTTTAACTATTTTTTTTTTTAAGGCAATAAAGCAAAGCAAAAGTGAAATTTATTTTGTTCATTTTTGTATGAGAAATTTTTTAGCATTCGCCAAACAGTGGCGTGTAGAGCAAAACAATACTTAATAAATTTTAAAGTAGTGAATATGGAGCAAAATTAATGCTTAATATCTCAGAAACCATTTAAAATTTCGTGAAACAGGTTTCGGATTCAGAAAAAGGGTATTAAAAATAGATATACCCCATACCTAACTCAATTTTTATAAAAATGGTCGGTAGGTCAAACCAATAATGAGCTTACGATATATTGAACAAAAAGGAATGTTTCTGAAGAAAACAAAATCTTATAGCTCCTATCGTGCAGTTAATTTTCAAAGTGTTTTCGTTTGAGCAGAAATCTAAGTCATATGGTGTTTTCTTTTCTACAAAAAAGTGTGACATTTTATTTAAAAACATGCATTTTGGTGTCTATTTCTTAAAAATTTTTCTCCGGAAAAGGATGAGTTTTTTAGAATAAAACAAGCCACCCTTTTCGGGAGCTAATTTTTTAAGAAACAGACACCAAATTGTATTTTTTTAAATAAAATGTCGCATTTTTTTGTAGAAAAGAAAACACCAATAGTTTACCGTATATGTTTCCAAGTTTTTTTTTGAAATTGTGTAAAATTTAGTTTTACTCTCTTGTTGCAAGTTACTGTTAGCAGAAAGAACACCCATTTTATTTCCAGAATTGATAAACTCACAAATTTTTTTTTAAACAGATGGCGACGATTGCATCAACACCCGCACAATATTTGGATTAATGGGCTTCCTTGGGTTTGCTGTAGTTTATGCCATGCGCGTAAATTTATCAGTGGCCATAGTGGCCATGGTAAATCAAACAGCCATACCTCATGATAAGAAGAACTCATCGGATATAGTAGACGACACATGCCCCATAGATGATTTTACCAAAAATAAAACATCTCAACTACCTCAAGGGGACTTTGTATGGGATGAAGCGACGCAAGGTCTGGTGCTGGGTTCCTTTTTTTATGGTTACGTTTTAACCCAAGTCCCTGGAGGACGTATGGCCGAATTAATAGGTGGTAAATTTATCTATGGTTATGGAGTTCTTATAACCGCTCTATTTACTTTGCTTACGCCTATTGCCGCTTATTGGAACTTGCCATTTTTAATTGTTGTTCGTGTCCTTGAAGGCATGGGAGAGGGTGTTACATATCCGGCTATGCATGCGATGTTGGCCCATTGGATTCCTCCATTGGAGCGAAATAAGTTTGCTGCCATTGTTTATGCAGGTTCTAATATCGGCACAGTTATCTCTATGCCTTTAACAGGTTGGTTATGCTCGTTGGACTTTTTGGGTGGATGGCCTTTGGCTTTTTATCTATTCGGCATAGTCGGCATAATATGGTTTATATTTTGGATGTATTTGGTTTATGACAGACCTTCACTACACCCTCGCATTACAACAAAAGAAAGACTCTACATAGAAAGAAGTATTCGAGTGGCTCAACAATCCAGCAGTAATCGTTTGGCAGCAGCATTCCACAATATGAATGACAATACTGATGACTATAGAATAGAAACATTAGCAGCAGAACATAATCGCATACCATGGTGGTCGATTATGACTTCAATACCTCTGTGGGCAATCTTGATAACTCAGTGCGGACAAAGTTGGGCCTTTTACACTCAGCTTACCGAATTGCCCACTTATATGAGCAACATTTTACACTTCGACATACAGTCCAATGCTATGCTTAATGGTATACCCTATTTGACTTCTTGGATAGTAGGAATTGCCTGCTCTGCTCTCGCGGATTGGCTACTGGAGAAGCGTTATATCACTACTTTGTCTTCATACAAACTTTGGAATTCCGTAGCTTCCATTATACCTTCCTTGGCTTTAATAGGTGTTGGATATGTGGGCTGCAGCTGGGAATGGGTAACTTTTATGCTCGCCGGTGTGGGCTCATTGGCTGGTGCTGTTTATGCCGGTAATCAAATGAACCATATTTCCCTGAGTCCCCAATATGCTGGAACTATGTATGGCATAACCAATTCAGCTGCCAATATTTGTGGATTTTTGGCTCCTTATGTCATTGGCACCATAATAAATCACAATGAAACTTTGGTGCAATGGCGTAAAGTATTTTGGTTGGCTGGTGGCTTGAATATTGGTGGAAATCTCATTTATTTAATGTTTAGTAGTGCTGAAGAGCAAAGTTGGTCTCGTCCACGCTCCGCGACAATTGGTGCCACAAATGCCGCCATCGGAGGACACTTAACAACGTGATACATTGTTCTGATTATGATGATGACTACTCTGATGTTGTGAACTTACGTAGTGTGTACCTTATTTTTATTATTATTTTTTTTTTGTTTTAAAAGAAATAATGTGTGATACATATTACCCTGACCTTGCTTTGATAGCAAAAGTGATAGGGGTAATAAAAAGAAACAAGAGAAACATACTTGATAGTATTTTAATGTAATATTACTTAGTTAAAATGTTTAAATACAATTATATATAATTAGGTGTTCCTATTATAAAAGAACGAGATGAATCTCTTTTTCTTCTATTATAATAAGAAAATCAAGTTTTATTTAAAAAAGGCAAAGGTAAAAAAATAAACACATTTCGTAGTAAATACATTGAGGAATTAATTAAGGTACACTGAAAAAACAAATCAATCAATCCGTACTTAAATCAAGCCGAAGCGGTGTCAATAGTACGGTAAGTACGAATTTTCTTAAATCAAGTACAGAATGCTTGATTGAAGTACGGATTATGCAAGTGCTTCGTACTTAAAATAATCCGAAAACAGGATTGACTTAATTAAAGTTCATTCAAGAATTTCTAAGATGGTCCAAGTGAGATTAGATTGATTCTAACCTCAACACTTACCCCAGAGAACCAGAGTGAATATAATTATGTTACCAACTCGTTACACATGTTGATTTCACTTTTGTTGTATTCCGCCCTTTGTTCTCAATTATAAGACAATATTTTATAATTTGTTTTTGTTTTAAACGTAAGTTAAGCGATCGAAGTCTTCGTTCGTAATTAGATGAACAGGCAGTAAGTTTATAAGTTTATAATATATTGTCTCCTTTTTATTTCTCATGTTTATTAATAAGAGACAATTTTAGTATAAACTCGAAGAACTCTTCTTCTATTTTACATTTTTAATATGAAAAAATTGAACTTCTGATAAAAAATAAATATTTATAAATATGTTTTTGAATAAAAGAATATATACCGAACTATTATTTATTTTGAATCCTTACAATAAATCGTTGATCTCTTTTTAAAAAGCTTTGCATAGAATTTATGAAATAAAACAAACTGTCTCCTTTTTCTAAGTGTGAGAAAATTTAAAGCGAAACTCGAAGAACTAAAATTTTTTACACACTGTCCCCTTTTCACTTTCCATTAGTAAATAACTTCCGCGCGAAGACGGGGCGGGGCGCCCAGCTAGTTAAATATAAATTCAGGGTAATATTAACAAAACTTGAGTAATTTTTTTATTATTTTTACAAAATTACAGTGTAAGAGATTATTGATATTAAAAATTGGTATTAATCATGGTAGAATAAGTACAAGGTATAGTCATAAGAAATTTTGTTCTCAAATTCAAAACCTATCTATTCCAAAACCTATCTATCGTCAAACAAAAGAAAATAAGGAAAAAAAAATTAAAATAAGCCTCAAAAATCAAATAAATTAATTTGACATTACAAGGCTAAAGCTATGTTCACACCTATTAAATATTTGACGTCCTATACGCAACCAATAGTTTTATTACAAAAAGAATTGGTTTTTCAAAACGTTCGGTTGGGTCAAACATCATTTAAAAGTTTCTTAATTCCTTTATACAATTATCTTTAGTAAATCAATAGAAATTGTTAAAATTAAAGCTAAAGTTTGATCAATTTACTGGTCACGCCTTTTTTCGATTTTTTCGTCAAATATTTGTTAGGTCTGAACACACCATAAGTAATGAAAACTCTCCATAATTAACCTACCTTGTACTTATTCTACCATGGATATCAATAAAATTTTAAAAACAACGAATTGAATAGAGTGTAAGAGATTATTTATATTTAAAATTAATATCAACAGGATTTTTGTTAAAAAAACAAAGTATTTTAAATTTTTGCAGACATAGACGATTTCGCATGTAGTTTTACTTGAATATTTTCCAAATCGAAAACCGAACCGAAACCGACCGGTTTTAATCATTTTAACCGCGGTTTTACATTTTTACGGTTTTTAGCAAACTCTAGTATATACATATCGGTTTTACAATTTAGTAAACCAAACCAAACAAGAATGTTAAAGAAATCATAGAAGATGTCTTAACAAATGACCCATTTTTACATGGCGGGAATTATCAAAGGGGTATTTTCTAAAATATTGTAAAAAGTTTATTGTTTTTGCAAAATTCATATAAAAAAAAAAAAATTAAATTTTGAGGAGTGGGAACAAATTAAATTTTTCAACAGGAAAATATGTTTATTGGCAACCGAAATTAATTTCGGTGTCAATACCGGTATTAAACTACCCAATTACACTGGTCTGTGGTAAAAATCGCCTATAAATAAAAATCCTTTTAATATAAATATTTTAAAGCGCTAAAATGAAACTCGTTTTCAGTTTTTTGAAAACAAAAAATAGTACTAATTTTGCATAAAAAAAAATAAATTTTACGGCACCAATTTCTAAATAACTCCGGAACTGTTAAAAATCAAGGACCGGAAAACGTTTTTTTTTATATTTTTTAAAAAATATTTATCATTGGTGTTTGAAAAATATTTTAAACTGTACAAAAAACAAAAAAAGAAAAAAATATTTTGTTTGATATTGTTTCTTTAACCCTACGTTTCCACATGCAAGTAATTACTTGCAAGTAGTGTATACGTATTATCAACGAAAAATCCAGGAAACATCCGATTGGCTGAAAGTACAAAAATTGTGTGAATGTTAGTGAAAATGTGTGAGTGTATTGAGTTTTTCGAACTTGCACTTGCATGTGGAAATGGGGGGAAAGTTCAAAATAATAAAGTTCTCAAAAAAAAGTTTTATTTTTTCGTACAAAATAAAATTTTTTTCCATCAGTTCAAAAAAAATAAAAAACAAACACAAAAAAGATATTTATTTTTTCAGTACAATATTATTTTGTACATGAAAAGAAAAAAAACCGAAAACTTAAAATTGAACATGACAAAGATACAAATTATGAGATAAGATTATAAAGATATGTATATTATTTTTTTACGCTGTTAAGCTATTTTTATTGTTTTTTTTTTAACCGATTTAGCGATTACAAATAAGTTTTAGAGTTTGTTTCTGATGCTGATTTTTTCGTGAATTTTTGCCATGTTCGCCATAGAAGCGATTTTTTCCTGTAAGGTTTTGGTTCTTTACAGCTTTAACGATTTATAATAAATGGTAGACTCTGCTATCATGCCGCTGTTAGCAAATTTTTGCGAATTTCCGCTAATTTTGCAGCTTTTAACGAATTTTTGCCATTCCTTAAAGTTTTAGGGACTTCTAATCAATTTTATGTATTATTTGAAATGTATTAAAAATTTTCGCAAATTTTCGCTATTTTTGCAAACTTTTACGAATTTTTGCAATTTTTGCGTAGCTTTGTTGCTCTATGAAGCAATCGTCGCAAGTTAAACATTTTCGCTTTTTTTGCAAACTTTTGCGAATTTTTTCAACGTTTAATTTACTAATAAAATTTGTGCCCATAACTTCTTTTAAATTTGCATTTTCATAATAGAGGTGATTATAAATTTAATTAAAATTCACAATTTAAATTACAAAATTTGAGTTCTCAATGTAAGTTTCTAAAAACAACAAAAAAAATATTTTTCTTTAAAATCTTTTTTTAAAAACTTTATTGTTTTTTAACTTTAAAGAACAATTCAAAAAAAATATTTTTTTTGTACGGATGAAAATATTTTTTAAACACCAATGATAAATATTTTTTCATGTACAAAATACATATTGTACATCAAAAATAAATTTCTTTTTTTGTGTTTCTTAATTTTTTTTAAGCTGATAGAAAAAAAATATTTTGTACGCATGAGTTTTGAATTTTTCAAATGAAAAACTTAAATTTTAAGTTTTCGGTTCTTAATTTCTGATGCCTGTTGAAAATATCAAAAAAAATTCATTTGGATGACTTATGCTAGGAACACAATTGATTCGTAAGTCGTATGAACGTAGGACGTAACGCCATAAATTTTTCGAAACACGTTTCACTTACCGACAATACCGTCGCAAAGGTATTTTGTTTCATTTTGAAAATATTATTAAAAAATTCCAAATTTATTCAAATTATTGTTTATTTTTCTTTCCTTTTATTTTGTTATCAAATATTCAATTAGAAAACACAAAAAAAATTTCATTTTATATTTTTAATCAAGGTATATTTATAGCAGGTAGCCGCGAGATTACAACAATTGTACAATAAAACAAACAACAGGGCTTTTTATTGTTGTTATGTGGTACGAACTGTCAAAAGGCAAAGGGGTTGATAAGAGACAAAAAAGACAAAAGATAGAGACAAAAAACTTGTTTACATGTTTACTATACAACATTTGACAGTTCGTACCACAAAACAAGCAAATAAAAAATAAACAGCTGGCTTTCCGAGACTACCTGCTATAAATATACCTTTTTTTTAATTTTTCTTTCTAAATATATGACAATACGGTCGTAGCCGGCGTACGATAAAGAATTAGATCTAAGTCGACGTACGATGTAATAACGCTTTTACGTTTAAGCCATCTATTGTGTGCCTTTGTATAAAATATTATTCGTTTTAATTTGACAGCGTATCTACGTCGTACGCTACTACGTTCATACGGTTCAATTGTGTTCCTACGGTTATGATGAAATGTATTAGCATAACTGCCTAATTTTTGGCGAAATATTATTCATGCCCATAAAAAAATCTGAGCCCGATAGGAAAAAAAACTGAAAACGTATTTGGATTTAGCGTTTGCAAACGTTTATATTATCTAGATTTTTATTTAAAGGCTCGATTTGTTTTTTACAGACCAGTGTGATTCAACCGGTATCTAATTATTAATTTTATTTAAACTATGTAAATTTAAAAAAATGTAAACTATTTAATTAATCAAAATTCTGATTAATCAGAAATAACAATGATCAATTAATCGAATAATCAACATCATGTTTAATTAAAATATAACACTGCCGAACAGTCCTTTTGCGGTCTGGAATTTGATTCCAAATTTTTACTAATTTGAGGTCGCTGATTACAAATCTAATCTTTTTTTTCTCTATCAGCTCTACTTTTCGAGATATACCGTTATGTCCAAAATTCCAAACCGCACAAAAAAGTTCAAATGTGTTCCCTTGTGTAATAAATCCTTTTTTTTTCGTTACTAAGTATATTTTACTTTTATTTACTTAAATCCATAATGCAATATGTATTTATATTATTCTTTAACTTTTTTTTAGTTTTATTTGAAGGGATTTTGAGTTTTTGTGTATTAATTAATGCATGTTGGGTTTCTTAGTTGTTTTGTTGCTTTTGATTTTGTGTGTGTGTGTGTGTGTATGTGAAGTCTAAGTACATATGTATATGTGTGTGTGTGTGATTTAACTAAAATAGTTTTCTTTCTAGCTTTTGGCAGGCTCCATTTCAAAAACGTTTTCTTCTCGATTACCACACACTACACTTTTCGATGGGATTCATCGGTGAACCCAGATGGCATTGATATGCTTCGGCAAAGTCTTTTGAATTTGATAGGGGACCTAGAACTCGTATTGAACCGGGCGAGTGTACAGAGGAACGTATTTTAGTTAAAGCATCTTCTGGACGCATAGAGCCGCACCATATTTGGGCATAATTTAAAAAGAATAGTTGATCGTGTGTTAGATTAAGGCCTGGTAAACGTTGTTCGGGCCCGTGACGTTGAACCCACTTTTTATAGGCCTGGAGTTAAAGGAAATAAGATCAGTTAAATTCCAAATGTAAAATTTTTTTTAAGATTACCCTGAAAGCTTGTTTAAGTCCTCCATTATCGGCGATATTCTCACCCTGTGTCATGCGTCCATTCATAAATAGTCCCACTTCATCGATTTTGTATTTGGAATATTGATCTATAATACATTGGGTACGTTCCCGAAAGGCTTCTATTGTGGCATTATTCCACCACTGCATCATGTTGCCGTCTTTGTCGAATTGCCGGCCTAAGAATATAATCGAAAGACTACGTTAATCACTTGATCCGGGTGGACGTAATAAAACGTTACCTTTATCATCGAAACCATGGGTGATTTCGTGGCCAATTACCACACCTATGCCGCCATAATTTAAAGATTTTGGAAAATGTTGACTGTAAAACAAGGGCTGCAGAATTCCAGCAGGAAATACTAAACATTTAATTTGCATTAAGTAGTGTTGCAAGCAAGTTTCCCCTAAAATTCTTACCAATATCGTTTTTATTGGGATTGTAGAAAGCATTGACCACCGCGGGCTCTGTAGTCCACTTTTCTTTATCCACCGGCTGCCTTAAGAGCTGCATATTTTTCTCCGATTCCCATTTTAGTATACTTAGAACATTCTCCATAAAATTGTCAGGAACTATAGAGAGCTGCAATTAAAACTTATAAACATAAATTAACTTGCAAACTATTTCTTCACATACATTTGCGAATTCTTTTTCCAATTCATTGGCATCTGTAAGGAACTCCGGATATCCTATACGCTCATTCATAGTATCTGCTTTCTCCTTAGCTACCGCCCTGGTTTCGTCATCCATCCAATGATTTTCACTTAGCAATTCGTTAAATGCCTCTCTTATGGTGTGAATCATCTCTAAAGCTGTATCCTTACTATTTTGGTTGAAATTATCTCTTATAAACAAGGTACCCACTGCCATGCCCAGTTTCTTATTTGTCCAGTCAACGCATTGAGACCATCGCACACGTTCAGTCTGTATGCCTAAGAGGATTTTACGAAACTCTACTCTCTCTTTTTGGTAGTCGTCAATCATGTGAGTCATAATGGACATGACCAAACGCCAGAGCACATAATTGTGCAAAACCCTTTCGTCTGTTTCCCTAAGAATTTTGCCCATGTCTACCAAATAAGGCATGGCATAACTGACAAGTTCCTCATTTTCCTTTAGAACTATATCTTGGCCCAAAGCGGTCTGCAGAAACAAAGTCCAATTGATTTGTGGCACTTCTGCTTGAAGCTCCTTCAAATTTATTTTCCTATAAATGGCACTGGTATCATGACGATCGGCTTCTGGTAGCGTAGCATTTACCAATTTCACCTCCAACTGTAAAACCTCATTTAGTTCTTCGGCTGCTGTAAGAGGATTTGCACCCATCAGTATGGCCGTTTGGGTCATATACCGATGATAGGCTTTTAAATCATGTTCACTACTGGACTTTAGATAATAATCCCTTGATGGCAAAGCCAAGGGAAATTGATCAATTTGTAAAATGTGTGTAGAAGAGTTTTTATCATCAGCCCCAACATACAGTTCAACTAAAACAGGTTCACCATATGTTCCCCTAAGAATGCCAATCAATTCCTCAACTGTCATATTGTTAGCTTTCCAAGCAGGGTCTATGACAGGCCAACCTCCTAAAGATTTTAGAACATTTTTAAGGCGACCCTCTCCGATTTTACGTATTTGAGCTGGCAATGAAAGGGAAGAAGAAATTGTAAATGTCTAAATTCATTATTTAAAAAAAAGTACTCACGTATGTCTATGCAACTTTTGTAAAACATTTTCGCCTTAATAGTCGCCTTGTTATCCATATCATTAATGGGTTCTTCCAAAACGCCTTTTAAAATAACTTGTTGTTGATCGGCCAGTACCTTTAAAGATTAGATCATGTTTTTTATTAATACTTTAGCTCTTTGTATATAATCTATTGTCTAGATTTTTAACTAACCTCAAATGTACTTATAGAACTTCGATCTTCTGGTATTATATGCACTTTATTCCATGTGCCACAGGCATATTGGAAAAAGTTATCACATGGATTAACTGAAGTATCCATAGCAGATAGTAAATAAGCCGCTGAAAAATAAGGTTTTTTTTATTAACAATTAATATTTTGATTTTAAAGATTTTGCTTAAAAATAAATTAATGCGAGTGAGTATTACACAGTGCAACAAAATTCGGGTCATCGCCGCACGTTGGGTTGAATCATGTTCAAAATGACGCTTAATTAATTTTTAGAATTACATACATAATATTTTTTTTTATTAAATTTGGTACCGGGTAAAAGAAGACAAAATTCTACCTCACTAGTGTTAAAATCGTTATTCTAAGTTACATACTTTTTCTGTATTTTTCAATAAAATGAAAAAAACTTAAAAATTTGAAAAGCTTATATTTTATGATGGAACCATTTAAGTATATGGATAAGAAATTTATTATTAGATTTTTTTGGTCCAAGTGTTTTTGATTTCTTTTTTTGGCAATGTTCCAAATTTAGAGAATTTTTCACTTTGGATGTATAATAATTAAAAATGTTTGTAGTTGTTTGTTTTAAAGTTTATAAAGGCTGGTTAAATTTTGAATAAAACACAAATTATTTAGGAAATTATTGTCATGTATTTTTATTATGATAATATTGGTACGGTTCAATTATGTATGGAACAAAATATCGGCCAAATGGCCGCCGCGACCTAGGCGGCACACCTCCATCCATCCGATGGACCAAATTTTCGATGACGCTGAGGCATAATTGAGATTCTATGCCGTTAATTTGCCGAATTATCTCATCCTTTATCTCTTAAATTGTTGCTGGCTTATCGTCGTACACCGTTTCTTTCAAATAACCCCAAAGAAAGAAGTCCAACGGTGTCAAATCACATGATCTTGGCGGCCAATTGCCATCGTCACCATTGAATTTGTCGCGCAAAAGAGCCATTGTTTCGTTAGCTGTATGGGAAGTGGCACCACATATCGTCCACATCCATATCTTCCAATTCGGGCCATTAAAAGTTCGTTATCATCTCACGTTAGCGAACACTATTCACAGTAACTGCCTGACCGGCCTCATTTTGGAAAAAATACGGCCCGATGATGCCGCCAGCCCATAAACCAATTACAATACACAAATTTTTAATTCACGGTCCTGAAATAGTAGAAAACACACTTTTGCCGATTGGACAGCTATCTGAAAAAGCACAGGAAGCCCGAAACAAGGACTTTAGGAACTAAAGAGAACATTTACCACGTAAATGTAGTCGAGAAAAGTGTAATGAAGATGTATTTAACAGGTTTCTTCTTAGCTTGGACCCAATTATTTCACACATTGGCAGGAAATATGAGAAAAACAAACCATTTTACCGCAGTCAGCTCGAGATTTACATTCAGTTTTTACTAATTCTAATACTGAAGATGATAATGTTAATGCTGATAATGATGATGATAATGATGATTATATTGATGACGATAACTTTGGTGATGACAATGATAATAACGTTTATGATGATAGTTTATCAAAATTTCGAAATTTTTTGTTTTTTAAAAATTCATACAAAATTTGGCTGCTGCAGTGCCTAGGATGCCCCTAGATACGTCAAATGTATGACCAACCCCACTTTATTTTTCATATAAATTATTCTCCATTCCTTAAGGGGGCTCCCATACAAAATAGTCAATGCAGACTAGAAATATATTAAAGAAAAAGTCCCATAAATGCCCAGAAGTCGCCCCTAGTGGGATAAAATGTGTGACCGACCTCAATTAATTTTTTTGTCCTTAACATTTTCTCGAGACATACTTGCCCTTTATCTCTACTTCTTAGGGGAGCTCCCATACAAATTTTGCGTTTTATAAAACTCAAATGAAATAAAATTTTTCGACTTCTGTGAATAAAATCAAAAGTTGGTAACAGAGTTTAATCATTTATGGCTTGTTTTGTTTGCATTTTTTATTTTTTTATACGTCTGGAAAAAATTAGAAGCCTAGCCGCATTTTCCAATTTTTTATTCATTTTTAAAAACCAAAACTTTCGAAATTTTGATAAAAAAATCATTTTTTTCCCAAAAAAAAAAAATTATGTTTCTAAAACGACTGCGCATAAGAAAAAAGTTTTACCTTTTTTAAAGGAAATTTTATTGCGGAATTTCGGTTTTTTTATTTTTTTTAAACTTAATAAACTTAAACTTAACATTGTTGCCTGAGTTAAGCGTCACTTTAAATGCAGTACAATCCAGTGTGCGCTTCAATACTTGCAACGTGATATGAAACTAGACTATTGGTAGAGTAAATCTGCCAAAAGGTTTTAAAAAGTAAACTCGGGTTCCCGAAATTTCCGCCCTTTTGAGCCAAAAAATTATTTCAGTAGAATTGCATGACTCCTTAAAATGAAATTAGAGGGTTAATATATTCTAAGAAAAGAACATTTCTACTGAAGACATCTGAAATAATTTTTTAGCTCAGAAGTACATTTAGCAATTTTTTTTTACTTATTCCAAACGCCTTTTCAGAAACTGTAAGGTCCGAAATTTCGGAAACCCTGACTAACTAACTTTTCAAACCCCTTTGGCAGATTTGCTCGACCAGTAGTCTAGTTTCATTTGGCATTGCAACTATTGAGGCTGTTTTTTTTTTGTTGCACTGTGTTATTACTTCAATTCGGAAACGTAATGTGTATACCTCGCACAATCATTTACTTATCTTTTGTCTCTCAAAAGGATATAAATAGCTTTTATCGAAGAAGAGCGCTACATGATTAGGAAAGAAAGTTTTTAAAATATATAAAAAAGGAATGGATGAATTTGACTAGTAAATTTAGAAAGTTTTGCACATCGATTTCACCGATAGATTCAAAATTAATCAATATCGACCTATTCTGAAAATCGTAAGATTTTAAATCGGAAAACACTAGTTTTATATTATGGGCATCTGAAACTCGAGCGTATTGCTTGAGATCTGCCCTAGCAAATATTCTTGTTTTGAAACTATTTGGAATAAGAACGAGTCCGCTTTATACATTTGCTTGAAAGTTTTTCACGTTTTTGCTCTCCTGCCAACTCGAACTTTGGAGATCGACTATCGATATTGTTAATAACACTGTTCAACAAAATTCGGGTCATCGCCGCCAGCCTCAACACTTGCAACGCGAAATGAAAGTAGACTACTAGTAGAGCGTTGGAAGTATTGAGGCTGGTTTTTTTTGTTGCACAGTGTAACAAATGGCCCGCGAACACTGGATGCCGGATTGCCCGCATAGATGACGGGCGAACCATGTCTTTACAATAGATGACGAAAAGGGACGTATTACTTTTGGTATCTGTTATCACGGCAGGCATGAACAGCATCTGGGAGCCGGACACTATGATTACTGCCACAGCTGTGATAACGATAATAAGGTGGAAAAAGTAGGACACCTACTCTGTCACTTCCCTGCACTGGCGAAATGACGTCTGCCTAAAATGGGATCCGCCACCTTTGTCAGATTTTACGATATCACTGGCATTGAACTGGAATGCATTTTGATTCTGCGGCGGGGGTTCTGTTTAGTTGAACTTTATTTCATCACAATGAGTCATTGGGTCTTAATGTGTCACATATATACTGACTGTCATTTCTATCTAACCTAACCTTTCACCTTTTTGGAATATGAATCAATAATGAAATTAAGAGGTGTGAGACTTTTTAGTGGATTTATGTAGATTGACTCATAGACTTTAAATTCTAAAAGTATTTCACCAATAAATTTATGAAAATGAGCCTTTGCGTTATGTGATATGTAACGATATGTACTTAAGATATTAGAAAAATCTTGCAAAATTCTTGATAAAAATTTTAGTTTTCATACAAAAAATTTAAAAGAAAATTAATTTCTAAACTTACCTGTCCTTACGCATTCCTCTGTCAGGCATATGTTATCGCTATCATACGCTAAACCTGAAAAGATATTGCGATAAAAAAGGAAATCATATTAAAATGATACAAAGAACAAATATTTACTTCATATCTAATAAAAATTACAAAGACAGTAAAGCAAGAGTAATTACATTTTGCAATCATTGGTGACATCAAAAATAAAAAACTTTCTATTCAAATGGGTGAAAGGGAGGAGGGTATAAATACTATTTAAGAATTCATTTTGCAATCGAAGAATATTAAAAGTTTTAATATCGAGCATGGCCAAGAATTTACATTCATAATTGTCCACAAATGTACATACAAACATAGAATATGACAACATTGACTGGGAATAGCCGTTGATTACAATTTCTTATAATGTTTCAACTTGCAATGGTGTACGACGATTGCAAAATATTTCTTTCATGTTTTTTAATAATTGCCTCCCATTTGAGAAAAGAAATGTTATTCTCCTTTTTTTTTCTTTCAAGTTCCAAAACATCAGTCAATGTTTGAGAAAATATCAAAAAGATACACGTATGTACGTAGCAAACATAGCAAGAAAATGTATTTATGGGACATGAATATGGTTGACACTAACACAGGACAAACGCATTTCGATGTTAAATGAATTTCAGGAAGAATGTTAGAAAACCAAGCAAACACTTTCGATATTGTGTGTACATTTAAAAATCGATAAGTTAAAACAATTAACTACACTCGAAAAAATATACATTTTTAAAATGTACTTTTATTTCTCTATTTAGGATTGTCGAAGCCAAAACACTGTCACATCTCCACAGTTCCTAAAATTCGAGTCTAAAATCTACACTTCAAATTTCTTCAGAGTAAGGATCTTATGATTTGCTTAAAAATTTATTTGTAAAGCATCCTTAACAACTAAGTTTTAAAAATTCTATCGTATCGATCGATTAATCTAAAAAGGTGCAACTGAATTTTTATAAAATAGAGTTTTTTTTAGTAATACTCGTAAAAAAAGTCAAATGCACCTACCTTTAAAATTTAAGCGGACTACGGTATAAAATTTGTTGCAGCTTTTTTTTTAAAAATTACATTAAAATTTTTTTATATATAGGGAGGGAGCAGGGAGCAATCTAGGACCTCTACACTCATAGAAAAATGCATCTTTATATTGATGATGCCCTAACATTAGAATTGTGCCATCAATGTTATTACAAACGGCGTCAATGAGGCAAAAAGTGACATCAATCCAATGACGAACGTCGTCATAAAATTTTGTCATATTTTATGCGCCATCTATGCTATGACTTCAGTGACATCAATTCGATGCCACATTTTGTGCATTATTAACATTACTTTCATTACAGTTTGTCACTAAATTGAGCCTAAAGAGTCCTTTCTCCGATGTTACTGGGTCATCGCACTGATGACATTTTTTATTAAGATGACTCCGATTCGTCATTTCTGTGATGCCGATGTGTCATCTCATTGATGACATAATTTCACCTGAAGATAATTTGGCCAAGTGATGTTAAGGCTGAAAATCGAAGATACTTTTCATACTTCAGACATGTCAATCAACAGTTGCTCTGTGAAGGCCAAAGTAATAAGTTATTTTTGTCACACAAATAATGTATTACCTTGCATATTTTACAGGGAGGAAAATGGGTTACATCCATTCACTAGGGCAGATTTACATTCAGAAAATTTGCTTATTTTCGTTACTGATAAACCGTACAGGAGGTTGAATTAAGTCAGGGCCAGGTGGAGGTTCATACTGACTAGCAGGGTAAACAGAGTAGTCAACAGAGATGCGCCAGCGGAGGAGAAGTAACAGAGCACTACCAACAGGGAGGCGTTAGAAGAGAAATGTCAACAGAAAGGGGCCAGCAGAGAAGATCAGTCAAAGAGCGTAAAAAAAACTGAAGCAAACAACCGACAAAGTACAGCGGCACGAACGGGTAGTGATTTATGCGTTATCGGTTCGAACATAGTAGAAATGTAAGAACCAACAAAACAACATTGATATAGTTTCACATTAGAATATAACAAGATTGATCGAAATAAAGATTACGACATGCGCATGATTTCCCGTTAGACGGCATAGTCTGTGAACGGCATGGGCTGCCAAGTTTAAAAGTATCTCTGCACTTTATAAGAACTGTAACAAAGAAACTATATACAGTCCGATTAATTAAATAGTGGATTGGTACATTAATTCCTTAATATTGAAGAAAAGGGTACTGGTTTAACAACCAGCTTAGCAAGAAGGATTTACATCCAACTTATCTTGACTGAGATTTACATCCAGTCTGGAAGAAGTTTAGATCTCTGAGTAAGGGCTAGACGGCAGGAGTGGTAGGGCACTGGCTCTATTACAACTAAAGCTTCACGGAGCAACAAAAGCTCTCAGGAAAAAGCTGTGTGGGCAAAAAATTTGGAATGTCTTTTAAAGAAATTTTTTTTTTTTTTTTTTTTTTTTCTCATTATTTATTTATTGAATCTTCATATATTAAATATGAACTAACAATAATTAATCAAATCTTAACCTACACAGAAAAAATTATTTTTCCAATTCAAACAAAAAATTTGTAGAATCAAACAATTTTTTGTCTGAAATCGGTCCTACAAACAAATTTGCATATTCAAACAATTTATTTGCATTTTGTTTACTGAAAAAAAACACTAATTTTTTCAAACAAATAATTTAACTGAATCAAACAAAAAGTTTACTGAAATTCAAAATCAAAAAAAAAAAAAAGTTTTTGCACAAGCAATGACGCGCACACAAGTAAGCACTGTATGAGAAGGTGACGGCAAAGCAGAGCCGCCGACTGGCTTTGAAACACATTTTTTTGTTGGAATAATTTTTGAACGAAGTCTTATTTATACACACAACACAATGTTTTTCTTTATCACTCTCTGTTGCTGTATCCTTTCCTTTGCTAAAGAAGAAATGTAACCAAAAACGGCAGCAGACCGACTCGATATGTTTTTCGTCATCATTCTATTTTTGTATTTGATGTATTTAACCAAACAGTTTTAAAAAATTGAATACGGGATTTTGTTTCTTATAATGTCGTGTCTGCTACTGTTTTTCGTCCAAAAATAGACTGTGTGTGTTTTTTGTTGTTGTTCTTATATTTCACATAAAGAAGTGTTGCTTACGATCAAATAAAAAAATGCAAAAAGACGACAACATTAAAGAGCGTTAAATATTTCATACAAAATTATGAAAACTTGACACCAATAACGCGTTTATTTTATTTTTGAAGAGTTGTCCACATTTTTGTTGGTTAAATAAAAATCAAACAAAAATATTGATTGAATCAGTAAAAATATTTATAGAAATTAAAAAAATTTTCAAACAAGCGGTTGTTTGAAAATAATTCGGCAATAATTTTTTCTGTGTAATACGTTATTTTTTGTCCTGCCAGTGCCAGACAAAAATGTTCTTCATCACGGGTTCTGTTCACTTATATAGGTGTTTATCGCTCATCTAATTGGATAAGTGCTGCAGTGTCTCTTCTTCTTAAGCGAGTGTGGCCGCCATGATTTAAAATATTTCGAGCTAGTGGATTTGGATGTTGTTCAAGCCTTTTTAAATATTTTACTGCATTTTTTGTTATAGTAGTTTTGACTAATGGAACATTGAGATCCTTGTGAATATTTGAGTTTTTTACATACCAAGGGGCAGCTGTGATTATTCGAAGAATTTTATTTTGGCGTCTTTGAACTTTTTCTATATTAGAGGCCGAGGCAGTGCCCCATAACTGAATACCATAGCACCAGATTGGCTTTAAGATGGAGTTGTAAAGAAGAAGTTTGCAGTCGAGACTAAGGACAGAGTTTCTACCAATAAGCCAATGGATTTGAATGGCTTTTAGTTTCATTTGAGTTAATTTTGCCTCTATATGGCATTTCCACGTTAATCGCCGATCCAGATGTATACCGAGATATTTTACATGCGAATGTTGAGGAATAATTTGATTATTGATTGTAATATGGGGGCAAGATTCCCGGCGCAAGGTGAATGTTATATGCACGCATTTTTGCTCATTGACCATTATCCTCCATTGTCTTAACCATATTTCTAGTTGAAATATATGATGCTGTAAGTAACGAGATGCTTCATAACGGTTTTCGTGGACGCTTAGAAAAGCTGTATCGTCTGCAAATGTTGAAGTTTGGGTGTAGTTGCTTGTTGGCATGTCCGAAGTATAAATTAAGTATAATAGAGGGCCCAGGATGCTGCCTTGTGGGACTCCAGCACCAATGGGCTGAGGTGAACTTAAGAAATTTCCTTCTTTAATAATAAATTGACGACCGACTAAGTAGCTTTCTAGCAGCTTGTGTGTGTTTGCTGGTAAATTTTTCTTCAATTTATGTAATAAGCCTTCATGCCAGACTTTATCAAAAGCTTGCGAAACATCGATGAAGAGTGCTGAGCAATATTTTTTTTCTTCAAATGCTTTTCTTATGACATTAACTATTCGATGAGTCTGTTCGATTGTGCTGTGTTTTCTTCTAAATCCGAACTGATGGTTTGGAATACATCTATTTTCACTTAAAATCGGTGTTAATTTTGAAACTAATAATTTCTCAAACAGCTTTGACATATTTGATAATAAGCTAATAGGCCTATAAGACTCAACTTTTGTATGATCTTTACCTGGCTTTGGTATCATGGTAACTAAGGAAACCTTCCATTTTTGAGGATAGTATTCGAGGCGTAAAATAGCATTAAAAATAAAAAGAATAATTTTCTTTGCTATGCGAGGTAGCTCTAAAAGCATTTTATTACTGATCTTATCAATACCAGGTGCCTTCTTAGTGTTTAAGTCACAAATAGCCTGTTCGATTTCTCTTATCTCAAATCTGAGGGGAATAGCTGCTCTAGCAGCAACAGGTGGTAACTCTACCGCAATATTGTGAGATATATTTGGTGTAAATACGTTTTTCAAGTGGCTAACAAACAGATTTCCTTTTTCAATATCGTTTCTTGCCCAACTACCATTCAAGTTTCTTAATGGTGGCTTAGATATAACTGGCCTTTTTAGATTTCTAGCTGCTCGCCATAATGAGTAGTCAGATTGTGGAGTTGCATCAAGTTCCTTAAGATATTTTTCTAGAGAAGCCGTTTTCTGAGTCTGCAGTAACTTTCTTAGCCTTTTTGTGCACTCTTTTAATAAATTCTTAAGTTGCGGGGATCTGTACAGCTGCCACTCTCTTCGAACTCTCCTTTTTTCAGTCAAGAGCCGCTCGACATCTGAAGAATATATTTTATTATTTTTAATTTTTTTGGGGGTAACGCTGGAATGTTGAACAGCTAGTTTAAGATAACTGTCAAAGTTAACAATAGAGAGATCCACATTCTCCGGTGTACTAAGCGGAATATTTTCTAGGCAATGGGCACTGAGAAATTTTTTATATTTTAACCAATTTATTTGTGTGGCTGACGTCGCTAAGTAACATGACGGAGATACAATTCTATTTGGGTTCGATATAGTAACAATTGTAGGTGTGTGGTCGGATGATAATTCTAAGGAAGCTTCAACATGAATCGTTTCTGTGGGGATGTTTTTAACCACGCCAAAGTCGATAACATCTGGAATTTTTTGCTGATCAGTAGGCCAATATGTTGGTTGTCCGCTCGCGACCACGTTTAAACCCATTTTAGAGATTGTGTTAAACAAAACACGACCTTTTGGTGTTATAAGTCGTGACCCCCAGAAGGTATGTTTAGCGTTATAATCGCCAGCGGTGAGGAAACAGGGTCCTAATGATTTAAAATATTTATAATATTGGCTTTCTGATATGGCAAATCTAGGTGGAGAGTATAAAGAAGAAATTACTAAGTTTCGATTAAGCTCTTCAACACAAATAGTCGTTGCTTGCAGATAATCTTCACAATGATCAAACATTAAGTAGTGTTTGATTCGGGCTTTTATCAAAATGGCAGAGCCTCCACAAGCTCTATCTCGAGGGTCCTTAGTATCATATAGTGTATAACCATTGATTTTAAACGTATTTCTTGAGGTCAAGTGAGTTTCAGAAACCAACATGACATCAATTTGTTTATTTTTTAGAAAGTATTCTAATTCATTTTTATGTTGGCGGATGCCGTTTGCGTTCCAAAAACAGATTTTTAAACAGTTCATGGCTTGTTAAGTACAGCTTGCAATAACATCGATTGCATTCTTAGAATTTCCTGCATCATATTACCCATTGTGTTCGTAAAATTATTAACTGTTTGCACTAATGTTTCCATGGTTTTTTCAAGACGACTTAAATTAGAAACTGGAGTTTCTTCATTAATTGGCGAAGCACCTTGCATTGGCACATGGTTTGATTTTAGAATGTTAGCGTAGGAGGTTCTGTTATTACTAAGCTGTGGAGCCTGAATGTCATTAGTGTTTAGCTGATTTGTTACCTGCATTTGAGGGGAATTAGTTTTCGGTCCAACCGACTGCTTTACGATAGTGTATACAGGGCATCCTCTATAATTGGCTGTGTGATTACCGCCACAATTGCTACATTTTTTAACGTTGGGGTCATTTTTAGATTTATCGCAAAGAACTGTACTGTGTAGCTCACCACATACTACGCAAACAGGGGGTAAGTAGCAGTATGCCTTAGTATGGCCAAATTCTTGGCAGTTCAAACATTGAACGGGACCACCTCTCTTGTGCGGCTCCTCTATAGTTACTTTTCTGTACAGAATGTATTTTAAATCATAGATGGGATGCGTTTCATTTTTTTTAAGCTTAACGTCGCCGGGTTCAAACTCCACTCGAAAAAGTGGTTGGGGAATTTTTTCTCTATTTTTAATGTTTGCTACATGTTTTACCTTGAAGCCTTTTTCTTCTAGGAATGTTTTTACCTCTTCTGGGTCCACACATGAGTCAATACCCTTAATCACTACCTGAAGACCTTTACTGCTTTTCAGTTGGTATGTATAAAAGTTTTTTTTTAGTGCTTCAAAGTTGTTTATTACTTTGCGAAAATTATTCTCATGATTGACTTGAATTTTTGTCTCGTTTATACTACCACGCTTGATAGCCGCTACGTAAAACGAATTTTCACCTATCACAGATATCAAACTCTTTATGAGCTCATTTGAATTTTGTTCCCTAAGATATATCGGGGGAGGCTTGGACGATTTAATGACGTTTGGTGCTTCAGAGGATTCATCCTCCAGAATCGCAAAACGATTTTGAGAATTTGTTTTATCAAAAGTTGGTACTTTTGAGGCCGAAGCAACTGCTGCAGAGGTAGGGCTGCGTCCCCGTTTGAGCACTGTTATGTACCTGTCCATACCAACTTGTACTGTAGGCTTTTGAGAAGTTTTTACTTGAGTTACTGAGTTGTCCATAGCGGCCGTTTTGGGGTTAACCGTATCATCACTTATTAAAGTTTTTTTTGGCTCTGCGGCAGCGCTTGCAGTTAACAAACTTGTTATTGTATTACGATCGACCGTATTTGTAAATAAAGAGGGTGAGAGCGAACGCGTTCGAGTAATAGGTTTAGCCGTTAAGTAATTGCTATCATCGATTCTTTTTTTGTTTCTACTTTTGTTTCGTCAACACTCACTGTAACATACGCATTTCTTTCATTATGTTTTATTGTTTTTGCATTATTAGCATTCATAAGAGTTTTTTTTATATATTACTGTTTGTTTAATTGTGCTCTTCTTTTTATTTGTTGTTTAAAAACCCCGAGAATAAAAAAAAAGAATAAAGAAAAACAAGAAATGTTTTTGCTTAAAATGTATGTATGTATATGTATGTGTGTACATACATATATTTTTGTTATTTGTAATTTTTAATATTTGTATTATAAATATTATGTTCACTAATTTAAAAATTATTTTAAAGCGTCCATTCATTCGCTGATCTTATATTATTTTTTAAAAAAATAATATGATATTATAAATATACAATTATTTATGTTAAAAAAAAAACCGTATGCCGAGTTAAAAGAGAAAGACACGTCTGCATTCAACGAGCACGCAAGCAAAACTGAAATAAGTTAAAGAAAAAACCCAAGAAAACTCGAGACAGTTTTACAAATTTTTGTAAAGGACCCTACACGCGACTTAGTAGCACCCCAGCTTCAAACCCTGAGTAACTGCAGGTTCTTTACAACACCCAAATACTAACCTTTTCTGATAATATAACTTTTTTAAGCGTCTACAAAAATCGCTTTGAATCATCTCCATACCATTGGCAGGTCGTAAACTTAAGAATTAGATTAAGATTTACATAGTTCATATTTCACATACATAGATGGGAGTAGTGCATTCATTTAGCAGTTTTAACTCACACTTAGTGATAGTGAAAAAATATTGCAATCATTTTGTTTATGTTGAGTGATGAATTGAAAATTTGCAGCCTCACTAAACATGAGTGGTAGTGATGTAAAAAAATTTTGCACTCAAAAAAAAAAAAAAAAAATTGTTTGATTTAAAAAAAGCAATCATCAGCTTATTGCAACTTTTTTTATGTTCACTCATTTGAGTGCAACTAAAAATGTTGCACTAAATTTAAAATCAAAAACTTGTTTTTTCATGATTAAAGCCTAATTATTGGGAAATTATTGACAAAATGTCATTTTGTTTAATGTTCTTTACTTATGCATATCCTCAAAAGAAATCAAAAACCGTTAACATACAAAGTTAAATTTTTTAAATTTTAGTGAGACAATATTTGTATGCAGCTTTTTTGATTGCATGCCCAAATTTAACCCTATTTGAATTGCGTGCATATTTTTGCATTCAATCTACGTTTAGTGATAGTGTAAAAATTTGCACTATCACAAAATTTTTTTAGTGGTAATTCTAAAAATAAGAATCATTACTTAAGCTGGTAAAAAAGAGTGCAAACTAATTTTTTTTGCATTTTTTTTAGTGATAGTGCACTGCTGATTTAATGATTTAATGTTTTTAAGATTTTCGAGACCGAAACATTGTTTCACTTTCAAAGTTTCTACAGTTTTATCCTTAAGATCTTTAAGTTTAAAAAAAAACATGGAATGTATGATTTAACTTACTTTATTCTTTGAATTTTAAAGATCGATTCACAAAATAAACTAAAAATTATATAAAAAGTTAATAAACTCTGCGATAATTTCGCTTAGTGTATGTGATGTTAACTTAAAAAAAAGAAAATAGAAAATTTTCTTTGTTATTAAAAACTCAAACAGAAGAAAGTGAGAACAAAATGACATGTTTGAACGTGTAAAGAGTTTCCAATAAGACACGTAGAAACAAGAACGTTCGAAGAAAATAAGTCAATTTGAAACAAGGAGCAAAAATGTAATACGAACTTTAAACTAAAACGGAAGCTTGTTAAAATTGTGTCATTTCTTGAATATGAACACTAATGAAGATAAAATTAGCAGTAGTGTGGGAGACATAATGCAACTAATTATGTGTTATATAATTATTAGTGTCTGTTTAATACGTTCAACATTATTGAATAGGAATATCAATGTCCTTATACCTGGCAGAGACATATGGGCTAATCAGTCTTGGTGGCTGGTACTTGCAGACCAAGTTTTGGTTCCAAGGTCCATTTTTCCAAAGGGGCTTACTGATGGGTACACATTCGAAGGTTTTTAGGCGGGTATTTACGCTACCCTCATATCTGCTGTGGTCTGTCAGGCTAGTTATGGACTAAACGACCTTTGGATACACAATTATTCAATTTGTAGCCGGCTACGCGGTCGATCAAGAAGGCTACTTCCTCTACTGTCCCGTCTTTTGGACTGCCAAGCTGAAATTTTTCGGGGGCAAACTAATGAGCCCAACTAAAATTTATGATCTTTAACCAGGCAGGGTAGCCTAAACCTTTCATGGTGAGGTATACAGGCTGCACAAAAGGCCCTTTGGGTCGAGATGCTTATTGCCTTCCACATATACCTATCACGTTGAATAAAAATTACTTTCAAATTCAAGCCAATTGGTAATTATATATACTTGAAGAAGAGTTATTCCTATAAGTGGAAGCTTTTCGAATTCTTTGTTGAACATATTTATCTTAAAATGAAAACTATGGAAGGAAAGTGGGATGAACGCAAATGGAGACATTGGGCACGTTCCTAAAGCTCAAATTAGATGTGACATAACCATAACGATACAAAACAGCTGTTTGAACCAACCAATATGGATAGTGAAGACTGCTTTTGTCGATGTTTTGTTCTTGTTAAAACAGCGTTGTTAAACAACTGTTTACCCAACGATGTTTAACATCTTTGCAGTATTGTCATATGTATAAACAAACGCCATCTTGATTGTTATTGTTGCTTTTTATATGGGTTTTCATACCATATGTGTCCCCACATCGAATAACATTAACAATTGTGCGTCGTTAATTCTGCCAACGTTTTGTTCTTGAGCAAACATAACAATGGAAGAAGACGTAACTGTTACGCAACCGTTGAGTATTTGTCTTATAAACGCATTTTCTTTTGTATCCTTATTATTTTTATGCTCACATCTGTTGCAACTCTTACATCAAGATAAATTGTTTGCAGAAATCAATTAATTCTTCTGCATGCACTCATAAGCTCACCCTACCGAAGATACAAGTAACAGTATCATTTCATTTTAAATTCAACTCGTGTCTCTGGACACCCAATGCTGAGCATGGATGCAGAATATTAAAGGAATTCATTTTATAACTATGTACTATTAAATAAGACTTGATACTACGAAGCACAAATTTTGTTTTAAATATTTTTGTAAATAAACTTGGTTTCATATATGATATTCATGTTTCTTGTAGTGGAAAGAACAGCCAAAGTTGTACCTGTGTTTAGTTAAAGATGATTGCCGCCATTTCATGGGTGAGGTAAGAGGTAGCATTAAACATCAACAAAGGTCGATGTACAAAAAAAAAAAGGAGGAAGAAACCCATTGCCTTTTTGCTGGTTCCTCGAAGACAATTCTTTATTCAAATGGAAAGAAACTCTGAGTTTACTTAAAGCTGATTGTCGCAATTGCTTACAAAAGCCAAAATAAGGACATTTATGAGTCGATTACGGATGCCAACTGAATTGAAATTGAGTTGGCTGATGTCGCTGCTGGCGACTTAACTTCCGTAATCTACCCATTAATATCGCTAGAAATGTAAATTTTTTGGATTTTCTGTCAAAATTTATAATGGCGATAAAAACCGTTTATGAGCCCTTAAAATGAATTCTTTCTAGAAATGGAGAAAAGAGCTCTAACGAGTTTTCCCGGATTTAGTGTTCTCTTACGGGTTGATAAAAATTGGCAACCGAACTTTAGTTTAGCTGCCAGTTGCCTAAAATACATGACATTGGCATTTGATATTAATTTCAGTTGCCAAACAATAAATATAATAATACTTCGTGGACATATTTGTATGCCAAAGTTTATTTTCCAGGTTTTAACTTGCTTAAATTCTAGCATTTAACCCGCTACTCTGTTATCGGGCTTTTTCTTTCATAAACATATTTATATGCCAAAGTTTATGTTCCTAGGTTTTAACAAATTTAACCTATAATTTTGTGTTTCTAAGTTCAATAGTATAGATAATTAAAAAAGTACCACTCGTAGAACACAAAAGCAAATGAAAGAAAGTAAATTTCTCGTATTATTCCAAAATATGTACAGGTTGTACGTGTTTACTTTTTCAGGGCATTGCAACTTGAATTTTATGTTTCTAGGGTGAATACTTACGAAAATAAGTACCTTTTAAAGAGCAAAAAAGTACCAAAAAGTTCCCTCATAGATTCGTATCTACTAGAGTATCCAATTATTCGACTTTGGGTTTTGTTCGAGTAAGAAATTAATCGATTTTTGAATTTTAAAATTGCTCGATTAATCGAATAAAGGTTTTAAATTGTTCGAATTACTCGAAGAATTCAAATAATTTTATCCAATTGGAAAAACCAAACATCTCTATTTGAACTCATATTTTTATTTATTTATAAACAGAAAAAGAGAGGTGCCAGACAGTTATGAAAAACTTTTTAAGCCAATAAATTATTTCTTAAAATCGAGTGAAATTGAAATCGATGGAGATTCTCCGTTAAGTTTTTTTTAAAATCACCGCTTTTTTCCTGATTTTAAGAGAAGTTCTGGTTAGGATAAGAATTCAATGTATACTCTATATAAAAGGATTTTTAATAAACTTTAAGAACAGGACCTTTTTTAAATTCGTTTGATTCCAATTACACTCCTATGTATTCGGTTTCCAGAACATGGCTGATAACTTATATACATATATATTTTTGTAATTCCCTTGAAATTTCCTTTATTTTAAAACTCTACTCTATACGTTTGGTTAATTTATCTTTAAAAGTATTATTATTTCACGACAAAAATCAGACACTTCGTTTTCAAACAAGGACACTTAGGTTTTAAAGACGGATCTAATGATATCTTAAATGTCAACATCCAGCCGATTAGAAGATACGAGGTAATAAATAAACTGACCTTCGGGTAATAACAGGCAACCCATAATCTGACAGTACATGGTTTACACATTTATAACTACTGATGAATTTTTTTTTAAGAATTTGACGTTTATAGTCAGCGTAAAAAACTGCAGTCAAAGTAGAAAAACTGCCATTCAAAATAATCTTACATTAAAAAAAAGAAATTTCTAAGAAATAAATTTTAATCGATTAATTGACATAAATTGTTCGAGTTATTTGTTATTCGAAATTGGCTATTTTGTTTATTCGATCAAATAATGGCGGAAAAATTCCTCGATTAATCGAACAACGATTAATCGATTGGAAACTCTAGTATCTACTCAGGACGATAATTAAAAAATACCAGTTGTAGAACCAAAAAGCTGAAGAAAGATATTAAATTTCCTGTATTTCCCATTTTGGTACTATTTTTTCCCCCCATTAAAGTATCAAAAATTGCAGTATTTTAGTGGTTGCCTATAATTTAGTACGAATATGTCAATGGATTAGGCAAAATGTTTTGTAAAAAAGTAACGAAAATAGTTACGATTTTCACCCCTAAACGTTCGAATTTCGAAAAAGTACCAAACTTGTATTCGTTTTTTTTTTATAAGTTTCGAATGTGGTAAAAACTTTATTTCTAGGTTTATTGGTTTAAAAGATAGTTGGGCAGACAAAAACGTACCAAAATTCAGGTTTTGCCCGTTTTCACCCTAAAAGAGCCGAATTTCAAAAAAGTACCAGACACCTGTCCACTTATTTTTCAAAAGTATTATAGTTATTTTGTATCTCTTTTAGTTTTTTTAGGTTTCCGAATTACCATTTTTTACGTCTTAGTGGACCAATTTGGGGAAAGACCCACCTCCAGTCCAAATTTCAAGTTTTTAGCTTCAGGCGTTTAGGCTGTGCGATGATGAATCAGTGAGTCAATTACGTAAAAATTTTATGTATGTATAAAAATAATAGTAAATAAAAATTTTTAGGTATCAAAAGCTCAAAATAAGTAAATTTCTTGTTCATTTTGCACATTTTATTACATTTTTCTTATTTTGGTAAGGAGAAATCGATAAAATAAACACGGGACAACAATTTGACTTACTAGTCCAACAAATTTAATTGAATCCACGTACATATTAAAACTTTTAAAAGTGGAGATATTGCTGTGGACCGATGAATTTTTGTTAGGTCTTTATGGTATCTGCTCTAAATAAGTCACAGCATCTTTGAGAACGCCAAAATATGCCCTAAAGCAAGAAATTTAGATTAGAATTACCTCTCAAGTGTAGCCCGTTCACTCCCTCATCTTGGTTTCTTTTTTTTTCACTTTATTTTCCTATGTCTGCGTTATTTGTTTACATATTTTCGGTGGACAATCTGCCAAAAAGTCAACTGAAAAAGGCTGCCTTATCTAATTTAATAGCAACGCAACTGAAGCTCGATTGCCATACATAACACATTTGACACATTTAGGCCGAGTTTCTGAGATGTGGATTAAGTTTAAACCTAGTTTAACGTAGTCTGCAACTAGGACTTTTCCGGTGAAATCTGATTTTTTTTTTATTATCTAATTAAAGACTAAAACTTTAAGCAAAACTAAGTTGTTCGCCAAATGGTAATGGTGGCACAAATCTGTTTTAAGATTAACTAAGCCTAGTTTAACTGAGATCTCAAAAACCAAGCCTAAATATGATTTCTACGACTGGCTACTGCGGAATTCACGTAACAGCATTTCACTTTGATCGAAACCTCTAATTAAATTGTATAGGAATTAGCCCCTGAAAATAATTTTTTGTTTATATGGATAGAATAGTCACAGCTGTACCGGGAATACCAGATGATGTAATTTGGCAGTAAATACGACCGAAAGTTATGGGAAATCCTTGGCAGACATCGATCCAATAAGAACTAATTCCTGGAAAATTTGTCATAAAAATTAACCCTTTATTAAAATGCAAATACTAAATCAATAGCGAATTAATCTAAAAGTCGAATCATCTTCGAAATCTAAGATCTAAATTTTTAATATTTCTGCTTTCCTGCAATGTTTGTGCTGAAATAGTCGTAAATTTTTTGGAGATTTTGGGGAGTAGATTTAAATATTTTTGCACGATCATTGAAACGTCTTGCACATTTTCTCCAAAAGGAATATGAACTTTATTCACTAACAACAAAAAATATTCAACAGATGGAATTCTAAAAATGATTTCATTCATTTGCACTCTGTTTACTTTACAATTTCTCACGTGTACGATAAAAAAATAAGTCGAGCTGCACTCATTAAAAAAAAAATGTTATACAAGTCCTCGCATAGATTTTTTCATTTTTTTTTTTTTAAACTTTTTTAACGCAATAATCGAGTTTAACGATTTATGTCATAAACTTATGCACGATGGAGGTCTGTATGTATGCTTGCATGTGTGTCCATGTGTAAAGCATGAGAAGATTGAAAGTGAGTATATGTGTGTTAACTGTTATTGCGAGTGCTTGTGTTAGTGTATCTGTGTGTTTAATTGTAGATGTGTTGACAAAAAGGAAATGAAAATGTTGAAAAGGTTTCCTTTTTGCTGCCTGTTGCTCATGATAAGACATGAAAGGAAATTATATATTTTCTTCTCATTGCTGTTCCTACTAAACTGCTGCCGTTGTTGACGGTTTTGTTGTATTTAGATTTAGCTTTTTGTTTCCAATGCAAAAATAAGAACAACAATATTTAAAGAAAAAAAGAAATGTAGGTATAAATGACATAAAGTAGATGAAGAAAAAGAAATAAAAATATAAAAAAAAACAATAAATGAGGAGCATGATAACATTTAAAAGAACAGTCAGTCATAAATATTTACAGTTACTAACATGACATACACATACTTTTATTTACAATCTTCTAAATGTTTACAGGATGTAAATGTGATTTTTTTTGTGTGAGTGTGTGTCAGTAAACTCCGACATTTAGATTTAATTCCTTGTGCGTTCCCTAAACACTTCGTGATGGTCACTTTAATACGGTTCTAAATTTGTATTTACAGTCAATCTGCGATAATTTGTACCCCGTTAATTCAAAAACCTCAACAGTTCAAAATAAAGGCCTGGTCCCCTGAGAAGAACTCTTTAATTCACCAAAATCCTATACATGTTAGTCCCCTCGTTTATTGGTTTTTTTTTTGTAATATTGATTCTAAGGAGACTCCTCTAAATCATACTTATTCATCAACAACATCGTATTATTCGTAATAAAAAACAATATCAAGGTTTTTCTTGGGATTCAAAAAATTAATTAACAAGGTTTCGGCACACACAACATGACGGACTAGTTATACTTAACGCACTTGTACAATATGGGTATCAAATGAAAGGGCTTGCTAAGAATAACTCGAAAAAAAAGTGACGTCACTCTAGATACAATATAGCTGACTAAGTTTTTAATGCTTGCTGAGAATACGAAAGCGAGTTTTAAAAAAATTAAAAGTAAAAATTCTTTTTTAAAAAGTAGCTATTATTTAAATGCGCTAAAAAGAAAAAAATAAATTAAAAGTAAGAAACCTTTTTAAAAAAACATGCTTTTATTTGAATGCGCTAAAAAATTTTTTTTCTGTAAAATTTCTACTTTATAAAAAACGTTTCGGTTTATTCTCTTTATAGTGAACTTTTGTGTTCTTTTAATATCAAATCAAAAAAAAAAAAAAAAAAAATACACGCACTTACTCAGGGGTCTAATTACCGCCTAAGATATCAAGCAAAATTGATTGGAATTTTTTTATATTGGTATCATGACATTCAATACGTCAGTGTCTATCGTATGCAGAAAATTCGATAGTTTACTCAATATCGAATGCGGTGATTATGCCATAGCCTTACAAACTTTACTGTTATTAATTATCAAGTTCATAAAATGTATCATCTACTGTTGTTAGTAACGAACTGAACCGCTTAAGGACTCAAATAAAACTTAACTAACATTTATGAGTCAGCCTATATTTAAAGTTCACAACAAGGCGAATTTACACCAGGTGAATTTATCTTATCCTTGTGTCAAAATGGTATACCGTTCTGGTGGTTCTAAGGAATCTTTACTTAATTCTATAATTTTCGCTTAAAATTATGAAATTTGAAACTTTTTTAAGTTCAAAACTTCAAAACACACAATTTAAAATTAAAAACAAAATGAAATATTTGTTTGAATCAAGGCGAATTTACACCAGGTGAACTTATCTTGCTACGTAAGCAACAGCTGATAACTAACCTTGTGTCAAAATGGTATACCGTTCTAGTGGTTCTGTGGAATCTTTACTAAATTCTATAATTTTTGCTTAAAATTATGAAATTGAAAACTTTTTTAAGTTATTAAATTTCAAAATACACAATTTAAAATTGAAAACAGTATGAAATATTTGCTTAAATTTTTGACACAACGTTAAAATATTTTACAGTGTTGTAAAACGTTTTCAAAATAAGACCACCTTGTATGAATTCGCCTTGGTTTACAACCTTTTCTAATTATGTTAAAAACAATGTATACATCTTAATCTAAACTTTAGATTAAGATTCTAAAGACTACTTTGGGCGTAACAAATATTTTTTTCCCCATAACTAGAAAGTTCCGTACAGTGAAGTTAAAATAAAATCATGCATAACAATTTTAAACTCAAACGACGTTAAAGTATGATGTCCAAGATAACTTATAACTAAAACTATAAATAATTCTTAGATAAATTTAATTCCGTAATTTGGCAATACATGGTCTACTTTTTAAAAATATGAGAATTCTTTTAGCTGAAGATCCACACCACGCGTAAAAATATACAAATTTAAAAACTCCAAAATTTTGTAATGCTCTAAAACCTGGCATAAGCCCTTATGACACTACATTTTTTATTCATTAATTGATATAGAATTGATAGAAAGAAAAAGTAAATGTTAGAAAGAGCGAACAATAAAAAATGTAAACAAAGTTTTTAGTTTTTTTTTTCTCTTGTTATGGTTTTGTTTCAGGGATGGCGTTAAGAATGTTTAAAACTGTACCAACAACCTCTAAAAATTGTACTTTTTTACCCTAATTTTACCAAAAGATTTTTTTAGTTGAAATTAATTTTATTTATGTTCATAAAAAACACCACGAAAAGGTATTATAAATCTTAGTTTAAAAAGTATCAACAAAAAAGTACAATTGAAACAACTCAGCCATCCCTATTTTGTTTATTTTATTAAATGTTGCCAACTTTTTGTTTATGAGAAACCTAAAAACAAAAACCAGTAAATCGCTGAATTTGCCCATAAACCGCTGATTCAGCAATACTTTTAATATTTCAAGCTTGAAATGTCAATTTTAAGTTAAACAATTTTACATTTTTTTTGACATAACTTCATTTTTTATCGATAACTTTAGTAAAATTTTTGACGGTTTGCCATTTATCTTAATACAGCTTAACTCTTTGCACTTGGTAAATTTTTTATTACATTATATTTGTACTGTTCACCAAAACTTAAACAATGCATTAAAAATGTAGTGTCATAAGGGCTTTACAATTTACATTCGTTGAAAATTAATCAAATTAAATTCCATATTAAAGTGATTTGTAGTGTAAATTGGTTATTAAAAATATGTATGTATGTATGTTAACCAATCTAACAATATCTGCCATAACCATATCTGACAATAATACAATATTTAAGGTTCATATTTACTAACAAATATTTTTCCATTTTCGTTGTTAATTACTGTCAATTTTGTGATCCTATTTACAGTTATATTTGTTTGATTAAATCTTTAAAAAAAAATATTAGAATTTCTGTACTTTGTGATAAATTGCGCGTTATTTTGTCATTAAAACAGTGTGCTTTGTTCCTCTACTTACTTGCAGTATAATATAAGGTTTTCTTATCAAATACCAAATTCCGATTTCATGCCTTGCGAACAACAACAATAGATAGTCGACGAATTGATGGACAAACGAAAAGAGACATTTGTAGATAGATGTACCGATAGATATTTAAAAATAATGTACACATTATTATAATGATGGATTATGGTGTGAAGGCAGTTATGACAAATATTTGCAACAAAATTCTGAGGATTATGAAAACACAATCAGTAAGAGAAAACAGTGTTGGTTAAAACGAGAGCAAAAATTATTGCTAAATGCCAAAAGAGTAAGCGGGAGTTCGTAGATTTTCTTATCTCGGAAAAGACTTAAGCTCTTTTTAATGGAATTTAAAGGAATATGGAAAAATTCCTGGAAAATACAATCGGGCATGTTCTACAAATCGAAATGGAGTGGAATTGAAATCGAACGCAATTTTAATTTCAATTATTTACAAAATTATTGTAGTTTGTCCAGTTTTTAAGGCTGTTCTTATAAATATAATTGGTACTCAATATATGAAGTATAGAGAAAGGAATATTTTTATGTACTTTCTTTACAGGCTCGATTTAAAAATTTTTTCGGTTTTAAATCCACTTCATTTCGATTTACAGAACATACTTGAATATTTTTTTTTTTAACAATTTGACTGCCCAAGCTGGCTTTAGGCAATATGTATTTTGCAGTGGCTGTGTCAGATGTAAAATCCATATGTAATTGCACATGTGTGTCAAAATTGACAAATACAAAAGTTTATATTTTTGCTTTAATATGACATAACCTAAAATCGTTAACAATAGCAATTTACACTGGTTGACAAAAATGAACTTTTAATTTGTCACAAGAACTTTTTTGGTCTGTTTTACTTTATTTTAACTTCCTAAGGTGGAAAACAGAGGTAGAAAACATTTGACACCCATAGTTTTTTTTTTTTTTTTTGACAGGAATTGGAAATATCCTGCTGAAACCTTTCGCCGTGTTCGTCGCTAATGGATCCTAGGTTCTCGGGAAAGAAATCGAGGTGGGAGTGTAGAAAGTGTATTTTGAGTGACATATTACAACCCAATGCTTGATACAGATTTTTGTAGTTACTTGCTTTGTGGTTGCCCAAAAAATTTTGTGCAACATTTTTAAAACTTTTCCAAGCAGATTTCTCTAACAAACCTAACTTTTCTTCGAATATGTTATCCTTTAACAATACCTTTATCTGAGGTCCGACGTAAATTCCTTCCTTTATTTTTGCGTCACTAACTTTAGGAAATTTTCCTCTCAAGTAAGTAAAACCTGAGCCGTTGCGATCCATGGCTTTGACAACATTTTTTATCAAACCTAGTTTAATATGTAGTGGTAACATGTAACACTTTTTTGATGCAATTAAACCGTACGTACAGAAGTATTAACGGAAAAAAAGGTAAAATCATAAGTGGGTGTCACAACAAATCTGTGCGTGACAGTAACAAATTAGTTTGTGTTTTGCAATGTGGGTATATAGTATATAGTAAAGTATTAATTAGCATACAGAATCCGTGTGGCAAAAACCTTGTTGATCAGTGTTATATTCTGATTATATTTCTTATCACTTTTAGGCCCGTTTTCACAACTTACCGATACCTAAAGGTAGGATTTTATCTGCCGAATAAAAAGTGTTCCATTATCACAACTTTACTTTAACCTACCAGGTAGGATAAACCTTAATTTACTCTATCGCTCACTTTAGTTTAAAGTTAAGTTTTAATAATGGAACACGTTTTATAAGGCCGGTTAAAGTCTACTTTTAGCTATCGGGCCTTAATTTTATTTCAGTTAATAAAAAATTTTGTGTTTTAAAGAATATGTCTAAATAAAAAGAATTTAGTGCCAAAAAAAATGACTCACAAAACAGCTGATGTCAGATGGTTTCTCAGTTTTAAATAGAACACGCTCTAATTGCAAATTTTTACACTGCAAATTCGAGCTGGCATTAACAAACACACTGCAGAAGCAGTACATTCCAAATACAGTCCAAAACCAGCTTTACCGATTATAAATGGAAACAAGAGAATTTTCCTACTAATTTTGAACCAAAAACGAGCTTGAGTCTTCTTTTACATGCCTTTCAAGTGCTCCAAATTTGATTGTATGATACAAGGGTTATAAAAGATTAATAGATTATTTGATGAATTTTGTATGGCCTCCCGGACTTCCCAGTTAAGAACTCAGCACTTTTTAGAATTGGAACATTTAAACAAGGATTTTTATTAAAGACAAATTTCACGTTTCTAAGCTCGATTCTTACCTAATTCTTATTTTGCTAATCAAACGAAATGAAACTTTTCTAGAAATATCTGGCGAAAATTAAATATTTGGATATGACGCAAAGCACTACTTATTCGTGGAGGTACGTACGCCAATAGATGCAATGTAAATTTAAATTCGTAATCGTAAACATGATTTTTTTTAGCTAAAGAATAGTCAAATAAAATCGCTTCCAGAATAGATATTTTCCTAAATTCAGATTTCACAATTATCGTGGAATTTGGTAGATAAGGATGGGTACATAAGGATGGGAAAAATATGCGTTCCTCATTATGAATAGTTTTAATCGGTGGTAAAATTGCCGCAATTACAACCAATTCAATTGCTATTCCTTAATATACTGCTTTTAGAAATATTATGAAGCAGTAGCAATAGCATTAATATATTTTGTAGTTATGTATTTAAATGTTATATGTCTTATGCAACAAATAAGTTAAAGTTCACATTAGTTAACCAAAACATTAAGCTCATACACTTTTGTTAGGCTTAAAGTATTGGCTAACTAATGTGAACTTTAACTTTTTTTTTTTTGCATAATGCGGTATAACTATTGCTATATGTACATACACATGTACACAATAAAACATAGAAAGCAAATAAAGCATTAGTTTAAAAATTAAATCATTTGTAGTTTATTTTGTTATTTCTACTTTAACCATTTCATTTTTAAGGTGGCAAACAAGTATTAGTTCAGGTAGCAATAAAATTAGTTTTCAATATAGCAATAAAGTAGACGAAATACAATATTGTCATTAGTGTTTATTCATTTATTAGATGGCGCAGATTGCCAGTAATGAATTGTCAAAACAACTAAAAAAAAATTTAAACTTGGAAAATAAACAAATTAATTACAAAGTGATGATTTGCGAAAAGAAAAAAATAAAATTATGCGAAAATGCACAAACTTATTAAAGAGTACCAATCACAAGATTTGCTACATTTTCTTTCGCATCGCAATAAAGAGTAGCCCCCCAGTGACTGACTATAGATTGAGGCATCCTTTAGTAAGCTTCTTGTGGGAAATGCTTTAAGTCTTTTAGAATGATGGTCTCCGGAGTTTTGATTTTCCTCTGAAAATTTACATTCGGGAATCACGTGGTGATTTACTTCCCCAATTTGCGGGAAAGGATATCCTGAAATTTGTCTAAAGGAATGATTTTTCAACACTTGTGGGAAAAATCGGCTTGAGGGAAGATCATCCTTAGGTGCCTTTGTTACCCAGCTTAGGTTAGATAGCTCCAGCTCAAAAACAAGAGGCGAGTGTATGCTCTCACACTCGGGGTTGATATATTATTAGAACTTGCTTGTAAGTATCAAAATTATGGATTATATTAAGTAATAAAAGGGATTGGCACTTGTTTTATACAATTTAACTTGTTTGGAAATGGTTCTCCTCAATCTTTTGAGCGAAAATTTTGTAAATATCAGAATTTTAAAATTTGAAGCAATGCGAAAAACTTTAAAAAATATCACTTGGTTTTATTTTTACGATGAGGTGATCTTCCTTATCGTTAAACAAGGACCAGGTATTTTCTTTGTTAAGTCAAAATTGCGATATTATTGATTCAAAAAAGTTCGATTTGTGACTTACAGGGGATTCCTTAAACTCTCATTGTATGGCAACAACCAAATTACTTTTCCAAAAATTTTGTTTAGTAAAATTGTCTTTCCCTGCTATCTTTCTTATCGCTACTGTATAATTAATAAACATTTACATTTAACACTTACCCGTTATATTGTGGTTATTGTTAATATTTCGGCTTTTATCTATTGTTTGAGTTGCAGTTTGACAACGATAATTGCCTGCAAAATAAATTGCCAACGCTCCAATGGCAGCCCCTAGAACTGTTAAAGCAACAGCTAAAACCAACAGCCTACACCGCAGTGTCGATTCTTTAAGTAACCATTCGCTCTGGTGCGGTGTTGAATGGGGTGAATGTGTGGGGAGGTTATAGGAGACAGGAGCATTGTGCTGGAGAGTTGTTCTTGTGGCATTGGTATTAGGGCCAACTCCTGGAAGAGTTTTACCGCTATCACTGCCCAAATAGACAATGGTGGGAAATTTTATATGACCCACATTATTGGGACAAGATATTGTTGGCTGTTGCAGCTGTTGCTTTGGTGATGATGATGAGTGATGCATGACTTCGGTTTCTGAAAATTCTGATTTGTTTTCAGCACCCAATAAAGGTGATATTACGGTTACTGCATCACTATCTTTTAATAATCCAACACCGCCGCCTCCTCCACCTCCCCCATCATCATCGACATTATTAGTTCTGTTATTGGTGGTGGTGGTGTTTGTGTTATTAGTGCCATGTCCATTGTTTTTGGAAATGTATGGTGTTCGTAGATAACCGTTGTTTATAAATTTATTTGTATTATTATCCATTGGCATGTCGTCCCTCCCTGCTAGTTCTTTCAGTTTTTGTGGTTTAAATATTGGTTTGGCTTAGTTATTCTGGCTGATTGGTTTGGTCAGTTGCTGAATGTATATGTGTATGTGTGTTGATTCGTCTGTAAGTTCACTGTTTACTTATCTACTACTATGCCCTTGGAAGGAATGGGAGTTTATTATTCTTGTGGTTGTTAGTTGATTTTCTGTTTTACAGATTTGTCTTTTTCTTTTGTTAAATGGAATTTAAAATTCCCATAAAACTTTAATTTAATCGTTTAAATTATGTATTTTCAAATTGTTTCTTATTCATTATTGTGTTTTTTTTTTAATTCACATCTTTTTAATTTAAGTTCTTTTTAAAACAAAACGTTTTTTTAGGATAACTGTAGAAATACAATTGCACCGTATGAACGTAGAAACGAACGACGTAAATACGTTGCCAAATTATAACGTATAATATTTAACACAAAGGCACACAATAGCCGGCGTCTACAAACAAGCGTAACTCATTATATTTCATATGCTGGTTTCGTATTGTCATAGAAAATGAAAATCTTACAAAAAAAAAAAAAAAAAATTGTTTTGTGATTTAAAATATAAAACAAAAAAAAAAAAAAATAAAAAATTTTAATATAAATGGAATGCTAGAACGTAACGCGGTAAATTGCTCAATTCACCCACAAGTTTGTTGTTTATTCTTCTTTATATTTTGTTTTCAATGTACGACGTAAATACGCTTTAACCGGTGCGCCAGCTATTGCAATACATACTTTGTATTAAACATTATATGTTTTTATATAACAACGTATCTACATACGTCGTACGTTCTAAGTTGATACTATGCAATTGTATTCCTGCGGTTAGCAAATTTATAAATGTTTGTATTTACATTTAAAATAAATCAAGATACAAAACTTACGTCCTGATTCTAAATTCTTGCGACGTACGACGTAATCGTGTTCCTAGCATAATACAGAGTAACATATATAGGCAGGGTTGTCAGATTTTTTTGACCTTCATCGCCAAATAGTATACCGAAAATCGCCAAAAATCGCCAAAAATTTATTTTTTTTTAGATATATGGTAAAAAAAATCGCCAAATAAAAGTTTTATATAAAAAAGAGTATACAAGTAAGTGTATTTTACCTTTATATACATTTTCCATATTTATCCTTATTCTATCAGTGTGTTTATATTATAGTAGACAATCGCCAAACGCTTAACATTTGTGATTCTCACTTGAATTCTGTAATCTTTAAGTCATAAATCGCAATCGCAAGAAGTTTGGCGACTTCAAATTGCAAAAGTATGCTGAAGGGAACTAGAATTTTTGTAATCATAAAAAGGCTGATTATCTTAAAACCTAGAACTTGTGTGATCAGTTAATTGAATTGTGCCAAAACATTAACTTTATCAAAATGAGTAGAGTTTGATGCAAAAAAAATGAGTTTTTATACGCGTGATTTCTATGTGAATATAAGAATATGGTAAAATTTTGTATTTGTTTGAAGCAAAGGATAAATATCTTAAACGGTGTATTCAAATACCTTAAGTCAACTTAATCTTCTAAACAAATTACATGAATTATTTTTAAAAATTACCTTCTAACCCTGATTCGTTTTCGATTCTATATAAAATCAGGGTTTTCAAAAATTTCAAGCGAATATTTATTTTTTTTTTTAAATTTTTAAGATTTTTAAAGAAATATTTGATTTTATTTCTTGAAAAACAGTGGACTGTGTAAAAAAAACTACGCATTTTTTCGCTTTGCACACCACATTGAAAAATACGCTTGATACTGCTATATAGAATACGATATCAATGCAACTTTTTTTAAAAAAAATTTTCTGATTTTATTTCGCTACTAACTCAACTATTTTTGCATACTACCCAGTATAGATTATTATTTATTTATTTTAAAAAACCCATTTCATATGCAATAGAAAACGATTGCGTTTTTTAAATTTATTTTGCAAAATAAGTTTTTCGGTAAAGATCCGATTATTAATAACTTCTGATCAGGAAAATGTGCGAAAATCTAAGAAAGCTTAAGCTTTATTCCAAATGTCTATTCAATATTATCAATTTATCATTTAAAACAATCGCATTCGTATTGCGATTTTAAAATTTGTTAAAAATTCAAAGACAAAACTTAGCCCGTACTTATAAATTTTTTCATATAAATATGAAAAAATGTGTTTTAGAAATCGCAAAATAATCGCCAACTTTTTTTAATTTCGCCAAAAAAATCGGCATGTCGCCAAACACAAAATTGCATCGCCAATAAGGTTTATAAATCGCCACGATTGGCGAAAAATCGCCACATCTGACAGCCCTGTATGTAGGTGCCATGTCATAATGTCCATGGGGTTTTCCGAAGACTGCAGAAATAATGGGAATAATGTGGAATGATGGGTTGTTATATATGTTCCATATGCTCCGTTAAATTCAGGCAGATCGGTTTATTAGTTACTCAAATGTGAAAAAATGTACTCAAACTATTTTTTTAAATTCTGTTTGATAATGTTGGTAAGCAGAACTGGCGCTGTGGGATGAACCAAACGTAATGTTACGGTGTTAGTGGGTGAGTGGTTTAATACGTTGCATTACGTTAGGTGAAGGATATTAACAGCCGAATACAGCACACCTACTTTTGTTTTAACCAAGGACCGTAGTAATTATTCGTTTTATCGTAAAAGGTAACAGTTATTTTAGGTTTTTTTTTCGAGTAAAAATAACAGTTCTATACATATGAAGGGTGGTCCAACGATCTTAATTGTGAGTCACACCTTAACGTCAAGTTGTTTGCCCAACCTAATTTGTTATTTCTTTGTTTCAGTATTTGACAAATTAAACCATAAGGAGAGGTTCACAATTGAGCAGCGCGTTAAGATTGTTGAGGCCACACATAAGTGAAAACAAAGAATATCATCTTGAGCGACGAGGCACACTTTCACCTCGGTGGATTCATTAACAAGCATAATTGCCGCATTTGCGCAAATGAGAACCTACGAGTGGTTGTTGAAAAGCCGATGGATGCATCCACAAAGAGTGACTGTTTGGTGCGGCTTATGGGCCGGCGGCATCATCGGGCCGTACTTTATCGAAAATAAGGTTGGCCAACCAGTTACCGTGAATGGTGTTCGCTATCGCTAGATGATAACGGACATATTGTTGATAGAAATTGAGGATATGGACCTGGACGATATGTGGTCCCGACAGGATGGTGCCACTTGCCACCATCCAACGAAACAATGGCCTTGTTATCTCACGTCGTGGCGATGTTATTTGGCCGCCACGATCATGCGATTTGACACTGTTGGACTTCTTTCTTTGGGGACATTTAAAAGAAAATGTGTACGTCAATAATTCGAAAACAATTCAAGAGCTAAAGGATGAGATAATTCGACACATCAACGAACCTCAATATTGTCTCAGAGTCTTTGAAAATATGGACCATCGGATTTTTTACTTCAAAAAACGTTCCGCTAGAATTTTGTTTTAATAGTTCGTCGATCCTACGAAGAGTTACCTTAATGTACTATAATAAAAAATAACTTGATAACAGATTTTACTGTCTCTAATTTATGACCAACATATCGATTCTTATATATAAAGGCGGTCCCAAAACTTGAATTTGCCGCCATTTCTGCGGCTTAGTATTGACAACCAAAGAAACCACATACAAGTTGACAGCTGATAGTTTTAGGTTAGTAAAGCTAGATAAGGTAAAAAGCTTTCTACAGGGTTTACTTCTTAAGTGATATCTACGAAATAAAATGAACACTGCGACTTCAATTGCATCCTTATGACCAGGGAAACCATAAATATGCAATTGTATGTTTTTCCTTGTGCGACCAATGAAGGCAGAAACAGTATACTTATCCGATTTAGACCATTTTATGAGTTTTGGCATTTTTTTTTGCATATTTTACCGTTTGTAGCATTTTTGGCATAATTGAGTTAAAAGAGCTTTTTTGCAGCATTTTTTAAGTTTATAGCGCATATTTTAACTTTTTTAAGGTATATTTTGTTACATGTTAAATTTTTTAATATGCCTACAAGAGCTTTCGCAGCGAACAATAAGCGAAATTTTAGCTTTTCTGTTTTAAATATTTATCTGAATACCCAATGTGTTGCTTCAATTTCGCCATCTGCATTTAATTTTAACTTGAAAATTGCAATAAACAACAGGTTGTCATTAAAGATTAATGTTATTTCAAACTTTAAAATATTATGCACAGAAAAAATTATTAGTAGTATTTTTATCAATTGAAAAAATTATTTAAAAAGTTTTTAAATTTAATTAATGTGATAATTGAACTTCTAAAAGCAGACTGCAACATCACTACCAATTTACTTAAGCCCCTGATAGAGAACTTTTGGTCTAACAAACATCTCCCCGAAGAACTTAAAGAAGGAATTATAATAAAGATCCCGAAAAAGGGTAATCTGTCAGAACTAAAGAACTGGAGGGGCCTTACACATTTGAATATGACAAACAAAATTATTGCTTACATCCTCAATAAAAGGCTCGCTACTATCATCGAACCACTGCTGCGTAAAGAACAGGCAGGGTTTAGGAAAGGTAAATCCTGTATCGATCAGGTTAGCAGCCTGAGAGTTATAGTAGAGCAATCGGTTGAATGGGGATCCCCATTATATCTACTATTCATTGATTTTGAACGATCGTTCGACACGTTGCAACAACAGGCTATATGGGGCGCTCTTAAATGCAAAGGAGTTCCAGACACTCTGATAGAACTTATTAATTGTTTGTATGAAGACGCATCTTGCCGTGTTTTACACGAGGGGCTTGTAAGTACCAAATTTCCGGTCGGTAAAGGAGTGAGACAAGGATGTGTGCTCTCCCCGCTTCTTTTTAATATCGTTTTGGATGTTGTAATGATGCAATCAATGAGAGGTGATCGTGGCATAACCTTTGGGTTACAAGGTAGATTGGATGACCTTGACTATGCTGATGACATATGTCTTTTGTCGCATAGCTACAACGACCTTCAGTCCAAACTCAATCTTCTTGTGGAGTGTGCAGCAAAAGCTGGTCTCAATATCAACATTTCCAAAACGAAGTCATTGCGTATTAATGCAAACAACAACGAATTTTTAAAAATTCGGAACCATTCCCTTGATAATGTCGATCATTTCTGTTACCTTGGTAGCATAATTACGTCATCTGGTGGTACTAAAGAAGATATTGCATACAGAAAGTTTCGAGTTCATCCCGTATTACGCTTCGCACGAAGTTGAAATTATTCAACTCAAATGTGAAGTCGGTATTATTATATGGAAGCGAGACATGGAATATCACGGAAAGAGATTCGAATTCTCTTCAAGTCTTTGTCAACCGATGTTTACGTAGAATATTACATGTCTTCTGGCCAGACACTATATCAAACAACGATCTATGGCAAAAAACGCAACAAAACCCTGTCACAGTTGACTGGGTCATACATTCAGAAAGCCACATGATGACGTCACCAGAAAACCAATTGAATACAACCCTCAAGGCAGCAGGCGAAGAGGCAGACCAGCAAATACATGGCGACGGCAAGTAGAAGCTGAACTACGCACAGCTGGAAAGAGTTGGAGCGAAGCTAAAAGATTGGCAACAGACAGAATTCAATGGAAATCATTTGTAATGGCCCTATGTTCCAACTAGGAATTTTAAAGGACTAAATATATATAATGTGATAATTGAATCAATTTTTTTTTTTTTGTTGAAAGAAAATTAAAAATATAATTTTGATTGAATAAACATTTTAGTTGTTTTGAAATAAATTTTGAATTAAATTAATAATTAAATAACAAAAAATTATTTCGTTTAAAATAAAGTAATTTAAACTTATGAAATTGTTATTGGAAATTGTCAAAATCAATCAACACATTGTTTGAAACGGCAAAGTTTTTTGATCATTTGTTTAATTAAAATTAAAAATATAATTTATTGAAAAAAAAAAAAAAAAAAAAAATTCGAAATATAAAATTTTTACAATTTTTAGTAATCAATATAATCATTTTGGTAATGGGTTGCTTGATTCTATGAATTTGGAATAAATTTGTTGATTAGAGACAACTTTTAATTTTTTCTGTGTGTACAAGCAAAAATTAAGGAAAAATCCATTATATACTTTTTTGGAATATAGAAATCTGGACCAATCGTTAAGTCTGATCTGACGATGTCCATCCGTCCGTCTGGCTAACTGCCTGTCCATGTTAACCTTGTGCGCAAAATACAAGTTGCAATCTTGTAGATAATTTGATCAAATTTGGTCAATACATTTTAATTGTACTAACGACGAAGTCTATGTAAATCGTAAGAATCGGTCTAAAATTTTACATATTCCCCATATTCAAATTAGACTCTTTGTAAACCATCTAATTATGTTGGTATTTAGATTAAATTCGCCCCAAAAATATTTTACTTAAATTCTTTTCGAATCAATTCACATTTGCCCAAAGCTCCCATGTATTAAAAGTTTTCACTTCCTTTTAAAAGTTGACATTAATAAGCAATTGAACTACCGTCCCTGAAATCACTTTAAGACAAAAAATCTCATATGGATTTTAATATCTAGATAATACTCGACACAAATAATTCTTATATAAACTTTAACCTCTAAACATAACTTTGTTTTTCTGAGCCGATGACTGCCCATCATTTCCAAATAGGGTGATATCTAGAAAATGCCTTCGTAAATAAGTTAATAATTTTCAAATAAGCAATTTTTTAAATTTTTAGGGCATATTTTCAAGTTTTTACTGCATATTTAATGCGCATAAAACGCGTTTTTAGTGCATATTTCTGGTTCTCCTGCTTATGACCATGCATAGCGAATATAATTCGTTAAATTGACTAACAGTGGTCGCACATTTTATCCTTAATGACTTTGTTAATTGCCAAAGTTACCGTATTTTTGTTATCAAAGTTTTTCTTTCATTCAAAAATTTAATTTACAAGGTTTCGTTTAAATGTGCTACATTTCCATTTCATACTATTGATAAACTGAAATTTTAGGTTTAAAGAACCCACATGTGATTGTAAGTGCATTAAAAAAGTTTTGATGCAGATTTTGGATGTAATTCAATAATTACTGTGCTGGTCAGCAGTGCCTGCTTATACAGTTCTTTCTTCTTAAATTGGTCGACATTTAAGTAGCCAATATGTGGTCTAAACGTGACGCTGACACATGCCTTACAGCCCGTGAAACAATTTAATGTCTGCTGCATAACCTTTTTTCTGGTTGGGTACCGTTATTTTTTTCATTGTTGAGAACTTGATTTTTACCTGGGGCCTAATTCTGGCAGTCGTGATCGAGTACTTTCTCGATTCGAAAGCAATTTAATTTCTAATTATTTCAGTCAATACTGAACGAATCGCAATTATTTTTTCGGTGTTGTAAAGCATTAATTTGAGTTTCGCAATACTAAAAAAATAATTTCAATTCGTTCAGTATCGACTGAAATAAAATTGCATTCGAATCGAGAAAGAACTCGATCACGACTGCCAGAATTAGGCCCCTGGTCGAAGGTCTGTCTATCTGGCTCATTTAGGCCAAGTGATCATACCAGCATACGAAGGCCATTTGACCGATGATTGATTCAATACAAAAAGTTTGTGCTTTTTTATTTAATTTAAATCTAAAGTTCATTTTGGGACACCCTTTAATAGTTTAATTTTTATTTTGCCAATAGATAAAATATAATCAATAGGAGAACATTTGTTTTTACTCCAGTACAAATAGTAAAAGTTATAATAAATTTTATTTATATTTTCAATCTATATAAATATATTGTCTACCGACAAGTTGGTTTATATAAAATCATAAATTTTTCATTGTTATCTTTCGATTTCAAACAATAACAAGAGAAAAAAAAAACAAAAAATCAAATTAAGTTTTTTAGAAAAACTTATTTCAAATATTCCAATCGCAATTAACAGAAATTTTTATTGGAAAATTGTTGATAAAAAAAACAAATTTTTTCTACTAGATCGACTAGATATTTTTTAATTCGAATTTAATTAAAATACTTGGAATCTTTTTAAATCGAAATAAAAACTCTAATTCTAAAACAAAGTTATAAAATTTAAAGTATTTGCTAAGCAATTACGAATTTAACAAACATTAATTTGTTTGATTAATGAAATTCATTTTTGTTTACATTCATTTCGTACAACCGACCATGGTCAACGTGTTTCACACGTTTTTTTTTTAAACAATTCTGTTTTAGAGCGAATATTTTTAATTGTTAAGTTGCTCACTTTCAATTAACGCAATTATGTTGCACTCTAAGAATTTAATACATTTATGGCGTTTAGAAATAAAAATGCACTTAAGAAATTAATTCACATTTAATTAATTTTGCAATTAATTTGTGGAAGTGTTGTCAACTTTATTAGGGAGTGCAAAGTAATTGAAAATAAAAGTTTTTGTAATTAACATCTAGATAAACTTTAGAAAAAGAAGTATTATAGCAAAACAACAGTCCTTAGTTTATTTTTGGTGCAAGAGGAAACGTTAGCCACCATATTTCAACCTGGCGGCTTGTTCTGTATTGCGATGCGAAAGTCAATAGGGCTCGATAATATATAAATGCGAACAATTGCTATTCTGTGTTACGATGTTCGCAAAGAAGGTGTAGCATATAGTCAACTAATTATGGGATTTTCGTCTTGTTTGTAAATAAATGTCAAATTTTGTTTGTTTACATTATTTTAAAGAAAAAAATCGCAGGCTAACAAACTCTTAACCCATAGACCGGAGTATACTCATAAACAATAATTAAAAATTAAAAAAAAAAAAAAATACGAAAGTCAAGTCCAAAAAAAAACTACAAAAAAAATATAAAAAAGGAAAAAAAAAGCGAAAGTACCATGAGTGTAGCGATAACGCGGATTTTAAAAATTTAAGGTTAATTTATCTCATTTGGCGCCCTATGCTCCAATGGGAGTTAGAGGAACACATATATATATATCTCAGAGAAGGAACAAGAAAACATTTTATGAAACGAATTTTCTATTAAAATTTGTTTAATAAACCCTTTTATAAATTAAAATTTTTTTTTATGAATATAGAATTTATTTTATTTGATCAGTCAATACTGTTCTATGGCAACGTTCTGTTGTGCAAACACCTGCCGTTGCAGTTTTTAGAATGTTAATACAGCTAATATTTTAAGATTTCTGCCGCTGAAACTTGGGAGATTTCTAAAAGATTGCGACTTAACAGAGTTCAATCTGGAGTTAAAGCGTGTTTTTTTAAAGTGTCACAACTTTGAGTTGGCATCACTGCTTTATTTGAGCACCCATTTAACAGTTGATTCTATTCGTTTGTCAAACTTATCATGCACTTCTTCCATTTTATGGCGCACATAATCTTCCGTCAGAGCGGCTAATTCGAAGAAGATTTTATCGTTTTTGGACCACATTTACTGTTACTGATAATGTGCATCCCGTAAGACGTCGAACAGTGCGCACTGAAGAAGCTGTAAGCGATGTACAGGAAAGCATTGAAGATGGTCCTAATCAATCAATTCATCGCCGTTTTCAGCAACTGGGGTTGTGTCCTTCAATTTTAGAGAAGATTTTACCAAAGGATCTTGGCTAATAAGCTTTCAAAATTTAACTTGTGCAGGAATTAAAGCCAAATGACCATCGTATGCGTCGCCAATTCGGCGAATGGGCTGAAACACTTTTGATGAAAAAATACTTTCACATAACGGCCCAATTAATTGGCCACCGATACCCATGTTCTGCAACTTTAGCGAGAACTTCTCGCATCGAAAAGATGTGAAACAATATATTTCATCGTTTCTCGAAAAGTCAGAAAAAAGTGTGTCTGTAACTCATGTCGAAAATTATCAAAAGAGATTACTTCGTTACGTAATAAATGTTATAATATTACACTCGAAGCCGAAGTGAAATTGCAGACGTTGAAAGCGCAAGTCACACAAATCGTTGACGGCGATCAAAATTTACTAAAATTGAAGCATTTTTAACGACGGCGGCGAAAATACAACCGTCAGCTATATCAAATAATGTAAAGTGCGACTTTAATGTTTGTTGTTTGCAAATGAGCTTTGAAAAAATTCGTGTATATTATAAAAATATTAAAAGCAAAAAAATTAAACAATGAAAAAATATGCCAAGAACATAATATTATTATTACTATTCTATGCATTTTGCATTTTTAATCGTTTTTAAGTGTTAAAATTGTTTTTCGCCCCATTTTTTTGGTGAGTTTATTTGACAGTTCAAAGCGGGAACTTTTCTCACAAAAATGTTACAGACACACTTTTTCTGTAAATTGGCGAGTAGTTTCCTTACGTTACAGCTATTACTCGCCAAAAAGGTTACAGACACAGTTTAGTGAGAAAAACAGCTGTTTGTTTCAATAAATGGCATTTTAGTTTCATTTCACACATTTCAATCGAAAAGTTTCTCGACGCGAGAGTTACAGAACATGGGCACAAGGTCCTGTGATTTAACCCCATTGAATTATTTTCTTTGGAGTTATCTTAAGTCACTTGCCTACGTCGATAAACCACAAACAATTGACAGACTTACTCAATTTGAACCTGGAAATCAACATTCGAAGAGTTGTCGGCGAAATATGGCCGCAAATGCTGCGAAAAGTTGTTGAAAATTGGTGTTTCAGATTGCGCCTTCTACGCGCCAGCCGTGGCGGCCCCATGGCATAAATCATATTTAAACATTGATTTCATAAAATTTTCTTTCCAATAAAGCCCGTTGTTTCATTGACATTAACAGCCAATCCCACGACGTCGCACGTTAACGTTCGCATAGAAAATAACATTTTAAACAAAAACAAATTTTAGAAATTGTTTTTGTTTTAAATATAATTTTCTATGAGAACGTTAACGTGTGACATCGTGGGATTGGCTGTAAAAATATATTTTCTTATTTTATTATGATTTAAACTTGTGTCACTCTAGTAAAAACACCCTTTACATTTAAAGGGTGGTTAAATTGTAAGGGCCGATGTTGAATGTGAACCACACCTAAACGCCAAGTTTTTTTCCGAATTTTATTTGACATTTCTCTATTTCAGACTTACTCAATTTGAACCATGGAGAGATACACAATCCAACAACGTGTTAAAGTTATCCAGACTTATTATGAAAATGGATGATAAATTTCGAAGAAAATCATCTTCAGTGGTGAGGCACATTTTCACCTCAGTGGATTTGTCGATAAGCAGAATTTCCGCATTTGGGCGAATAATAATCCAAGAGTGATTGTCGAAAAACCAATGCACCCACAAAGAGTGATTGTTTGGTGCGGTTTATGGGCTGGCGGCATCATCGGGCCGTATTTTTTCCAAAATGAGGCCGGTCAGGCAGTTACTGTGAATGGTGTTCGCTATCGTGAGATGATAACGAACTTTTTATGGCCCGAATTGGAAGATATGGATGTGGACGATATGTGGTTTCAGCAGGACGGTGCCACTTGCCACACAGCTAACGAAACAATGGCTCTTTTGCGCAACAAATTGAATGGCCGTGTTATCTCACGTAATGGCGATGTCAATTGGCCGCCAAGATCATGTGATTAGACACCGTTGGACTTTTTTCTTTGGGGTTATTTGAAAGAAAAGGTGTACGTCGATAAGCCAGCAACAATTCAAGAGCTAAAGGATGAGATAATTCGGCACATTAACGGCATAAAACCTCCATTATGCCTCAGGGTCATCGAAAATTTGGACCATCGGATGGAGGTGTGCCGCCGTGGTCGCGGCGCCCATTTGGCCGATATTTTGTTCCATACATAATTGAGTAATACCAATATATCATAATAAAATAAAATTACAATAATTTCCTAAATAGTTTGTGTTTTATTCCAAATCAACATCGGCCCTTGAAATTTAACCACCCTTTAGAAATAACAGGGTGGTTGCGGTCTATACCCAACTCCCGTAAAGATACTGGATTGATTTTTCCTGTTATTTCGTACATAGTGTGCGGGATAAGGAGGTTGGGGCAGTGACTTGCGATAATATTAAATACAAATTCGTTCTTTGCTGACAAGAAACTGGATTGGCCATATTAAATGAACCTAATGAGTTACGCGATTATCTTTTTTCCCAACGAAAAAATGTGGCTTTCTCAATGTCTCATTTGCTTCTATTCTGACCACCACTCATCTGCCAATTATTTATTTTCCTTCTATTTATATACTTTTACTATTTCTAACTCGTTCAGTATCGACTGAAAGAATTAAAAATAAAATTGCTTTCGAATCGAAAAAGTATTCGATCACTACTGCCATAATTAGCCCCCACGTCTCATATATTTTCTCGGTTTGACTCTGATGCCATTTCTGTAGTTGTTAAAAAAAACAGCTTAAATTGTACAATAGAAAACACGTATTTTAGATTGAAATATTAAAGCTCAGGGAACTATACCAAGTAGGACCAGAATATTAGAGGAATCATTGGTTAACATATTGCCTATCAAACAACAAAAAACACCTTTCTTGCCATATCACTAAGACATTACTTTTTGAGGACCAGTAGTCGGGAGATGACCCCTACTAATGCATTGCATTGTAGGTTATGGGAAGGAGGATAGAGGGAATAGTACTTGTGGACATTCAATTTCAACTTATTCATGTTGAAAGTGTTCAGTCAATCCACATACGAACAGTCCGACCACAAAACAAATTTTCCCTATTACGAAAACCGAATTATGTTGGCATTGCCGCCTAAGATATATTTCTTAACAAAACAGTTCTACAAGAATTTCTTAATTTATGTACTTATTTTTTAAGCCATACACCACTTTAAGTAAATGAGGGTATACAAAGTTTGTCGTTCATTGTAAAACTTTCTTCAAATTCATCCAAGACACCATAAAGTATATATATTCTGGGTCTTTAAGTAATTCGAAGTTGATTTAGCCATGTCCTTCTGTTAAAAAAACGCTCACTTTCGAAAGACTATAACATTGATGTCAAATTGCTTCTAGTTATCCCAAGCATTTAAAATTTATAATTAATCATGTGGCAATTTGACAAAACTTCTTCAGTCGAGATAAGATAGCAAAAAAAAATTAAAAAAAAAATCTCGGTGAAAAAGTGGGTTTAATCAAATAATAAAAAAAAACTAAAATTAAAGAAAAATTTCGTTAATAATACAAAACTCTAAAAACCTAAAACAATTAAAATTTTGTATTCCCAAAAATTACTTTTGATAATAAACTGGCAAGTGCACGGCCCAAAAAACTTAACTGGCAACATGCATTTTGCAAGTTGTTTTTGTTTGCATTTTGTTTTTTCTTAACCTACTTACAACTACAATTAATGTTGGAAGAATTCCAATCAATTGTAGTGGGGAATGTAAGAAGAGATAAACTCACTGTGTATTGTTGATGTTTTTGTTTAAACTTTGATATTGTTACAAGTAGAACTGTTGCTTATAATTCTTATACGCTTAACAGTTTTATTTGGTTTAATATCTTAAGTTTTTCTAAAATCTTTATGGATGAAGTTTCCTGAAGATCTGGCCTAAGCAGCCAGTGAAATGCGCATAGGAATAGCTTATCCCATCAACAATAAATTTCAGTATTTTTATCAAGAATACAAATTGGGAATTAAGCAAGAATAAAAAATTTTTTAAATTAAAATTTTGTATTCCCAAAAATTACTTTTGATGATACTAAAAAAAATGTTTTTTGACTGAAAATTCGCATGATTAACAATATTTTTTCAATTTTTTAAATTTGACTTAAGATCAGTGTTACCACCACCAAAATACAAAATTACACTTGAGATGAAGCAAAATTACCCGATTTAAATGAAATTACACCTGATGTAAAATTAAAGGTTTATTTAATAAAAAGACATTTACAAAAAAGCAAAAACACGACAAACTCATTGAAAGAAGATAAAATAAATTAATTAAAATAAATTAACAAAAATAACATTAAAGATTTAAAAACAATTAATTAAACAAAAAAATAAAACTCCTAAAATAAAGAGTTTAACTTCCAAATTTGGTTGCATAAATCTAGAAAAGGTTCAAAATGCTTATTGCGATTCCTTTATAATGGGTGTTTTTTAAGCCCGATAGAGCTTACGAAAGGTTAGCCGTCAAACGAACTGTCTCACTGCTCTCACTTTTTGCTCAGACCAGTGTTTTAAAAGAAATAAATGTCATCACTAAAATCGAATCTTAATTTTATTTGGGTATCTGAAGTAAGCATTTCAAATAACACCTGAATTACACCTAAGAGGAATAACCCACGCTCTACCCACGACGGTAAAAATTATACCAAATTCGGGTAATTACCCACAAAGTGACAAAACTGCTTAAGATGTTTTGTCAAAATGCCACGGAATTTTAATTTTTTCATATTTCGTCAATCGTTTGTAACTTGTGCTTTACACTTTAAATGTTATTTTTTTTTTTTTTTTGAGATTCCTTTATTTACTTTTAAAGTCATATCACACTGTGTAAAAAGATATTCGTCAGTTCGACTAGAAGTTATCAAAAGTGGTACACTTAAGCAACTGTTTTCGTTTTGCAATTCACTAGAAAGTTACTGATGCTAGACTAAAAACAAGTAAGAGTGCTATATTCGGCTGTGCCGAATCTTATATACCCTTCACCATTATGCGAGCAGATACCAGAGCAACTAGACAAAAACAAAATAATTTTTACATATACATACATATGTATTTACAATACTAAAAGCTTCATTATAAATTAAATTTTAAAATCGAAAACTGGTAAATATTTTAAAATCGTTTTTAGAACATAAAAGTTAAAAAAAAATTTCTCTTTGAAAAACCAAGATTCGAACCAGAGGACTCACAGTTTCTAAACTAAACGAGACGGATATCGTTAAATCAACTTCGCTTTTCATAAGGACCCAGAATATATATACTTTATAGGGTGTAGTATCAATATTGTAGAAATTACAAACGGAATGACAAACTTATATATACCCTTTTACCTTCGGTGAAGGGTATAATAATAATATAACTATCTGAAAGTAGAAAAAAGTAGCGGTGCAACTGTCAACCCCAACTAAAACTCTTACGAATCATGATATTTTATTCAAATTAGTTCAGATAAAGTTTTATATGACTAGAAATAAAAGCCTTCAGCCTTCTGATTGTCGAACAATAATTTAACATAGGTTGAAACCACCAATTTAATATTGCCGTCAGATTTTACATATATAGTTAATAATAGGTAGATTCCACTCCTGAGATATTCTACCTGTCGGTAACCTCCACCTCGGCATAGCCGAATATAGAACTCTGATCTGACTTAAATGTAGAACTTATAAATTTAAAGAGAAAGTCATTTAGGAGTTTTTGGCAAAATAGATTTGGATTTAAAGGCCATAAGATTAATTATTCCACAATGACTGACTGGTGCCTCCCAAGAGTGCTATCAATAGTTTAAAATAACGTCTTATCAAGATATACTTAATTGTTTTATCGTTGTCGCTTACAACCACATAAGTATTCAGAGCATTTTTTTTTTTTTTTTTTTGTCACTCACTGTATTCCCATCACAACACAAATGTCCAACACAAAATGCATCGAAAAAAGTTTGCTTTCGTTTGAAATATTCGAAAATAAAATGAAAAACAAAAATTTTTGGCATGTCATATTGTCAGATAACAAACAGCAGGGGGCCTGTCACAGAACACGATCGAAAACGTTTTAATAAAAATTGTTTTTTTTTTTTGTATCTTTTTTATAATTTAAATTATTTTTTGTTTGTTTTTGTATGGCTTATACAATATTTGTTTGTACACAAGTTTTTTTCATAGCGAACTCTTTTTATAATTTTTATTTCATTTTATTGAATACTTTATTTGTTAATTCATTCAAAAAACACTTTTTGTTTCTAATAATTTATTGCATTTAAATCTTTCGATTTGTTTGTTTTGAAATATTAATAAAAACATTTTTTTGGGGGAACGTGTAAATAAACACAAATTTGTGAACTACAAGTTATTTTTTCAATTAAAAAAAAAAATCATGAAAATCCAGTTTGTGTTTTGATATGTTTCAAAAAAAAATTGTTTTTTTTTTGTAAATAATTTATATTTATGGTTATACATATTTAAATTTATAAGTTGTATTTACAGTTAATAATGAAAAAATTAAATTCATACATTTAATAACACGCAACAAAAAAAAAAACATGTCAAAAGTTATTATTTTTTTTTCTAATTTATTTCTATTTCTATTTCAAATTTCTTAATAAAGAATAAATTTTTTTGTTTTGGAATTTTTAAATATCTCCTTTTAATATTTATTATTTAGATCTAAAACTATTTTTATATTTCTGATAGTTTAATGCTTTTTATTTTCATAAAATACTTTATCTTTCTGTTTTTTTTATTTGTCTTTATTTCGAAATGTTCCGTTATGTTTGAGATTCAAGTTAAAACTAAATTTAAAAATTGAATTTGTATTGAATGTAACCGGTAAAATTAAGGATGAATTTTATAAAAACTTGCTTAGCTTGTTTGATGTCAGTTCTCAATTGTCCTTTTGCTGGCTGACGACTGTGTTTATTGTCTTTTTCCTAAATGCTTCTTGTAGTAATAGTAATATTTTGCTCTTCCTAATGCGCATGTTTCCGATTAAAATTTTCTTTTTCAGTAAATTTGAGTTAAGCACCCTACATTTAGCAAAGAAAATGTTTATTTTTGATTTAAATAATATGAACAAATAATTTTTACTCATTATAACGGAACTTCTTTAGGCTATTTGGTCTCTAGGCTCTTTCTTTATATATCTGATTCTGAAAATTAGGTTAGAATATAATTTGTTATTGTATTTGTGACTATTAATAAATAAATCAAAATAAAACTACGTATGGACGTTATTGTTTGTAAAAAATAATACGAGGGCGTTTCAATAAGTCCTTAACTTTTTAAACGTCCCGCCTCTTAATAGAAAGGCCAAGACTGCTTTGTCATTTTTTCAGTTAATTCCTTTCAAAATTTTATTAGGCTGCGTCATTAAGTTTGTGTTTGGCTGCTACAAAAAGTAGACTATCGCCTGATTTAAGAAGAAGGAAATGGAAAAAAAGACTTTCGTGTGCTCATTAGGCAGAATTTCTTACGAAGAAAACATCACCCTAACCAAGGCTAAGCTTGATAAATATCTATGGGAACTCTGCACTCTCAATTTGACTGCCCAGTGGAGGAAGCTAAAACAGTGGATTTCTCTATTTTTAGTGAAAATTCTTTAATTGTTCTGTATTTAATTACCTGCCTGGCCCACGATTTCGACAAGAACCTTTCTTTCGTATATTTATATTGAAAACAAAAAGAAATTTTAGTTTTTTATTATTGTTTTCAATATAAATATGCGAAAGAAATGTTCTTGTCGACATTGTAGGCCTGGCAGTAAATGTTCTGAGACATTCTCAATTTATTTATTCCCAAAATGTTATATCCTTTTTCGAAAAATTTTAACCTTAAAAGGGAAAAAAATCTTACTTCGCGCCTATTTTATTTTAGGGAGCACTTCAGGTTCAAAAACACAATACCGAGATTTTTAGTTTCCAAACCAATTTTCAACAGAATTTTAAAATAATAAGGGCATTAGTTGTTAAATATCTCGTTCTACGATCTGTTATATTCTTTTTCAACTATAGAATTATACTTGATACTTTTCTCACTTTAAGTTCATATGATTGTTTTTTTTTTTGTGTTGAAATACGGCCGTAATTTGAAAAAATAAGCTCGTGCCTGACGCATCAGGGCAAGGCCAATGTGTATCAATATGAGCTACATCGAGCCCATACCGCAAAAATAGCTTAAGCGACATAATTTTCAATTTCCGTTTTTTATTTTTTATTAATTTAATTTATTAGCAACCCCAGGTCTACACCAAAGATAAATATCTCAGCAATTTGGCAATAACGTCGGCAGAATAACAGATTGCTCAGCTTATGTTAAAGGCATGGGAAAACGTATTTATGTTAACTCATAATTTAAAAAAAAATCAAGGAAGAAGGTGCAGTGTGAAAACTGACGCAATCTTTCGAAAAGTTTTTTAATTAATATAAATCGTTACCTAAAACGCAAAAGGCCCTAACTAACAAAAAATAAAAAATCCACTTTTTTATGAAATCTGATGAATTGCATCAACACTAATGTCCACAATCAATTTTGGAGTCTTTCAAACAAAATTAGCGCTTTTATTAACAAAAAACAAACGGCCTTATCTACAAAAGATTATATGAATACACGCTTAAAGACCTTACTAACAGTTTGCATAATATGCAACATTGTCAATTGTCAAAACAACTGGTAGGTTTTACAAGAAAAATAGAAGGAAAATAAATTATAAGCCGTTTTAGGCAATTTATCAATTAACATTTTGAATAGTGATTTGCTTCTCCTGTAAAATTTTCAAAATGTTAGATAGGGCGTTTTGCGTTTTTGGTAACGAAATTCTTTCTTATTCGACTTTATTTTTAAAATGTATATTAATTTATTTAATATTTTTATATAAAAAAGAACTCAAGCTTAAATGTATTAATATAATTTTAAATAAAAACGATTGAGTAAAAAAAAATATATTAACAAGAATAACTTTTGCAATTTTATTTTAGTGCTTATTTAAAAAAAAATTAGTTTAGCCGGCAATAAATATGTACAAAAAAGCGTTGTCAACATTAAAGAAAACATAATTTTGACATTTACTGCAATATATGTCGCAATATTTATCTCTGGTATAGACGGGTACCGTTACGATCCTATTGCAAAAACAATTTTAGCATTAGCGCCAAAATTCTTACAAAATGTTTATGAAATATCATCAAAGTAATTTTTTGGAAAACAAAATTTTTCAAAAGATTTTGTTTGTCGTGCTTAATTCCCAATTTTTATTTTTGATAAAAACACTTAAATGTATTGTTGATGGGATAAGCTATTCCTATGCGCATTTCACTGGTTGCTGAGGCCAGATCGACAGGAAACTTCATCCAAAGACTTTAGAAAAACTAAAGATATTAAACAAATAAAACTGTTAAGCGAATAAGAATTATAAGCAACAGTTTTAATTATAACAATATCAAAGCTGAAACAAAAACAACAACAATAAACAGTAAGTTAATCTTTTCTTACATTCCCCACTACAATTGGTTGGAATTCTTTCACCATTATTGTGTATAGAGCTCAACGGAAACTACCTGCCTGTTTGTAGAACGCGAGCACAAAAGTGACTCGTTTAAATTACATTTAAAACAAAAACAAATTTTGAAATTTGGTTTTTGTTTTAAATGTAAGTTGAACGAGTCACTTTTGCGCTCGCGTTCTACAAACAGGCAGTACGTTCAACAATTTATTTATTTATTTTTATTTTTATTAATATTATGTAATACAAAATAAATCACACTATATAATATAAGTTTGGCGTTCAACAAAAAAATTCATTTAAAAAGTAACGGTCTTATTGACCCGCCCTCGTACTATCAAAATTCTTTTCTTAAATCGAAAATTAGTTTTACAATTTTTACCTTTTTGTGAATGTTTATTTTCTAATATTAAATTTAACGCAAATACATTTTATGGAAAAATTTTGTTACGATAGCTCTAGAATAGACTTATGATCCTTTTGAAATCACATTAACACGCATAAATGTTATATACATATATGTAAAAACTTCGGCAAAACTCTTAAATAAAACTTCTCAAAAAATTTTGCGGTGTTAGGTCCTCTAATGAAAGTCCATTTTACTCATATAAACCTGTCATTAATATTGTTATCGTCACGAAATTTGCAAAAAATAACTTTTTTGTAAACTTGCATTACAGTGGTTTCATAATTGACCATAGATCCCATAAAGGAGCCACCCACCATTCTGTCTAAACACGTAACTGGTACTTAATGTTAAGACATAAAGTACTATAGAGTGCCACTAAATCTCTATTTGCCGCCCCCAGACACATATTTTAAATCCTTTTCTATAAATTTACTCCATGTTCTTTAAAACATTTTAAATTACATTAAATTAGGAAAGGTTGGCTTCTCTTACAGGATATTCGTACTCTATTTGTCTATGAAAACCATTGTATTTTTCTCTGTATGAACAGTGTGTGAGTGTGTGTTTGTATGAGAGTGACATTCTTTTTACACATTAACACTCACACATATTCACATGTTGATATGTATTTATTATTTTTTGCTTTTTAAAATTTTTGATCAACTTGAATGTTTTCAATGAATTTCAACAAGTTGTTGTCCTATATAATTTTTATTTTTCTATTTTTTTTGTTGTTGTTGTTTTTGTTATGAATTTTTAAAAATGTAAGTTAAAAGGATAACGGCATGTAAGTTTGTCGATACACGACATAAAAATGAGTGTGTGCGTGTGTGTGTGTTATACAAAGTGTGAGTTTATGTTTTTTCAAATTACATTCTCACTCGTATGTTGCCGTTATTGCTGGTATGAGAGTGCCACTTTGGCGTGTTGAATTGTATAGGAGTTGTATTGAGAAGCACTTAAAACACGATATGAGACCCATGGGGTCAAATGGGGATGACCCCCTGTGAAAATATAAATTTTAGTGAAAAAACATTAACTAAATTATTCAAATATTTGAAATTGCACAGTGGCTCTTAGCGTAATCAAATAATTCAAACAATTTATTAGGAATTTGTTAAAAACACGTTAATCAATAGAGGGAATTTAGCTTGCAAACGTTTGAAATTGTCTTGGGGAATTTATAATAAAAATTTTCTTATTTTGCAAAGCTCGAAGGTACATTTTTAAAAGAAGGCGCACATTTATGCGCTACGGAATCAGACATGAAGAGATGCACTTATGCAAAAGTTTTCACCTTCAGCTGCAAGTCCATAACACGCGTTTATTTGCGTTCTAAGTTACATGCAACGCATTTTATGCGGCATCACCACAAGTAAAAATAAAATTTTATTTAACAAAATCAGCAAATTTGTTCGAACACTGCTTGTGACGCTTACGAAAGTAAAAAGTAAACTTACTTTTCGCATTGCACGCCTCAAGGCATCTTACGCTTTTGTGCATATAACTTAACCCTTTCGGTCCGACTTTTTATTTGAGAAACAACAATGTACATGAAAAATCTGTTTACACATATTGAAAAAGCTTAAAAATTTATTATGTTTTGCATTATTAGTTTTTCCGTAAGTCCTTTCATTATTCTGAGATATTGTCCCAATCGGATTTTTCAGAGTATTGTCCCAATCGGTTTTTTAATACAAATGGGACAATATGTCCCACTAGTATCGAAACTATGTACAAATCTTATAATAATGTGCTCAAAATTGGCAACCGTTACTTCTTTGATAAACTAACACAAAAAGTTCGACTGGGACAATTTCAAACGTGATTTTGGGATGTATTATCCCAATAGGACCGAAAGGGTTAAGCTTCGTACAGACGATGGTCAGATCTTACAATGTTGTTATTAATTTAACACATTTGCCAAATGAAAATAGCGTACAATGTTCAATTTTAATGACAACATTGTAAGATCTGACCATCGTCTATACGAAGCTTTACTACGTAAGACAATACAGATTTTACTGTTTTGACAGCTGCGTAGGCAACGTAGAATGCATGGTGTGGACCAGAGATCAGCTTTTGTTTCAATTGTACATCTCTGTTTTATTTAATACGATCTTATACTACAAAGCGTGAGTGTCTTTTTCGCATGCATTGCAAATTAGTGAATCTGCTGAGTGAGAGAAAGAGAGAGATAGAGTTTCGTCAACTGTTTTATCTGGTCAACCTAACACACGTGTTTAATATACCCTACAAGAAGAATACGGGTCATTTTACGAGTTATATGAACGGTAGTGGTGACCGATAAATTGGTTAAAGTTTCTATTAGTTTATTAAGAGCAACATTTAAAAACTAACTGAAACTCTTGTGTACATGTGATTTTGCATCTCTCTCTAACTAATTACAGGGGTTTCCCGATTTAACGAACAATTGATTGTCAGCCCTGTTCGTTAAATTGAAAAATTCGTTAAATCCAGTACTAAAAAAATATTTAATCGTGTAACAACAAATTAAAAGAACAATTCATATCATATCGTATTACAAGTTAATGGATTTTATAAAATAAAATTAATGAAAAAAGTCATTATTAAAAAAAAAAAAAAAAAAAGTACATAATTATTTAAAGAAACTTGTAAATGACGTTTGTTTTTGAGATTTCTTTAAACTTTTTTCAATTGCTTTTTCTTGAAGCTCAAGTATCTTAACATCCCTACCATTCAGGAAGAAGTTAAAAAGTATTCCGTCAAATACACAGATAAACTAATGGTCCATCCCACCACCTCGCTCGGGATCTAATAAAGTTCCAAGGCCACCGGAGGCTGAAAAGAACCGATACTTTCAGCCTAGCAGGCTTTTTTTGACACTTGAATGCAATTAATAAGCGGTAACAAACAACATTTAGGATTAAGTTTTGAATACATATTGTAATTTTCGACAAGAAAGATTAAAAAAAGAAACAATTTGCGAGGGCGTAAATATGCAGTTTGCACAGATTGCGAGACTTTTAAACGATATCATGAAAACCCTTAATGTCTTGGATATATCGATATTATTTTCCTGTCCCCACTAGATACGTACATCAAAGCTTTTTTTTACCCCGACATCAGCAGGTACGTCGTTTTCTAATCATGTATCAATTTCTTCATCTTCGTCAAGACTACAACAGTTTGCCTGACTTCTCCAACTATGTATTTAAATTAGTTTTTCGAATTTTTTGTATATTATTCTTATTTGTTCGTTATTTCGAGTACCAAATTTGATTTTAATTCGCTATACACAGTACCTAAGGAAAAATTTTGCCTGTTCGTTAAATCCCGAATTTGCTAAATCGAGAGTTCGTTAAATCGGGAAACCACTGTAATTCCACTCGACTACAGAATACATATCTGTACTGCTTACCCTGCTGCTTTTTATTAGTCAATGATAACCTAAATTATAGTTAACGCTAACTAGTTATTCATAACGTAAATATTGGTTAGCACTAACTAGTTATTCATAACGTGAATATTGGTTAGTACTAAACTTTTTAAAATACATAATACATTTTTTTAATTTTGATTTTTAATTCTATTTTTTATTGAAAAAATTATAATTTAATTAATAGTCAGGAAGGTATATACCACGTATCGTTCCACTTCTTGCATGGTTCTGGAAATTGAAGTAAACGAACGTGTGACCAATTTATTGCGACCAAAAAATCAAATACATACTTGAAAAGTCATCAGGATTTTAATTAAATAATGTTTATTTATTTATTAACACCGGCAAATCTTTAACGACTATCCTGATCAAAGCCACCACCCGCATGACCGCTACCTGTTGGACGAGCATTCCTTTCAAAACGACCGCTTTGTTCATTACCTCTGTTGTTTCTAGAGCATCCACCACCACGTCCTCTAAAGCCGCCATCAGTACCTTACCACAAACATTTTAGCAATTTTTTTAGCTCTACTTTAATATTCAAATTGTAGAAGTAAATTAATTGATTCACAATTCACAAATTTTTACAAGCGTTTGACAAAAATATTTTAAAAAAATGGTTTTATTTATGAAATATTAGTTGTCTCACTCTAATATATATGTTAGAGTGTAACAACTAATATAAAATTGTTGCAAGTGTGTTAGTAAAATTTTTTTTTAAGTTTTGGTTATGCATTTCTTGTAGGGTATCTTTTTGTGAAATTTTCAACCACAGCGTAGTAGATTAAAGTCGAAAAAATATTGTTGTTTCAGTGTTGTAAATATTAGTATTTTAACTACGTAAATAAGATCAACAAGGTCTACAAGTGTACTTTACTACCAAGAGTGAAACCTGCTAATGATATTTAACAGACAATGTTGGCAGAAAAATTCAACATCCAAATTCTTTGAAAATTAGTTAGAACATTTATTCAGTTAAAACATTTTCCATTTTACTTGCAAGTTAAAAAATATAAGCATGTGTGAATTGAACAAGTAAATTAACCCTGCAGGAAACCTTGGATAAAGTATCTCCAAGTCGCCACTTTTGTCGATTATTTTGGTGTCTTTTTAGTGACACTATCAACAAAGCGTCGACATTTTTGACGGCTGTAATGCTAGAATAAACCGTTCTTTTTATTAATTAAACATCCTTTTTAAACAAAATTTATGCACGAATTTGTATTTAGTTAATTGCCCTCTCCACCGATATTGTCAGTGCAAAAATGTAGTAAAACTACATATTTAAAAACGTAGAATAGAACTATTATAATGTACTATTGAATCTCTGGCTCCAATGTCTCCATATGGTCAAACAATAACTAACTAGTTTGCAAAAGTGCTCAGGTCAGTGGGGAATTTTCAATGACAAGCAAATGATAAGTGTCTATATCAGAAAGCATTGCCTGGTCTGCAGTTCGTCAGTGGTGAATCACTACAGTTTTACTATTGACATTTCCTACAGGGTATTTTGGAAAATATAAATGTATGAGTTTAGTTTATATTTTATTGTTGTATGTATGTACTATTATAAATATTTTATAAATCTCTTGGGACAAGACTTTATATTAGTTTTTTTTTTGTCGTTTTCCGCATTATTCAAGTAAACTCATGCACAAGCATAACTATGCATAAAGCCAATACAGTGGGAGGATATAAAATATAAAATATTAAAGACGGAGTGGTGAAGTGGTGCATTAAGAGGTTTTTGCTGCAGTCCAAAAAGAATCAATTTTTTAAGGTCTGCTATTTTTAATAGATCCCAGACTTTTTTCATTCCCAGGTACGTATTAAATTGTAATAACCCGTGAATAGTGTAAAAAAGTTAACAAATATTAACGATGTTATTGAATAAGTTTTAAGCAATAAGAGTTTTTAATTTATTAACTTAATGCCGTTTTACACTATCACACAAGTCTTAAGTATTTTTACGAAAATGCTTCCCTGATCTTATTATTGTTTGAAAATTTTCAAAAACAAAAACAATTAATCATGTCAGAGTTATATTTTTCTCAAAATATGTAAGACTTGTGTGATAGCATAAAGTACCCTTTACTGGCTAGTGCTCAAAATAATTAAATCTAAAGTATCTAGTTTATAGCAAAAAAAGAAATAAAATTCCAAGATTTAAGTTACTTTAAGGCACTTAAGAGGTTATTTTGGATGTCAAAAGAATTAGAGAAACCAATATACATACATTCGTATACCAATTGTTTACTTCAGAGCGAATGCAGTCTAACGGGAATATAATTTCTGGAACAGCGAATAGGAACTTAAAACTCAACATTTCGAAGTATGAATTCTAGGAACATTTTTCCCTTTCACAAATTCAGCACGAAGGAAATGGTTATATTTATATATTCTCCTATACTGTCAAAAGCATGTAATTATATGATCGCTTACATCCGAGTAGAGGATTTGCAATTTAAAGAAGAAGACATCATAAGTTTGTTTGTTTGATTGTGTTTTATATTCAACTCCTAAAAGAATCTTCTGATGATTATCTGATGAGTAACAATAACAAAAACATATACATATTTGTATTTATTACTTTTTTACACATTTTTTGACGCGCTCGTCTTTTAATCTTGGAATTTTAACCATGCAAGTCCTAAAACAATATTCAAATGATTATTTCAAGAGTACAAAAACAACAATGTTACACTTTGCTTATAGTTCACAAACCATCATGGAATAGACTTGCCAACTGGCCAGTTTTCGCCGGGACAGTCCAGTTTTAGAGTAGAATGTCCCGTGTCCCGTCGATACTCTGAAATGGACGCCATTGTTTCCGTTTTTTTTTAACTAACTTTTTTATTAACTGCCACAACAAATCAAAAAAATTGAGAGCTTTTTAGCACTTCTTTTAGTACACAGAAAAAAAAAACAAGATTTAGTGTGTAATTAATAAAATTTTTTTAATTTTTTCCAATATTTTCAAAAATTTTCTTAATTTAATTGTTCATAAATTGTCATATTAACAATTTGTTTTAGTTGAAATAATGAAGGAATGAGACTATTAAAGTATAAAAGCTTTTGAGGAATGTATTTGACATAGAATACACATTCGAATAATATGAAAAATTTATATAATAAATGTAACTCACCATGAGAAATAAATTCCCAGATTCTATTTGATAAAAAAATTTTCATTACAAAATTGAAAAAATTTATTTTTTTTGTTTTAATCTCGTAAAAAATTAATGCAAGTACTGTTATTGAAAACAAAGTTTATCTTAGGGGTAAGTGAGTAAGTGAGGCTGTTTGAAACATCCTACCGAAATTTTAACACGGTTTCATTTATTCTAGTTTTCAAATTATTTTTGATGATTGTTTAAGAATCGGTTTTGAGCACGTGTTACATACGACCTTCTTATGCATCCCCTCCTAAGTCCGTTTATGTTAAAGATATGTATTTGTGATGAGATTTTAATTATATTTATATAAAAAATTAATTAAATCAGCATTTTTAATGCACCTCTTTCTGTTAAAATTGCTATAGATTTTTTTTTAAATTAATAAGCAACAAAACTTTTTGTTAAAATGACAAATTTGAAATTAATTTTTTTATTTTGTCGCTAACTAATATTTTAGTTAATGTTACAAACTCATTGGTAAAAATATTTGTTGAATGTGTACAATTTTAATTAACAAAAGTATTTTTTATATTTACAAATTCGGTTGTTGGTGCCTTTTCAATTAAAAAATTAATTGTATGGACGAATATGACAATTGATTTGTCGTAAACTTTTTTCGGTGTACTAAACATGTTTTTTAGCAGAACTGATTTTTTTTTAATACATACGTCCTTATCCATATTCTGAAACATTTGCTGCAACAACATTCTTCAATTCTCTCTTAAAACTGCATTCGTGTCCATAGGATAAAAATTTTGTTTTCAGTAATGAGTCATTTTCTATGCCTTTTCTCTTTCTTTGAAAAACAAACTTAAAAAACTGCTTGCACCTGAAACAAATTACACTTTTCCATTCGTCTTTCCCCTTTCATCAACAAACTCAAATGCTTCGCAGCAAATGTTTCAAAATATGGATTGGGACTTAAACTTTGCCTAGAAAAATGAACAGAAAAAGACAAGCAAATTTGTAAGTGCTGGTTCACACACTTCAAGTTTAAGCCGTCAAGTCTTGAGTTTTTAGGAGAGAAGGAAAAAGAGAATTCCATTAGTATTTCAAAATCTGAAACGAAAACTGAATTTACCGAATTTAATTGCTGGACGTTGTCATGCATTGCCAAACAAGCACTGAAAACCTTATCGTTAAATTTCAGTGAATTTTCTTCAAGTGCAAAAAATATGGCAGAACTGAAAGGTTTTTTGATTTTTATGGAAATTGATTATATCCAGTTACTTGGAAATTCGCGTATTAGATTTCTGACATTATTTGTAGCTATTGATCGTATTCTTCCATCATGGCCTGTTTTAAAATATTATTATTCGAGTAAAGGAGAAGAGAATGTTTCCAAACTAATTTGGAAAATTGTTGCCTGTGATCAAGATTCGGAAGTACAGAAAGACGAGAATCAATTATGCGAGGCATAGCTATATTTTATTCATAATATTATAAGCATTTTATCATCACATATGTATGTATAAAACATTTAAAAAGTGACTACATCCAACCTGCAGAACTTTTTTGATAGTTTTATACCCACACCACAATAGTGGAGAGGGTATTATTTGTGCTAATGTGTGTAACGCATTTAAATATTGGTCCTAGACCCACCTTAAAGTGAGTCGAACTAACGTCCGGCAGGCTGGATAGCTGGCTGGCTGTCCATGTAACCTTGTGCGCAAAGTACAGGTCGCAATCTTGAAGATAATTTGATAAAATTTGGGACATAGGTTCTTATTGGACAAGGACCAAGCCTATTATAAATGGGCCGAATCATAGGACCGCGAGGGAAGATAGGGGGAAATTTCTGCTTCTCAGAAACTATCAAACCGATTTGAATGAAATTAAAATTATATATAGAAATATATTTATATAAACACATAATCTATGTAGTTTTTAAAAAATAGGACCACAAGAGGAAGTAGGGGGCAATTTCTGCCTCTCACAAACTTTCAAACCGATTTTAATGAAGTTTATAAACATACATAAATCCATATTAATATGAACACATAAGCATGATGTGTTTTTAAATACTGTAGTGTAGGGTATCATATGGTCCGGTTTGACCGACTATACTTTCTTACTTGTTTATAAAATTAAATTAGAGTTTCCAAATAGATTGGAAAACCTTTTTTTGAACTTGAAGCCAATCAAATTTTATTGCAAGTAGATCGCAATAAAAAAGAATATTTTACTTAAGAATGCCTGGCTGACTTCCAAAACGTACTAATACAAAGTTCGTACACAATTTTACTACTGTATTTCAACCATGTACACGTACAAAGTACCGAAACAATGCAACTATGTATTTTGCTTATTAAAACGTTTTGAAATGTAAGTGATGAAATGCATAATACTTTTAAAATCAATCTGTATTGCTTGCAAATAAAATGTTAAATGTCACAAAGCATCAACTTTAAAACCGATGCTCTGATTGCTTTTTTGATGCGTTACTAATACTTAGCAGTGACGTTTTGGAAGGGTTTGCATTGTATATATATTGTACTGCGGCGTTTTGAAACATTATACTTTGTTATAATACAAAGCAATTGACGTCTTGGAAGTCAGCCCCTCTCTGTTTATAAAAAAATTCTAGATTATTTAAATAAGTGGTTTGATTATTCAACTGAAGTTTTTTTTATAAATGTAATGTGGTTGAAGTTACTCAAAAATTGGAAATACAAGGATGCTTTATTTTCTGAAATATGTTTTCTTAATAGTATTTTGTCAAAACTGAATATTACTGTTGTACAAAATAGTGCAACAACTTCTCTGACCGAAATTACCCATTCAAATAAAATAATCCAAAAATGGTTAAAATTTTTCGATAATGGGGAAAATCCAAATTTGTTTATTATAGTGCAATATATTGTTTTGTTTTTTGTTATTAACTATGTACAATGTACATTGTACATATATTAATTATATTTAAGATTTTACACAATTTGAATTAATGTGTTATTGTTGATTTTACAAATAAAATACTATAATTATTATTCATAAACGGAATTCTTTCAATTTTTCTATGTTTTTTTAGTGATGTCCCGTTTTGGCAATTTAAAAGGTGGTAAGCCTGTCATCGAATGAACCTGTTGCGACTCTCTGTATGAGTCATAACCAGGTATGGGCACCACTACATTGAAAGCTTTGCATGTGTGCCATTGTATTGGTTTGTTTACGTTTGCTTTTGTTGATTTTATGCTCTTTGCTCTTTGTTTTTTGTGTATGTATACAGATCGTTCGCTCTTTTTGCATTTTCATTTTGCATTTGCCCATACATGGTCATAACACAATTACTGAGCAGCCTAATTACTACCTATTTTCAATAAAACAAATGGACCCAAGGATCTGTCAAATAAGATTTTCTAACCAGGTCGTGTTGAATTCGCTATCTAAAGGTTTGTTTTGTATAAATTGTATGAAAATGAGAACTTTTGACATAAAAAAGACGCTTGAAGCCTATATTTAGGTAGCTCGGTTATACTGCTGAGCATTTCACGAGTTGAAAGATAATCCCAACATGAGTCTAATACGATTCTAAAGGCCCAACCAGAATGTGCATAAACAAACTTAAACTACTTATTTATTTACTTATTTATTTTTACATTACCAATAACCTAGCCTTCAAGGCCATAATCGGTTACAAAAAGCCTCTCAAATTCATTTAAAATAACAAAAAGAAAATAAAAAACGTTGATTCCGTACGGAATGAGCGATTAGTTTCGCACCTTGCTTAAGCAAATGACTGTTTTATAAAACTTAACATAAAGTTTCCTTAAGTTCAATATGGTTTTACACATATGATTTACATGTATTTGCTCAGTTGCTTAAGTCACTTTATTCACATTCTGGTTGGGCCTTAACCATGCTTTCTGAAAGAATCGTTAGTCCGGGTTCACACTATGAAATATTTCTTTCAGAAGGTCTGAGTTTATTGGTGAGAGGGGAAGAGAACATGATATGATTCTCTTCTCACCAATAAACTCAGACTTTCTAAAAGAATACTTTCATAGTGTGAACCCAACCTTAGACAATCTTCACACACACAGAAAAAAATATCTCAAGAAAATCTTTAACAACACAGTTTGTTAAAATCAGGGACGAAAATAAGGGTTATTTTTTTTAAAAGGTTACGGTAAAAGTTTATTTGCACTTGGTTATTTTTAACCATTATCGTTTCATATACATATTTTGTTTTGGTTATCGTAAAAAATAATTTTTTTTTTGGTTATAAATACTTATTTAACAAATAATGAATTTTTTTTTTGTTACAAATAACCATTTTAAGAAATAGTTTATTTTTTTGGTTACGAATATCCATTATAAATAAGTAAGAAAGTATAGTCGGCACCTATTTGGGGACCATGGAAAATCATTTATCCGGCAAAACAAAGTTTTGTTATGAGGTTGAGATTCATTTTAAAGTTCATTATGCCGAATATTATTTAGATATCTGAAGCTATATAAACATTTTTGGTCTTTAAGTGATTTTAGAATGGGGTTTATATGGTACCTATGACCAATGTCCATATATATTTGACCATTGGTCATATGTATTTATATGCATGATTAGTTCCGTGCTTTTATTATTTCTATGACTAAGAAGAAGGAGTGGTTCGCTTAAATCACCGTCTGTACTTAAAAACTCATTTTCATGCTTGGTTACTAGTTGCCCATGGGCCCCAACTAGTAACCAACTATACTTTCTTACTTATTTATAATGGATATTTATTGTTACAAAATCTTAAATTTTTCAAAGAAACTTTTTCCCAAATCTTCAATATGTGTGTTGTTCGACCTTTTGTTGTAATTTTAATGTGAATAATTAGTGGATCTCGAAATATTGGAAACATTTTTTAAATAAATAAAACAATAAAAAAACTGACCTTGAGCTCCACTAATTATTCACATTAAAATTTTCCCAAATCGTTTGTAATTTTTTCTGCCTTGGGCTCCAGCAGTGTTATGTTTTAATAGATTTGAGCATTAACAAATTTTAAATCTTTATTTTATTTGTTTTGAGGTTAAAAAATTTAACAGATTGCATGTTAAGCCTACCGCAGAGTCATCTTTTGTGTAATTTTAAGATTTGTTTACAAATTTTACCTCTTTATTTTTGAACTTTCTAAGTGGCAAACACTTTAGTCCAATGAAGTAAAAGTTTTTTTTTTTATTTTTATTATACGCGTTAAGCATTCCTAGATTAATTTGCTTAGTTATCAGAAGATTTAATTAACTTGTGTCTCACTGTACGTAAAAATATCAAATGTATGCATTATTATGCATAGAAAATACAAACTACCCAGCATTTCTGATAATTACCATGCTTCTCTAAACTCTGCTTACATGCCAACAAAGTTACTTATTTATTAAATGTTAAGTAATTAAAAACTTTAGTGATAATTTTTAAGCAATGACATTTGCTTACCTTATGCATTACAAGTAATCATTCAACGAATTGTTACTACTTTCATTTCCCGGAAATGAAAGAAAAATATTTTACGTTACCGTAATTGAAAAAATTAAAAAAATTTATATTTTTTCAAGTGTTAATGGGGTTGGTTTTTTTTTAACTAGCTGTATCTTTACAAAAAAAAAAAAAACGCAGGAACGTTTCCCTTAACTCTCTTCTAAATACAGCATATTTATACTCACACCACAATAGTGGATACGGTATTATGCGTTTGTGCTGATGACTAAAAAATAATACTCCTAGTTCTTTAATTAATCCACTCGGAATCATTTTCTTAGGCTGGGTTTTTGAGATCTCAGTTAAAATAGGTTTAGTTAATCTGAAATCAGATATGTGCCGCCACAACCAAGTTTGTATACAAAATTTTGACGGAACAACTTAGTTTTGCTTAAAAAAAAATCACATTTCACAGGAAAAATCCGAGTTTCAGACTACGTTAAACTAAGTTTGAACTTAATCCACATCTCAAAAACCTGGCCTAAGTCGATCTAACAATGTCCGTCCGTCCGGCTGACATTCTTTCTACGAAAATCTTGTGCGCAACGTACGAGTCGCAATTTTAAAGATAATTTGATGAAGTTTGGTACATAATCTGTTGAAAATCGGTCCATAATATCACATAGCCCTTACACAAGCTTCTTTCCGGAATAGATTCTTTGTGCCCATAAGCCATCTTTTTATGTTGGTATTTAGCTTAAATTTGCTCCAAACTTATTCAATTGTAATCTAATTAACCTGACTAATATTATTAGAATCATTCCATATTTGACCACAGCTCCCATAAAAATAATACTACTCCCGAAAATAGCTTTTAATGCCATAACTTCCTTATGAATATTGCGATTGACATAAAAATGAGAGACAATAGGTTTTATGATAGCAACTATCTCATGACAAAATTTTGTGCTGGTAAGTCCATAGGTCCTACATAAGCCCCCTACCGTGAATCACCTAAGGGCAGGGACCGAAAATAACAGTTATTTTGAAATTTGTAAAAGTGTTATCATCGTAAGGATTTTTTGTGCACATTAAAATAAATATTTAAAGTAAACTAAATTATTATAAAACGTCCTTTGGACAATAACTTTTATTTTTGCTTGAGAAAATAAAAATTAAAAAAAAATTGTTATTTTTGTTTAAAAATACAATAATAGAAAAATAGCTGTTATTTCGGTCAAAAAATTAAAATCAAAAAATAACTGCTATTTTTGCTTGAAAAAATAAAAATCAAGATATAACTGTTATTATCTGACTTTTACACTGCGACCACACGATCAAGTTTTTTTTGATAGCCTTTTACATATACTGCTTGTCAATGTTTACATAAATTGAAAGCTGTGACGTATACTATACTCAATTTGTAAGCAATTTACTTTCGAGATGTCATCAAGAAAACAATGTAAATATAAATTAAAATTGCCAAACAAAGGCCCCTATTATGAGTTACATTCGATAAACGATTTTCGCTGGCTATCGAACATCGACTATCGAATGTTAATTTGGTATTATGAGTTGGCAGCACTGTCGAAAATTTCGTTGTGCACCGAATTTTTCAACGAAAGCAAATTTGTTTTCGACGATGCAAATAAATGTAAAAAACTGGTTGAAAATGTAACTATTTGTAAATTTTTTTGTGTTCGTATACCAAAAACCATATTCTTTATCAGTTTTGTTCATTTTATGCAAGTCAAACGTCGTAAACAGCCATAAGAAACGCTCATATTCCTTATGGAACAAAATTCTTTTTTGACCAAATGATTTGCAGCAAAGTTCAGCATGTAAAAAAGTGGGATGAAACTCCACAGAAGCTAAATTATTTGAAAACAACCATAATTCCGCCGTTGTCACGTTTAACTTTAATTTTATTTTTTAAATATGTAAACAAACATTTTTTATTTTAAGTGACAGCTGATCGAAAATGTACTACTGTAAATTAACAAAATCACAATAGTAAATTTTTATCGAATGCGCGCCATAATACCAAATGAAAATTCGTTCGATCAGCTAATTCGACTGCTGTCGAAAATCGAATTTAGTTCATAATAGGCACCAAAAAGTGTGAGTGTTTTAGTAAAAAAGTGAAAGTGTATTGCAAATTGAAAGGCAAAACTTGATCGTGTGGCCTCCAAGTTATAAAAAAAAGAAATAACTGTTACGGTCCCTGCTTAAAGGCAATCAAATCAGATATTTCTAGATATCTGAATATTATTTGCCAGAAAAAACTTGTTTAACCTCAAAACTTTCTTAACCTCATAACATGTAGGTTACACTCTCGAAAATTTGTTTAAAATGTAATACCCTATGACCGAATAGACTTTTTTACTTGTTTATTTACGCACTTATTATTTCTTAACAGGGGCCTGATTCTAGCAGTCGTGATCGAGTACTTTCTCGATTCAAAAGCAATTTAATATCTAATTATCTCAGTCAATACTGAACGAATCGGAATTATTTTTTCGGTGTTGTAAAGCATTAATTTGAGTTTATAATATTGAAAAAATAATTTCGATTCGTTCAGTATCGACTGAAATAAAATTGCTTTCGAATCGCGAAAGTACTCGATCACGACTGGCAGAATTAGGCCCCAGGACTTAAATCATATAAAACTAAATCGAAAAAGAGCTCATATTTGAAAATAAATTCCCTGAATATTACGGGCAAGTTCTGACAATCGCAAAATGCTTAACATTTGCGATTACGACTTGAAATCGCATAATAGCTGTTCTGTAAATCGCAATAGCAAGAAGTTTGGTGACATCAAATTGCAGATCGCAAGCAAAACGCACGAGCTTCGGCACACTATAAAATAAATCTGGCGTTTTGCGATTTATACAATTTTCTGATATATAAAATGTCTAAATGTTGCAAAAGTCTGGAAACTATAATAACGATTTTTAAACTCGATAGTATTAATAGACCTTTAATCCGCAACAATGGCCTGTGAAGACATAATGTAGCAGAAGTGCTAATCATAATAAAATGTAGTGTAAAACTTTTGGGGGAAACTGAAATCGGTAATTAGTTAATTATAATTAATGAAAACGGAAATACGTAATAAATTTCCGAAACATTATAAGCCGTTACTCAAATTCAGTCTTCTAAACTACAGGGCTTTATGCATTATTTTCTTTTTTGATTAAAGTCCAAGCGTGTAAGGATAAATTTTATACATATATAAATATTTAATAACTTATTTACATATCAGTCAGTAAGTTTACTGCCATAAAAAAATGTATGTATGTGTGTTTGTTAGTCCTTACATTTATACATTCATATGTATGTGTGAGTGAGTGAGCGAGTGAATACAAGTTAATCCTTGTGTAAATATGTAAGTATGTGTGACTGAATACTTGCAATCGCACTTGTTTTGGCATGCATGTAGTCATGTTACTTGTAAAAGAGCATATAAAAAGGATTATACTCCATAACACAAATACACGGGTAAAGTTGAATCAATGTGTGTAAATCTCTTTTCGATTAATTTTAATCTAGTTTTGGCGCAATTTAATTTGCAACATATGTTAACGTTTTTTACTTGATTTTATTCTGAACTTTTTATTTTTATTTAAATTTTAGCACTTGTATTTTTTTTAATTTTTTTTTTTATTTACTTTAGTTTATCATTTTGTTCCCTTAATGAATTATTATTTAAATGCATTAAAACCATAAAAATGTTTTAAGAATGAATATTTTAAAGGAAAGTCTATAAATAAAAAAAAAAGAAAATTGTATTAATTTACACCTTAAACCACAAACATCTGGCTGCTGGTTTCAAATTTAGTGCTTTTGAATTTTATTTTTATAACAAATTTAGCCATTCATATTAAATTTAATGTAAAATAAAACACACGTGATATTAATAACTGAATATACTTTTATAATTTTTGAAAATAAAGGAAAAAATAATATAAATAAAATTTGGCCGCGTTTCCCGTTTTAGAGTTTTTCACACGACCAAACACGTCTAAACCAACTGATAATTCGCACACAACTAACTGGCTTTTTTGCTTCACATTGGTTAAAAAGAACTTTAACAAAAATTCTGCCCGCCATGCGTTAGCTGAGGCTTCTGCCACTGCTATTGCTTGCCACTCGCTGGCGCAGCCACTGCTTTTGACTGCTAGCTTTAATAGCATGTCATGTATTTAGTCTTAACGCTGCAGCGCGCTGTTTTATTTTTTCGTGTGTTAAGAATTGCAAAATGTCTGAAATCAATATGCGGCTTGGCTTGTGTTATCAATAATTTGTTTGTGTTTTAACACTTTTCTTTTTTCTTTGAATGTCTCTTAAAGCAGTTAAGAGAGTTAAAACCTTAATTGCTCTGTAAGGAGCAAATAAATACTAGTATAAAGAATATAGAAATTAATAGAAAGTTCTTTGTAAACGATTCTAGACAGGGGAGTTTGGCTTTTTCCTTACTGTTTCATGCATGTCTGTTCTGTTGTTGTATCAAACTGGAACTTGAAAACATTGAATGGTGAACTGCCATCAAAACTAGGTGTTTTCATTCTACTCAAGACTTCTGGTAAAACCCGTACTGATCCCACTTGACATTGAAGACTATTTACTTTTGCTTCAGGATGATAAAACTTTTCTGGTTGAATTCTTTTTCCATTTCATTTACTCTTTCGTTTATTTGAAGTTTCTCGTTTGTAGTTCTAGAATGCACTTGAATTTTATATTAGACTTCTCTTCCATTTTTATAGAAGTTTCATCAATTTTTCTAGAACTTTCTTCTAAGATATGCTTTTGGAATTTTCTTCCCTTTTTCTAGAAGTTTCATACATTTTGTTTTCCATAATTTTTTCCATTTTTGCCATCATAGTAGCAAACATTGTGTATAAATCCATACTGCTTTTCTTTATCCTCGAATACGTGGCTAACAATGTCGATATTGCGTCGCTCGTATTCATCAGTTGGCAGATCTAACTTGCTCAACTCTTTCTTGAGCTGTTCCACTTTAAGTTCTTCAAATTTAATTGCTGTATATTTTTCATTAATTAATTTATTTTATTATTTTTCTCCCTTTATTTATATTATTTTTGCAATCCCAATTTTTACGTTATTGCATTTTCAATAACGTTTTTGGTTTATTTCCTTTATAATAAGAGTTCTTTTATTGCAACTTTAATAAAATAAAATATTGTTTCGTATAAAATGTACGAAAATATGAAGTTTTGACAAAAAAATATTAACGCTCTTATTTAGAAAGCACCGTTAAATTTAGATACAATGGGCTAGTTACCATTTGAGCCGGTAAAAAAGGAGAAAAAAATCGATATCTTTAAAATTATTGGTAGAATATTGAATGAAACAAAATACTAGAAAAATGCTTAATAAAATAGTTTCGAAAAATTGCCGTTGGTACCAACGCAGGGTAAATAATTTCTCGAAAAAACTTGTTTTTCTAATTTTATATAATTTGGAAGAACTTAAATCGACCAGCCGTGTATCTTTGTTATATGTATACTTGCGGCAAACACTGCGCTAAACAGAAAACAAATGAAATTTTTTGTCAAGCACAACAGAATAAGGTCAAATAAGCAGCCGTCAAATAAAAAAATAAAAACTTTTTGAATTTTATCAAACATTGGCGACAACGCGTACGTGTAGCCGAATAAAAAGACTGCACGCATGTAATTGACGGATTTATTTGATCGTCTTCAAGGCCTTAAAGAATTGTTTGGTGACAGAATTTTCGACTCTTATAAACCTAAAGAGGCTTGTAATAGTTTATGTGTGATGAGTTAAAATCGAAACAATTCAAAAAATATAAAGTTGTATGTGTTTTTAAAAAAGAAAATTTTTTGACAAATTGGATTTAAGAGCTAACCCCGGGTATTCACATAGCAATATTTATTGCGGCAAACGTCAAATTTCATTGCTCCATAAAATTTGCGACGTATATTGCCATGAGTGGCAATCCATTGCGCAATGATTGCTCTTCTTATTGCTTGAGCAATTATTGCTTAGTAATATGCTGTCAAATCAGCTGTAATTTATCTGACATTTCATTTCTCTGCACGGTTGTTTTTTGTTTGTGTGTTTATTTATTAAAAAAGCAATCAATAAATATATTATTATATATTATATTTTTTAATAAACGTCAAGATCAACAAAAGCAAACGACGAATTTATTTTTTTGTATATTTTTATTTTTTCAATAGAACAATTCAACTTTTTTTTAACGCAAATAAACAAAAAAGTAATACAAAACACAGCTACGACAATTACAATTAATTATTTTATTAATTTAAAAAGAAAATTTCACAACCACTTCAAAACACAACATAAAACATTTGTTATACATATGTACAGCCACAAAACTTTATACGACTACTCGCGGTGAAAATTGCAAATTTATGGCAAAGCAATTTCAAGTGTTCTCCAGCAATAAATTCAGCAATTATTGCTCCATTGTTCTGTCATTGTTCTGCCCAAGGCGAATTTATAACAGGTAAGTGCAACTCTACAACTACAAAAAGCCCCATGTATTTTGTTTATGCATTTTTCTGACTGGTTGTCAAATTTCAGTATAAAAACAAAATAATATGTTAACGTTTCACTATTTTTTTAATTCGCCGTGGATACAGCTGATGAACGGCTGACGAGTTGAGCTTACCTGGAGTTAATTCGCCTTGGTTCTGCCGACGTTTTTGCTTGTACTTAGCTATAAATATTGAAACGTGGAGACCCAGCGTAACGAACAGCTGCTCTAAAGAGTTTACCTTGTTGAATTTTCTTGGTATACATAAGAAATTCGATTTAAATTTTTAACTGTCATTACCATCCCAAACATGCAAAATATCACATCTCTAATAATATATAAATTTGTATTTGACGCACCCTGTTTTAACTTCCTGTCATGTAAAAAATCAAATTCTTACACCAGCTGTTTGTCATACTTCTGTTTACATTTTTGTTCTTGTAAATATTTGTCTTCTGTGCTGGTATAAATAGTGTGAAGCAACGTTAGAAATCTTAATCATTTTATTTATTTTCAACCTATTTTAACTTCCTCGTCTAATTTGTTTTTAACTACATCTGACAAGTTTTTGTATTTCAATGCAAAAATACTAAAACTATTTTACAATGTCTCTTCGTCCATTTGTTGTGTTTATATTACTTATCTTAAGAATCAATGTCAATAGAGGTAATGATAATGTGGGTGCGTTATCATCAAAGGAAACCGAATTGTGCAATGAAATACCCAGATCTGACATTGAAAAATATTTGTCTACTAAAACGCCTTATCGAGTAGTGGCTAATTTAAATGATAAACCAAAAACGTATAAAGGTAGTTGGTATTTGCAATGATTAACATATTTTTAAACTCTGTATAATTATTTGAAAACTTGTTTCACAGGTTGTCAACCCTTACGCATTTGGTCGGTGATACGTCATGGTACTAGAAATCCAAGTAAAAAGGTTATAGAACATATTAAGACTCGATTAAATTCTTTGAGGGACAGCATTTTGGCAAACAAAGATGTTGAATTGTGTCCTAAACATTTAAAAAAATTAAGTGAATGGAACTTTAATGCCACGGCTGAAGAACAGAAATATTTAGTGGCAGAAGGAGAAGACGAACTTATAGAGCTTGCTGAACGTATGCAAAACAGATTTCCAACTCTATTGCCCGATGCTTACAATCCAAAACAGTATTTCTTTAAGTACACCGCTACTCAAAGGACATTAAGGAGTGCACAAAGTTTTGCTACTGGTTTATTTGGTAGACATCGTATTGGTAACATAGTTTATCCAGAGGCCTTACACAAAGATCCCGTTTTAAGAGTAAGTGATATTTATTTAATATAATTATTTTAATATTTTCAATTAAAGATGAAGTTAACTTTTATTTTAAAAACTTAACATTCCTGTGCTTACCGCAGCATTATTTACTTTTAATATGGTAATACCTAGTTTCCGCAAGAGTTGCCAATATGTGACAATTTTTTAGAAAAAGGAAATGGGAAATTTATGTAAAAAAACGTAAAAAAAAAACTAAGGATTTCAAAATTAAAAATTAAAAAACATAAATAAATATTTAATATGTTCATGTATTTATATTTTTGAAAAAATTTTAAGAAAATTATATTTTGTCCCCGTCCAGATTAAGAACGATTTGCTGCAAAAATTTTTTAAAGTCTCTTTTGAAACTACACTCATTTCCATACAATAAAACTTGGTTTCCAGCGTTTAAACATTTTGTATGCTTTCTCTCTTTCTTTCAATACAGACTCACAAAAACTGCTTGTACACAAAACGAAGTACACTTTTCCATTCGTTTTTCTCCTTTCTTCGTATTTTTCAGCGAATGTTTAATAATATGGAAGAGGGCAACAATAACAAATCACAAAAACGTCATGTACATAAATGAAACAAAGTACCCTTTTCTATTCGTCTTTCTTTTACCGCCAAACTCAAGTGTTTCGCAGCAATATTTGATAGTATTTCCCTTTATAATGCTGACTATCCCAATACCACTGTTCGTATATCACAGAGCTATTATTATTGTATGATATACTTTCTAAAACTTCGGACGGGGGAAAAATAAGATTATCGAATTAAAAATCTTGTCTCATTTCTTAATAATATGCTTTTACAGTATCTTATTTGCCCACAAAAAAGTCATAAATTTCTTGACCAAACTAGGTACTTATTTATACCTAGAACATTAAATTTTGTTTGAGTTCATAGAAACTAGGTCTCTCATTTGTATTTTAACACCTTTTAATAGATGCAATTGTTAAATATTCCGTTAGCATTTCTCTTCAGCTGCGTATAAACTCCCGTGAGCTACCTGTGCATTTTGGGAACCTTAATTTCAGGTAGTATTTTATACATTCTTACACACGGTTACGACGAGCCATTGTTTTGTGTGCACAAAAGTTAGGGTTAATATAAAATTACATTTTAATAACCTAAAAAGCTAAATTCTTATTTTAAAACCAAGCTTGAATTCATTCTATAATTTGTATCAAGACAAAATTTTATTAATAAATTTAATTAGTTATGCTGAATTTTTTCAAAACGAAAAATTATTTCCGTATATAGCCAGAATACAAAGTAAGCAACGCCAAATCTGAAACACAATTAATAATTGTACTTAAAGCATAAGGCACAGTCGTTTTTCAGACGATCGTATACCATTGATTTTTATAAAAAAATATATTTACATATTTATTGACATAATTGTAATTTCTTTCCTGTTTTCAGTCTTCAAGAAATTATAAAACTCGTTACAATTGTAGAAAAAGTTTGTCTTTATCAGACACACACTTTCTAGGTGTGAAAAATGTGTATGTGATTTTAACTCGTACAAATTTTTTTTAATATTAAGCATAAATATCCAATAATAAATTGACTCTTGTTTTCTCAATGCTTTAATGTGGCATTTAGTCAGCGCTGCCAATAAAGATTTGAAAATTACACATGCCTGTCTCCCAAACTATACATTTGAATTAATAGCTGCGTTCGTTTACCCCAAAATTTGCAAAACTTTGTACAAATTTGTACTGGATTTTACTGAAATGCGTTCGCGTACACATACATTTGCAAAAGAGAGCATCTAATGAGAGAGTAAAGTGACAGTTGTCAGCAGTGTGACCACAACTAAAAAAAAATTGGCTGCTAAATGGTGCTTAAAACAATGCTGAAAATGCTAAAAAAAAATTTGAAAATGCTAAAAAATGCTACAATTTCTTTAAATAATTGTATCATTAAATGAATGAATTATATATTAATTAACCTCAAAATATTTTATTTCTTTTAAATATAACGAAGTTGATAGAAAAAATTTATATACATACATAGATTTATTTAATAAAAACAATTCAGGAACATAAACAAAGTAAATTAAATACATATTTATATAAATTCATAAATTCATAAAATATGCAAATATTTTTTTCAGTCTTATACAAATGCATAGGTACATAAGATAATTCTGATAGTGCATACAAAATATTCCTGAAAACATTAAAGGAATAAGACTATAAAAGTATTACAAAAATGCTGAAAATAATGCTAAATGCTATTTGAAAAATTCGCTGCTAAATCAAAATAAATAATGCTAAATTTAGCAGTGAAAATGCTAAAAAGGTCACACTGGTTGTCAGCAAAGAGCCTTCAAATTTTTAGTGAACAAATTTTTGCCTGTAAAATCCAGCAAGAAACAAAAACATATGATTCAATATAGTAAACAAACAAAAAGCATACAATTTGTAAAAAGAAAACATTTATATGTTTGCATTAACCTGCAAGTTTTTGCAAATTTTCCGTTCGTTTACTTTTTTTTTGTGCAAGAGCTAATTTTGAGAGCAAAATTTTCATATTTCCCAAAATTTACTCACCTACTGGATCTTACTGGAAAAGTAAACAAACTCACCCAATATTACACACACAAATCGAAAAAGTAGCATTCATAAGAAAAAATTCACCTTGCATAACATTATTTATACTCCTTGTTTGCAGTGAAATGAATATATTGAATTCTAGAATCTATAGAATTAACACTTTATGTAAAATAGCTCAAAGAAATGTGAACGCTGTTTGATTCTTTGGCCCCAATCGAGATCTGAACACATTGAAATTAATTAAAATATGTATATTTTGGTAAAAATTTACAAATATGCAAAACTAATTAACTTTTTTGTGTGTTTGTATGTGTAACAAAATTTTAGATAATACAGCAAAATTGAAAGAATTAGTATCTAAATCGTCTGATTTTAATAATCAGCTTAATTTTTAAGACGATAAAGAGAATAAATGTACATCATATATGTATAAATCAAAAGAAAAGAATTCATTTAGTCAAAAATTTTAAAGTGTTATCTGATGTGGCTTTTTGGGTTTAAGAAAATCGCGAATGAACATTTTCAAATGACACGAATCGGAAAGGTCTGGGAACTCTGTTGCATATATAAAAAGAGAGGGGAAAAACTGTTGTAGTGCTGCCATTCGTAAACTTAATTATTACCGGTGAATTAATAATAAATATGTATGTACATATAAAGTTGCTTTTCTGTAAAAAAAAACCTGTCTTACACATCGTTTTTTTAATTGTTTATATTGGTTTGTACGACAGAAACAATACATTTTTGTTTTATATTTGTTTATATTAATTAATGCATAATTTATTTTTATATTTGTAATCTGGCAACACTCAACCTTTCATTATGCATGCGACAATGAGAGTGAAAAAAGTCAAAAAGTTGAACTGTGAAAAAATGCTGCGTATATTTTCAGATTAACGTGGTTGCGTTTTTCTTCTATTTTTATTTAAGAATAATACACAAAAAACAAATCGTTCAATATCGAATATAAAATAACTATAAAGTGAATTAAATAAAACTTATGTTAAAAGCCCAAAAGTCTTCAAGTGAAACAAGAAAAACTCGAGTAAAAAGTGTTGGAAAAAAATCGTTAGGAAAACTTTTCCTACGCAAAAATTGTGGTTATGTTGTTTTGATTGTACTACACATAGTTTAACGAAGAGAATTCCAAGAATTCAGCCGCAATTTGTGAAGTAAAAATAACTTTATTGTGCAGAAGAAATTAAAAATAAGGAAAGGAGCTTATTTAAATGAAATTATAATGAAATTTCAATAAAAATGGCTATATAACGCCCTCCAACTCTTTGCATTTGTAAAGGCCTAACAAAAGACGCCTTGTTAATTTACAACTCACTTCATTCATTGTTGTTGCTGCTAAAACTTTTACTATTACTATTGCTGCTGCTGCTAGTGTTGTTAATTGTTGGTTGCCGTAAATGTTTTCTTTGACGTTTGATTGTTGTTGTTGCTGATGGTTTCGAAGTTTTTCTTGTTAATGTGCTAAAGTAATTCCAAACTTTAATCAATGATCGAGACTCACTATATAAATGATTCAGCAGTAAATACAGCGTCTGTGGGAGCAAGTGAAAACACAACTTCGGGAAATTCTACAACAAAAAGCGTGCGATGTGCCTCAAGTTACGGCACCAACACAAGTGAGAGTTCAGGTAAAGTGGCCACTTCGCTGACTTCTTTAGGCAGTTATTCTAACATGTCGATAAGCCGTAAAACATCAATGTCCAATGACGGTCAACAGGTAACTAGGGCGTTGCAACAAATTTCAATGGGGGAATGTATAGACCTAGTGTCCGACTTTTGTTGTCCCTTGTGCTTTCAAGCTAAGCGCCACCATGAGGCCATAGAGTCAATTGAATGTGACCGGCAGCCATGGCGCATACGGGAACGCATGAAAACCGCCAGTGTGGCTTTGGTTTTATGCCTAAATATAGGTGTTGATCCGCCAGATGTCATGAAAATACAACCTTGTTCTCGCTTGGAATGTTGGATAGATCCTTCTTCGGTTTCGGCAGCTAAGGCAATGGATCTCATAGGTTCGAATTTACAAATGCAATACGAGAGATGGCAGCCGAGGGCACGTTACAAAAAATGCCATGATCCCACCGTAGAGGATGTGAAGAAATTGTGCATCTCTTTGAGACGTAATGCCAAGGGTGAGCGCATTTTGTTTCACTACAATGGTCATGGGGTACCCAAGCCTACGGCTAATGGTGAGATATGGGTGTTTAATAAAACTTTCACCCAGTACATACCTCTAAGTATATTTGAACTGCAAAGTTGGATGGACGATCCCTCAATCTATGTCTATGACTGCTCAAATGCCGGCATTATTATACAATCCTTTTTACAATTTGCAGAACAACAAGAACGTGAAGTCCAAAAGGCTATAGCTACCCAGCGTTTTCATCCTAGCGTTCAATCGTCTAACCTACCACCCAGCTACAAGAATTGCATTCACTTGGCTGCCTGTTCTGTGGGTGAAATTTTGCCCATGAATTCTCAGTTGCCAGCTGATTTATTTACTTCCTGCCTAACCACACCCATTAATATTGCCTTAAAATGGTATACAATGCGAGAGAAATTTGTTTTAGTTCCTCGCCTGCACACAGAGTTCATTGATAAGATACCGGGTAAGGTAAATGATCGTCGCACTATGTTGGGGGAGCTGAATTGGGTATTTACTGCCATAACGGACACTATTGCATGGAATACATTGCCACGAGAGTTGTTTCAAAAATTATTTAGACAAGATTTACTAGTGGCCAGCCTATTTCGTAATTTTTTATTGGCCGAAAGAATTCTTCGATCACACGATTGCACGCCCGTATCGCATCCAGCACTACCGCCTTGCTTCCGTCATCCTATGTGGACGGCCTGGGATTTGGTGGTGGATTTGGCTTTGCAGCAGTTGCCGGATATCTTAGAGCATGGCGCTCCCTATAAACAATTGCCTTTCTTTGAGGAGCAATTGACAGCATTTCAAGTTTGGCTGGATCGTGAATCGGAGTCGCGTACTCCTCCTGAACAGCTGCCCATTGTTTTGCAAGTGTTGCTTTCTCAAGTACATCGCTTGCGTGCTCTGGAGCTTTTGGCACGCTTTTTGGATTTGGGGCCTTGGGCAGTAGATTTGGCCCTGGGTGTTGGTATATTTCCTTATGTACTTAAACTTTTACAAAGTTCTGCCAAAGAATTGCGTCCTGTTTTGGTCTTTATATGGGCCAAAATATTGGCTGTTGATCCCTCTTGCCAGGTGGATTTAGTTAAGGATCATAAATACTTTTTGGCGGTGCTACAGGACACCTCGGTGGCAAAGGAATATCGCACTTTATCAGCTTTTGTTTTGGCCTGCATTGTTAATAATTTCTTACTGGGTCAAACAAGTGCCCTACAGGGTTCTTTGGTGTCTATATGTCTGGAACAGCTAAACGATGAAAGCTGGCTTTTAAGGCAATGGTTGGCCATATGTTTAGGTAATACCATCATTCACAACTCAAAAATTTTCCCAATTATGTTTTTATTAACTTTCTATTCACAATTCAAGGAATGCTGTGGCAAAACTTTGAAAAAGCACGCTGGTCAGGTGTTCGAGATTTGGCTCATGAAAAGCTTTATCCTTTACTTAAAGACCCTATACCAGAAGTTAGAGCTGCAGCTGTTTTTGCATTGGGCACTTTCATTAGTTCGGTAACCGATCGCTCGGAGGAACATGCCAACAATATTGATCGTATTATAGCCATAACTTTAATCGAAAGTGTTAGTGAAGATATGTCTCCACTGGTGCGCTTGGAATTGGCCGCCGCTTTACAATGGATGGTTCTATTATTTGAATCGCAATTTGTCACGGTCTATTTACAAGAACAACCAATGTCCTCGTCGTCTTCTTCATCTGGTGATCGCAGCGCCAGTGTAAGCCATGTTCTTACGGGCGTCACATCAACTACTGCCAGTGGTGTTCATGGTGCCATGCACCATCATTCCACACACAGTCTAGAACGTAATGCAACCATGCGACGAGGTGTTAGCTCAAGTTCTATTTCAAATATTAGCTCGGCCGCCATACCTTTTCAATCGATTTTTCTGAAGCTTTGGCAGGGCATTTATCTGCTAGGCCAAGATCCATTTCCCAAGGTGGCGGAGATAGCACAAGAGATCACAAAACACATTGAGAATGCGGCTCTCTGCTTGATTACAGCCAAAGAGGCAACTAATGAAAAATGTATTAGTCTTAGTGTAAGCCTGCCGCCAAGTCCCAATACACGTGTATCTTACCTCACAGCAGGAGGTGCTGGTGAATCTCCTCCTGTAGGAGGCCAACATGGCAATCAATCGAATCATTGGACGCCGAAATTAAGAAACTTGGTCAATGATCCCCAGGGCGTTTTGCATCGCAAACTGCGCACCACTTCAATGAACGACGAGACAGATAGTTGTGCTGGCCCCTCTGCAGCGACAAATATGATAAATGAACCGAATGCAGCTAGTGGTAATGGTGGCGGAGGAGTTGGCGGGGTAGGAGTGGGAGTTGCAGCAGGTGGAGGTGATGGTTCAGCCTCTGGTCATAGCAGTACAAGTGATAACAATTTTGAAACCAAATCACATACTCTGAAACCAATTGTAACAACTGAATTCATCCCTTGGGCAATTTCCTATTTCACCCGACCAGGAAAACACCGCTATGCAGCTGATAAATGCAGTGAACGTGTACAAGTTTTTCCTATTGATAAAAATGATTTGGTACTAAGGACACGAGAATGTCGTTACGAACGTAATCGCCAAATACGACGTCAAGCCAGAGAACAACAATCGCGATTTTTACGTATTGAGACCCAAAGTTGGTCACGCAAAACGCAATCCACTCCCTCTCTGGTTCGATTACTTCCATATGAACAACAAATTGCTGTAGCCTATAAAGAGAAAGTTCTGCTGTACGACTGGCAACGAGATTCACTTCGAACTTTTACACCAACTGCTGTGCCATCGAATGCTGCCACTTCACGCCGAAGAACCTCGTCGGCTTCTCCACCTCCCCACACAGCTCACAGTTCCGTCGCTCGTGTAAGTGCTATAGAGTTTTTAAATCCCCATGATATGCCTTTAACTTTGGCCGGTCATGAAGATGGCGTTGTACGTATTTGGCAACCTAATACAAGTGCAACATCCGAGGAGCAAGCACGAGATATTCCTGGTCGCCTGATAACAGCTTGGGTAGCGTTGCCTTCGTTGCAATCTAACTATTTAGGCACTTCCCCTAGTTTGGGTTCCAACTCGAAATATACACGCAAGGATATAGCTGCAGATGGCTGTGGATTGGTAACTGCCTGGCAACAATGCTCACAACAATTGGTGGTAGCTGGAGGATCAAGTCGTTTCATACGCATTTGGGACGTAGAGCGTGAGTTGCGTATCAGCGACATTGCCATTGGCAGTGAACACAGTATACGGGTGCTCTCACCCTTTGCCAGCAATGCACGCAGTGAAATAATTGTGGGTGGTTGCGGTGATGGAAGTGTACGCCTGTACGATAAACGTTGCTCACCCCAAGAGGCTCGCATTCGTGTCTATCGCGAACATTCTGGTGCAATACTAAGCTGCTGCCTTAAGGACAATCAGACAACTTTAGTGACTGGTTGTTCTCAAGGCAAAATAAGTGTCATAGATCTGCGTTCGAAGGCGCCCAATGGTGGCATACTACATCAATGGGAAGTGGGCAATGATGTAACCGCTATAGCGGCCCACCAATCCGCCGACCTAGTGGCTTCAGGCAGCGCCAATAAAATAAACATCTATAGTACACAACAAGGCGGACGTGTACAAAGTACTTTACGTAGTAATGATAGTTTTATGGGTTCAAAAATAGGACATCCCTCCTGTCTAGCTTTTCACCTACACAAGTTATCTTTAGCTGTAGGTTTTGTAGACAATACGGTGGCTGTATACGAACCATCACCAGGTACTTTTAGGAAAAATTTACTTTAAGAAAGTTGATATCTAAAATGATTTTGGAAAAATAATGGTGTAAATTTTCTGGTTATCTTTTCAGTTTTATAAATTATGTAATCGCTGGAAAACTGATGTCGATAAAAATCCCCAAACATTTGACAATGTGCGTAAATTTTTGCAAACGAATCACATGCACGATGTTCTTCAGCAACTGCGCAATAAAACTAAATTAAATAACATTGATGCCTACACTGCCAGGCTTATTTATACAGTGTGTGCATTTGAAACTGCCTGGCAGCGACGCAAAGAACCCTCGGTATGGTGTCAATTGCTGGATCCTAAATCTATACAAATTTTAGAATTTGTTGAAGATTTAGAGTACTATTGGAATGATGGATATGGCTATGAATTGACACATCAAATTGCATGTCCAGCAATAGCGAATATGTTTGACCATATAAAGTAAGTGGTTGTATTGAAATGCAAAATTATATTTATGTATGGATTTTCCTGATAGCCCTCAGTCTTCCTTGCCTAATTCAACATTTTATTTTACACATTCGGGCACTTTATTAAAAGTATTGGCTCATATGGGTCTGTATAAGGATGAGTTACCTTTGACGTTTAAAGACTATGGCAAACAACGTAAATGGCGTACCAGTGCCATTGATGCTTTTGCCACAAATGTGGCTTTTCTTTTATATGAGTAAGTTCGGATACATACAATATTTTATTAAAAAATTTCAATTTATTTTCTTTTTATATCTTCAGTTGTAGTAAAGAAGGCTTTAAGGTCTTAACGTTGCATCAAGAGCAAGTCGTACATATACCGGGCTGCCCTGTCGACCAGGATCTTTGCAGTTTAGCTACCTTGCGCAAAGTTTTCACCCACAGTTTAGACAATTGTAATTTCAATGAAATGTGCGTTTTAAATGAAAAAATCTAAAACGCTTAGAATTCTTTGATTCAACTAGCAAACGAACAATTAGCAAAATTAATTTGTTTAGCAAAAATTAAGAAACCATAACAAATGCATACTACGCCTACAATGTCAAATGTATATTTGGAGACACCTAGATAAGATTTAACTTTATAATGTTTTTCATTTTATATTGTACATAATGTATATCTGTTTTGTGAGTGTGTTGTACTTTTAAATGTACCCCACATTTTCTAAATGATGTTTTTGAGCTAAAAAAAAAACTTATTTAAATTAGAAAGCAGCGATTACTATTTGTATACATATTATCTACAGCAACTAAATGCAACAAAATATCAGACGCTTTAATTATTATTTTTTTTTTAACTTTCCTCAAATTGTCAAGTAATTTTGTGTATATAAAAATTGTTTCTCCTACTACTATTTTGTTTGTTGGTCAAACTATTTTCGTTCTCATCTCTTAAAAGATTTTTATAAAAATAAAAATTGCTCTAAAGAAAACTTTTTAGTTTGTTTTTACATTAGGGAAGTTTTTGCAGCAAGTCTTAATTCTTATATAAATTACTTAGTTTTTAACCAACAATTACAAATTTAATAGAAATGTTTTTAATTTTTTTTTTTTTTGTATCAGGCGGTATAAAAATATTAATTCTCAAAAGCAATATTTCCTAATGTAAATTCGTATTTATACTGGAGAAGTTTATTTAAAAAATTTAAAGTACATTTTTTAATAAAATTGTTTTTTTTTTTTCTTGAGAATGATTTAAAAGTTGTGTTTCCTGGCATGATAAAATACCTAAATCTGAATGTATAATTTGTTATATTATTTCTCTTTTAAAATAAAAATCTTCTTAACTTTTTGCAGTGACTGAAATAATTGAACAAAAAATTTATACACGAAGCCACACAACAATTAAAAACACACACATATGTACACAAGTAGTTAGGATTAACATAAAATATAACAAAACTTTAATTAATTGAATTATATTATGTTCTAATAATTTAAATTTTAAACTCAACAAACCAATTAACAATCCAACAAAACAATCACCCAATCCACTACCACCACCTTTAGTTAGTCTGAGTTAACACTGCGAGTTTTACACAAAGAGAACATGCTATTCTTCTCTTCTTTCTAGCCAATAAACTCACACATTCTGACAGAAAACTTTCATAGTGTGAATCCAGACTTACAATTTAATATAAATTTAAATTCGAAAGTGTTTTATTGGTAATTAAGTAACAAATTAACTTCTTTTATTTTATTTTTTCTCTTCCGCCCCCGACTCTTTATTTTTTTTTTAACTAATATTAAGTACAATATAATAAAAATTAAAATAATAGATAAATCCGTAGAAAAAAAGAATTATAATATGTTTTGTTAAAAAAGTTATCTTATTTAGAAACTCTTTTCTTTCTCTTTATGCTACAATTGTTTTTTTTTTCCTTTATAATTTAAATATTAAAAAAAAATTACAATATAATTACAAACAAATTATTCTATTTTATTATAATGTAATAATATTTAAAAAGAAAATTAAGAAAACTAATAATAAAAACAAACCTTTAAAAATATTAAAAAAAATACGACACAAGTGTAAAGTTTGTTGTTTAAACCAGAAAAAACTGGGAAGAATTTAGTCAAGTAATACCTGATTCCTTATGTGCTGTAAAACAGTTAAATATGATTTTTTGAACACATACAATGGCTTATATAATGATTTTTAAGGTGAGTTTTCATCAAATTTCCGATTTTTTTTAAAATACAACCTCTGCCATCGCTTCGAAAGATTGCGAAAATCGTAATACGCAGTAAAAATTGTTCAAACACGTAAATTATTTCTTTTGAATCGAAATACGCCGTATACGCTCCCATACAAAAATATGGCCGTTTAATGAAATTCTTATATTTGGCCCCTGCTGCGCCTAGGATGCCCCTAGATGGGTCAAATGTGTGACCAACCCCACTTTATTTTTCATCTCAACCATTTATTTCTAACATACCTACCCTCTATTTCCGTTCTTTAAGGGGGCTCCCATACAAAATGTTCAATGCAGACTAGAAATATATTGAAAAAAACGTCCCATAAATTAACCTTAACATTTTCTAGATACATACTTGCGCCTTATCTACACTTTTTAGTGGGGCTTCCATACAAATATTGCGTTTTGTGAAATTCTTAAATTAATTAAAATTTTTCGACTTTTGTGAATAAAATCAAAAGTTGGTAACAGATTTTAATAATTTGTGGCTTGTTTGCAGCTTCGTTTTTTATATGTCTTTATGTTTTTATATGCTGCATTTTCCAATTTTTTATGAATTTTTAAAAAATAAAAATTTCGAAATTTTGATAAAAAAATTATTTTTTTTTCCAAAAAAAAAAAAATTCATGTTCTTAGAACGACTGCTCATATTAAAAAAAATTACTTTTCTTAAAGGAAATTTTATTGCGGAATTTCCTTTTTGTAGTAATTTCAATAAACTAAACCGATTTTGAGTTACGCGAATATATGTTGTATAACCTCCTCCATTTTCGAAATAACAGCGTACCCGAATTATGCTAAAACGCCATGTGCCCGGCTTGTCTAATTTTGCAACTACCACAGTGTAATTTAAGTAGAAGACCAAAGGCCCAACCCTAATTTGATTGAGCTGGCTTAACAATATTTATTGCGGCAAACATCAAATTTGATTGATCCATTTAATTGCGACGTATGGACCCCGCATATTGCCATAAGTGGCAATCCATTGCCCAGTGATTGCTCTTCTGGGGCCTAATTATAGCAGTCGTGATCGAGTACTTTCTCGGTTTGAAAGAAATTTTATTTCAGTCGATACTGAACGAATCGAAATTATTTTTTTAGTATTGTGAAACTCAAATTAATGCTTTACAACACTGAAAAAAAAATTCCGACTCGTTCAGTATTGGCTGAAATGATTAGATATTAAATTGCCTTCGAATCGAGAAAGTACTCGATCACGAATGCCAGAATTAGGCCTAGAGATGCAAACGATACATCGATGTTTAGAAAACGGTTTCAAAGTAGTGTCAACAGAATACGTAGTTGTAGTAGTCGTTGCCGTTGAAGCGCAAAATTCGAAATTCTGAATTTTGTTGGCCTACAGAGCATTCGTCAGCTTCAAATACTACTACAACTACTTTATTCTGTTTCAGACCTAAGATTTGCTATTCCTTTCATATAATCGTGGTAAAGTTGCTGTAACCACAATCCATATGCATAAATGTAGGTACATGCAAACAAAATAAATGAATTATAATAATACCAACTTGACTTGTTTGCGATTTTTGTTTTTATACAGCTTAAATTGGATATTTATGTGAAAAAAATTTTTTCATGTGTGAAGCTAACTTTGATGTTTTATATGAAAATATTTTAAAGCTGCCCAAAAATATGAAAAATGTGCAGGTATACAAAATGCACGTAAACAAGGATTTTGAAGAATAATTACATGAAATATGTATTTTGGGCAGTTAAGTCAAAGTGCAGCTAACTTGAATTTTTTGTATGAAAATAATTTTAAAATTCCAAAAATTTTGGGCACTTATCTTAAATGTGCAGCTAAAGAAAGTGCATTAAGAAAAGGAATTTGTATGGGATTATAAAGAATAATGCCAAAAATTATCAATTTTGTGCAGTTAAGTCAAAAGTGCACGTAAATAAAAGGCAGTTAAGTCAAAACTACTGTATAAGAATTTTATGACAAACATTATACAAATATTTCTCTATTAAACCGAATTATAAAACAAACAAAAAAATATTTTATTCAAAGTGTATTAAAAACGACTTCCAGATTCTTACGTTTCCGTTTTCCAGCACACCCCTGATAGCCATACAAAGTACGTATGTTCATTAGGGTGGCAGCTAAATTTCAACTTTGGATTTTCAACATCTCCCGGGCGGAGATGGTCTAAAACTGATGTGGAAAAAATTTCAGCCAAATCGAATAACTTTAACCCGTGCCCCTTTGAGGTCAAAGTTCAAATGATAAAAAAAAAATTTCCATACAAGCAAAAAAAAAAATTTCGTTTTTTTTTTTTTTTTTTTTTTAATATTAGTTTGTTTTATTAGCTTATTAACGACAAAAAATCTCATTTCGATCGGACAAGATTTTCAGTTCCTAAAGTGACTCCGAAAAAGGGGCTTACTCTAAAAAATTTAAAAAAAAAATTTTTTTTAGTTTTGATAAGCACACATTAAAGATTTTTTTTGCTCTTAATACCAGGTTTTTTTAAATTTTTGTTCTAAATTGGGGCCAAAAGCTGCAAAAATTTAGTTTTTGGCCCTATTAAAAAACAAAATTACGACGTCACAAAAAATGTTAAAAAAACCTATTATTAAGAGCGACAAAATATCTTTAATGTATGCTTGTCAAAACTAAAAAAAAAAATTTTGAAAATTTTTTAGAGTAAGCCCCTAACAAGCCTGAAAATTTTTTTTCAGAGTCACTTTTGAAACTGAAAATCTTGTCCGATCGAAATGAAATTTTTTGTTGTTAATAAGCTAATAAAGCTTACTAATATTAAAAAATAAAAATAAAAAAAAAATCGAAAAAAAAATTTTTGCTTGTATGGAATATTTTTTTTTATCATTTGAAATTTGACCTCAAAGGGGCACGGGTTAAAGTTATCCGATTTGGCTGAAATTTTTCCGACATCAATTTTAGACCTCCCGCCCGGGAGACATCAATATTAGTACAAAAAAATTGCTCCATACATTCATGCATGCATACTGTGCTTTGCATAACTTATATGTATGTATTAAGTTGCTTAAGTTGGCTCAAGCTACTGTGCGAATACATAAAAATCATATTTGTCAAACCATATTGCATTTATGGAAACTTTTTGTTTAATTTTATGAATCTGTCATTTGCTTAAGCAAAATGCGAAACTGATTGCACTTTGTTTGTGAATGCATTTGACAGGCTTTTTGTTAATTTTTGACAAGAGCTTATGCAAGCATATGTATATTAAAGTTGGGCCTTAAGATTTTCAGTAGCAAAGAAGAATTAAAGCAGTCCGTAGGTATAATTGCAAAGTAGTTTTAAACATCGATGTTAAACATCGAGGTATCGTGTTTTTTACCGATGTTTTTTAACATCGATGCTTATCGTGGAAACATCGATGTCTTCAAAAATCGATGTTTTTCAGGCTTTTATCTGACATTTCATTTCTCTGTGCGTTTGTTTATGACAAAGCAATTCCACGTGTTCTCCAGCAATATAATCAGCAATTATTGCGCTATTGTTCTGCCGACGTTTTTGGTACGTCGTGGACCCCAGTCACTGTGCAAATACATGTTACGGCCAATTTCACCAAGTTCAGTTAAAACTAACTCTTAATTAAAGTTCCAATTGCCAATATGTTTTGACAGCTATAACCGATAGTTAATTATAACCGAACTTGGTGAAAAAGGCCGTTAATAATATGTGTCAAACCATATTTAACGTAAGAATACTTTTTGTTAAGTTTTCTTGAAACTGAAACTTTTTAATGTTTTTTGATTTTTTGACAGTAGCTTCAGCCAGCTCAAGCACATTTTAACATTCGATTAAAAACTTTGTTTAGTTCCTCAATAAATTTTTTATTCTTATAGTATTTTGAACTCTGCATATGAAAGAAAAGGACCGATATTTTTTTTTTGTACTTGCAACAGGCAATTCTTTTGTTAAAAACGTCTGTCAATATTAGTAACAAGCAAATTTATGCAAAAAAAGCTTGACAAATATGCATATTTTTCATGCAAAAAGCATTAAAAACTTGTCCTGTTTATGACAAAAAAAATTTATATCTTTTAAATTTTTTGAAAAGTAACTTTTAGTTTATTACTCGCTGTTTTTTTTTTTTGCATAATTTCACTACTTTTACTAATAAAAATAGAACAACATTTATTATTAAGCAATTTCCACCCCTTTAAATCTCAAAAAGCAAAAAAAAAAAAAAAAACATTTAAAAACCCCTTGTTGCTTTCCTTTTAACTAATTCAATAATCGTCTTTTAATTTCTTTAAATCTAAAGGTCTGCTTGTCAATTGCAATTACGTAAATTTCCTTTTTCGAAACCTTGCACAATATCTATCCAAATCGAAATGCATGGTGATGGTTAAGGTTATGCGAAAACATGTTTTAATTTAAATTATCTATGAAAATGAAAATAAAAACAAACAATTTTAAGGGTGAATTAACACACGAACAGTTAAAACAAAACACCTCTTAGAAGAGAAATGCCTGTGGTACTCGCATGTGTAGCAGAATACGGATGAAGAACACAACAAAGTAAAATTTCTAAATAATTATAGTAAAAACAAGTAAGAAAAGTCGGTCAAGCCCGACCGTTTGATACCCCATCTACAGTATTTACAGACAATTTGTTTGGAGAGTGTTTCACCCTTTTTGGGACCCACCCGGTAAAACAAAATTATATATCTGTGGCATTTTGACAAAACATCTTAAGTCAAATTTAAAAAGTTGAAAAAAATGTTGTTAATCATACGAATTTTTATTTAACAAACATTGTTGTTTACGGTTTTAAAATTTTGTATTATAAACAAAATTTTTCATTAATGTGCTGGTTTCACAACACAAGTGACTGAACGTGTAGTAAAATTTATATGAAAAGCACTCAGTTTTTTGAGTGTTTTCCATATAAATTTTACTACACGTTCAGTCACTTGTGTTGTGTAAACAGCACATAATTTTGGTTTATTTTATCTTTCTCTATATAATAAAAATGAAATGTTGTGTGTTGCTGATCGCATAACTTGAGAACGGCTTGACCGATTTGGACAATTTTTTCTTTAAAATGATCGCCATGCCATGGTCCAACTTAGGTTTGTACGGAAAGAAAATTTTGCCCCACCCACTTTTTTTAAATTTTCCTAAAATCAGAAAACTGCTCCATCGATTTGACTAATTTTTCTTTTAAATGTTCGTATTAATACATTTTAAGTTTTCATCGAAAGAAAAATTTACCACGCCTACTTTTACGTCCACTTTTTCTAATAAGCGAATAACTTGAGAACGGCTGGACCGATTTGGACAATTTTTTCTTTTTAATTCTTTTCTTTCTACGAAAAGAAAATTTTTCACCGCCCACTTTTATGCCTACTTTTTTTGATTTACCTTAAATCAGAAAACGGCTCCATCGATCATTAGTAATCAGCTACCGAGCGAAGCCGGGGCGGCCAGCTAGTTATTAAATAAAAATTATTTTTTCGCCGAGTGTTTTTTAAAAACTTTTTTACTATCTTATCTCGACTTAAGATGTTTTGTTGAAATGCCACAGATATATAAATGTATGATATACATTTTCATATAAGAATTATTTGTGCCGACTATTATATGAAAATTTTTCGTGTAAAAGTGATTTTAGGGAGGGGGTTTATATGGGATCTGTAGTCAATTCAAGACCTACACTAATAGTTGCAATTATATCAGTACTTACACTTATAAGGAAGTTATGATATGATTGCGCATGGATCCCAAATAGGGTACACTGTCGAAAATTTGTCTTTATATACTGTGGTGTAGGGTATCGAATTGTCGAACTTGACCGATTACTCTTTTTTTTTAATTCCTTAAGCTAATCCCGCGAAGCTCGTCGCTTGTCTGCAGGTAACCAGAGTCTCTGGCGGGAATCGAACCCGCACAACCCGCTCACTACCAGGTAGCCTACCGGGGCACTCCTTCGTACTTCTTCTTCCTGTAATAATGGTTTTGGTACAATAACGCTCATGCTAAATGGGCTAGAAGGACCATATTTGGCTTAGATATTTTTTATTTAAACATAACGAATATTTAGGGTTATGGTATAATTGATTTCTTTTGCATTCAAAATTTACATCTCAAATGATTTCATTCTTTTTGCATTCCGCCTGCCACACATAGTTTTGCTAAAACCCAGAGCAATCTTGTCAGAAAGCGCAGGCGTTGACATTTCTTTTATATTATTGTCAGACTTTTACTCTCATTTATTCTTTCTAATAAAATCTCTTTTAAAGAAAAATGTGGGTAATTGTAGTCTGTATTTGGAAATAAAAGCAAAGACGAAGGATAAAATAAAAGTAAAATTAAGAAATTACGAATTTCAGTCAGTTGTAGTATTTAGTTCTTTAAGAATCGTTGTTTACATACTATTTATCGAATTATTTACATATTTTTGCCTAAAAGTTGAGTAATCGTTTTTTAATTACCACAATCCCAAGCAAATTTGTAGTTTATAACATTTTTATAAAATTAATAAAAAAAAAAAAAAAATAAAATAAGCAAAACAAAAATACTTTAACATTTTGAATAATTAATAAAAAAGTAAATTTTGTACAATCTGTTGAAAATTTGTAGAGCTTCACAGTAAAGACCAAAAATGTTTTTGCCTTAGCATAATATTTTTTGCATTGTCCTTTTTTGAAATACACATTCAAGTTTAATAGTATATACTGCATGTAGTACACAGACATTCATCAGACATATGGATAACTGAAATATCTTTTCGAGTATAAAAAAAAATTGAAATAGTACAACTAAACATCAAGAAAAGAAATTTATATCTACTACAATTTTCTTGGTTATTGACCCAAATTTTAAATGATCAAAATTGTCATAAAAGCCATTTAAACAAAAAAAAAAAAAAAAAGGACATAAACAACTACAACTGCAATGGCCAACAGCTAGAGGCAAAAGCACCAGCAACAGTGCAAAATTCAACTAAATAGTCCTTGTTGGGAATACAACACAGAGGCTGTTTAAAATATTTTTAATCAGTACACATGAATTGAAGAGAAGCAGAAAAATAAATTAAATTCTACAAAAAAAAAAAAAAAAAATTTAAACAACTTAGCCCACCACCAGCCAACATATTAAAACATAAATTCATACATATTTGAAATAAAATTACTTATAAAGTAATTAAAACATGCTTATTACTCTTTAAGTACAACTACTTAGCGTCGTTATTCTAAATAAAATGGCCTTTGAAATTGGCTTCTGGTTATTTTGCTGTTTGACTACTATTTTATTATTTTATTGTTTATTTGAGCTTCATTATTTCCTACGTATGTGCCTGTGTGTCCTGCTGGCCCGTTTTGTCAAAAGGAAATGTCATATTTTAGAAACAACAACAGTTTCCGGTATGTAAATACATTTGTTAACTATATTTTATTTAATTAAGTTAGTTATTTGTTATTGACTAATTTCCTTTTATTTTTTGCAAAAGTGAAAATGTAATTAGGGTTTTTATCAGGGGCCGTAGCTGTTATAAGTTTTATTTAAAAAATAACTTTTTAATCATTAGTTCTTGAATTTTTCGCTAAGAAAATAAAAGTTATTTTCTGAGTTTTATTAATTTTTCAGAAATAAAATTAATTTCCGGATTTTATTTATTCCTCAGAAAAGTAAAATTATTTTTGAGTTTTATTTTTGCTTAGAAAATAAAAGTTACTTTTTGAATTTTATTTGCTGCGCTAAAATTAATATTAACTGATTTAAGGGCGAATTTATCTCAGAGTCCTCTTATTTGTAATTTTTTCAATATTGTAGTTTTTTTTAAATATTTGATTCAATTTAAAAATGACCGCTTTTCTAAGTAAAAAAAAATAAAATTAATGTGCTGTTTCCAGGTGACAAACAATTGATTGTGTAGAAAAATTTATTTGAAAGCACTCAGTTTTTTGAGTGCATTTCGCAATCAATTGCTTGTCATCTAGAAACAGCACGTAACTGCCTGTTTTTCAAAATAAAATAAATATTTTCGCATGGGAATTTATATTGAAACAACAATAAAAAAAACTCAAATTTGTTTTTGTTTTCAATATAAATTTCTTAACGAAAAACAGGCCGTAAAAAAATAATGATAAATAAAACTCAGAAAAGTTGAGTTAAAAAAAAAACAATAAATAATTAATATTATATTGTGTTTAATTCGACCTTTAAAATGTATAAATAAAAGAACTTTTTTTCCTTTTGAGCTCGCGGTCCTGGTTTTATTGTTAATTATTCTAATTTTACAATTTTTAATTTACCAATATTTCATTTTTCATTGAAAAATAATTAATAAATAATTTGCTGTTTTCACAACACAAATGATTGAACGTGTAGTAAAATTTTTCATATAAATTTTATTGTACGTTCAATCACTTGTGTTGTGAAAACAGCACATAACTGCACGTTTTTCAAACTACAATAAAAATGTTCGTTTGAAAACAAAAACAAATTTGAGTTTTTTTATTGTTCTTTCAGTATATTTTCCCAAGCAAAGAATTTTTGTCTTAATTTGAAAAACAGGTAGTAATACATCAAAAGGTAGTCCACGTAACAAGGATTTTCTTAGTGTATTCCTTATGCAATTAGCGCTTCCCTTGTAAAGGGTTACCCAATATACGCAAGATTTAGATTAAATAGAAAACATACAGCCGTATTTATAACAAAAAGTAAGCCACAGTTTGTACACTACTTACAACGAGCTGCTAACTAAAATGCCGATTAAGCTTAGCAGCTTGCTGACGCAGAGTTAACTCATAACAAACTTTTCTCCATTTGCCAACTTTTAATAAATCAACTCTGAATTTTAATGATGCCACATTGTATTACTTAAAAATGCAACTCGTTTTGCATTTAATCCACGCTGGTTTTGCCATTTTTATTTTTGTTTTTCCTCCACATATTAAAAGACTAAAACGATTTTAATCTTTTCAAGTTTTAAAAATATAGTAATTTATTGTGCAAGGTTTTTATAAGACTAATCATTAAAACGAAGAATTGTATTAAAAAAGAAAAAAATTAAAATCCAAGTATGACAGAGAATTCACAGTAAAAAACTATACATTCCAAAGGTAACTAAATTTATAAATAATATTAATATGAAACAAATAAATAAAGTAAAATAGGGTTTCCAACAGTCGGCTATCCTGCGTTTAAAGCGTCCTCGCTGTCTTCAGCAACAGTATCATAATCAAGTTCACTGTCGAACATAGGCGGCAGTTTCCAACAAGGTTTTAATTTATCTGAAGCATAGACTGATGAATAATGACGCGATGTTCTTTTGGTATTTGGAAGATCCTCGATAATATATCTATCATTATCAAGAACTTTTGCGATTATAAAAGGACCCTTATATCGAGGTTCCAATTTGCGAGAACTACCACTACTCGGAGGTTCATTTTCAGCAAGCACAATTTCACCAATTTCATATTTTTTTGGCTTCGAATGCTCTTTATCAAATTGTTCTTTTGCTTGACTTCGTTTTGTGTTAATTTGTTCGGAAGCTGCTTGCCTTAATTTGTTAACTTCATCGTCCGTTAAAATAAAATTTTGGTGTACAGCTAATAGTATTTTATTTTGCAGAATGTCTCGTGGAGAATAACAGAATAATAATTCATGGGGACTTTTACCAGATGTCTTATTCTTCATCGTATTTAAAGTCCATTGGATATTTCTTAAATGATCATCCCAGCGTTTATCATTTTGCGTAGTAGGCAAAAGCATTGAAAGTAATGTTCGATTTGTCCTTTCGGCATGGCCATTAGCTCTCGGCGTTCTTACTGCATTAAGCACATGTTTAATATCATTCTCAGAACAATATTTCTTAAATTCATTTGATGTGAATGACGTTCCTCTATCTGAAACTATGCGCGTTGGAACTCCAAAGTAACTTGAAAATTCATTTAGAATGTTTATAACATATCTGGTCGCTGTACTTTTTACAGCTTTAATTATTGTAAATTTTGTAAAGGAATCCACTAGAACTAAAATATGTTCATTACGTTTACTGCTTTTTGGAAAAGGTCCCAAATGATCCAAATGAATTGTATTAAATGGTATTGGATCTATATCATTAAAATGGTATTCACCCTCTTTTCGCCCACCTTTATTTTTGTTAAAGGCACACTCGACACAGGCTTTAATGTAAGACTTAACAAAATTCCTCATTCTGGCAAACCATACATAACTTAAAAGTTTTTCCATCGTCTTTTCAACACCAAGATGTCCATTTTTGTCGTGGCAATCTTCAACTACTCTCCAACGTAATGATTTTGGAACAACCCACAAGTTTTTATTATTATATTTTCGGAACAATCTTCCATTTTGCAAGCGATACTCTTCTAACAACGTCTTATCTTTATTTTGAATTTTTGAAATAATTTCCTTAATTGAATCATCTTGAATTTGCATAACAGATAGCCAGTCCTCTTCATGAAGATTCATTTTATAAATTTTTAGAGTAGCAACATCTATATCACTAGGCAACTCATTTGGCGTTCGACTTAACGCATCAACGTGTTCCATACATGGACCCTTTCGGTGTTCTAAAACTACATCAAAATCTTGGATTCTCAACCACCAACGGGCTATACGAGGAATTAATTCACGTTTTGTCATAGCAGACTTTACAGCACTACAATCTGTTACTATTTTAACTTGTTTACCATAGATATAATATCGAAATCTTTCCAAAGTTTCCACAACTGCAAGAGTTTCCAATTCATAACTATGAAAATTTCTCTCAATTGGACTAGTTGAACGACTGTAATACGCTACAGGTTTTAACATTCCATTTTCATTTTGTAGTAATACACCTGCTAATCCTATGGAACTTGCATCTGTATGGATTTGGTGTTCCGCATCAAGACGGAAGGCTGTCATAACGGGTTGAGACGATAATTTTAATTTTAATTCATTAAACGCTATTTCTTGTTGATCTGTCCATTCGAATTGTTGATCTTTACATAAAAGCTTCCTCAATGGTTCCGATATTATTGAATATTTTGGAATAAATTTACGAAAATATCCGCTTAAACCAAGAAATTTTCGAATTTCATGAATATTTTCTGGACGTTTAAAATTCTCTATTGCCGCAGACTTTACTTTCCCAGGGCAAATTCCTTCTGGCGTTAATTGATGTCCTAAGAATTCAATTGTAGTCTTAAAAAATTCACATTTTTCTATATTTAGTGTTAAATTTGCATCTTGTAAAACGTTTAAAACTTTTGTTATTTTATCCAACATTTCTTCTTTTGTATTACTGCCAATAAGTATATCATCCATGTAATGCATCATGTTTTCCTTGCCAACCATATTTTGTATTTTCGCCATTAATCGTTGGAAAACCATGGGTGCATTTTTCAACCCAAAAGGCATACGTTTGAATTCAAATAATCCCTCTGTAGTTATAAAGGCTGTGTATTTGCGACTTTCAGGTTCAATTTCAATTTGATAATAACCACTGTTAAGATCTAAAGTTGTAAAATATTTATATTTTTTTGCATCCTGTAGACACTCTTCAATATTTGGTGATGGGAAGTTTTCTTTAGTTATAAGTTGATTTAACCGCCTGTAATCTATACAAAGTCGTTCATTGCCGTTTTTCTTTTTCTGAAGTACAACTGGACTTGCAAATTCCGAATTTGAAACTGTGATTATATCGTTGTCCAAAAGTTCTTGAACCATTTTTGCAACTAGTGTCTTCTTCGGTTCGGATACACGATATGGAGACTGTGTCACAATGTTTGAATTAATTAAACTAATTTTCATCTGAACAAGATCTGTTTTGCCAAGATTTCGTAAATTACTCGAGAATACACTTTTATTTTGCTTAATTAATTCATATAACTTTTTTTTTGTGTTTTCATCTTTTAAATCACACTTTAAAGGTTTATCATCGATTTCGATATGATCATCATTTTCATTATAAATATTTCTTTCTGAACTTGTACTGGCATCTTGCACATCCGTACTAATTTTTTACTAATCTTTATTTCATCACCTTGAATCGTAAAAATTATATTGCCGTTAATAAATGTGTCTTGACCAAGTAAAATATCCGTCAATAAGAGTTCATCATCAATCACGTATAACGTAATAAATACATCAGATTTATTAATAACCAGATTTTCTTCGATTTTATGATTTGCAACACGTATACCGCCACAAATTCCGGAAATTCTCATACTACATTTTAGTAGTTTCAAATTTAACCGTTCACAAACCGATTTTTTTATCAAACTGCATTGACTTCCCGTGTCTACAAAGGCACTTAACGATTTATTGTTTAAGCTTACAGTTACTTTAAACATATCATCTTTATTACAGAACATATTCCGCGAAGTAGCACTTTGTTTACATTCAGCTTCATTTTTTGAATGAACTTTATTACATTTTTCACAACGAGGACGTTTCTGTGGTTTTGAACAGTTAGTAGATATATGACCTAATTCATTACAGTTAAAGCATTTTATATTTTTAGCTGATTTTGATAAATTCTCTTTCTTTAAATTATTATAAGTCATTTTAGCCATAGAATCATCGACTTTATTTTTGGTATCGACATTTCTTACAACACGCTTTTCGGGCACATTCCGTTCATACTCATTTAAGATTTCACGTAATTCTTTAACCGAATCAATTTTCTGAGCCGCTATAGCGAATTGAATTTCACGATTTTGAAGTCCTTCTCTAGCATATTTTACAATAGCCTTTTCACTCAATTTATACCGTTTGCCTAACGCACGAATTCGGAAACAATAATCCGTTAGTTTTTCATCACTTTTGCGTACCGCACTAATCATTTTAAAATGTATTTCTGCTTCATCTTGTGACGAAGCGAATTCTTTTTTTAATTCTATAGAAAAATCTTTCCAATTTGAGTGCAAATTTTGTAGAGAGTCTAACCATAATCGAGCTGCACCTTTTATTCTGCTGTATACTGCGAGAAGCAAACATTTTTCTTCCCATTGATATGCTTGAATTGCACTTTCTACACGTTCTACAAATTGTTCCACAGATAACGATGATTCATTCGTTGGATCAAATTCTGGAATAGTTTCTGCAATTTCTCGGACAGAACAATTATTATTCGGGCGTGAACTTGAGCTTACGTTGGACGTTGTAGCATTATTTAAACTTTGTTCTACGTTCGTTGCTGGTTGGACGTTTCGAGGTACGTTGTGCTGGAAACTAGGCACTTGAGAAAATGTCTGCATAACACTTAATGCACTTTCCAACATATTCCTTAACTCATCAACTTGCCGTTGCAAGTTTATGACGTTATCGTTGTTTTGTTGCATTAGGGATGAGTTGGGATGATTACCAGTTGAAGGAGTTATTGTTGAGGACATTTCCTCAAAAACATCGTTGTCATCATCACTAATTTCATCTGTGCCAAGTAAACTTGAGAGACGTTGAATGAGTTCCGCTTTTGTACCTGAGGTTGGCATTTCCCTTTCCCGTAATAGCTGCTTAAGTTCCTCCACTTTCAGCGTTGATAGCTTCTTCATCGTTATACGTATTTTGCACAAAATCTTAAAACAATTTGATTCCGATCCCACTTCTGATCTAAAAGACTAAAACGATTTTAATCTTTTCAAGTTTTAAAAATATAGTAATTTATTGTGCAAGGTTTTTATAAGACTAATCATTAAAACGAAGAATTGTATTAAAAAAGAAAAAAATTAAAATCCAAGTATGACAGAGAATTCACAGTAAAAAACTATACATTCCAAAGGTAACTAAATTTATAAATAATATTAATATGAAACAAATAAATAAAGTAAAATAGGGTTTCCAACAATATGTATTAAAATTTTAAATTAAAACTTAAAAAAGAAAGCAAATTAAAAAAAAAAACAGTAGATTAAAAAAAAAACAAACAAAATTGTTTAACATTAAACAGCTGTTTTTCAAAAGTTGGCTAACGTTTGGCAGCTCGTTAACGAGAGTTTAGAAAATCGGTAGCCAGAGTTTGGTTAGTGCATTATGAATAAACTTTGTGCTAACTATATGCCAAATTTTCATTATGAATACGGCTGATAGTTTTTAGTCTTTTTTAAGGACTGCCAACAGTTTACTGCAAAAATAGCGACAAATTAAAATCTTACGTTAATTTTGGAACAGCGTTTAGTTTGATTTGTATACCATCCATCACAACTAGTTGTAAAAAGGGGATTACTAATGGGTCGATTACCGATGGCAACACAACTGAAGTTAAGTTGCCAGTAGCGAAATCAGGCGACGTCACTCATGTTAAAATATGCAAATTTTTTTTATTTTATAAATTAACATGAGCTGCGTTGTCTGATTGCGCTGCTGGCAACTCAACTTCAGTTCAGTTATCATCCGTAATCCACCCATAAGTTTGTCATTCCGTGTTCAACTTTTTAAATATTCATCTAAGACCCCAGAAAGAATATTCCGGGTCCTTGAGTGATTCTAAGTCGAATTAGACATGTCCGTCTGTTGAAATCCCGCACACTTTCGAAAGACTCAAAAGAAAAGAACAATATTGGTATCAAATTGTTTCTAGTTATCCCAAGCAGTTTGGGATTGAAATCCAGCCAAATCGGCTTAGTAGAACAAAAGTTATGAATCAAAATGTGGAACAACCACTCTAAAAAATTTATAATATTGTAACAAAAAAAAAAAAAAAAAAACACTAGCCTAAATAATGGCCGAATGCACATATTGATATAAGATTTTGCAGATGTTTGTTCGATATAACTAGAAATTGTAACGCAAAAATATCATGAAGATCGGTTCATAATTTACCAAGGGCGCCATATAAAGCCCATTTTTGGAAAACACTTTAATACGCATAAAACCGTAACGAATAATGCGATTCTAATAAATTTTAGTCTGCAACAGTTTAATAAGGCTAGAAATCACACTGTTCAATTTCTTGAAGATCGGTTCATAATTTTCACAAAGCGCCATATAAAGCCCACTATCGGAAAACCGTTTAGTACGCGTAAAACCGTAACGAATAATGATGTTATATTCAAATTCTGTCCGTTACGGTTTCTTAAGACTAGAAATTATACTTTCGTGAAGATCGGTTCATATTTTACCGTAGGCTCCATATAAAGCCCACTGTCGGCAGCACTTTAGTATGCGTTAAACCGCAACGAATATGCTATTGTAATAAAATTTGGTCAGCCATAGTTTTATTAGACTATTACCTTAGGTCTCGTGTAAAACCCACTTTGGAAATATTCTAACTGAAGGTGGAGGGTAGTTGTTATTTGCGGTCTCTGGTTTTTATACCCTTCATCACAGAGGGAAAGGGTATATAAACGGTGTTGGCATCACTGCTTTATATGAGCACCCATTTAAGAGCTGATAGTTGATTTTTGTTTACTGCCTTGTTTTAAAAAACGTAAACAAGTGAGTAAGTGAGAAATAACATTGAAAACAACCATAAAAAACGAAAATTTGTTTTTGTTTTCTATATAATTTCTCACTCACACACAAGTTTACGTCTTCTAAAAACAGGCAGTTAGTTATCTTGAAAATTTCATTATGAATCGACTTTTTAATTAAATTTTTAGTCAAAATAATTCGGCGAATGGGCTGAAGCACAAATTGATATAAATTTTGAATTTCCATTCAAAATTTCATTTTTCGATGAAGCAAATTTCTGGTTGAATGGGTAGGTTAATAAGCAGAATTGTCGCATTTGGAGTGAGGAGAATTCACAAGCTTTTGTCGAAACACCATTACATCCACAGAAAATGACTGCTTGGTGCGCTTTATGGGCTGGCGGAGTCATTGGCCCATATGTCTTCAAAAACGATGATGAATGAGAAAAGTTGTTGTAAATTGGTGTTGTTGCGCCTTCTACGCGTGGCGGCCACATGGCAGAAATCATATTTAAACAATAATTTCATAAAATTTTCTTTTCAATAAAGCCCGTTTAATTGATATTAAAAATATATTTCCTTGTTTTTTTATGATTTAAACTTGTGTCACTCTATAATAAAAACACCCTTTACATATAAGTTTGTCATTCCATTGTTAATTTGTACAATATTTATCTAAGACCCTATAAAATATATATGGGGGATATATGTATATGGGGGATTTCATGTCAAGTGACCCAATTTTTAAATCGATGTCTTCCGATTTGGGAGAATTAAGCACCAAGCTGAGTCCTATTAAATAGTAGTTTAGACACAAATTTTCAACAAGATCGGCCAAAAAGTTTCTGAGATAAAGGGGGTAAAATTTTGACATTTTGGCCATACAGGTGTTCTTTCTCATCCATGTAACTTATTACCTATTGGTGTTAGCAAAATTTGTCCCAAGTAGCTTCGATAGCTATATTTGATCAATCTTTTGAAATCTTTTTTTTATTTTTTTTTTATCCGGAATGTTTTTTTTTTTTTGCTCAAAAGAAAGCTTATGTCTTTTGCTTTAACCCCCTCAATTTCAGAAATTTTTTGACCGATCTTGTTGAAAATTTGTGTCTAAACTACTATTTAATAGGACTAAGCTTGGTGCTAATTTCACCCAAATCGGAGGACAGCGATTTAAAAATTGGGTCACTTGACATGAAATCCCCCATATACATATATATTCTGGATCCTTATGAATAGCAAAGTTGATTTAACGATGTCCGTCTGTCCGGTAGTGATTTTTTTATGTCACAAATACACAGTTAAAGTTTGCTTTTAAAATTCAGCCAGATAGGTCCATAAATGACTCAGATATAAGTAAAAACACGACTGCCTCTAGTTTTACCAAAAAATTCCTTGTTTTTTTTATTTTATTTATCTGTATATCTGGAAAACGGCAAGTTTTAAAATTAGAAACAAGCACCTTGGTTTTCAATACACAACATCCGACAAAATATAGGCGGGATTGGAGAAGTGGGCGTAGCCATTAAATTTTTTCTTCATATTACACATTAAAAATTTAAATGTCTTTTTACCAGATCAAGTTGTTCAAGCGTTCAAACGAGCACATTTCTTTGAGTTTTTGTTAGCTTTTGCCTGCATATTTTTAAAACTTTTTACTTCCTAATTACAAAATTTTAATTAGGTTTTTTTCTTAATTTTTCAGGTATTTGTTTAACCAACGACATCGATACCCTGTTGTATCACATGAATAACGCTCGATATTTTCGAGAATTGGATTTTGCTCGAGTAGATTTTTACGAACGCACCAATTTATATCGTACAATTCGTGCTAAAGGGGGATCAGTATTTCAGGGAGCAGCCACAATACGTTATAGAAGATTTATAAGACCATTTCATAGATTTAAAATTGTGTCGCGGGTAAGTTTTTGCAAAAAAAAAAAAAAAAAAATAAAAAACTTTAATTTTCTAATGATCACTCTATTTTACAGATCATTTATTGGGACGAGCAATCCGTCTTTATGGAACATCGTTTTATCCGGCCGTCCGATCAGTTTGTCCACTCTATAGCCATTTGTCGCCAACGTATTATAGACTGCTCGACCGATGAAATTATGGCTGAATTATTGTCTCCCAAAACGGCCCAATTGCAGGCATCGCGTCATACTCTAAGTTCCACAGTTAGTTTAGATCATGCTATTGCTAGCACGAATGTCGATCAAAATATGGCAGAAAACGGTCAAGTGAGATCAAAACTAAAACCAGATCTGCCGGCGGAAATACAAAAATGGATAGAATATAATGATTTGTCGAGTAAAAATTTAAGGCAACACTGCTGATAGAAAAGTTTTTATTATTTTGACAAAGATTTGTTTTCTTTGCTTTTAGGTTTTATTAAAATTTTAAGAAAATTTTTGTTATTAGTGTATTAAAAATATACTCATATTGTAATGAAATGCATGTAGTAAGTACATAAAACTGTTTGTATTTCAGGAGAATAATAAAAAAAAAAACATGTAAGAGTGCTAAGCCGAATCTTACATACCCTTCACCATGGTGTAATAGTAATAGAAGTTTTATATTATTACGGTTCTTTTGATACAAATAAATCAACTGTGTGCAACACCCACTCGTCCAATCCCGCCCGGATGTTGTGTAATGATAACCAAGATGCTTGTACCAGAGAACGGCTTTGTGTGATTGCAAAAAAATCGCATTTAATGAACACCAACAAATCCACTCGCTTGCGTTCATACAATTAAACTTGCGCAACCGCCCACATTCGCTGCGGTCTCATCAAGTGGACAATAACTACGTGAATGTAAAAGCATAAGAATGTCTGCCTTTTGGCTTAGAGGAATTGTGTTATTGCGTGCGCAACAATAAATGCAAATTTGATAAAATGGACTACTCCATGGACTGGTCCGATGTAATGCAAGCATGGCCCATGTCATTGTTAACAAGTGTTTGTAGTGAGACGACATGGCTTCGTTTTTTAACGACGTGCTTTCGTTTTTAAACGATTTCAAAACTAATCCTCTTGAGTATACCATGGAGTAGTTTTAAAACTACTGCTTTGTAGTCTAAAGCTGGGTTATATGGTCCTGCCCTAGGACATCGTAATGTTAAATAGACCATGTTTTTTCCATACGTTTGGGTTACTTTTGGACTAGTCCTACTCCCTTGTGGGCTACTCCTTACGCGCGTGTTGGGACTGGTCCTATTATTTGCAGGGAAATAACAAACTCACACATGCACAAATCAAATGTGTACAAAACGATGTCAAAATTACCAACGTTGAACTTTGTTTTGCTGGCATAGAGTTAATGTAAATTTAAGCGTATGAGTAAATCAAGAAAAATAGTGATTTTTGCAGTTCTCTGGCTTGTACCCAACTTGGAAATTTTAGCTCTTGCTGTAGTCCTGGGGCCAAATTACGGCATCCGATATCGATCGAAATTACAATATAATTTAAATGGGAACTTCGATCGATATCGAATGCCGTAATTTGCCCCCTGATATACTGAAATCTATTATTATCAGCCAAATCACGAATATAAATTCCGCAGGAAATTTTCTCTTTCCCCATTCCTCCTATTATAAATAAAAAGTCCTCATGAACTTTCTCACTTTTTTCCAAAAAAAATTCCCTTGCAAAACAGAAGGGAGTTCATAAAAAACTGTAATTAAGATTATTCGACGGATGCTGAAAACGAGCTTTACTACAAAGGGCCACCAAATAATTGTGTTACTAAGGGCTAAAAAATCAGAGCAAGCTAAAGTTTTTTTTTGGTTTAAAATGCGTTTAAACCAGCGTTTAAAAAGCTGCAGTTGAGATAGTAAAAGTCATAAGAATGTGCTGTAACTTCGACAACTTCATTTGTCATTGTACAAAAATAAACCGTTGACTTTACTTCTGATCCATTAAATGAAAACAGTCGCAGTGAAGGCAAAAACAAAAAACGGAAAGTTGTTCGCAACAACGAACATCGGCAGTCGACATGTTCGGAAGTGTTTGGTTTGACCGACTTAAGCTTTTAATAAATCCCGAAGTTAACGAAGATGGGATGTTGTGTTTTTGTTTTTGTTTTTTTTTCTTTTTTTTATTTTGCTTGAAAACATATTGCTAGTAAAGCTGAATCCAAATTACCTCGATGCTGCTATAGAAAATATGCCACTTTTCCAAGAAGAAGATGAACAATATTAGTATTTTTTATTTTATTACCAAAACATGTTTTCATTATATTTTTTAATCTTTACAACAGTCTTTACTTATAATATCATTTTAAAGTCCAGAATTGTGATTTAATTTTTAAAAAAATTTTTTTTTTATTTTAAATACCTACCATAAATACATACATATGTAAGTATGTTTTTATTTGTATGAATGTATTTATTTTAATGCTTAACAATCTTTTTAATTTTTTGAAATTAAATAAGACTTTAAATTACATTATCGTTTTCATACATATGTTTGTTATTTATTATAGAAAAACGCACTTCGAACTGCAAAATAAAAAAAAGGAAAAAAAAAACAAAAACACAACATCCCATCTTCGTTAACTTCGGGATTTATTAAAAGTTTAAGTCGGTCAAACCAAACACTTCCGAACATGTCGACTGCCGATGTTCGTTGTTGCGATCAACTTTTTGTTTTTTGCTTTTGCCTTCACTGCGACTGTTTTCATTTAATGAATCAGAAGTAAAGTCAACGGTTTATTTTTGTCCAATGAAAAATCAGAAAGTGGAAGAAAAAGCAATTTTTTGATTTTGACTGCAGCTTTTTAAACCCTGGTTTAAACCAACAAATCTATAAATCACTAAACATTTAAACCATCTTTAAACGCATAAAATTGGGCGTTTAAACTACTAACAGACCACATGAATTATTTAAACGAGTGTTCGCCTAATGGTCAAAATTCGACCATAAATTGCTATGTACATATAAAGAAAACATGCTACATCTTAGTATATATGAATTTACATGTTTTGAACATTCATTTTTTTCATCTCAGTTGATCGGTTTGGCAAGGGACCAACCTCTGGTTCATATTTTATTTTCTACTAATTTAATTTTGTAATTTCAATATAAAAAATATCGCAAAATATCAATTGAAAAGCAAAAAGGTATCATAAAATTTCCTTTGTAAATTTTATTCCACTCGGGACATTGCATGTTTAATTTTATTTTTCTTTGTCTAATATTAAAGAAAATTAATCAAAAAACCAGATGTTGAACGAAAAAGTACCAAAAACCTCCCCTTACATGTTCTTGTTCATTTTTCATCTTATAGGTTTTCATTCACTCAGGCCCATGCACCTATAATATTATGTTTCTCAGTTAAATATTATAGAAAATTTAAAAATCACCACATGCAGCACGGAAATGTAAAATAAAGAAATATAATTTCCCGTATTTATATAGCCGATATATTCGAAACCCGGTTTCTTAAAAATGTCGAATAATCGAGCACCCTATTTTTTTTTATTATTTGATAATTGGAAAAAACAAATTTTGTAATTTGTACATATGTGTTAGTAGCTAATTTGAACGCTTATTTCTCCGAAAATATTGAAAAGATTTTAATAAAATATATGTTGTGCACTTCTGTAAGTAAATATCTTTCAAATGGTGTGTGTTTTTTTTCAAATCGGTTGATATACAGAGGAGAAAAGTGTTCTTAACTGTTTTGCCTTAGCCGATTTATATATAGATTCCAAATAATAAATAATTTTTGCATTTTTATTTTATAAAATTACTTAATTTATACCAAAACTTTATTAATCGGTTAACCGATCAATAACAAAATTAACCGATTATAAACCGATTAAACCAAAACCTCAGTTAATTAATCGAGCGATTAACCGATTAAAGTAAAAGCCCGATTAAATGAATACCCTAGTACTCATTCATATTTACAATTCCATGGTTTTTCTTGTGCGACCAATGAAGGCAGGAGGTCTACTCTCTATTGCGATGCGAAAACAATTTCGATGCGAAAGCTAAATGCCAACTTGGTACTTTCTATCACTTTCGCAAAACTTTCTGAAAATGAAGCAATAGTGGCAATAAAAATTAAAGATGGCGCGGATTTACAATAATGAAATGCCAAAGTGTGTAAAAATATTTGAAATTGGAAAATTTAAATAAAAAAGTGATGATTTACGAAAAGAAAAAAAAAATTAAAGATGCGAAAGACATATGCGCAAACGTATTAAAGAGTACCAATCGCTAGAGTTGCTACAATTTTCTTTCGCATCGCAATAGAGAGTAGCCCCCCAGAAACAATATATTTATTAGATACAGAGCTTTTTATGAATTTTAGTATCGATTTGTTTTTGAAAAACTTGCATATTTTAGCTATTGCCGCATTTTTATTGCACACATATTTCATGTTTTTAAAGCATATTTTTATACATGTGCAACAAACAAAAAAAAAAATTGCTTAAAATTCTGGTTAACAGATGAATTTGCTGTTGCTTTAATTTTGCCATCTATATTTAATTTTCACTCTACAAGTGCAAGCCAAAGCAAGTTTTCGTTGAAGATAAATGTTATTCCAAACTGTAAAGTTTTATGCATGTGCAAAAAAGCAATTATATAAATTTGTGCTGATACACAGAAATCTGAACGCATCGCTTAGTAAACTGATCGAACCAGAAACACTTTTTAAAGTGATCTTTTCGTGTACGTCCGTCCATCTGGCTGGTTGCCTGTCCATGTACAAAAAGTAAAAGTAGCAGGTTTTAGATAATTTGATAAAATTTGGTAAATGCGTTTTAATTAGCATAACAACAAAACTTATGTAAATTGTGAGAATCGTTCTATAATATGTCCATTCATGTCTTTATGTCCATAAACCATTTAATCATGTTCGTATTAAGATTGCATTTGGCTTAGATTTAAGCGTATAGCTTTAATTCAATTATCAATCCCTAAAATTTTCAAGCTATTTTATCCTTTTAAATGTTAATATAATTTAAAATTTAGCGACCTTTCCTTTTATTCCTTTAATACAAAATATCTCATTTATTTGGTGTACTAGATAATATTCAGCAAAAATAACTCTTATTTAAATCTGTACCTTATGACTAGGGCAACCAAAAAAAAGCAAATGCTTATTTTTTGGTTTACAAGATAAATAGAAAGATTTTGATTGAACACAAATTCCGATCATAAAAAAACAAAGAAAATGAGCTATATTTGTTAGGGCTTTTTTTGCTTATTTTGTCAATATCGGCTTTTTTTTAGTTATTTTTGCGATATCGGCTTTTTTTTACTTATTTTGTCATTTTAAGATATTTTTTCATACGAAAAAAAAACTTATTTAATAATATTTTGCAAAAATCGTGATTATTATTTATTTTTATGTAAAACTTTTTTTATAATTACTAAAAAATCAACCATTTCTGTGCTGTAACAACTCTGGTTAAAAAAATCGTTCAACGTTATGGTAATATTTTGTGCTTCACTTGAACAATATCATCCCAAAAACCTATATTATCTCTGTAAGTTATTATAGTTACACTTAAGAGTGGAGAGGGTATTATGCGTTTTTGCTGATGTGAGAAACACCTTAAAATATTGGTCCTGAAGTATACCGATCAACTCAGAATCACTTTCTGAGTCGATCTAACGATGTCCGACCGGCTGGCTGGTTGTCCATGTAACCTCGTGTGCAAAGTACAGGTCGCAATTTTAAAGATAGTTTAATGAAATTTGGTACGTGGGTTCTAATTGGCACAATGGCGAATCGGTCCATAATTTAATATAGCCCCCATACACGCTGCTATCCGGAAGAGGGTCTTTGTGCCCACTATCAAACCAATTTTAATGCAATTTTAGACATATGTAGATAGATCCATATTTATATGGACACGTAAGGTATGCATTTTTTAAAAAATAGGACCACGAGGGGAGATAGGGCCAATTTCTTCCCATCAGTAACAATTTTTTTTTAATGATGTTTAAAACATAGATAGATCCCTATTCATATAGCAATACACTCTTGAAATTTGTTTTTAAATACTGTGGTGTTGGGTATCATACGGTCGGGCTTGACCGACTATACTTTCTTACTTGATTTTTATGCACTCTGTCTTGTATATAATTTTTATGTTTTTATGTTTTTAGTATTAAGCCTTTATATCAACTTATTTTATTATTTGCTTGTTTAAGTTCTTTTCTCTCGAAAATTCCATAGCTGTATTCTTACGATCAAATTCCTCAGTCTGTAACTTCTTTTACCATCATTCTTTGTAACGTCTTATTTCTTTTTAAATATAGTTTTTGTATAAAGTAACGTCTGTTAGCTCCCCTTCTCTCTGTTTTTGGTATAGTAACGTCTTATTTTTTGCTTTTTTAATATAGTTTTAGCTATTAAGAATTTCTCTTTATATCAAATTTGTTAATTTCTGCAAATTTTGGGGTTTTACACGAAGTTGTTACAAAATTGGAAACAAAAAAACTTTCATTGGTTTTCTAAGTGAACATAGTTATGGACCGTAAGAAAAATGTCCCGTGTTCCAAGAGATATAGGAGACAAAGTTAATTCAAAATTTAAATCAGTTTCATTAAAAAATGAAGGATTTTCGGTATAAAAAGATATTGGGGATATTTTGGGAGGCAAGCGGAATTATGAGTCCAATCGTATAAAATATACTTCAGAGCAAATACTTAATTTTAAATATGCTCCCTTAACATCTGTAGACGTAGGAAGAAGTTTTTCTATGTACTAGAACTTGCTGACTCCAAACAGACATACTTTTCTTTTAGAAGGTATATTGCATCAACTTATAATTTACTATAACAACGTATTAAATGAATTAAGTGTAAAATAAACAATTTTGAAATTGCTTTTTTTTAAATTTTAACAGCTTATTTTCATGTTTTTAAACGCTTTTTTTAAGAGCTTAAAACTGTTTTTTAGTGCTTTTTTTTGGTTGCCCTACTTATGACATAACTTTATTTTAATGCAAATATTAAATTGTGGAATATTTGGCTTTCAAATAAGCCATATTTAATTTTTTGGGCATATTTTTTTTAAAAGTTTTTAGGGCATATTTTCAAATCATTAACATGTTAACTTGGGTTGCATTACTTGCTGTGTTGTGGTCAAATAATACTGCGGCAATTAAACGAATGTAATTTAGGTCTAATTTTGTTTTGGGAGTTTAATTTTGAAGGCAATTACCCGAATTGGGTAATTAATCGTATGGCAATTAAAAGTGGATTTGTGTTTGATAAATGGAAGTAAAAACGGGGATTTAAAACTCAAAGTAAATAAGCGTGGAAGACATTTAAGCATGGGGCAATTAACCGGGTTATACTGTAATTCATATTCCTAAAAGTAATTGATCAATCAAAAAAAAGTAAGTACGGCAAAAGACTGCAGCACAAAACAGTATAAAAGTACACAGGAGGAATAAAATCATAAGTCAAAGTTGTGCCAGTGAAGCCCTTTGGTGTTAAGCCTATAGAACACGGAATGTAAAAAGCCACATTCGTATGTGGTTCTGACGTAATTTTGTCGTCATCACACATCACGAACTTGCTATTGTGGGTTTGTAGTGACGTCAAAATTACGTCAGAACCACATGCGCATGAGGCTTTTTACATTCCGTGTACTGTAGGCTTTAGCGGTAAACCTTTCATAAAATAAATTTTGAATAAAGAACTTGCAAGGCTGTGAGGCTCTTTTTTAATTATTATTTTTAATTAATTTAATTTAATTTGCACATTCACAACAAAAAAATCAATGTAAATAAGCCAAACAACTTCAGTGATACCACTCATTCATTTTTTTGTTCCCGCGGAATTTATAATTAGAGGATTATTGTCTCAAGAAAAGCATTCTACGTAAGAAAAACATTCATTGGCAATATTTTTGATTAGGCTGAAAGTCTTTGTATGCGAAGTGCCACGCCACGCCCACTTGTCCAATTTCGTTCAAACTCCTCATTAGGACCCAGAATATATATTCTTTATAAAGTAAGATCAATATTGTAGAAATTACAAACGGAATGACATACTAAGTATATATACTTTTTCCACCTTAAGTTAAGGGTTTAAAAAACACGTTACATATTTTTTTTTATAAAAGAACACGAAAAAGGGCAAAAGGCAGAATAAAGGAAAGCTGACCAGCGCTTGGATGGGAAGGTTGGACTTAATTTTGTTTGTTAATATCTGAATAACCCTGAAGTAACATTAAAGTCAATTGAATAAAAGGTAACCTAGACCGAAAATCAAACAGAAGAAAAGTTTTAAAAATAACTAAATCATGCCCAAGCGATAGTGTTCCTAACATTATTTATTAGATATGTTACTAAGTCGGTTTATAATAGTGTCTTTTAACTTTTAGCAATTCATTAATTATACATTTAATATTAAAAATTCTTTATTATACAAACAATTCAACTGCATATCGTTACCAAAAATGCAAAAGGCTAACCAAAAAATAAAAATCGACTAAATCATTGATTTTTATGTATAGAAAAAAATAAAAGATTATATCTGTGGCCTTTTGGCAAAACATCTTAAGTCGAGATAAGATAGCAAAAAAGTTAAAAAAAAAATTGGTAAAAAAATCATTTTTGTCAGAAAATAATATAAACCAAAATTAAAGAAAAAATTTCGTTTATAATAGGTACAAAATTTTAAAAACGTAAATAAAAATGTTTTTGAATGAAAATTCGTATGATTAACCAAATTTGCTTTCAACTTTTTAAATTTTACTTAAGATGTTTTGCCAAAATGTCACAAATATGATAAATGCTAAAAGGCCGACCTAACAAGAAAAATAAATTGTAAACAGTTTAATGCTAGGAACACAACTGGGACGAACCATGGTGAAATAAACAGGTGGCAGCACTACGCCAGATGACGATTTTTTGCTCTTGCATTGTTTGTCTAGGTTTATGTCAAAGTTTTGTTTATGTTTACAAAAAGTCCACGTTTTGTGCTGTGATTTTTGTTTTTTTATTAAAGTTTTTGATAAATTTGATAAGATATTGACCACAATTAAATAAAAATAGGCTAAAAATTTATTTATTTGATCACGTTCAGCGGAACGCTTTGATTTTTGTTTAATGTATTTTTTTGACGTAAACGGTTATGTAATTTCCATTTTTGTTGTAATGTTGTATTTGTTGCCGTAACGATGCCACCTGCTTATTCCACCATGGGACGAACGTCGAATTTCGCCCTACACGACGAATTTTTTAGAAAAAATTCGCTGAGTAAATTCGTCGTATGAAACACAATAACGACGAATAACTAACAGCTTTACTAATTGAGAAAGTTGTTTGCTGTTTGTGCAAAGAGAGAGAAATAGTGTGACAATATAAAAAAAAAATTACTTAAAAAACACAAACATTAACAAAAACACAATTAAAAACTATTCTTATATGTAGTTATCTTCTTTTTATATTTATTTTAAATGCGATAAAATAATAAAAAAAATTATTAAAGTAAAAAAGTAACTTTATATACAAAAATACTTGAAAACTAAAATCAAACATAGTCACCTGGTACTGATTTATTCGTCGTTCGCCGGCATATGAAATAGAAATAAATTTATTGCAAAGTCGCCGCGTATGACCAATTTCGGCTGACGCCATGATTGTGTGTATTTTCATATACACATATATGTTTTATTTTTGGCGACGAATATTCGCGGCTAAAAATTCGTCGTTCGTCCCACTTGTGTTCCTAGCATAAGGCAGTGTTCGACAAATAAACACTAAATATCGCTCCTTAGTGTTTGGTTCGGTAGATTTGTGGAAAACACAAACGCTCACAGTGTTTGTGTAGTAAATCATTAAAACATAACGTTTCCCTGTTTGTCATCTTTCGAACACAAAAATAATACTGTTTTCATCTAACTCAACAAAAGATGAGAACATTTAATTCTGTTGGGTATTTTAAAAATCCACAAACTTCATTGTGTTCGCTGTCAAAGGTATTTTTTGGGAATACAAAATTTATTATTAATAAGATTTCTGTATGACGTGCTAAATTCCCAATTTTTCATATTTGATAAATACACTGAAATTAATTGTTCAGCTCATTATTGTTCGCACGTTTCAGTTGTGCTTTTGGCTGGTAAAAAAAACCAAACATTTTTTACAAAAACAAAATACACATACGAAAAAGAATACAAAAAGCGAGCAAAAATTTTTTAACAAACAAAACATATACACAATACACACACAAGCTGTTCGTGGTGCGGTCGTTGCTAAATTTTTTGGTTTGTTCATTTCTTTATCAATGTAAAAAAAGAAACATTAAAGAACATTAAAATATAATGTTTGTATACAGTATCACTACAATTGTTCTGTTTTGTAACGAAGAACAGAACAATATATAATGTTCGGTTCTTTCTTGAAAATAGTTACGAACGTTATTAAGGGTTGCGTTCGTCTACACAATCACTAAAATAATAGCTATCGTTCTTGGGTGTGTGAGCCGAACGCTCAATAATGTAGTGTTTATTTTCGAACACTGGTTTAAGGTGATTTATCAATTAATAATTTTTAGTAGTTTTTTGCTTTTACTGTAAAATATTAAAAATGTAAGATAGGGCCTTTTGCGTTTTAGATAACGATATGCTAATCTTTTTCGAAAACAATACAAAAAAAATATATACATATATTTTATTAAACAATTCACACCCTGAACAGTATTTGAAACAAATTACTTATCATAGAGCTTAAATTATAGTAAAAACCCCTCACTTATCTTTACGCAATTTCTGACTAGACACTTCAATTGCATCCAACCACAACCTTAAATCCTCAGGCATTTCCGGGCATTTGGAAGCTTCTGAATACGTTTTCATTATATCAACGACATTACAATTGGTGATGCATTGCTTAGACAAGGCAACAGCACGTACAAAACCATCGGCCAAAGTTATAAATTGTTGTTCCAAATAGATGGCCTTATCGTCCCACCAAATCAATTTAGTTTCGATTTTATAGGGATGGAAGATGGGAATGGTACGGCGATAACGTACACTGGATGCACCCTGAACAGCGCCACCATGACGATCTTTAACTTTCTCATACAGACCGGTAAGAGCGTAGAAATGGAAACGGGCAAAATCTAATTCACGCAAGTACCGGGCATTGTTCATGTGTCGAATAAAAATATCGACATCTTGGGAGGTGCAAAGTCCTAAGGAGATAATAAGAAGTACAGGTGTAATTATAATAATTTCAAAAATTAAATTAAGCAAATAAAAGAATATAAAAATAAATTTGTAATTATAATTAGTTGTTTTCAGAGTTTAAAAGGAATTAAATTATTTAATTGAGCTTTCAGGCCAAATAGCAAACAAGGGTGCCGCGGGACAAAATATTTCTCCCGCCAGTAATTTTGCATTACAAAAATAGCAAAAATATGTTGCCAGAAGGGTATAGAGTTGATGGAAGTAATATTTAAAAAACTAGTAAGTACACTCACAATATTATTACGGTAACAGACTGTAGTTTATTTAAGAAATATTCCGTTCAGTCATTTTTAAATAAATAAACATTTAAAATTCCAAGCAAATTTTTTTTTAATTGATTCTAACAGTTATTCAAAAAACTAAGTGCATATTAATACGGATTTTCAGTTGTAGTTAATATTGTCTGTTGATTGAGTTAAATTCTTCTTTATGTTAAAGTAAATAAAAATGTAATTTAAAGCAACGAAAAGTTCATTTAATTTTTACTGTCAAAAATTCAACCGCGAATTCCGTAAAAACAAATCAATATTCAGTTATCTTATATAAATTAATTGTCAAAAAATTAACTACATATTCCGTAAAAACAAATAAATATGCAGTTATTTTATAAAATTTTACTGTCAAAAATTCAACACCATATTCAGTAAAAACAATTAAATATTCAGTTATTTAATATAATTTGACTACCAAAAATTAATTTTTACTTATCTATAAAAAATGAATTGCTGGTTTTGTGTAAGCAATTCCCATTTTCTATTTGTTAAAATAATTTAGTTAAATACATCAAATTTTAAATGTAAAATAATTGCAATCCGTCAAAACATTTTAAATTGCGCCAAATTTAAGTTTTTCTATTATCCAAATTTTTTTAATATTTTAATTAGGCTCAAGTTCATCAAATTTAATTTTCATTAAATTATATTTATGAATTTTGTTGAACTATTTATGGTTTTTAATCCAAAATTTTTTAATATTTTAATTAGGCTCAAGTTCATCAAATTTAATTTTCATTAAATTATATTTATATATTTATAATTTAATGAAAATAAAATTTGATAAACTTGAGCCTAATTAAAATATTAAAAAATTTGGATTAAAAACTATAAATAGTTCAACAAAATAACCAAAATACTAATTATTCTCTACTATCCTTTTTTAATTTAGCCATTATTTTTGGAGTTATTGAAGCAGAAGTGGCAAAAAAAATATTTTTTTCTTGTTTTTTTATAAAATTTTTGAATTTAAAAAATTCATAAAAAATTTAAATCAACAAATACTTACTAGTTTTAGTACTTAAGCTCAAAGCTGTATGTATTAGAAGTAAAATAAACTTTATTTAATGAAAATCTATGCATAAATTCCTGTTTTATTCCCGATAAAGTGAAAATACCTACTCTGACATTTTTTTTATCGAAAATTTGGGTAGAACTAAAAATCACAAAGTTTTACCTTTTTATTACACAATAAATAATTTTTTATTCCTTTACTTTAATTATGGATTTTCATGAAACAAAACTTATTTTATTTCTATTATATGCTGCTTTATGAAAAAATAATTAAAGTAAAGGATTAAAAAAAAATATTGTGTAATCAAAAGGTAAAACTTTGTGATTTTTAGCTCTACATTAGAGTTTTTTTTTCCCAAACTTTTTCGATTCCCGGGAAAGCGGGAAATTTTTTTAAATTTCCCGGGATCCCGCTCCATTTAAATAATACAAAGTAAATTTTGTTATCAATTAATGAAAAAAACTTTTATAAAATAACGTAAGGGAACTTGTTTACAAAGAAAGTAAAAGAAATGGTTCAATACTAAAAAATTAATTGAAGATTGAAATAGGAACTTGAATTATTATCACCTCACGCCTTTATTCCCTATTATTATGCTTTTATTCAGTATTATTATGCTCTGGATACAAGATAAAAAGATAACATAAACATAACAATTTAATTCATAAAACAATAATAAAAACAAAATAAAATTAAGGTACTCAAGATATGAGATCAAAAAGTTAATTAATAAAATAGATCAAATATTTTAAAGAAACATATAACATTTTTTAACGGCTTAGGAAATAACTTTCTGACACACTCAAAGCGCTTAGTAAGTCGGCAAAAAGTATATTCCTGATTTTATTTACTAATTACCATGTTTCCGAAAAATTTCGTTCATTTTTTACCGAGGTTGGACAAATAGTTAAAAGTGCAACGTTGTAGCATGCTTCGGATTCACAATCAGAAGCAATTTTTTCTTTTTTATAAACAACGTCTATATCAGTCAAATGTATGTCAAGGTTGATGCAAAAATAGCATCAACCGGACTGCTTCTTCCAAACCTTTTCATTTCATTTGTTATCTTTAGGACAATGTGTTTTTCAAGTTGTATGTTGTAGTATCTTACACGAGTTTCCAAAATGTTATTTTATTTCGGTTTCCCCGCACTTCACGGGTATATAAACCAACACAAATTGAAATTGAAAATTTTTGTTCATCACCTAATAAACATATCGCTCCTTCATTGCATCATAGTCATATCTCAAAATTTTAAGTAACTTTAGCAAAGTTTTCTTTCATGCCTTCTCGTATTATATCTCCAACTGAACCGAAGTTAGAGCAAAATATATCTTTAAATCGGTACATTTTGAAAACTTTAATCGCATTTTGCCAAGATCGTTTGTTTTTGTAGATATGACTTTGTTGCAATTAAGGAGCGATATGTTTAGGTATCTCCTATTTTTAAGACTTGTTCATGGACAATGAAACTTTATACTACCTGCATCTTATTTTAAATTAATGTACTTTATTAACTCTTCACTTCACTAAATGTAGTAATTATCAACTGTTGCACTGCCCATTCTGCTTTTAGTAGATTTATTGCATCAGGAGACATTGATTTAAATACATGTACTCACTTCTTGCAATTGATCTAATGCACAACCCATCCACAGATGCTAATTTGTAGAGAATAGAAAACTAAATTTCAAAGTATAAATAGCTATTTTCTGAAATTATGAGGAGTTTTTTATTTCCCGGGATCCCGCAAGAAAAATCCCGGGAAAACGGGAAATAAAATAATTGAAATTCCCGGGAATTCCCGGGAAGGGAAATCCCGGGAAAAAAACCCTACTCTACATGAATTGGCGATAAAAAATGTCAAATTTAGTTACTTTCAGTTTATCGGGAATTTATTTTTTTTTTTTTCTAAAAGATGCAGCTTTACGATTAAGTACTAGAACTGGGAATTATTTGTTGATTTAAATTTTTTGAGTTGAAAAATTTTATAGTTAAAAAAAATAAAATTTTTTTCCACTTGTGCCTCAATTACTCAATTACTATTACTTAATAATAGAAAGACTTAAATCTGGCGTAATTTAAAATTTTTGACGGTTTGCATAACAAAATCGAGTGCGTCGTTCCAAAGTTAAGACAAGATGTAAGGAGCAGCCTTTTTAAAAGTCTCAATTTTTAGAAAAAAATTAAAAAAAAACCTAACCATAGAATTTGAAATAATGATGATTTTTGACGTTAGGTGACTATAGCGGATCAAAAAAATATAGTGTTTATTCAGGGAATTTTTGCTTGTTGCATAGTGTCATTAGAAAATAATAAGGTTACTTTTGAAAAAGTATAAATTAGCAAGAAATTTTAGTCTTTTAGAAATTTCTGAAGCCCAAATGTACATAATTCCTGTATTCTAAAACATAATTTATAAATTTTCATTCCTTTAAAACTCTGCTTGTAACCGGTAAATAACTACAAAAAAAAATTGTTTACACTGCATTAAGTCTTACCATAAATTGTTGTGGTGTCAGTAACTTTCCGTTTACTTTGAAACAAGCGGCCGGCCAGTACTGTAAATACGCAACGTATAAAATAGTTGACATCCCAAATGATGTACAAAATTAAAGCACAAAGTAAAAATCCCATTTCGTTGCGTTGGTGCTTGCTGGTTTTGACTGCATTCGAAATAAAATCAAAAAGTTATGAAACAAATTAACATATTTTTTAAATTTCGTTAATTTAATATCAATTATTTAAAAATATGCACTCGGCACTCGGGTTAAAGTTTAAAACTAATTAAGCAAATTGAAGCGAAAGTTTTTCTTTCTTTTTTAAAATTGTGCAACATTTTTAATTAAAGCAAATCATCATAAAATCAAACTTGTCTATTGTTTAAATATTTATTTGTGTGTTATTGATTGCGAAAGGTTTAGTAACCATCAATAATTTCCATACTATTTTACCTTTGTTTTAAATCCGTTTGTCCAAAGTTACTTCCACTTCCAAAGAGTTGTATAAAAAAACTGGCGAAGTTGTGTTTACTTTCGTGTTCAACAGGTGGAAAAACAAATTGATCGCTTTTGGTTTGGGACAAAGCAAATAAAAAGCTCTATGAGAAAAGCTTTTCCTAACAAAAAATTTTATAATATGGCAATGAAACAAAAATACCAACTTAGTGGGATTGGGAAGGTAGTTGCCACAAGTTTTCAAATTAAAAATGCTACAGTAGTTTTGACTTAACTGCCTTTTGTTTAAGTGCACTTTTGACTTGGCTGCACAAAATTACTCTTTTATGGGATTATTCTTTAAATTCCCATGCAAATTCCTTTTTTAAGTGCACTTTCTATACCTGCAAATTTAAGGTAAACGCTCATAATTTTTGCCCCCATATTCATAAAAAATATTTTGGATTTAATAAACAGATTTCCATAGGAAATTCGTTTAGTAAACCTGTTATTTACCTGAAATATTTTTTATGAATAAGGCCTTTACCATTTTAAAACTATTTTCATACAAAAAATTAAAGTCAGCTGCACTTTGACTTAACTGCTCAAAATACATATTTTCTGTAATCATTCTTCAAAATCCTTGCCTACGTGCATTTTATATACCTATATATTCATCATATTTTTGTGCAGCTTTAAAATATTTTTAACAAAATATCAAAGTTAGCTGCACACATGAAAAAATATGGTGGCCTTTTTTTCATATAAATATCAAACTTTATAAAATTTTAATAACATATGTATGTATGAATTTTTTAATAAAAACCTTTTTTATTCTTCTTTTAGACACTTACTTTAGCTGCACTTTTAAGCAGGAAACCACAATTGCGTACCTGCATTTATGATAACAGCATTTTTGATTTATCTGCACAAAAAATCGTGCAAAAGAGATTGTGCAGCAAAGTCAAAATGACTGTAGTTACAGAAAAAGGCAAAAACAAAGTCACCTAATTTAAACTTAGAATTACGAATGCTTTAAAAAAACAAGTGAAGGTGTATGATTCACACGCATCAAGTTTGACTCGTCAAGTCTTGAGCTCTGCCGAGAGAGGGGAAAAGATAATGAAAAGGGGTACAAACTTAATCGTACACTCATAAAATTATTACAGTAACTGAAAGTGGGTTATTATATTCGTTTTCCGTACTGTTAAAATTGAATAAAAGTAAAGTTATTTTACGAATAATTTTATTTTGTAACATTTATGTTTGTTATTCAAAAAACAAACTACCAAAAAATAATGTTTTTCCGTATTTATTTTGTTATGTAGCTGGGTAATTCCGACCAAATTAAAATTTTTTTTTTCAAAAGTTATGTCATATTCAAAATGCCATAATTTCGCCGAATGTGTTGAGATTATTTCTTTAATATCTCGAAAACTACTTTACATACGAAGATGATTTTAATGTAATTTTAAAGAGAATAATTGGGGCTACAAGCCTATATATTGAAAAATGTTATATCTGCATACTATTAAATTTTAAAAACGGAGTAAGTCAAAAACATATTTTTTTATTTGGCTGATTTTTTTATATAATACCTCAAACTGTCTTTAAAAATTCTGAAACTTTGAAGGAGGCGTTTTTTTCTTTTTTAAGATATGATTTTTTTTTCTTTCGCAACCTATAAAAAAATAATCCTAAAATAGAATTTTAATATTGTAATTTTGAGCAATAAGTACACTGTGCTAGTTGCAAAAAACAGACAAGCCGGGCACCTGGCATTTTAACCTAATTGGGGCACGCTGAATCTAGTGGTGCTAACCGTTTTTTTAAGGTTAGCTCTTGTTTTCGAGATTTGAAAATAAATTGCTTTAAAATTGCGTGCAGCGTACGTCACAGCTTTCAATTTTTGTAAATTAAGACAATTAATTTGTGTAAAAACTTAAAAACAAAACTGCATTATTATTTGTATAACTTAAGGCTAAAATTATCAGTTAAGAATATTTAAAGATCAACAATTAGATTTTTTATAGCAACTTTTATGTTTTTTTGCTAAAATATTCAAATACTTTTGTAATAAAAAAAAAATTTCCATTCATTCAAATACAAAAAGGATATCGTGAACGTCGAATTATTCCAAAAATCGGTGTTTCGGGAAAACATTTGTTTAGGGGTTAGTTAAAATAATGGACCTACACGATCTATTGTAATTAACAAATTAGTCATACATACTTACATTTGTTTATGTTATCGGCAATTCTGCCTGTGTACATACCCATTAAGCCAGAAATGAGGCTAATCGCTAAAAATGATGTGATGATTTCAATCTGGTTAAATTCACTTAAAAAATTTAAAAAAAAGGTTGGATCTTATATGGATGAAGGTCAAGATTTTTTGTCAAAGTTTTCTAAGTAGAGGATTTGGATGAATACCAAATAGTAAATATGGTCATGAATTTATCCATAGTATTGCTTATTAGCTGCTCTGATGGAGATGCTCTACAAATTTGGTGAACAGAGCACGAATTTTGGAAACAAATTTTTACGACTTGTAAACGTTTTTCTGGTGTTAAGCTTCGTACAGACGGTGGTCAGATCTTAAAATGTTGTAATTTTTCTGACAATGGGGCCATTGTCAGATGCATTAATTTAACACATCTGCTAAATGAAAATAGCGTACAATGTTAACACAGTTGCAAGACGTAAATAGATGAACAGGCAGTTAGTCAATTTTAATGACAACGTTGTAAGATCTGACCACCGTCTGTACGAAGCTTTAGTCTTTGAATGGTGATTTGTATACTCAAAATAAAAGTCAAACATACTTTACTAGTGTGGCAGCTTGTTTTACAGTTATTCCTATCGAGAGTTTTATGCGTCTTGAAAACCCCCCAGTAATATATACATACACAGACTATTTTATCGTACAATATCAATTATTGAACGATAATATTGCAAATGGTTGGGTATAAAGGTATAAAAAATCTTAATTGGACCATCTTCTTAGATTTATTTTCCCTTTCCAGCTCCTAAAAAAAACAAGAAAAGTGGGCAAAAATGTCCATTGGAATTCCCAATCACAGCAGTCCAGACAAAGAAATCCGTTCAAGTGGCAATACCATTTGCCAAACTGTGGAATGTCAACAAACAAGTTGTATCTACGTTGTGCGCTGTTGTATCGCACAAATTCTTGTTTGATAAAAAAAGATACAACAGACACACATGCACGCCACTCGTTGTGCACTGACAACAACATCTTCTTCTAGCCCAGATTATATTTTGTTGTAATATTTGAACAATTTCAAAAATTTTCAATTCAGTACGTTTTGTATGCTCGCGGTGTTAAGAACTTTTAAAAAATTGTAATTTTTTTTAAAACGTGATAATTTAACGAAAACAAATTTAAAAAAAAATTTGAATAAAAAGAAATAAATTACATTATAATGATAAACTCAAAAATAATAATAATAAAAACAGTAGCAGCAGAAATCAACGAAAACAAAATAATAGAATTAACAAATTGAAATTAATTCAAAGTCAAAACAGCAAAACAAAAAATTTTAGCGCAACAAAAACGTTAAATTCATAAAAAATATTAAAATTTTTCTCAAAAAAAAAAGAAAGAAAGAAAGAAACCTGTAAAAAACATTAATTTCACTTAAAACAATTTAATTCAGAACAAGGTGTGTAATTCAGTGTGTGTGTGTTTATTTTTTCTGTTCAACTGCAAAATCATGTACGATTTTATTTATATTTATTTCTTAATTTATTCATGTGTACAACAAGTATTTTTCAAAACAAAAACAATTTCATTTAATGTTTTTTGTATATTTGTATTTAAATTTACATAAAAAAAAAGAAAATTACCGCAAAAAAGTGAAAATTCACTTATTACAGATTTTATACACAAAAAAAAAAAAAAAAAAGAAAAAATTTAAATTTCACAAATTTTGATTATTCAGTAATTACCTTGCAGGAAACCTTGGATCAAGTTTCTCCAAGTCGCCACTTTTGTCGATTATTTAAGTGTCTTTTTGGTGACAATGTCAACTAAGCGTCTACATTTTTGACAGCTATAAATCTAAACAGTTCTTTTTATTAATTAAACATTTTATTTAAACAAAATTTATGTACGCATTTGGATTTAATTAACTGTCCTTTCCACTTATATTTAGTATCAGTGTGAAAATTTTGAAAAAATGTTAAAAAACGTAGAGCAGTACTTTAATATAATGTATTAGTTTTAAGGTCATTAGTGAATTTTCCATGATAAGCACATGCTAAATGTCTATAGCAGAAAGCATTGTCTGGCTTACAGCTCGTCAGTAGTACTTGTGACAAAGTCAATCGCAATACAATATTAACATTTCCTACAGGGTACGTTGCTTGAAAGTTTGAGTTCTTTAATTCGATTGAAAAAAAATAATATATATTTATTTTAAATAACTCCTTCAGTTATTAATAAGCAAAAACGTATTTTCGCTCAAGGGTGGCATCTACACCACAATATTTAAAAACAAATTTTCGAGAGTGTACCCTATTTGGGACCCATGGGCAATTATGTACCCGCCAGAACAGAATTATGTTATTAAATTAAGATTCATGTTAAAGTAAATAATGCCGAATGTTGTTTAGATATGTTAATCTCTATGAGATTTGTGTCCCTTAAGGCTAATAAATCATTGAAGGTTTAAACGCTGGTTTAGTTGAACTAAGCTTGAACTTATATGTAGTTTAAACTCAACAACTGTAAATCATTGTCCGATGTATTATATGTTATTAAAAAAATAACGCTGCAGCACTACGATAAATCTTATCAATTGGTAGTTTAAATGCCCAATCTTATGCGCTTAAGGATTGTTTATATCGAGCTCTAACCGCGAAAATAACGTAAGCGACATGATTTTCAATTTTCGTTTTTTTGAATAAATGACTTTATTGGCAACACTTGCATCGTCTCCTAAAATTTCATGGTCACATAAGGACCTTTACGATTTTATAGCAAGAAAAATTTTATTGTAAGCGACAAATTCCATACAAAATTTATATGAAATAAAATAAAAAAGCTCTCTCCTGTAAAATTTTATTTTTGGCGCTTACGTTATTTTCGCGTTTAGGGGTCGATACGTTTAGTAATTTATAGATTTGTTGGTTTAAACACGTTTTAAACCAAAAATAGAGTTTAACTTGCCCTGATTTTTTAGCCCTTAAAGTGATTTTAGAAAAGGAGGTTTATATTTGACCTATGGGAAATTTTGAACCTACCTGCGCAACATGTCATAACATAAAAGCTACCGTAAAAGTTATTGTCTCCAATTTTTAGGTCAATATCAACATTTAAGTATAAAGAAGTTAAGGCATTAAAAGCTATTTGCGGGAGTAGTATTTCTGTGACAGCTATGGTCAAATATGGACCGAATCCAATAAAATTTAATAAGATAATATAGATTTCAATAAAATAAGATTGTAGCAAATTTAACCTAAATACGAACATATTAAGATGGTTTATGCTTAAAAAGATTTTATTCCGGAAATAAGCTTGTATGGGGGATATGTTAAATTATGGACCGATTCTCACGATTTTCAAAAGGCTTTGTCGGTGTGACAATTAAAGGTGTTTTTTTTTTATAGAGTGACACAAGTTTAAATCATAATAAAAGAAGGAAATATATTTTTAATTTTAATGAAACGGGCTGTATTGGAAAGTAAATTATATGAAATTAATGTTTAAATATGATTTCTGCCACGGCTGGCGCATAGAAGGCGCAATCTGGAACACCAATTTTCAACCACTTTTCGCAGCATTTGCGTCCGTATCTCGGCGATAACTCTTCGAATGTGGATTTCCAATTGTTTGTGGTTTATCGACGTGGACAAATGACTTAACACAACCCCAAAGAAAATAATCCAATGAGGTTTAATGATACGATCTTAGTGGCCAATTAATTGGGCCATTATGTGAAATTATTTTTTTATCAAAAGTTTCTTTGAGTAAATCAATTGTAGCGCCCGCTGTATGGCATTCAACCAGAAATGGACATAGTCGGATAACAACATTTTTAATTGAAATTCAAAATCAATATCGATTTGTGCTTCAGCCCATTCGCCGAATTGGCGGCGCATACGATAGTCGTTTGGCTTTAATTCTTGCACAAGTTGAATCTTGAGTGCTTTTGAGCCAAGATCCTTTCGTAAATTCGTCCTTAAAGTGGAAGGACACAACCCCAGTTGCTGAGAACGGCGATGAATTGATTGATTAGGATCATCTTCAATGCTTTCCTGTATAGCGGCTACAGCTTCTTCAGTACGCACTGTTCGGCGTCTCACGGGATGCACATTATCAGTAACAGTAAATATGGTTCGAAAACGATCTCTTGTTCTTCGAATTAGCCGTTTTGAAGGACGATTATGTTCGCCATAAAATGGAAGACGTGCACGATTAATTTGGCGAATAGAACAATTATTTTGACAAAAGCTTGTGGATTCTCCTCAGTGTGACAATTCTGCTTATTTTTGTACTCATTAAACCAGAAATGGACTTAATCGGAAAATGAAATTTTGAAAGGAAATTCAAAATGAATATTAATTTGTGCTTCAGCCCATTTGCCGAATTATTTTGATTAAAAAGTCGATTCATAATGAAATTTCAAAGCAAACTTAACAAAAAGCAACTATCAGCTGTTAAATGGGTGCTCAAATAAAGCAGTAATGTCAACGCAAAAAAACATGTTTTAGAACCTTTGTGCCAAATTTCATCAATTTATATCCAAGATCCGGAAGGACGAACATCGTTAGATCGATTCAAAAACGTGATTTTAATTCGATCAGTATGACAAAAAGACCAATATGTATTTCTAAAAGCCTTTTTTGCAGAAGTAATTCCTACACATTCCCACATAACATGTAATAGAACGATTTCAGCAGGGTTATCTTTCAGCGGAAATTCGATTTTTTTTAAATATTTTTCTATTCACCAATTCTTTTTAAATATCAATTCATATATAAATATAGTTTCTCATATAGTTTAATTTTTATTTGACATAAAAACGAATTTCAAGCATTAATGGATATTTAAATAGAATTGCTGAAATAGGCCCTAAAATACCTTTTCAGCGAAGGCAGATTGGAATAAGCAAAAGTTCATGTATAATACAATTCTAGACCTTCTTAAACGGCTGACAAGTGGAATTTATTACAAATTTTCCAACTGGGATCCTCTCCACTATTGTGGTGTGGGTACAAAAAGTAATTAATGAACATTGAATCTCAGTACCTGTGTGTAACCTTTCAGCTTTATCTGCAAATTATATAATAGAATTTCATAAATTCGTATTTGAATCAAATCTCTTGCAATTTAGTTAAACAAAATGCATTGAATTAATTAAATTGTTTTTTTATTTAAATCTGTTTCAAAAGAGATTGATAAAAATGTAAATTTTTAATTTAATTTGTAAGAGATTTGAATTAAAATTAAACAAAGAGTTTATTTAAAAATTAATAAAAATATAAATATATTAAGGAATTTTTATAAAAAAAAAACTCAATTTAATGAAGCTAAATCAAGTTTTTAATGTTTTGAGCTTTAATTAAATTAAGTATATACATATAGTTAAGCTTCTATACAAACCCTTTTCAATACTTAATAACCCAGCAAACATTTCTCTTACGTATAGGGTAATGCGAAATTTTGTTAAACACCTCTTGGTTTTCAATTGTAATTTACCGTTATTTTTACAAGGGATGCCGTACTTCATAATAAAGTATTGTACGTTATTTCTGATATTTTTACTCTATACTTTATGACTTTATTTATGAAGAATCTAAAATTTATTTTATTTAAGTCAGAGCGAAATGAACGGAATAAATTGTTTTTTCCTAATGATGATTTTTTCTTAAGACCTCTCTTCAAACAATGGTGAGAGGAAAGAGCAAAAGCGTCTCTGAGTCTGATAACAAATAAACCAAATATTTACTTCAAGTTAAATTTAGACTGTTAAGATTTTAAGACATCATGTCCCCCCACCTCATTTTACAACATTTTTATTTTACTATAAAACACATTTTTTTTTAAATTAGAAACATTAACGCAAAAAGTCGAGCTTCGAATCCAGCAAATAGCGTCTATACTTGTTAAAGCCCCGTTTACGTAAACGCAACGGTTGACTTCAATGGTTGGTAGTTACTAAAAATACGTGAACGTGTTGAAATGAAACGGAAAATTTGTCAAAATTTATTTAATTTTTGCTTTTGTTATTTGTTCGCTTTATCAATAATAAACAAATACCAAATGCTTTTACAGCTGTAACGTAAAACGGAGAAAAAATTTAGTTTGATCAGAAACGTCGCAGCACAACGTTACGTTTACGTAAGAGTACCTATTTGTATATACACTAAGTAAGATGTTACGTCTCAATCTGAAACAAATAGACTGGTCTTACTTTTTTACGCTAAGGTTACTGTTACTGTTACTCCCTGCTATCTGAGCCTTTAGTCTTAAATCTTGTTCACTACTCCCCGTCCGTGTTGCTTAATTGACAGCTAACAAATAATTGTTTAACCCAAAAACAAATCTAAAAATTTACTGCCCCAGTTGAGGATTTAACTTGAGTCTTTTGTTGTTGTTGTTGTTAGTTTTGTAGTTTTGTGCAACAAGCCAACAAAGTTTCGTGAATATGTAAATTACTTTTTGGATTACAAGAAAGTACATACATTATAAATTGCTGTAATGTAATGCTGCGAGTAGCGATTGTTCGTACCTAGATAATGCTTTAAGGGGCTTATTACAGAGGTAGTTGTTGCTAAAAAGTAATTGAAGTTTTTGCTGGGACTCTATTGTAATTAAACTAAAAAAGTTGTATATACACTTTTACACATTTTTTTTTAAATTTACTTAAATGATCAAATTTGAGCACAAGGATCTTATTAAATAATAATAATAAAAATACAACATTACGATGTGATATTATTATTAATTTAAAAGTTTAAATAAAATAAATTGAAATTGATTACAATTTCCACTGTGCGATTATAATTTATAAAATAAAATGTGTTTAGAAAATATTTTTATGACTACTTAACAGGCGGCGGACAAGTGGTATTTTGTGTTTTTTTACACCAGATTTCAAGCCAGTGTTTCTTAAATTGTGTTACAATTCACACTCGAACTCGGTTTAAAATTCGATAAAGTAATTTTTAAAAATTAGTAGAAGACATGAACTTTTTACATCGGGGGTATACCCGATATACACGATGTAAAAAGTTAATTTTTTCTTGAGCTTTGAATTTGTTTCAAAAAATAACAAATATTTACAAATTTTAATCCGCTTTTTATAAAGCACTTTACCTTTAAGAATGTTTTTAAAGCTTTAATAGATCCTTAAAAGCAATGTAAAGTATTAAAAGCAGTGTTCGAAAATAAACATAATATCCAGTTTTTTAGTGTTCTGTACGGTAGAAATGTGGAAAACATAAACACTTATAGTGGTTGTGTGAGAAATATCTTAAAAATATTCTTTCTCTGTTTGGGATCTCCGTACACAAAATAAAATGAACTTATCCAATTCAAAATAAAGATAAGAACATATTATTGCGTTCTGTTTTTCGTAAAAAATCTCAAACTTCGTTTTGTTCGTTTACAAAAACAAAATACAAATGCAAAATAAAAGAAAATTTAAAATAAAGAGTACACAACCAAAACATATGCAGAATACACACACAGTCTAAGGTCGACCAAATCGTCAAGCAACAGCAACAATACTAGTGAGATGCGTTGCTAGTCGATACACCCATGTTAAGTGTAGCCCATAAGGGACTAGGACTAGTCCAAAGTTAACCCAAATGTATTGAAAAATCATGGTCAATTCATCATTGCGATGTCCTAGGGCTGGGCCATATAACCCAGCTTTGCATTACAATGGAGTAGTCTTAAAATTACTCCATGTTTATACACACTTTCATTGGATTAGTTTTGAAACTACTCCATGGTATACTCCAGAGGATTAGTTTTGAAATCGTTTAAAAACTAAGAAATGTCGTTTAAAAACGAAAACATGTCATTTAACTACAAACTCTTTTTCAACAATGACATGGTCCATGATTGCATTACATTGGAAGTAGTCCATTTTATCTAAATTGGATTAAGTAGTCCAATATTATGGAAAAAATTTATGAACGGTATTAAGAATTGTCTACTCATACACAGATATTAAAAAAATATATATCGTTTTTGGGTGTGTAAACCGTACACTATATAATGTTTGGTCTATTTTTGTACACTGATTTAAAGACAAGAAATGAGTAAATTTTAACAACCAATGTTTAAATATCGATAAATCAAAAATTACCTTTCGAAACAGATTTAAAATTTAAATTATTAAAAAAGATATACAACTTTATAGGGCTTATTTTGAGGCAAGGGAAGTCTCCTGTAAGTTCCCTCGAAAAAACATATTGTGTTGTTGCGAGAAAAGGCCTGAATTTATCAATTCCTCGTCTTTTCTTACAAAAGCCTTTTCACATTTTAAGTAATTTTAAGTGTTTTCAAAGCCGCCGGTCTAGCAAGGCTGTCAGCTGTTTATCTGTAACCTGAAGTGTCCTTTATTAAGTGAAGCTTTGTCATTTACTTATATAGATCGTTTAACAATCGAAGAACGCTTAATAATAGTTAAAACTTACTACAAAAGTGGCGGTTCATACGTGACCACTTTTCGTGCATAACGGGATGATTATGATCTCCATAATCGACCTACTGTGCAGGGAAATAGCAAGATTATAAAGAAATTTGAAGAGATTGGAAGTGTTGCACATGCGGTCAGGCCTGTGCATAATCGCAATGTGCGCCCTACCAAAAATATAGAAAAACCGTTGCCAAAGCGCTATAACCGTATGATAACCAATTATTTTTGGCCTGCAATTGCAGATAACATATTAGCTGAACGATATGTGGTTTCAACACGAGCCACACAAAACGGCTGATTTTGGCTTTATTGCATGGGAAGTTTCCAGAACGCGTAATTTCATGTTTTAACGACGGCATTTGGCCACCATGATCATTCGCTTTGATGCCGATAGGTTTTTTTGCACTGCGTCAAATACCGTGGTAACGCCGAAAATCCCCTAACGTTGGAGCATTTAAAAACACAGATAAAAAAGCACTCGGGATAAATTAAGTTTTTTGTACTTACTTTAAGTACGAGTCGTACTCAAAAATTCAAGTACGAATAACACTAAAACGTACTTAAAACAATCCTAAATTTTGTTCTTAAAATAAGTACAAAATTCTTAAACCAAGTAAAAAAGAGATTAAACTTTTCGTTGGTAGTGCCACTCTGAGAGTAAAATTACAAAGTGAGCATTTTAATCTCATTCAACTTATCAAAGTTTGTTGCAGACGCTACAACAACACCACACAAGTAGATCAAAAACGATTTGCTTGTTGTGTGTAGAAACAACAAAAACAAAAGAACAAGACGAAAACACATTATTTTCATGTTTAAAACGTAAAATTGAGAACTCTTGCTTCTTATTTAGTTTATATTTTCAGTAAAAAATGAACATTAAGTTTTTAAAGTAAACCCATATCGGGAATGATGCTGGTTTTTTATAATTGAAATTCTGTAAGGTGTAAAACGGGTAAGTAAATCCATCATAATAAATTCTCCTTCTAATTTCACTTTTGCTTTATTTCAATTCGGGCATCAAGCGCATTTTGAGATTGGTACGATCTTAGTTTTACTTAAATCAATCTCATTTTCGGATTATTTCAAGTATACTCTGTGACAGAAAGATTGGCTCAAGTACGGGTTTTCAATTGCGAAATACTTAACGTATCCATATTCAATCCCGAATTCGTACTGGAAATAATCCGGAAATGAAATTGACTTAAGTAAAACTAAGTTCGAACCAATCTCAAAATGCGATTGATTTATGAAAAATGCCCAAATCATTTGCGAGGGCAGCTTTCGAAGAAAGGGAAAGAAAGCGTTTTTTGGTAGTGAAGTGGCAATGCGTAAAAACAGGCCGCTACAATCCACACAAATTGCGTGATCAAAATAAAAACGCAAAAAGGACAGCTTTCGAAGAAAAATATCTAGAGGCGGTTATTTAAATGGCATTGCAAAGGGTGGTTAAGTTTTAAGGGCCGATGTTGATTTTGAATAAAACACAAATTATTTAGGAAATTATTGTCATATCTTTTTATTATGATAATATTGGTATGGTTCAATTATGTGTGGAACAAAATATCGGCCAAATGGCCGCCGCGACCTCGGTGGCACACCTCTATATGATGGTCCAAATTTTCGATGACGCTGAGGCATAATTGAGGTTCTATGCCGTTAATGTGCCGAATTATCTCATCCTTTAGCTTCTGAATTGTTCTTGGCTTTCTAACGCACACTTCTTCTTTTGAATATCCCCAAAGAAAGAAGTCCAACGGTGTCAAATCACATGATCTTGGCGGCCAATTGACATCGCCACCACGTGAGATAACAAGGCCATTGAATTTGTCGCGCAAAAGAGCCATTGTTTCGTTAGCTGTGTGACAAGTGCCACCATCCTGTTGAATCCACATATCGTCCACATCCATATCTTCCAATTTGGGCCATTAAAAGTTGGCTATCACGATAGCAAACACCATTTTCAGTAACTTCCTGACCGGCCTAATTTTGGAAAAAGTACGGCCCGATGATGCCGCCAGCCCATAAGCCGCACGAAACAGTAATTTTTTTGGGTGCATTGGTTTTCGACAATCGCTCTTGGATTATCATTCGCTCAAATGCGGCAATTCTGCTTTTTGACGAATCCACTGTGGTGAAAGTCTGCCTCGTCACTGAACATGAAATGCATTTTAATTTGAATGCCCATTTTGATAATAAGCCTGAATAACTTTAACGCGTTGCTCGATTGTGTATCTTTCCATGGTTCAAATTGAGTTATTCTGAAATTGAGAAATGTCAAATGAAATGCAGAAAAAAACTTGACGTTTAGGTGTGGTTCTCATTCAACGTCGGCCCTTAAAATTTCGTCCATAATGGCCAGGTCCAATCATCGAAATCAAAGTTTTAAGTGTGTTTTATTTAACTTTACTTTTGAAACCGAAAACTGGATAACCCGTTATAATGTCTCGCTAGACAATTGGACTCGGTTTTCTCAAAAAGATCTAGCACGCGACAAAAAGAATTTTAAACTGAAATAACTTGCAATTTTTAATTTTAGAATTCTATCTTTTGTATGGAAAAGTTAATGCCTCATCTTTTGTAAAGTTATGTCGGGACTCTGATTCGCAAGGATTTTCTATAACAAATATCATTATATCGCTCAAGTTCAATATCTCAATTTTCTAGGTCAAAATCCCATTTGTGAACCGCTGAAAGATGGATTTGTTTTTAGACTATTTTGTAGTTAATTTGTTAAAAATACATAAATTCATTTTGGCTTCGCTTGTTCTTGCTGCTATTTGCTACTGCTGCTGTTATTGTTGTTGTTGCCATAATAACGATTTTTGTTTTTCGCTATTGTTTTATTAGATATAATTTATAAATTAACGGAAATGCTATTTTGTTTTATTTTTATTGTTGTTGTTGCGATTTGTTGGCGGAAACTGCACTTTTTTCTATTCGGTTTCAAATACAGATTTTATTTTACCAAAAATTAATCTGTTATATATTTTTTTGCTTAACTAGAGTGTGAATGTGGTTTAAAAATAATTAATATTAATAAAAAAACTAAAACAAAAAATGATTTATGAAGATGTTGCTTTTAATACTCATCATCATAGTTTTGTGTCGTATGGAACTAAATGACTGTTGCATACAATTTTCGTTTGTGATATTAGTTGGGGGAATAGTTTTGCCGTCAAAAAAAGAGGGTCATAATTCTTGCAATTTTTTTTTTTTTTTTTTGTTGTTGCATTTGTTAAAACTGTTGCAAATTATATTTTCAACTTGACCCAATTTGGATTTAAAGCTCAAGGTTCTAGTTTGAGTTTTTTAGTGCCGTCTGTACAGAGGATGATGGTCAGTTTGAAAAGAATCATTTTAAATTAGTGGTTGTTAGTTATTAAAAATATTTGAATGTAAATGATAGTTTAAATAGATAAGTCACTTACAATGGTCATTATTTAATTTATTTTTTGTATTTACAAATAAGTGTTAAATGTTTTACAAATTTGTTAAATTGACCTTGACATAATTGAATACAATTTACAACAATTTTAAGAGGCTTTTCTCACAACTTATTAGCGGCTATTTTGATTGAGATTTTTATGTTATATCGAGTTTCGAGTGGAAACCTCAGCTACAAAAGAGCTTAACTGTCGGTTTTTAGAACACGAGCACAAATCTCGCTCGTTTACATCTAAAAAAAACACATTTTGAACTTTTGTTTTAAATGTAAGTTAAACGAAATAATTTTGCGAGCGTTTCCAAAAAACAGTATATGAAAATATTTTGTTGTTCTACCCTCGTTTGTTTGTTAAGGGTCTTCGCTTATAGTATTTTTTTAGAATTTAGTAATTTGTTAAATTGTGCTATAAAGTTGCCGTTGGCATAGACAACGGGCTTTAAAAAAGGTTCTCAAAAAAACTTCACTCAGCTAGTTAAAAAAAAACTAAATATTGACATAGTTAGGGATCTACACAATCACTTTGAAGACGTCAATTTTGCTGATAATATATATAAATGTCTCATCTGCCATAGACACTGCGATATACAGAGAAAACTAAAGGGTGTTTGTTTTAGAGTGTCACAACTTTGAGTTGGCATCACTGCTTTATTTGAGCACCCATTTAACAGCCGATAGTTGCTTTTTGTTAAGTTTGCTTTGAAATTTAATTATGAATCGACTTACACCAGAACAACGCGTGCAAATTTTTGAAATTTTTAATCAAAATCATTCAGCGAATGGGCTGAAGTACAAATTGATATTGATTTTGAATTTTCAATAAAAATTTTATTTTTCGATGAAGCCCATTTCTGGTTGAATGGGTACGTAAATAAGCAGAATTGTCGCATTTGGAGTGAGGAGAATCCACAAGTTTTTGAAAAAAAAAACACCATTACATCCACAGAAAATTACAGTTTGGTGTGCTTTATGGGCTTGCGGAGTCATTGGCCCATATTTCTTAAAAACGATGATGGTCTGAATGCGAAAAGTTGTTAATAATTGGTGTTCTAGAAAGCGCCTTCTACACGCCAGCCGTGGCGTCCACATGGCAGAAATCATATTTCAACATTGATTTCATAAAATTTTCTTTCCAATAAAGCCCGTTTCATTGATATTAAAAATATATTTTCTTATTATACCCACACCACAATAGTGGAGAGGGTATTATGCATTTGTGCTGATGTGTGTAACGCCTTAAAATATTGGTCCTAGACCCACCTTAAAGTATACCGATCGACTCAGAATCACTTTCTGAGTCGAACTAACGATGTCCGTCCGGCTGGCTGGCAGGCTGGCTGGCTGGTTGGCTGGCTGTCCATGTAACCTTGTGCGCAAAGTACAGGTCGCAATTTAAGAGATAATTTGATAAAATTTGGGACATAGGTTCTTATTGACACGAGGCCAAATCGTAGAACCACGAGGAAAGATAGGGGGAAATTTCTTCCTCTCAGAAACTATCAAACCGATTTTAATGAAATTTAAAACATGGATAGATCCATATCTATATGGACACATAAGCTATACATTTTTAAAAAAATAGGACCACAAGGGGTGATAAGGGCAATTGTTGTCTCTCAAACCGATTTTATTGAAATTTAAAACATAGATAGATCCATATCTATATGGACACATAAGCTACACATTTTTAAAAAATATAGGACCACAAGGGGAGAAAGGGGCAATTTTTGCCTCTCAAACTGATTTTAATGAAATTTAAAACATAGGTAGATCCATATCTATATGGACACATAAGCTATACAGTTTTTCAAAAATAGGACCACAAGAGAATGTAGGGGGCAATCTCTGCCTCTCACAAACTTTCAAACCGATTTTAATGAAGTTTTTAAACATAGAGAAATCCATATTTATATGGAAACATAAGCATGATGTGTTTTTAAGTACTGTGGTGCTGGGTATCATATGGTCGGGCTTGACCGACTATACTTTCTTACTTGTTTTATTATGATTTAAACATAAGTCACTCTATAAAAAACACCTTTTATATGAGCTGGTTGCTCTTTCCAAGACCATTAGCCTGTAATAGGCTTTTTACACTTGCTCTCATCTTACATCTTTCATCTTATCGCAAAGATGATAACATCTTCCCATAAGAATTGTACAGGGCTGAAAATCAACATCTTTCTTCATCTTTAAAAGATGTTCTTTTTTCATGTTGTTTCATTCATCATCTTTCGATTATTTTAGTGTCATCACTAGAAAAACCCAATAATTTGTTAAAAAAATATATACCATCACTAGAAAAAAATACAAAAGAGCAGGACAGCAATATCATTTATTTAGTTTTTATTCGCTCTTACACGCGAAAATAAATATTTTTATGATGAAAGATGAAAGATGTTGCAAATGTAAACAAGTTTTTTTCATTTTTAACATCTTCCATGCATTCCCTTAAGATGTGCTCAAGTGTAAAAAGGCTATAAATAAATATCCAGAAAACTGAAGCGATGCGTATCTATATTAACAAGAGCAATACATTAAAATTAAATGACCATGAAATGCAATATGTGGACTCCTTCTGCTATCTCGGGTCTATTTTATCGGTGACTGGCAGTATTTATGAAGATGTATATTGTAAATTAGGCAAGGCCGAGTCCGCATTTGGCAGATTGTACCATATTTGGCAATTGCAGCACATATCTCTTTAATCCAAGAAACGCATTTTCAACGCCTGTGTAAAATCATATGCATAGTACACATTGCTGGTTAAATTCCCAACCAGAGCGTAAATAACGTGAAAACTGAGCAAGTACATGTAAATCATATGTGTAAAACCATATTGAACTTAAGGAAACTTTATGTGAAGTTTTATAAAACTGTCATTTGCTTAAGCAAGGTGCGAAACTGATCGGTCATTCCGTACGGAATCAATGTTATTTTTTATTTTCTTTTTGTTATTTTAAATGGATTTGAGAGGCTTTTTGTTTCCTTTTTGACAGTAGCTTAAGTTTGCTTATACACATTCTGGTTGGGCCTTAAGAATAAAAAATTTTGTTATGTGGTGAGCAGTGATTTAAGTTCTCATATATAAATATAACTACACTAAAGAGAAAAATCAATCCATCTGTACTCAAATCAATCCGAAGCCATATAAATTTTCTTTGTCTCAAGTATGGTTTTTCAATCGCGAAATACTTAACTTATCCATATTCAATCCCGAATTCGTACTTAAAATAAGCCGAAAATGAGATTGATAAAAGTAAAACAAAGATTGAATCAACTTAAAAATTAACTTGATTTAAGTATTATAAAGTTGGTTTAATCCTGAATTCATACTTGAAATAAACCAAAAGTGAAATTAGAAGGAGAATTTTATTTTGATTGATTTACTTTCCCGTTTTACACCTTACAGAATTTCAATTATAAAACACCAGCATCATTCCCGACATGGTTTTACTTTAAAAACTTAATGTCAGGGTAGGTATTTCCTCGCAAAGAATTCTTTTTTTTTTATCTTTCCCTCTTCGTTTCGCGAAAAGAAGAGATTTGTTGTTTTTGTTTCGTTTCTATAAACGAAGGCGAGAAACTGCTGTGTTTTCTTTCGTTGATATTTGTGCTGAAATAAAAAACCATTCGTTTGGTTGAAAAAGAAGGAAACGAAATGGAGAGAAGAAGCAAACAAAATTGTTTCTTCTTTCTAAATCGAAGGAAAAAAATAGAGGGAAATAAAAGAAGGAAAAAACTTTGTTCATTGAAATTTGTTTTAATGAATGTCTATGTAATAAATTGATTTCGTTTTGGTAAATTATTAGGGAATTTTTCAAAAACGAACCAAGTCTTTGCTTTTAATTTTACTTCATAACAATATAATTTCAATAAAAAACAGAAAAAGAATTCTTTATTTTTTCCTTCCTTCCATTCGATATTTCGATTTCATTTTTCTTTTCTAATTTTATTCTCCTTCAGTTTGTTTCCTTCTATATCATTCCTCTTCGTTCTGCTAAACGAAGAGAAGCATTTGTGTTTGCTTCGGCAAACACAAAAGAAGGAAACAACAACAATATTTTCTTCTTTCTCGCGATAATGATAATCGAAAAGTTTTGTACAAAAAAACCTTCGCGAGAAAGAAAGAAAAAAGAAATTCATTTACCTACTCTGCTTAATGTACATTTATAACTGAAAATATAAACTCAATAAGACTCAAAAGTTCTCAATTTTACGTTTTAAACATGAAAATAATGTGTTTTCGTCTTGTTCTTTTGTTTTTGTTTTTTCTACACACAACAAGCAAATCGTTTTTGATCTACTTGTGTGATGTTGTTGTAGCATCTGCACAAACTTTGATAAGTTGAATGAGATTAAAACGCTCACTTGATAATTTTACTCTCAGAGTGGCACTACCAACGAAAAGTTTAATCTTTTTTTTTACTTTTTTTAAGAATTTTGAACTTCTTTTTTTAAATTGCGGGATGGATTTTCGAAAGTTATCCCATTGAGGATTGTGTTGAGTACGTTTAAGTGTTATTCGTACTTGAATTTTTGAGTACGACTCGTACTTAAAGTAAGTCTAAAAAACTCAATTTATTCCGGGTGTTTTTCTTTCTGTGTAGGTTTTACCCGTGACTTCGTTCACTTGCAAATTTAAGCAAACTTTAAAGAACAGGGCTTATCCCATAATTATTGCGTTTTTGCGCCTTAAAAGAACCAATTTTATTCCTTAAAAAGTACCCTATATTTAAATCTGGACCATATGCAATCTCTTTACCAGATTTATCAAAAAGAGAAAAATGTCCAGAGTACCAATTTTCACCGTTTCACCAAATTTTATCCAAATCCATTGAGCGTTTTTCAAGTGATTGAGCCACAAACTAAGAAATAATCGAACATACAAACTTTTACATTTATAATATTAGTTAGAAATTTTACACCCAGAGAAAAAACGTGTTTTAATGTGGCCACCTCTAAGTAAATTTAAAACATGTAAGAAAGCATAGTCGGCCAAGCCCTAACATCTGATACTCTACAGTGTAGAGTCTACACCACAGAATTTAGAGAAGATTTTTCGAGAGTGTACCCTATCTGGGACCCATGAGGTTAAGATTCATATAAAAGGTCTTTGTGTCGAATATTTTTAAGATATCTTCATTCATATAAGATTTGTTTGCCCCTAAGTAATATTAAGAAGAGGCTTTATATGCGACCTATGGTTAATTTTGGACCTACCAGCACAATATTTAATCATGACAAAGCAGCTATCGTAATAAAATTTACTGTCGCTAATTTTTATGTCAATGCCAATATTTAAAAGGTAGTTATGGCCTTAAAAGCTACTTTCGGGAGTAGTATTTTTATGGGAGCTATAGTCATATATAGACCGATTTCAACAAAATTTGGTTAGATGATTCAGATTCCAATCAAATAAGCTTGGACCAAATTTAATTTAAATAACGACATAATAAATAAGAAGGTTTATGGGCACAAATACTCTATTTCAGAAAAAAGCTTGTATGGTGCCTACATATATGAAATTATTGACCGATTCTCACCAAGACCTACACTTTCTAAATTTCATCAAATTGTCTTCAAATTCGATCAATTAAAGAAGTGATTCTAAATTGATCGGTATACTAAAAGGTGACTCTAGGACCAATATTTTTAGGTGTGGCAAATAATTTCTCAGCAATTTACCTATCTAATAAACTCTATAATAACGTCTGCTATGTTTCCTAAATTATGGAAAATTGGTCGTGTTATACCAATACCAAAAATAAGATCACCTGTAGAAAGTTCGGACTTTCGGCCAATAAGTATATTGAATGCCAGTTCTAAAGTACTAGAAATCTTAATGAGAAAACAAATGCTGGAATATATAAGTGGTCGAAATTTGATAAACCCATTTCAATCTGGGTTTAGAAGTGGTTACAACACTACGGGTTAAGTACTGGATATATCTGAGAATATACGTGCAAACTTAGACAAGTCCATGAATTCATTGTTAATTTTCCTTGATTTTAGTAAAGCATTTGACTCAATAAGTCACAGACTATTATGTGTCAAACTTCAAAATAACTTTAACTTTGATTCGTCTTCTTGTCGTTTAGTGTGGTCATTTCTTAATGGCAGACTTCAGTATGTTGAGTCTGGAGGTAGATGATCATGTATTCGGGAAGTTGTTAGAGGGGTACCACAGGGATCTATTTTAGGACCTCTTTTATTTACAATATATTTGGAAGATATTTATAATATTATAAAGTTCTGCAGATGTTATACATACGCGGATGATATTCAACTACTGGCTAATGATTCTACCTTTGGTTTAAATTTATTTGAGTCGAATGTGAATAATGACTTAAAACTCATTACAGAATGGGCAAAAATTAACTATTTAAATCTGAATCCGAATAAGACTAAAGCCATGTACTTTTCTAGCAATGTATTTCTGCCTAATATACATATAACTGATACAAATATTCAGTTTGTATCTCATCACAAGACTTTGGGTATTTATATAGACACACAGTTGGATTTTTCCTATCAGATAAATTTTATAATATCGAGAGTATCTTTTACTTTAAAAAAACTTTATAGCGTGGGCTTATACCTTCCAATACTGATAAGGAAAAGGGTGGCATTGTCTTTATGCCTTCCTTTGTTTCTTTACGGGCTGGAGGTTTTTTCGGGAATTTCCCAACATAATTTTACGAAACTTAAACTTTGTTTTAATCGTGTAGTTAGATACATTTGTCGTCTAGGGTATAGAGAACACATATCTGGTCATGTGCTTACTATATTAGGTTCTGATTTTCAGAGTTTCATTAATTTACGTTTAATGCTTCAATTTTATAAAATCGTAAAGTATGGCAAACCTTCTTATCTTTTTGAAAAGTTTAGTTTTGGTAGGTCTTCTAGAACCAATAGTCTTATTTGCCCAAATCATTCTACATTGTATATGACAAGGTCCTTCCTAGTTAGAGTTGCAAGGATATGGAACAACTGCCTTCCAAATAATGAGAGGAATTTTACTAAATCTATTAAGGAATTTAAGAAGACCGTAAAGCAATATTTGTAATCCTTGTATTAGCTGTTACTAATTCAACAAAGAACTGTAAATTGTATAAACCATTTATAACAAACGATTTAACTTAACTTCAATAGTTGTGCAAAGAGGGGGAAACATATAAATACTAGAAGTAGTGTTTAATAATTAGTATAATTTTTTTAAAAATGAATTTATAATTTCAAAAGATTTTGTTATTCGTGCTTAATTCCCAGTTTTTATTACTGATAAAAACACTTGAAATTTATTGTTGATGGGATAAGCTATTCCTATGCGCATTTCACTGGTTGCTTTGGCCAGATCATCAGGAAACTTCATCCATAACGTTTTAGAAAAACTAAAGATATTAAACCAAATAAAACTGTTAAGCGTATAAGACTTATAGCAACAGTTCTACTTGTAATAATATCAAAGCTTAAACAAAACACATCAACAATAAACAGTGGGTTTATCTCATCTTACATTCCCCACTACAATTAGTTGAAATTCTCTCAACATTAATTGTAGTTGTAAGTAGGTTAAGAAAAACAAAATAAAAACAACAACAACAACTTTACAAAAGATGTTGACAATTAAGTGTTTTTTTAGGCCGTGCACTGCCTGTTTATTATCAAAAAGTAATTTCAATTTTTGGGAATACAAAATTTTAATTTCAAAAGATTTTGTTATTCGTGCTTAATTCCCAGTTTTTATTACTGATAAAAACACTTGAAATTTATTGTTGATGGGATAAGCTATTCCTATGCGCATTTCACTGGTTGCTTAGGCCAGATCATCAGGAAACTTCATCCATAACGTTTTAGAAAAACTAAAGATATTAAACCAAATAAAACTGTTAAGCGTATAAGACTTATAGCAACAGTTCTACTTGTAATAATATCAAAGCTTAAACAAAACACATCAACAATAAACAGTGGGTTTATCTCATCTGGGAATTAAGCACGAATAACAAAATCTTTTGAAATTAAAATTTTGTATTCCCAAAAATTGAAATTACTTTTTGATAAATGAATTTATTGTATAAATTTTCTAATGTACAGTCATAATGTATTTCTAGATTTATTAGGCCTTATAGGCTTGTAATCAATTTGAATTTTTAAATAAATAAATAAATAAATAATTAAAATACGCTCTTCTCTATTGTGATGTTTGTGTATAATAAACAAACAAGAGATTACGGTATATTGTATACTTTTAACTTTTGCTAATTTTCTAAAATTATTTATTTACGCAAGTAGAAAACTTGCACTTTAATGCCAAAAATATTAATATTAATTAACATCCAAACCTGATCTTTGTATGAATATTTTAATATGCCACTTGTCCAGTTTAAAATGAATAGAAATGTTGTTTTTTTAAATAAGAAAAATAATTATTGAATGTTTAAAAAAAACTACAAACCAAACCGATTACTTTCTTAAACAACATTATAGTAAATTTTAAACATTTAAACATTTTAATTCAATTAAACTATTATTAGCATATCAGTATTAAAGAAAATAACCTTTTTATAAAAAAAAAAATATATGAAATAACTTTTTAACTCACCCAAGTCCAATCAAGCCATACATCTGAATTACTTACTCTACACTTACAAGTAGTTACAAGTATCTAGAGTAGTTAGACAAAGAAATAGACGGACGGAAATATTACATAGAAACTAAACTAAAAGACAAGCTGGCTGGCTTGTCTTCTTTCTGTCTTCTATTATACAATGCAAACAATATATTTGCTTAAGTAGTTTATGCAATTGTCAATCATAGTTATGGAAACTAAAATAAAAGAAAGAAGTTTGTATAACCAAAACATAATAAGATACTTTTGAGCACATACAATTGCGAGTAAGTATCTGCTAGTAACACAGCCTATTATAAATAAACTACATATAGAAAATGTTAAATACAATAGAAAAAGTCATTGAATTGAGAGAAAAACTTTGAATAAATTATCTGCAAAATTTCCTCCAATAAGATCATGATTCAGTCAAGTGGAAGATGGGATTTCATACATAAAACACACTTGACAAATAAATATGATCTGGATTTGGCTGAAGTCTCAAAAAGTTAAACAGGGGCCTAATTCTGGCAGTCGCGATCGAGTACTTCTCGATTCGAAAGCAATTTTATTTCAGTCGATACTGAACGAATCGAAATTATTTTTCAGTATTGTGAAGCTTAAATTAATGCTTTATAAAACTGAAAAAAAAGTTACGATTCGTTCAGTATTGACTAAAATAATTAGATATTAAATTGCTTTCGAATCGAGAAAGTACTTGATCACGGCTGCCATAATCAGGCCCCAGTTATTATCGGGAGTATGAACATTTTTAATACGGCATACGGATCAAAATTTGTTTTTAGGACTTGTAGTTTTGAAAAATACCCATTTTAAGAATCATAATTTTTATACCCACACCACAATAGTGGAGAGGGTATTATGCATTTGTACTGATGTGTGTAACACCTTGAAATATGGGCCCTGGAACCACCTTTAAGTATACCGATCGACTCAGAATCACTTTATAAAAATTTATAAAATAAATTTTACTCACCATGAGAAATAAATTCCCAGATTCTATTTATTTAATTGTTTCTTATTTTGTTTCTAATTTTAGTTTATATCTCACAATTATGGCAAATGCAGGTTACACATGTATAAGAAGGACATTTTGTTGGCTCAATATTATTTTATGGGTAAGTCTTTATTTTTTTCAAAGAAGATATATTTAAGCTAAAGAAGGATATTTATTTAATTTAAAGGGTGTCTCAGTAAGAGTGAACTTTTTCAATTTAGTGTAATTTTTTTGTGTAAGTTGCAACACTGAAATTTGGCAGCTGTCATATATGCTTAATCCGATTATTAAAAATGGAGCGCTTTACGAAAGAACAACGATAGAGTCCTTTCTAATTCAGCCCACTTTTTGGCAGATGTTGGGTATTGATAACAAAGTTATTTGTTTTACTGTAACCGTTCTTCAGATATGGGCATTTCCGTCAAAAGGTCCACCGTGACCGAAAATTTAAAACTTATTAAAGGCTGATTATTTTACGATATTGTTATAGAGAAATATTTAGATCTTTCTAATTTTATAAATTTACCCATAAATTTGTTCACTTAGATGAGCAATCAGACTGCAAAGTTGTGCAAGCGGAATTTCTTATTTGTGAGAATGTTTTACTGTATGTTTTCTTTAATATTATCTTTCTTAAAAGAGGTGATATTTGATGAAAATAATTCCAAAAAAATTTTCTTACGTGGTCTGTAATCTTAGGAAGAGTTCGAAGGGAAATATGTTATTCGGATTAACGGTAAATTTTTATTTGGTTTTAATCATTATTCAGTTAAATTATTATGGAAAAAATTTCACGTTCGCTTAAACAAAAACAGAAGATTTTGGAATCAAACCAAAGCCATTTTAATGTTACATTGCTACGTAAAATTCTGAAAGTAGTTTGACTAAATAATTGTGCCATGTTTCGCTAAATTACGCCTTTTTATACATGGCCACAAAAACCACTTCTATTTTTTTAACGTTCGAACCGCTACTTTTTTTGCCATTATCTTTGACCCAGAAACGCGCCCTCCATAAACTTTAGCATAGATAATAGTGCTTTCTTAGTGCTTAATTTAAGGGTTAAAAGAACGTAAAAATATTTGTTGTTTAAAATGTCATTGCATTTTTGATGCGTACGACTGTCACGTTCAACACTTTGGAATTACCCATATGAAGTAATTTTTATTGTCTTTGTATGGGGGGTACCACGCCCTCTTGGAATTTTAAAAATTTTTAAAAATTCTACCAATGCGTATTCATGCATCGAGTTTGTTCAAAAGATCAGCTGGTTATGGGTTTTGCTTGTTTAAACTCTCAAAATACATATTTTGTTTACATTTTGTGAGCAACAAAACATTTTCTATTCTTGTAGTGTAGCGGCCACCTGTTTCATGTGTTTTAAAAAGCTTGAAACAATATTTGTTTGGCATTTTAAAAATAATAACAAACACAACAATATACATTTAGTAATAACCATTTACTCAAATTAACTTTCAGAGGCGATACACGATGTCAACTGTTTGGCTCGGTGGCTGTGTGTCTATGTAAAGTACGCAATTTCAAGATAATTTGATTTAAATTGGAACATAATACTTTGTGAGATAGAAATCAAATAAGTTTTGATGCGACTGTCAAAAAATCGAATGTAACATTACAGTATGTAGTCACACTATCACACATTAACATGCTTTTAAAATGCAAATGGGATGTCAATTTTTGTATCACTTTTTTACATATTACTTGAGTTTCTGACATGTTTTAGTAGCCTAAAAGGTTAGTTTACACTATTATACTTATGTACAAGTGTAATAGTGTGAATGCAATGTGAAATTTTTCAAAACAATAATACTTTTCACTGGATCAGACTTGCATTTTAACAAAAGCATGTTCCTTTGTGATAGTGTAAATACAAACTATAATATTAAGGATTTTAATGAAATCGCTTAAAATTGCCATTTGTGCAAATGGGCAAACTTGCGAGACTCGTTTTATGAAGAACCTTTGTAATTTCAAACAATTAATGTAAGATTGTAAGCAACGCCAATACAAAAATAAAAAAATTAAAATTTGTGATTAAAATGTGAAATTTGTTTTAAAAAATGCATAAAGAAAGCCAAAGGACTAATTTGCTCCAATTATTGCAAGAATTTATTGTTTGTGATTTATAAACGCTTGAATTTTTCATTGAAAACGATGGAAAACATTAAAAAATCAGTTTTTTTATAAATGCAGAATTGAAAAGTACAAGTTTACGAAAAAAAAGTACAAAGTTTGTGTAAATGAATTCTCATGCAATTTTTGACAGCTCAATTGCAATGGCGTAAAAATGCAAAGTTTTCACAGATTGCAAGTCTTTTAAGCGTTATCATGAAACCCTTGTTTTAATTAGTTTTTGTGAGAGTCATTTTAAAGCAGAAGGTGAATAGAAACAGCACACAGGAAGACCAACAAGCAGGCCTAACTTCATTTTAGGTAATGGGTAATAATCAGGTCCTAACCCGTCATTATTAAAATTTCCCTCGTCGCAATTGAAATTTACTATGGCTTACTAAAAATGCCATACAGAACCCACTCTAGATAATTGTCTTGTCTATATTTGAAAGTGATGTAAAAATCACAAGATGCTGTTTGGTAAATCTTGTCCAATATCTTTTTAGGGCCATTATTACAGCGTGAAGTTAGCTAAAGTTAAGATAAAATTGACAGATATTAATGTATTATCTGTCAAAAATAGTCTGTTATCGGCCGGTTAACAGCTAACGCCAAGTTACAATAATGGTCCTAAGGACCATATAATCTACGGTTAATATAACTTTCACACACAAATACAGTGAAACCTCTCATGAATAGACACCGAAGGGACCAATTAAACGTACAAGGAGAATTTCCTCCTAAGAGAACTTAATGCTTTTCTTTAGAACGCTGTTGGGACCAGGGAACAGTGTCCTGCGTAAGGGAGTGTCCGCATTAGAAAGGTGTCCGTTGAGGAAGCTTGCAATGTAGATCCATTTTTACTTTGTTTGATTTGCAATAATTTTTTTACCTTTACCCGATTAGAGAATCGGCTGTTCGTTTGACTTTTTTGCACCTTTTGGATTTTTTAAATTATATTAAGACATTTTAAGATCTAATGAAGATTTTTATTGTCGTAATATTAAAAAAAAAAAAAATTATGCACATTCATACTCTGTGTTACCCAACTTGTACATAGAAAAAAAAACTTAAATTATAAAGGTAAAGCGGTATCTTTCATTGTCTGAAAACTTTTTTGAAATTTCCATTATTGTCCAACTATTACATACACCCATCTAGAGACAATTCATGTACATACGTGAATGTAAAATTTATGAATACTTTTTTTTAATATTAAACAATAAATAATCTTTGACGAACAATCTTTGTTGTCTGCTGCGGATATTATATTGTATTAAAGTTGCAATAACAATAACAAAAAAAGAAATACTAAAAAGGGGAGGAGAAAGTTGTTTTGGGGATGAGTTTGCAGATGCAAAATTTTAATTTAAAAAGTGTCTAATTTTGCAAATAAATATTTTAATAGCTTCTAGTTTGTTATAAAACAAGAAAAGTCGCAATGACTGTTTTAAGACAAAATTGAAACCAGCCAACAAAACTTTTTCTAAAATTTTTTTATTTAAACTTTCAAAACAACCACGATAACATTCGTTTACAAAATAATTTAAGCAAAAAAAAAAATTAAATTAAAAAGAGAACATCTTTGACACTTTTTAGTTGTTTATCTATACAAAAATAGTGAGACGTGATAGCAGAATTTACTTGCTGCCACTACTCCACTCTTCTCCAGTAGACATTAAGTGAAAGCTTGGACATTGAACTTAAAGGCTGAACATAAATGTAATGGACAAATAGAGGAAAAAAGTAAATAAACTTCCACTACATACCACAATGTAATAATGTATCGTGGTACGTGTAGAATGGCATCATAATGGCAATTTAACTGCCAACAATTTAAAATTAAATACAATTTATTTACAAGATTAATTTACAACTAGAACGGCAGACTGCAAAGTTACTCTATTTTTTTCATATCAAGTGGACTGATTTGAAAATTTTGTAAAAGGTTTAAAAGTTGAAAATTTAAGTTGTTAAGTTGTATTAAGTTAAGTTTTAGGTTAAAAGGAAAGAAAATTAAGGCATTATGAATCAGCTGTTTTGTGTCTGTTCAACTGAAAGTTAGTATATTTGGTTTGTTGTCTCTTTTTCTGTTCTGTTCTGTTCTGTAGCTGACAACGTTCTTAAAGTCCCAACTATAATATGCTTTAGTTGGCTTAAGCAATTGTGCGAATACCTGTGATTCATCATATGTGTCGAACCATATTGAACTTAAGAAAACTTTTTGGTTAATTTTATAAAACTGGCATTTCCGTACGGAATAAAATATTTTTTGATTTAATTTTTGTTTTTCTAATTGATTTTTTTATATTTTTTTTTTGTTAATTTTACAAGCTTTCGAGAACAATTAAAGAAGAGAAGTGAAAATTTACAAAAAAGGATGAAAGTAAAAACTGACATTTTTATAAATAACAAAGCGTTGCCACTTAATTCAGAAAGAAAATGTAAAAGTTAAATATTATTACCATATTACAACAATTTTTGACAGTAGCTTATGCATATTATAGTTGGGCCTTAAGACATCTTTACCGACAGGCACCAGGCAACATTAAGTCATGAAAGATATACTGAGAACAGCTCAATACAAATTGTCGACGAAATTTACAAACAAATGGTGGAAATTTACAGACTAATGTGACAATGTCTTTAATAATTTCGCCGACGACTGTATGAAAGACAATCGGCACTATTTCGAGAGTCGTTATCGTGGCCGATGTCGGACTCCTTTGAAATTTTTGTCGATATAAAAATTTACGACCCTAACAATGTCCCAGAAGCATTTGGGTGATCATTTTTTGTTATCAAAGTAATTTTTGGGAATACAAAATTTTCAATTAACACTGGTTCATTAAAGGTTAACAGACGCTGTCAAACCAACTTAAAAAGCGAAAAGTTGTAAGCAAATCTTCGTTTTTTGTTGGACAGTTCTTGAGTGCGATTGCATTTTTTTTAAACCCTGCAAAAATATTGGACTTCTTAGAGAAATTTTTTTTATTTTTTGTGTACCCGAAAAACACGGAGGCTTAATTTCAAATTGAAAATAATTTGATATCAAAAGTTTTCTCAAACGACAAACGTTTGATAATGATTTGAAAATCGTTTGAAAGTCATAGCATTCTCAACAAAGAGAGGAAATTATTTTCAAATTGAAAAATGCCTTTATTTTCAACTTGCTTTCAAACTTAATTCTCAAATGTTTTTCAAATGTGGGTTATAATACAATATTGAACATAAATAAAAATATTTTATTTTTTACTTTAAATTCATTATTTGTTCAAATAAGCTCCATAGCTTAAAGATGAAATAATGTTCTTTCCGTCCTCTAATTCTTGCAAAGACGAAACAATTAGCTCCCTTTTATTTTGAGGACTGTAGCACCGCGATCATACAACAAACTTATAATTTCTTCACTTTACCGTTTTATTTTTTTTGATGCATATTCTCAATCATGAGAAATGCAACACCCGAACGACATTTTTGCTAAATAAAATTATTCATTATATGGAAAAATTGTTTTATTGTAAAAAAAAATTCACTGTATGGAAATTGATTATAAGGAGATTCAATTAAACCGATACAAAAGAGAAGAGTTTCAAAAATCAATTCATAATAGGGAGAGCTTCATTGTAGAGAAGTTCACAATAGAGAAGTTCGACTGTATATTTTTTAAATTGGTATTTGCCGAATATTGCCGCAGTTATTCGTGTTCGCATTCGCGATTATTAAAAATTTTTATTTGTGACATCACTATATTTTCTTATAAAACTACAAATTTTAATAATAGAAGTTAGTAATTCCCACGCTAATGACACTTAATTGTTCTTGTGAAAATTATATGCATATTTTTTAAATACAGTGAGTGTTAATAAACTATGACACAATAGTTTAAAATTCAAGCAGAAAAGTTGTAAGTAAATTCGATTTTCTTAACCTTTAACTACTGAGTTAAAATTTTTTTCACATACGTAGTCCTTGACGGGTAGATAATTTGACCGCTCTTAATTTTACAAGAAATTTCCGATAAAAAATATTTTTTAACTATTTGTTTTTTTTTTTAATAATAAATTAATATAATAATAATAATAATTAATAAGACGCGATATTTTTAACTAAAAAAATTAATAAAAATAAAAAAAATTTTTAAATTAAAAAAAAACATGTTTTTTATCTCAAACCACTAAAACATTAAAAGAGTGTGCCAAATTTACCTTACCTTATTAATAAAAGGTTAAAGTTTGTTCACATTTAAAAATTTAATTACTTAAAATCTAAAACCATATCTAAAGCTGGGATCACACGATTGCCCCGAATGCACCAATATGACACAATTTTGATTGTGCTTTATTGACGCACAGTAATGAAATTGCGCCAATCAAATATTCTGAAATCACACGATTGCCCTGTTTTGTACAAATTTAATTGCCGCTAGTTGGTACAAAGTGAAATGGGTACAATAATTGCCGCAGCACAGTTACACGATTGTTTGGAAGTTTTAGTTGACTTGTTCATTAAAACAAAAAAAAATTTTTATATACTTAAACAAATTTTTGTTGAACAGTTTTATTTGAAATTTCTTAGGAAAAATAGCAGGGCGTTGGCATTGGACAAACCAAATGTTAACTTATTTATTGAAATAAATAAAATAAAACTAATAATAAATATTTACCCCCATATTCATAAAAAATATTTTTGATTTATAAAAGGTCTATTAAACAAAATTCCTATGAAAATTTGTTCAATAAAGCTTCGTTCACAATCAGAGAAACAATTTCGTTTTTTCTTCTATCTTTTTTCTTCCCAAAATAGTTCATATATTTTCCTTTTATTTTTAGAACAAAAATGTAACTAAAATTTTTTTAAAAATGTAACTAAAGTTTAGTCAACTAGAACTTCAGCAACAATTTGTATGAAATTGTTTCTGACGTTTAAAATAATTTTATTTAGTTTTGAATGAAAATTTTAACAAAATGTTGTAAAAAATAATAATAAAATTTGCAAACGGTTTCTTAATACAAAATGTGTGTGGTTGCAAAAGAAATTGTTGCTCTATTATGAACACCAAATGAAGCTTAAACATTTTATAAATCAAAAATATTTTTTATGAATATAAGGGTTAATATATGTATGAAGATTCAATAAATAATTATTCAGAAAAACACATTTTGTCTTCAATTTCAATTATAATTCGTTTCACTGTTTTGCAAACTGCGCTTTTGCACATCCCCATCCAGTAGTCATTTCCAACGGTATGTTGAGCTTTTGCGAGTCGCTGCTTTAGTGGTAGTGCGGTAGACATATGGCCTTCAAAATAAAGCACGGAAAGAAGAAAATTAAAGGCCTCTTTTGAAATTAAAAGAGCTAAATCTAAAAGCTTAAATAACATAACCAATTTTATAAAATACATACAATTGAATGATGCAATTTACTTACACGGCTTAATATGCAAACCTGCTAAATCCCCTTTTTAAGTAAATCGAGATTTTAATGCCGTGTGGTAGAGAAAGATACTCCTCGTCGACCAGCAACTATATTTTTGGTTTTCCTCTCAATCTGTAAATATGAAATATAAGAAGTTTTTTGTCTCTCCTGTAAAATATGCTGAAAGGGAGTTAGCAGGTTTGTATATTAAGCTGACGATTTATTTTCAAATACGTACTTTATTATAATCATCTTCTTCAGAATTAGAAGACAATAAGCACAACAAAAGGAAAGCAGCCATTGCAATGCATTTTTTTTATAATTAACTAGCCGTGCTCGCGGTGTTGCCGGCCCGCAGATAACTTTTGGCTAGCTATAGAGTCGGAGAGGCATAAATTGCTTGTCCATCTCCTATTGGTCCAAGGTTTGAAAAAATATAAAGCCTGTGTATTTTGTTGAATGTAGATTGACCTACATATGGGCAAATCCCAGAAACAGTCCACCAACCAAAAATTTTTCAAATGAATTTTTTTTTAATGCAATATAAGACTAGATGTATAATTTTATTTTTATATTAATTAATTAATACAAAAATTTTTACCAAATCCTACCCCACCCCTGATCTATTAATGTTATACATGAATTTAACAATATTTTAGATGCTTTATGTGCTTTAAATAGCACTTACAGCAGACTCATCAAAACATAAATTTCGTTAAAAAAAATTGATATTAATTCATACATTCCTTAATAATCACAAAATTAGTTTATATATCTGTGGCTTGGTGTTAAAAGGACCAATGTCAAAATATTAACTTTTAAGAAAATTTAAATTAAAGTTTTTTTTAAAACCTTTTCTTTAGCTTCACTTCGGAAAATCAAATCTTGTAACGTTAATTTAACCGCCTTATACTCAATGCAAATGGATGAAACTTTGCAGGCATACATATTACCGATGACAATACACGAATACATGGGCGTAGCCAGGATAAAATCTAGGGTGGGGAACAGGCAAAAAAATTTTTTTTTTTGGTAAAATGCTTTTTGACCGCCTTTTACTCAATGCAAATGGATGAAACTTTGCAGGCATACATATTCCCGATGACAGTACACGAATACATGGGCGTAGCCAGGATAAAATCTAGGGGGGCGGGCAAAATTTTTTTAAAATGTTCTTTTTTAAGAAAAGCGTTTCTTAAAAAATTTTTTTTTAAATTTTCTTATTTATAGAAGAGTTCTTAGTGAAATTGGCTAGCAAAGCCTTTATTAAGCTGTTCTGGGTTAAATTAGAACTTGACTGTTGAGGCAAAATAAAAGCGAGTAATAACCCACCTTATGCAACGATTAACTCAAGAGAACAAAATATTGACATTGGCCCTTTTAGCACCAAGCAACAGATATATAATTTGTTTTGTTAAAATAAAAAAAATTGGGTTTATTATAAGTACAGGTATCCCTCGATTTACGCGGTACTTTATTTGCGCGGTTTTGATTTAACGCGGTTCAATAATAGCAACCATTTTTTTATATAACGCGTTTTTTTACGCGATTTTACTTTAACGCGACTTGAAAATAGTGGCAACCCTCGAATTGCGCGGTTTACAACACTAATTTTGTAAACATTATCAGCTGTTTGCTAAAAAGAACAGGTTACATTTAATTTTCAGTGTAAAACAACTTTAAAGGTAGTAAAATAAACTATTTGCTGTCGTTTTGTGTTATTAATTTCATTATTTTAGAAATGCCACCAGTAAAATCAAATTTAAATCCAAAAAGGAAGGTTTTGTCATTGCTAGATAAAATAAATATTTTGGATCGTTTGCAGAAAGGAGAAAAGGTAGCATCCGTAGCAAAATCTCTGAGCTTGAATGAATCAACAGTAAGAACAATCCAAAAAAATGATAAAAAAATTCGAACAAGTGTTTGTGCTGGAGCTTTTGATACTGCAAAACGTATATCCTATACCCGAGATGCTTCAATAGAAAAAATGGAAAAACTATAAATTATTTGGATTGAACATGCCATTGATAAACACATTCCACTTTCCACTAATGTTATCACACAGAAAGCTTTAAAAATTTATGATTGCTTGGAACAACCAGATGACACAACTTGTAAAAGTAAATTTGTAGCAAGTCATGGGTGGTTTGAAAAATTCAAAATGAGGGCTGGTTTACGTAGTCTACTTATACAGGGAGAATCCTCATCTGGAGACAAAAATGCAGCACAAGAATTTCCTATTAAATTCCTCCAATTAATAAGAGATGGTGGCTATCATCCCCATCAAGTCTTTAATGCTGACGAGACTGGGTTGGTTTGGAAATCGATACCAAAACGCTCTTTCGTTTTGGATAAAAATTCCACCGCCGCCGGTCACAAACAGTCCAAAGAAAGAGTGACACTTTTGATGTGTTCCAATGCGTCAGGGGATTTTGTAATGAAACCTTTGTTTTTAAATAAGTTCCTGAATCCAAGATGCATGAAGCATGTAAATAAATCCAAACTGTCCGTATATTGGAGGGCAAATAAAAAGG